>OX419184.1:17745156-18995156 GCA_948465475.1 Thalpophila matura | reverse complement strand
AAACAGTATTAAACATGAAAAAAAACTCAAAAAAAATTAGAACTGGGTTTAAAAAGATCACAATAATGTTTCGGAAGTTGATACCTCTTTTTTATTTTTAGGGTTCCGTACCAAAATAGTAAAAAAGGAACCCTTATGGTGCGACTTCGTCTGTCTGTCTGTCTGTCTGTCACACCTGCTTATTTCAGCAACTACTTATGCTATCGACTTGAAATTTGGAATTGTTATAAAGAATGCTTATTCAACTTTATTGCAAGTGAAAAGTTGATAGGAAAAGAGTTGATAGGAATTGACCCAAATATGGCACCAAAAATAAAACGATGTTCCTAATTAGTACAGTTTTTTCAATATCATCAAAATTCCCTCACAAACAAACTTAGTTATGCGGTCCGGATTTTTTCACTTTATACGTCCAAAAATTATTCGGAACCCTCGGTGCGCGAGTACGACTCGCACTTGGCCGGTTTTTTATTATTGATTTGCTTTGATTCGGTACCGACCTCCAAAACTGTTTCTCACAACATTATTTTGATCTTTTTGAAGGCGGTTTCTACACAGTTTTTTTTTAGGTAGAATAGTGATTCTGCTAAGAACGATGTTATTAATAGATTGGGTTGGTTTGAACTTACTACCTCTATCTATTCAAAGACCTTGGCCATTAGTTACATAACAATTTTAACTTATTTTGCATATAAGATTCAATTTTGAATTTACTAATAAAGGATGATTAATTTGTAAGAATGTGTGTTTCTGGAAACTAATTGTAAGTACTTATTATGATTCAATACTTAGTCTTAGGTTGTGGTATACAATGTAACACTTATGTTGGAAATAAATTCTATTCTATTCTATTCTTTTTTGCGACTATCAATTTCAAAACACTCGAATCACTAAAGATCTAATCACAATGGCTAATTAAAACACGTAACAATTAAAACATAAACAAATGTAACACTCTAAAAACAACAATTATAAGGCCCGCGTTAATCGCGCGATTACCGCCGGCCGCGCGCTATTACCGGCTGATTAACGACCGGCGGCACCTGCGCTCGTGTGTGCACCGCTTTATACAGATTACGGGTAATCTTTACTTATTGAACGATTTTTTGTTAATGCACTGATTGATTTTGCTAGAGGTTTTTGGGAGTTTGGGGTATACAAGGCTGTGTAATAACTTAAGCTGTTTAAATTAACCCGTCGACTGCCGGAACGCATCCACGTAAGACGCGATAGATTTTTGTAACAAAGTTCCCTAACTCGGCATGCAGTAGTTGTAGTAATCGAACCAATAGCGCTAACAAATAGAAAAACTGTCGATTAAAATACCTTAGATATCGGGCATAACAGAGAACTCCTGTATCATGGGCTAGAGGCGTGTGGGAGAACCATGGAGCATAATACATAGATTAGCTCCGTGGGAAGAACGCAGTGACAGCTATCCGTCACCACGTCAATGTGTTTTTATACACAAGCGCATTAAGGTCGAGATCTCAGATCATAAAAACAAGGAGATGTGCCATCATAGCAAATTAGTACGGCAACAACTGATGCCACTTTTAGTACATTTTTTTCGACCCAATTACAAGCTCTACTTGTGAATAAAAATATCTCCCACACATTAAAATTAACCCTGTTAATCGTCACTCAACAGCGCTAAACTAAAACACTGTATTTATACCATCGATCGCGTTCATCGCCAGCGTGTATGTACGTTTATATTACGACCAATGTGGTCAAACTAAAGCATCAAGCTCAACAGCGCCATGGCACATCTCCCTTGTTTCGATGACCTGGGGTCGAGATATATCTCAGGATTGTCACAATATTTCAATACTTTTTAACTACTCTTTTAAGTTCTTTGTTAAGGTTCTCTGTTGTCGAGATATATTTAACAGCACTATAATCGTTGTTTCCGTAGTTTCCATGAAACTAGAAGAAAAGGACGTCGGCAGTTTTAGGCTTGATATGGTACAGTAATAAAAGCTTAACCAAAAATAAAAATATATTTTAATTGTTCTTTGCCTAATTTATCTTAGAGATTAAGAATTGGAATCAAAAATCGAAATAAATAAGAAATAAAATGATTATGCCATTGACATTTTGAAAAAAAGACTAAAACAAAAACGGGTGCATGCTGGCTGGCGCGTGCTTCCACAGAATATCATGGTGACAGCAATTAAAACCTTTGAATTGAGAACTCATTAGTCGGGCTGTACTTCACTGGATCATTCACACCATACTTAACCTCAATGTCAGAAATAAGAATATTTCTCTTTAACCCAATTACGTACAAAATCAAATAAAAAATGAATTTAAATACTCTTGAAATACTCGATCACACCAAACTAATTTCATATCTGTACCGACTTACACAATCTGAGGCCCAGCGTTCTATGGGCGTCTGCCAGTGCCCTTTCTTAATTAATTTTCTTGTTTTATAGCGCAAGCGAAAATATATTACCGATAAGTATCTGGAAATAAAACGCTATTATTACCTACTATTTCCTAGAAAGTAGTTTAATGAACGAGTAAGTACTAATAAATCGCTGATACAAGCAATAATAAAATCTTATGAATTATTTACTCCATGTTTTTGCCAACACAGAAATTACAGGAAGAGAACAAACAGCGGTATAAGTTAATATTATGTTTTTGTCATTACTTTCTTAAGCTACTTATATTACGTGGTTCATCATCTGCCTAGCCTTTTCCCAAATTATATTGGGGTCGGCATCCAGTCTAACTAGTTTTGGCTGAATATCAATATTTTACGTGGAGCGACTGCCATCAGACCTCCACAACCCAATTAATGGGTAATACCGTTATTCGAATGTTAGCCCAGCTGTCAGACTTTTAGGGCTTCTGACTACCCGTAACGATTGTCAAAGATATTCCTATGACAACCAGGACCGACTGCTTAACGTGCTCTCCGAGGCACGGAGGGGTCTCGATGTGTAAAGAACAGTCACCCATCCAAGGACTGACCGCGGCAAGCGCAGCTTAACCTCACAGATCGATCGATCAGCGCGACCGTCATTTAGCCACGAGCCCCTCGCTTATTTACGTGGTTATAGTAACATAATATAGCATGTAGCCTAATCTGCTTATAATTTTAATGTACCCACTGCTGGGACAAAAGCCTCCTCTCTGTAATAGGGGGTGGGCCGTAGTTCACTATACTATGGAGCCAATGAGGGTTGCTTATAGCAGTATGATAGGATGTTGCTTGGTTGCTAGCGCGTCTGTTGAGCAACTTGAGTTTGATCCCCAGGTTAAGCATTTCTCATTAGTAAATTGCCAGTCAGTAGTAACCGGGAGTCAAGATTTATGTCCGGCTAATGGCAATAGCCACTGCAGTGATAGCCTAGTGGTTTAACCATGTGCCTCTAACGGCGAATGGTTCGAGTTCGATTCCGAGGCACGCACCGCTGACTTTTCGAAGTCATGTGCGTATTAAAAATGAATTATCACTTGCTTTAACGGTGAAGGTAAACATCGTGAGGAAACCGGCATGTCCTAAAACCAAAAATTCGAAGACATGTGACGTCCACAAACCCGCACTGGGCCCGCGTGGTGGACTACGGCCCACTCCCTCTCACAGAGGAGGCCTGTGTCCCAGCAGTGGGAACATTATAGGCCGATTATGCTATGCTTATGTTAATGGCAATAGGCTCCTTCTTTACAATATTTATAACATAACTGTGGTTTCTGGCAAACGTGAATATACCTCTTACGTGAATATATCCTTATGAAAGAAAACACGCTTCTGCTAAATTACAGGCCACTATTATTATGAAACCTCTAAAATCAAAAGCACCTTCAGCAAACAGAAGAGGCACACGAGCATCTGTGAGGCCACCTAAGCTAAGATCAAGGGGTCTGGCAGGCAGCCAGCCTCCGCAACAATTGACCTAATTACGTGCCAGTTAGCCGATCAAGATGGTTGCGTAACCATAAGTGGTTTGTGTAGTTTGTTACTTAGTTGTGTAAGGTTTAAAATGTATACGGCAACAAAGATAGGTACCTCACTAACTAAGAATATAAGAAGAAGCTTTTGCTGCAAATAATAGTGATCGTAAAATAATAATTATTTCTGATTATACTAAAGTTAAAATAAAGGAATATAAATGGAAGAAAATGTTTAAACAATAATAGAATTTGCGATTAGCAAGCGAGAAGAATGATTAGCAAGAGATAGATATACTAAAACGCGATATGCTAACTGTGCCGCGCGGTTTCACCTGCCGTTTAATTTAAAAGAAATCGGATTATTTCCCGCCTGCTGATTACTTCGTTATCGCTGAGCGTTCTTTGTGACTTGTTTCTTTTTGCTCAGCTTTTAAGGGTTGCAGTGGAATAGCCTATAACTTTTCTCAAGGATTGGGCTGTCAAATACAATTTTGTTTTAAATCAGACTAGTACTTCCACAGATTAGTGCGTTCAAATAAACAACATCTTCAGCTTTGTTATATCAGTATAGTTATTGGCACTTCGTTGTGTCAAGTTTACAATAATTATTATTATATATATATATCGATGATTTATAAATTATATATATTATATTATATATTTTCTTGGCGGTTTGCCCATTGTCAACCATTTTACCAATTCAGTTCTTAATAAACCCGAATAGTCTCATTACGAAAAATGATTGTTATAACACTGTGGGACCCATGTGTATAAAAAACAACACCGTTTACGTAACTACACAAAAAAACTACAACACACCTACTCGTACATCGCAACAAAACATAATTTCATACAATCCTCTCATTTTTCCCGACACGCCCGCCGGCAAATAAATACGCCATTTTTAATTCCATACAGCGCTATTTCGCTTTTAATTATCTCATTAGCAGTATTTACAACAATGGTTAGTGCACGTTCATTATGAATTAGTGGCACGTGTAACTTTGAATTAAATTTATTATATTGTGAGGTGTTTCACACGTAACCTTGATGCTGCAGCAGAAGTTTTTATGTAAAACTAGCTGACCCATCCCGGTCCCGGTCTATACAAATACCTATTGGATTTCATGGGTTTTTTTTTTGTGCGGAACCTTGATTTTTTTCTAACACAAAAGGAGCTTAACTAATCGATAAGATAGTACAAAATTGTTATTTTGGCCGCCACATTTTACCTAAGACCTATAGCGTCTCAATAGATGGTGTATAGAATATCGAAATGTCAACTTTATGGAAAAAATAGCTTTAAGTGTGCAGTACGACAACTGTACAGCAACAATCCGGCAACAAACGTCTACATTGAAAGAGTGGCAGAAATAGGTATTTTGATAGGTGTCATATCCCGAACAAGCCTATTCATAGTTCTACTACTACATCCATGTAATGTACCAAATCCCTATCAAATTCCACTCAAAAGTTACACACAATGTTGGCAAACAAATGAATGATTGCAGAAATAATTCACCATCCGTGTTGGTTTTTATTTCGTCCAAGAGAAGTTGAATAGACAATTTACGGAACCCACAAATGTACAAAACTATAAAAGCTAGAAAACATACAAGCATCAGTACATTAAAGCCATACAACCATGCATTATTGGAACAACAAAGTAATTACGTCATAACAGCTAAATGTTCGTGTGTAAAGGTTTCTTTGGCTGCAGCACAGTGATCGCCTCCTGGCCTGTCTGACCGGATTACTGAGCGGTTCGCTTGTGGGCTACAGCCCTGCACGCGCGCGTTTTGCCATACAACTGGCGCTCTTGTACATTACATACAGGCTCAAGTTATAAGCTGAGCGATTAAAATGCTGCTCTTCTGCAGATAATATTTTATTGGAGCATTTTGTCGTGCTTGAGTCGTGAGTGCAGGGGCTCTTTCAATTAAGACATGAATTTGTTGCACGACAGCAGGATGGCGCTCTCGATGCGTCTATGGAAAAAAAAATAACCGACCGTGCGCAGTGCGACACCAAACGTCTAAATTGAAAGAGCCCAAATGCAGGACTCTAAACGTTAAAAAATCTATTTTTAGAATAAAACAAGTTTTTACGGATTATATCGCGTATATTATTGATTTTTGTTTTTCCTGATGTTTCGAACACTTTGCAGCGTTCGTAAATCTATTTTTTATGGGGCAATTATTTGCTGACCAAGGTAATCAACAACTCAAGAAATTTGCTCGCAGAACGAGTGGGCAATAGGGCCGAAAATTTCCCGACCGGCGTTAACCTACTAGAAAATGCAGACTAGGCATGGCAACACAATACAGGTCGTTGTGGCACTGCTTTGGGTAAGTCTAATTCCAACAATTGATGTCCTTCAGATGATAATTATAACGATGAGATTGAAGTTACATTGCATGACATTTTGAGAGTCTAGAAAATCATCCAGAAACTTTTAATGATGTACATTTTTCCACGTACATTCACCCACTAGTCACTTCTACTCTATACCACAGCCACAGTAAACTACAGAGTACATACATCGGCTGCAAACAACTTGTATTAGTTTCAATGCAATCTGAGTATTCGATGCAATGCCGTTAAGTGCTGTTTGTAGCGCAGGAACTCCTACAAAGAGCTGGTCTCCGGTTACCAAGTATTTTGTAAGTTGGAGGATCGGAGTTTAATTGTAATTGTTGGACTGAAAACACTAAATAGTCTTGGAGTTTCTTGCAAATGCTCTCGATAGGATGGACACTTTAAGACATAGAAAATGAAAATGACAAATCGAGAATGAAAGATGCGCTTAGGAATATTTCAGACCTTCTCGACTTTTGGACAGAGTTAAAGTGGTTTAAGTAACTGCTAACTGTTAATCTACGCACAATTAGGTACCCAATTATGAGGCTAAGTGCGGAAAACATACTGAAAAAGTACTCAATGACGTTCAAATTACGGAAACACATGCAGAACAAATGTAAGTATCCTGCGCGAACACCAGTGGGAAGGCTCCATACAACTCGATTCCTACCAGCATTCCATTGAAAAATGGCACAGACGTTTACTAAAACAGAAATTGAATGAAACGCTTTATACTACAAGCCTATGAAGCCAGGAAGAAAGTCACAACTAGAGAGTTACTAGACTGCACGCGTCACGCTTGTCAAAGGTAAGCAATTTTTGTTTGACTTACATCAGACCTATCCCCACTCTTTTTAATTATTTTAGTGTAAACAGATATAGAGCATTCTTTCCATGTTTTATTGTGCAAGAATTCTATTCTAGTTCTTGGTTCTCAACTTTGCTCGTTGAAATTTTGTTGTAAACGCGGAAAACGAGCTTTCGATTACACTAAAAGGTCGAGAAAGTATGCTCTTGTTCTACTCTAGCTCATTGTTCGTTTGACCTTCGCCACTGGCGAACACATAATAAAATCAATATGAGGGTACAACAGGTATTGGTAAGTGGACCCATTTTCCACTTATAAATTAATACATGTGAACGATAATGTAGTGTGAATAAAATAATAATTCCTCGTTGTATTGCTCTCCAGGCCGGCGGGAAACGTTGAATAACTTTATTTTTGTAACAGTATAAATGTTGGTACTGTACTCATACATAAAATATTTTTCCTTACATCTCTAGAGAATAAAAGGATGTTCTAAACGCTTTGTTGTTGTTTTCAATTTTTTATTTATTGTTGGATAACTGGAATAGTTATTTGGGAGCTAGTTTTGTGTACACAGACATTGAGCAGGCAGATGACCTGGTGATAAGTTGTCACCGTCACCTAGTCGATATTAATGGCTCAAAGTCTTCTGGCCTACCGGTTCAATTAGGCGTGCCTCAAGGATCAATACTAGGTCCGTTTTTATTCCTAATTTATATAAACGATTTGCCGTACTATTTAAAAAACATTTGCGATGTTGTACTGTTCGCAGATGATACCTCTCTCATATTTAAGGTAGACAGAAAACGACAAAATTTTGACGATGTGAATAGTGCACTCTCAAAAGTTACATGTTGGTTTACGATTAATAATCTAGTACTTAATGCTAAAAAAACGAAATGTATTAAATTCACGATGCCCAATGTAAAAAACCTTGGACCCAATATTATACTCAATAACGAGATACTTAAGACTGTTGACTCAACAGTGTTTCTAGGTATAACAGTAGATAAGAGACTTCAGTGGGGCGCACATGTAGCGTGCCTTGCAAGTAAGCTCAGTTCTGCCGCTTACGCTGTTCGAAAAGTAAGACAACTGACTGACGTGGACACTGCTCGCTTAGTGTACTTTAGTTACTTTCATAGCGTCATGTCTTACGGTATCCTGTTGTGGGGCAAGGCAGCAGATATTGAAAGTATTTTCATTCTCCAGAAACGAGCTGTTCGAGCTATTTATCAGTTAGGTGCAAGAGTTTCTCTAAGGGACCATTTCAAAGAGATTGACATTTTAACAGTTACATCTCAATTCATTTTTGCAAACATAATATATATAAGGCAAAATATAAATCTTTATACTAAAAATAGTGATGTACACAACCTCAATACTAGAAATAAGCATAAATTATGTGTTCCTTACCATCGATTACATAAGGTACATGGTTCATTTTTAGGGCTCGGTATACGTATTTATAATAAACTACCCCTTTGCTTATTGGAACTGCCGTTTCCTTCTTTCAAAACTAAAATTAAAGCCATCCTAGTTAAAAAGGCTTACTATACATTAAAGGAATATTTAGACGATAGATCTTGTTGGTCGCTGTGTTAGGCACAAGATGACTCTGAATCAATGTTTGAATTAATTATATTTTACATTCAGTACCCATATTCTACAATGTTAAATGTTGACATAATATTGTATTGTTCTGTATATTTTTTTATTATTTTTTTTTCTCTTTTTTACGAAGAGTTCAAGTAACAGTGTGATGCAGTTAACTAGTGACCTCGGACAGGTTTCTTTCATTAGTTATTTTTAATTTTTGATATTCTTTCCTCTTGTCAGCAGGTTCGTCATGCTCCCTTTGACGTCATTGCTTGCGGTGGCGTCATTGGTCGGGTCACCCCCTTCCCTCTAAAATGGCGAGGGAGGTGATGGCTGGCCTCTGCGTCATACTCGTGAACGGGTGCTGCTTGTGGTGACTGGTCGTTCTGTTGACTGAGCCCAATAATTTAATTTAATATACATTGTTGAAATAACTAGCCCCTGGTCCTAGTTTATCAAGCATGACTCTTGACTGTCAAATAAAATTTATTTGTCTATAAAAGGCACTTGTAACCGGACTCACAGCCTTTATTACCGATTAGTAACTAGAATATTAATAACGCCTAAACTTTAAAGCATCTTTTGCGACTGCATATTTTTTATTGTTTTTTACTTTATTTTCTTTATTTTCTTTGATTAGGTATATGGGTGTGTGTTAGGTTACATTATTATTTTACTTTTAAGTATTTATAGTTTATATATTTTGTTTTAAAAGCTCAGGTAATAATTTTTTCGTAAATTTATATAATTTTTTAAAACAAAAGTAACTGAAAGACAGAATCGTGTTGCTGCGGAGTTTGTTGCGCCGTTTCTTCTTCGCAGCTAAAACACTAGGAAGCGGTGAAGGGTGGGCGTTTTTGGGGGCTGTCTAATGTATATTGACGTTCAAAAAGTGCTAATTGGCTTTAGCCCACTTTGAATAAATGACTTTTGAATTTGAATTTGAATTTGAATTTGAATATGGCCATTGTCTTCTGTGCCTGTAAGGGTCTGTGCACACCAGTAGCCAAGGGTATTTTTTTGTAAGAGATAAGCCGAAGCTACTAATGGTAACCTGACCACGAAAAGCTAATAAAATAAAATTGACAATAGTAGGCAGTACTGCCTGCGCTATTTTTCAAAGGGAAGCCGGTAGTATTCGTATTGTAGGGACTCTTCGCCACTGGTGCACACCACGTATTTTAAGCGCGCCGTCGACGCGCGTTTCGAAAACGCGCGTTAACGGCGCGTTTTTATCCTACAGAGGTCTACAGCCTGCGTCTCACTTGCGTGCGTATCGCGTCGATATCGCTACAAACGCGCGTTGACGGCGCGTTTAAAAAACGTGGGCCCTAATAACGTTGTTAGCGACAGCAGCAGATTTCTGTCACTAGGCAGCAGTAGTATTTAGTGGTACAAAGTCAAAGTCAAAGTCAAAAACATTTATTTCAATTAGACCATTTACAGGCACTTTTGAAATGTCAAACAATATTACAATAGTTGTCAGTCGGTTTGTCCGTTAGTTGAAGCTAGTTGTCCGTTCCAAAACGTAGATTCCTATGGAGAAGAACGGACAAGAAACTCCATGGTTACTCTTTTTCAATAAATTCTGTTACAATTTCTTTGATTACAGTGATGCCCTAATATGTGAGAACTATGTTTAGTAAGGTACAAAATAATAATTATCAACTAGACAAGTGAAAAAACATTGTTTAGGCAGTCAAGAGATGACCAGCACCAACTGACAGCGCCCGTTCACGGACATGACGTGCGCATCAGCACCGTTCAACTCAACCATTTTGGAGGGAATCGAACGATCCAATACACACGCCACCATCAGCGGTACATTTAAGCGAGCATGACATGCTCTCAACTGCCATACTATAAGCTTAAAACTTAAATAGCTAGGTACATGGCACTCACATTCACAATACACAAAGAAAGTTACTCAATTACAAAACTAACGTTATTCATATGCGTACAACAAAACCAAACTTACTATTGAAAATTATTATATTAATTCATGTCAATTTCTGAATAGATTACCTGTAAATGTCAGAATAATAAAGTAATTTACAAAGTCATAAAGAAGAGCTTCAAGGGCAGATAACTCCGATTACATGAGTCTAAGTGGTTGTGGAGCAGGACCAGCATTAAGCCAAGCATTCTTATCAGCAATATACACACATACAGTTCTGTAACTTCCAGAGTTTATAGTAGAGCTTAACTACACATACGCAAAGCATATAAACACACTTGAAAGAATGAGGTAAAGACAACGGTAGTTTCACCAGCACCAGTCTCATATTTATCTTTCAACACAATTTCTTTCACAAGGAATACCACTACTGTTAAGTTAATGGTTCTTCTTCTAAATGGGTTTAGTGAAACCAAGTTGTCAAATCCGACGGACTTGTCACTGTTTCAAGTAATTCATTATTATTTTTCTCCTGCATGTCACACATAACATCATCTTTTTCACAATCAATTTTCTTGTAACTGACCTCGACTATCGTACTATCTATTAGTTCTAAAATGAGTATCTGTTGGTCTTGTCTGTTACTAAGTACGAGCAAAAGAGAGAACGGATATTGTGCAAGAATAAGATCGTCACTCAAAAACCGCTTACTCACAAACCCAACATGAAATCATCTTTAATCAGGCATTGTAGCTGATATTTTGCCGCGGCGGCGTAGTCTCAAATTTATTAATTATAAGGAGCTCGGAGCAAAAACAGGCGGCCATTTGTTCAACAAATTATGTACATAAATTAGACATAATCGTCGTGCCGGCTGCGCTTCTCGTGACACAACCCCCTAAATGTGGAATTTAAACGAAACATTTTATTTTTTTAGTACTACTATGAACTAGGGCTGTCGGGATTTAGCTGGACGCTATGGTTGCACAGTTTACTTTAGTGCGAGTATACGAATTATTTATTAGAATCCGTTATATTTTCTCTCAGTCTGACTATATTGCCGGGAAAGCGGGATTGTCTGGAAGGGATACCGCTGACCCGGACAAAAGGGCTAAGGAAGGAACACGGGTGGGTTTTAGTCAGTAAGAGTCTGACACTCCCTTCCGCTCCGCCCAGAGCGGGAGGGGTCATTTGATGATTTCCCATCCTCAAAAAAAAAAAAAAAAGTCTGACTATATGTTTTCTGTCTACAGATCACGTGATATAATCAAATGTTTTGCAGTTAGCAAGTCAATGGTGCTGATTCTGTTGAATATCGCACTAAACTAATTTTAATTACACTGTATCTCTTTCTTACAAATATCATTGAAAAAGGACAGAAAATATTTAGAACTGTCAAATTAGTCTACGCCCTTGTCATTTACGGGAAAATAGTCGTGACCTTTTGCGATTACGACTAAATTGACATTAAAACTGTTCAAGCTAACTAATTTGACAGGATTAAATATCTTCTATCCCTTTCTCATGTTTTTTATTAAAAAGAGACATAATGAGACTAAATTAGTTTAGTTCGTTAATAACAGAATCGGCATCAATGTAGCTGAATTCAAGCTACATGATGACTAAACTATACAAAGTGAGTATGTAACCTAGTGGATAATTTATAGAAGCAACAATTGGTAGTGTTTCTAGGTATATATTTACATAATTGGAAAGAACCTTTGACAGAATAAAATCTTTTTATAAATCACTTATCTAATTAGTAATTGCAGCTCTAATTACAGAGTACAGATCAAGTTCCATATTTCAATTAACAAAACAATGGGACGGTACGGTAATCATTGAAACCTAAATCTAAATTGCTATGCCTAAGCTACCTAATGGGGAAACATATGGAAATGTTTAGTTGCGAAGCTGCCGCTAAGGAGAAAATAACAAAATAATTAAAAAAAGAAGTTTAAACTAAATTAATTAACATAATAAAGAAGATGATATTCAGGAGAACTCCTTAAAAAATACTGGTTTGTATTATTGTCTTTTGATGTGAATTCGACAAACGTCATTGTCGTCATCCCAGCGGGGCACTCTAGAAGAATTGTGTAACAGAAAACATGTACTTTTGAAAGCTTCATACTCCTAAAGTTTAAAAGTTACAAAAAGCATAGTTACATCGTTGCGAAGACTCATCTACGGCAACATACAAATATTGTTTGACCCACCCTCCATCCTCCGCGATGACGTCATAGACCGCGGGAGTAAGCAAAAAAAAATTTGAAGGTTCGTCATCAAATTCACAAAAAAAAGCTGAAAATAGAATCCCGATTTTTATCACCCCATTTTGTTTTTCATTCATAATATATCATCTCTCACACAATCAATTCCTCTTTCTTGTAGTGTCCCTCTTTCTTTCCATCCACCATTTGATGACGTTTTGGTAATATGTAGCTCCAACTCTGTGCAAATGATCAATTCCGTGTGTTTCCATTTGTCAAATATTAATGTTGCCAATTTCGTCCGCGTTTGCGATGTTCGATTGATAGACCATTTGCATATCGGCAAATATGCAGATAGATTCGGCGAATGTTAAAACCCTTCTGGAGTTGGAATACATAATTAATACATGTTTTTCTCTTAGTACTCGCATTTCTCATAATTGTTTCGATATATAAAATGAACTAACTGTGCCCCACGGTTTCAACCCACTTGCTCGGCTCCTAAGAGTCATAGCGTAATAGTATTAAATAGTCAATTTTCTAAGTAACAAAGTCATTTTTTTGCGTATTTGTTTAGTTATCTCAGATATTTTATGAATTTTGACGCGGTTATTGTCATAAATTAGAGAATTTCTGAAAGGTTTATGTGTATACTTTGATTATACACCTCACAGACTCTCGCTACATTAAATCTCACCCGTGCAAATTCAGGGTCGCTAACAACTAATTAATAAACAACAAAATTATTTTATCTATGAAGATGGTTCGATTATAATAAACTCCGGCCGTGCTGGGTGTTCACGTAACTCATTTTAATCGCTGCCGTCAGTCAAGACAGTAAATTTGGGGAGAACGTCAATTAGGCTGATGGGAGTCGTTAGACCGATCGGCCATTAGACGGCTGCTATTTGGTGAGGCAACCACTTTTAGCGGGTTTTTGCCTCGCGGAACTTGAGAAGGGAAAGTGATCAGATGCCGTCCTAAGAACTACCAAAATCAGGTAGTTTCGTTGTGTGAAAGTGGCAGTGCTATGTATGGTGTATAGCTCCATCTCTCTTTTTTATCGGAAATGTGATGGTAATAAACACTTCACAGTACGGTCCCAGATGTCACTGCAGCCATAAACTGTACATAATCTTTAGAACTGGGCACCAAGGGTTTAGCTAATGCCTTAATAACTTAAGAGACAACATTGAGATGTGTTTGATCTTACCCGCACTTTCTTATACGTTTCAAGCTAAAACACGGTATTGCTGTATGATGGCATCATGAATAGTAGAACGGCAATATTTTTCTCGCACAAGGAGCTCGGGATTAAAATATTCATAAAATGTGCTACTTAAGTAATGAATAATACCTATTTAAAAACTTATTTCGATATCCAATGAAACATATCTCGCACGCAGATGATGACAGTAACCGAGTTACCGCGCGCCTTGGGACGCGACAGACAATTCAATTGCGACCTTTCTCTTAAACGAGCCAAAATAAAGATTTGATTTGGCAAGTCTTGGTGCTGAATAAAAAATGCTAAGCAATCCTTTCGGAGCCTAGAATATTCCACGCCTCGTTCTGTGAACGACCGGTGTGCAGTCTTTACGAAAACTATTGTTTTTAAAGGACGGTGTTCAATACTTTTGGATTTATTAATTTTGTTTTCGACAGATTGGAGTCTAGCCTTAGAAAGTAAATAAACCTGCATTAAACGGCTCCCTTGAAAGAAAACGTTTCGTTTTCTCTCAAGGAAGTCTGACGCAATCCATCGGAAAAATTTAAGACTCCTTGGCTCCATGCAGCCTTAGTACTTTCCGTAACCGACTAACTGCATACAATCCTGTGTATTGGAGTGCAGGTGTGACCATTCTATTCAAATATTTAAATAAAAGATTCTTTAAGGATAAAAGATTTTACAGAAAATCTTTTTCACGCGAAACAGGTTTTTCCTTCTTAAAAAGAGTGATAATAACCATTGAATCCACTCCAGGTCACCATTGAGGCCACTCATTACATAGGAAACAAAGCAAGCTATTGTCAGAGAATTTCCTCAATATTCGGAGCAGCATCGATGTGGGCAATGTATCGGAAATGTGCAGTAATCTTCGGTCAAATTGTTGGGGCGCAACCAACTTTGAACTGAGCGGCGATGTGAGATAAAATTGTAGTTTCTAAGATGAGTTAAGTAGGTAATGCAGAGTTTTAAGTTTGTGTTGATATTTTCTTTTACGTTCCGTGTTGTTCTATTGACTGAACAATAAATAATTGTAATAGAAACTACTTACTTTTGTATTTGTGATGGACATAAATATATATATATATATATATATATATATATATATGCCTGTATTTGACAGAAACATAAAAACCTACTGTTTGCCTCTGGTGGGGTTCAAACCTAAAATTACTATTTGCAATATCGCTTACACGATCATTACTGTATAGTTTCCGTATATTAGACTGAAAACGCAGTACCTACCATTGACATATTTTATCGAATCACAACAAACCCTCTTCTTACCAATAAACAATCAAAGGAAAATCTTGTAATTAGTTATCAATAGACCAGTCAATAAGGTCCGGAACCGCGTGAAGGGTGTCAGAGGCCAGCGCGGAGTAATTAACTGCCGAGCGGTGACTCGACACAACACTATTAAAAACTTCCTCTGACGATGTCAGTCCCCGAAATCTACGAATGTTCCACAATATTTGTGTTGCAATTTCAGTTATAATAGGGCTCGCAACTTGCAAAAGGTTTTCGATATTTGTGACATTTTGACAGACTGATACTCTGGTAATACACTGATATTGGTTTTAAAACGGCGACGTAGACACCGGTCGTTGGTTAACCGCGGTGAATAATCAGTAAATAGGTATTATGTTTAATGTTTTTTTATTTATTTGCTGTTAAAACTCATGCAGTTCTATCTGCGACATTATTATACTAACTTATTTATAGGAAGCGCGGGACGCGATGGATTTAATTGTGACAGTTTGACCAGAAAATATAGAGAGAGATGTGGAAATCTATGGGGGTGACTTGTCGCTTGTGCCTCCACGAAGTTCTAATGGCTCCGGTGTCACAAAAACGCTAGAATTTCATTAAGAGTTTAAAAGACTTGCCGACGATAATTTCCAATTAGGATTTAAACGATATTTTTATTAAACTATTTACTTTGTTGTACAGTGTCGGTGGAAGAACTTGCAGTTCATTCTAGAGTTTTATAAACGATGAAGATGAGGTTTAAAATTGATTTTTTAAGTAGTGCAGTTTAGCAAATCGTTGTAATAATTATTGTGTGTGTAGTAATGATTCAAATATTGTCTTATTTTTATATGTATTCTTGTTTTGGTATTATATAATATAGGTACGGGAAAGTAATTGACAGACTGATGCTATAGCATGCTTTCGACTGAGGTTTCGACAATCATTTTCTTTTTCAACTATAAATATTCTTCAACCCGTATCCGATGCTGAGTGTAAGTTCGTTGTTTCATATAGGTATGTGATATTTTCCACATGATAATTGATTATTAGTAATAATCAATTATCACGTGGAAAATAAAATTGCCTACTACTAGGTAATAATTTATTACCTAGTAGTAATTTTATTTTTCAAGAACCTTTATCAAGTTGTATGAATTTCGACAAAAATATGCAAAAAATCATCTCCAAATAAAATATTGAGCGTGTAAAAGAATATTTGAATTTTCAAATTCCAATTTCGTGTTCAACAACAACAGAAATATTTTGGTTTTTAGCTACACGATATCCAATATCGTGAACCACTCTTTTAAAACATAACCTATTTCAGCTCCACGCCAGCGCGCTTCCACACGAGATTGGAGTGATTATACTAAAAGTATTCAGTGTATAAATTCGTGCACCATGAGTTTAGTATATGTTGGATAGTATTTCATGTGCTCAACGGTGGAACTTCCCATTGAATGCAGTTTTTATACTGCCAGATCTTGAAGAACTGCTCAAATAGGTGGTAAATCTGGTGAAAAGAGGAAGAATTTACTACTGAGAAAAATGGTATCATTTATAATTTTCTAGTGTGATTATTGGGAATACTTTCTGATATTCATAAATTATAAAAAAAGTGGCCAACTAAAGTACAATAATATCTAATGAGCTATTCCTTAAAGTAGAGTTTCAGCTCAGAGCATCATGCTATGTAGAATCCCTGCTAGAAGCAAACACCTTATTTGTCTAATGTTTGTAGCCAATGCAGACAAACCAGAAGAAGAATGAAAAGTTGCTTCATCATATTACACTACACTGTATTTTACTTCAGCTACGATTTGCAACTCACTTAAGGTAGAATGCAGCATTGAGCGTCCGAAGAAAACGCCTTAAGTGCTCAGCTCAAGTGATTCCCTTGCATGCAGTTTGGCAAGCTGCCAGCCGTGCCACTTCAACGCTCAACCCTCAAATACTGACACATTTAAATAAAAGAGTGATTTAAAAAAATTTCGTGTTTAAAATGCAGCGTATGATGACATTCTGTTGAGGAGTATCTTATGCACTCGGTTCCCGTCGGTATAGTTTGGCAGAGTGCCACGCCATCGCCACTTTATTGTCAAGGAGGTTGGCCGCCAGTTTTGCGTATAGTACTTATGTGAAGTAGGATACGGATAGCCAATTTTGAATTAATCGAGTTTGGGACTTAACCTATAGTAGAGACCATTATAGTGTCGACATCGCATCGATGTCCTGTAACTGCAAAGTTAAAGGCATTGAGTTGTAATAGTTTCCGATAGATGTCACCAAACGCTCATAAGAGGCGTTGCAAAGGTTCTCAAATTTCGGGTTAACCGAGCGGTTTGATATTTGAAAAATCTCTTAAATACAATATAATTTAGTGTCGACACAGTTTTACAATCCATACAGTTGGGCAACGAGTATACTTATGCAGAGCAACGACAGAGGCACCGCACGCGCGTCTAGTTATCAATCAATCAATCATATATTTATTTGCGTAATATGGGTACATTTTGGTCTTCAGTTATACAGTTAGTGTTATCAAAGCGCAGATTGACGCGAGTCTGTTTTGAAATATCCGGGAATTTTAATATTGAAATATAACGGTCCAGGGATGTAATTCATAACTAATCACGTGCGTTAGCGTCTTCACTTTTGAGCGCGAATGATGTTCGATTGGTGGTTGACTATGACCTTAGCTAACGTTCATGCGAGCGAATATGTTAGAAAAGTCCCACTAGGTACTCACACTAAAGAGGTACCTAATTTAAAATGGTCAATTTATACTGGCTGTTGATTTAGTTACCTACCTATAACTTTTAAGAGGGTGACTCTACTCGTCATACTGAATAACTTTTTTTATAAGACCAATGCCCAATTCGTGAAAAAATTTAAACAACTTTTCATACATTCTGATTATTTTTATATTTTTTGCAGAATAGGTATTTGGTTGTTTTTTAGGGTTCCGTACCAAAATGGTAAAAAAGGAACCCTTATGGTGCGACTTCGTCTGTCTGTCTGTCTGTCACACCTGCTTATTTCAGTAACTACTTTCGCTATAGACTTGAAATTTGAAACAGTTATAAAGAATGCTTGTTCAACTTTATTGCAAATGAAAAAAGTCCAAAAATATTTTTATTTTTATTGCAAAATGGGCCGGAGTGGGGGTCCAAAATTTCAAAGTGGGGTTACTAGGTCAAGTGATATATCATATGAAAGGGCTTGATTTGCATATTTAAAAATATATTTTGATTTTATTTTATGTCTCACAGTTTTCGACATGATGAAAAATGTCCAAAAAAATACCATTCCTACCCCCTTATCTCCGAAGTTTGCGGAGCGAAAAATCTGAAATAATTTGAGTTGATAGGAATTGACCCAAATATGACACCAAAAATAAAACGATGTTCCTAACTAGTACAGTTTTTTCAAAATCATCAAAATTCCTTCACAAACAAACTTAGTTATGCGGTCCGGATTTTTTCACTTTATACGTCCAAAAATGGTACGGAATCCTCGGTGCGCGAGTACGACTCGCACTTGGCCGGCTTTTTTTTTGACGAATCGGATGGGTCTCATAATGAAAGTTGTTCAGTATGACGGGTAGAATCACCAGGTGAATAAATCAACAGCCTATATTATTATGTAGTCCACACGGACGGAGTTGCCGGCAATGGTTTGTCATTTGTTTTTTGTAAAGCTTATAGTCCGACTAGCTGTTCCCCGCGGTTTCACCCCCGTTGCTCGGCTCCTAACGGTTGTAGCGTGATGTTAAATAACCTATACTATTCCTCACGAATTTGGCTATCATATACAAAAAAATTGATTAGAATCCAGAGTTCCAGAGATTAGCGCGTTTAAATAAACAAACAACTCTTCAGCTTTATAATATTAGTATAGATTTATCCGCGGTATTAAGCCATTTTTTTACTAACTCATCATTTTATTCATAGAACTGGGATTGTGCTGGCGACCTAATGAAGCAACTTCAATCCTTAGAATTTGTCTCCAAACCTCTTCAAAACTCAGACTTTTGAACTTACAACTTTCAAACTATCTAAATTACTAGAACTGGAGTGTGCTGTCTTGATTTAACAATACTCAATTTACAATCTCTTCGTCAATTTGCTACTTTCAGTTTCAATTGAGATTTCACAAATTGGAGTAGAAGTTTAAATTAGTTCGTTTTAAAACATAGACTGAAGTTCTTCGACGGTATTGTTTTTTCTGAAAATATTCAGACAATTCGACGTTGGAGCGTTTTTAATGTTATTTGACAGGCTTTTAACGTTAATTTTTAATAGAATTCTTGAAAGATAACCTTTCTGTCTATTCTACAGAGTGACTTGGCTGACGTACACCGAATTTTATGTTTACACAAAAATATTATTCATTTTAGGACTTTGGCAAAAGTTTACCTAACTTATACCTATAAGTTATAACAACTAGTAAGTAGTAGTTATAAATTTTTAAAACTTGTTGCGCCCGCGACTTCGTCTGCGTGGACTTCGAATAACAGATTCAGGTGATCGTAGAGTCATAACATTTTTTTACGCGGAATAAAAGTAGACCTACTTCCTAGTGGAAGTCCCGTCAAAATTGGTCTACTAGCCATTTCGGAATTAGCCGTAACAAGCAGACAGACAGACCAAAACCAAAACAACATTTTTTTTTACAAGCACCCTGTACAATTTCTAATGCATTAAAAAGCTGTTATTTTTACAAGCACCCTGTACAATTTCTAATGCATTAAAAAGCTGTTATTTTGACATTACAAACAGATACTTCAATTTTATTTATTTATGTATGTATTTGTATGTATTAGTTATACTAATACATACAAATAAATAAAATTAAAGTATCTGTGAATGATTTTTTAGTTTAGGAATATTCCTAAACTAAAAAATCATTCACACGGTTTAAACATCCTCGATTTCCATAAAAAAAAGTGCTGGAACTTGCTTAATAAACACAAATTACTTGAATATCGATTAACAAGTACTAAGGGAGGGTGAGAGGGCATTAAAAACCTTATTGACTCCACTGAGCGACGCTTAGAGTTCGGACGGCTAGGAGATTAGTTCGGAAACTAGCTCGAGAACTTGTGAAAGTACTTTTGAAGCTTTAGAACGTTCTTAATTTTTTTTTTCGTGGCTGCAACTACTAGAGGTCAACAAGGCAGTCAATTACGATCATCGGACCGCGATTATCGAGCGTAGGGTCCAAGCTTTGATCTCCGAGGCAATGTTATTGTGTACACTAAAATACAGCATTATTGTTTATTCCATTTACTTCGCGATATGTTTACTCGATTAATGCAAAGATTTGCAACTCACACTCCAGTAATTAAGTGGCACTAGAAAAAAATATTATAATCTCAGTTTAAATGAACTTCTTCAATATTCAGCAAATAAATAAGTCGGAAATGTCACAACTCGTGAAACGATAAAGCGAAGTAGGTAACGAAGTTATTAATTTTCACCCACTTAACATGAGTTTTTAATGAGAAGCCCCGCTTTTGCTACTTTATATTAATTAAAAGTTAGCAGTATTTCAATTTGATCTCGTCAACGGTATCAAACGGCTTTAGAGCTCGGGGTTGAGACCTCTTACAACGTATAATGTAAAAAACTTAAAGAGTTATCATAAATAATTATTATTTTCCTATATATTAATAATTATAACGCGCAATGAGGCTCTAGGTTCCACAATACCTCGACAAAACCACATTACTCAACCCAATTTTAAAATAACAATACACAGTATATCTCTAACCTCATAAATTTATATCTCCGCAAATCCTAACATCATCAAAAATTACGTAGAAAACGTAGCGTCAGTTTAATTGAACTTTGTCGCTGTCGGCTGTGAGCTCACTGAGCTCAATTTATAGCTCCTAAGACCGCGCTGACGCACGCAGTGCAACGACGCCGGTACTTCGGAATTTAAACACTTTTTGAGCACTCGTACCTTACTACGAAGTCTTATTGCCATTTTGCTCTAGTGTGAAAAAGAGAGAGATAGAGCTACATAGAATAAGTAGCACAACAAGTTATAGAAAAGACCCAAGCTTCACAATAACTCGACAAAACTACGCTACTCAACCCAATTTTAAAATAAAAATACACCGTATATCTCCAAGCTCATAAATTAATATCTCCCTAAATCCTCACATCATCAAATTACGTAGAAAACGTAGCGTCAGTTTAATTGAACTTGGTCACTGTCGGCTGTGAGCTCGCTGAGCTCAATTTATAGCTCCCTAGACCGCGCTGACGGACACAGTGCGACGACGCCCCGCCGCCGCCGGTGCTTCGGAATTTAAGGCACGTACAGATTATGATGTGAGATTGTACTGGAATTGGGTAATAATGCTGCATTGTGGATGTATTGCTGTGTTAGTATTGTTGATATATTGATTTGGTATGGCGCATTATTACCAACACAATAAAAAATGTATTATGTATCGTTTAGATCTACGATTGACGGGTTAATATTTAACAGACTGGCCTTTTCCTCTGAAGTGCGTAATATGTTCAAGAGACTTCAAAATATCTACTGAAAGTTGATAATAGAATACCATAGGCAAAGTAGTTGCTAACTTAACTTTCATCTAAAGAATAGTACAAAATCATGAAGATCAATTCAATCCTGAGGTAGTATAAATAAAGATTCGCTAGAATTTCTCATACAACATTACTGATCCATTTATACCACGAATCTAAACCTAATCACAACCACTACAGTTCATACACAAAGAAATTCAACGAATTTATTGCTCCCAAATTATCATTTATCGATACAACCAGACTACACAAACAGACGAACAATGTGATTCACTAAATCTAATTTCCATTCTATTGTGCTTGCGATACAATTCAATCACCTGATTGGCTGGCTATCTCTGTCTTACCTTTGAGTTAGAGAGGGATGGAGATAGCAATCTTTAGCTAACAGAAGCATCTTGACGTTTACATTGTTATCACAACTCACTGGATCACTTAATACAGATTAAATCTGAGATACATTAACATCGCGGCGCTTTGTTAGTTAAGTATGTCGAGGTAGATCGAGTTATGAAACTTGTTATTGCATAAAATAATATTGAAAACTTGGAGACTTAGTTATGAGTTCTTGCAGTAATGGTGTAATATCATATAAATTATGTTGATTGGTTTATGTTATTATGGTGTGTTTAATTGTGTTTTAACTTAATTGACAATTTGGCTCCAGATGGTTTCATTTAACATTGAAAGCCAGGAATCCTTTGTGAGAATATAAATCACTGTGAATTTATCATTCTAATATAGGTGATTAGGTGCCTTAGCAGACAATTTTTGAGGGAATAAACACCAAATAAAAAATGTTACATAACTATGTAATAATGGCAGAGACGATGCTTTACGAAGCTGAAGTTAGCCGATTATCTTTTAAAGCTCGATGTATATTGTATAATATTTATTGCCTGGTACTGTATAGTTACTTGCATACAAGACAGTTTCGCCATATTTACCTAACAGCCTCAGATGGTAGCACTGCACAGAGGCAACAGAACTAATCCTCGCCACGATACTGTAATGCGCTTAGCAGTAAAATAAATCTATCATTAGAGGCTTTACATTCGCAGGTATTAGGGCACGAGGAGTTCTAGGAATACTGAACGAGTGCTCGATTCAAACGGATTAGATTGTACATTTGTTTAAATGATAAATGATATTTATTTTGTAAATAGGTTAAAAATAACACTTTTACACGTCAAAACATTTTTTCTAAGCTAGATGAGTTCGGTGTTTCCTATATGACTACCTTTGAGAAGAAACACTGAAACAAACTCAAAGGTTGATGTCTCTTTTAAAGTCCAGACAATTAAGATAAATTGTGTAAGAACCATGCAGGTTAGTCTGAAATGGCCTTTAGAGGAAAGAGCCATACAGATTTGAGTGGACCTGACCTGACTGTGCACGCATGTGCCGGGTATCGTGGTAGCTCAACCCAGACTTAGGGAGCTCAACGACCCGACGAACATTACCATCAGAGAGGACATTTGGGTAGACTGAACTTGAGATCTATAACAGTAACATATATAAATAACGTTTATAACATAATATATATAACGTTTGCTTATTTTGTCACATTATATTCTCAATTCTAGTAATGTGTCATTGATTTTTTGTGAGATTTGGTAAAGAAATTCTGTGTAGGTAATGTTAGTATAAGCTCCTAAGAATATAAACACTTTTCTTATCAACATAAACACTAGGAAATGGTAAAGAATGGCCGTTTGAAGGCTGTCTTTTGTAACATTAAATAATGTTTACAAAGTGCTGATTTGCAGTCTTATTTAAATACCATTACATAATTTTGATATTTATTTTCAACAACAATTTGCGAGGTTCATTCATCTTCATTCATTCGTTTTGTCCATTTTTTTGTGCTGAAGACAGCCACCATGTGCTTTAATCACCATGGATCTGACACCTACCTGAGACCTCCTCTAAAAAAGGGTGTTCATGAGTTCACATGGAAAAAAGGCAAAACAAATAATGATAACTTCTCCGATTTTCTTAGGTCATAATAATATATGATCATCGTTGAAGTTTTGATGCTTTATAGATCATAAATCATCTATCCGTCCTCTAATTTAAATGTTTGTTTAGTTCACACATGTACTGGATATGTATGGCAAACTGTTGTCCAGTGTCGTAGGTAAGAATTCAGCGCTCGATCCGACTAGATTAATTCCCGCTGCACGGCGAGCGATAGCTGTCTTCGCTTGAACGCGTCGTGACGACTTCGCTTGGAAAATTGTGTGGTACAAGATAATAGCTGATAACAAGTAGGTACTTGGGGTGGAAGACCTCTATTTTAGATTTTTTTAAGCTATTAATGCAATGTGTTTAAAGCGAGTAACAGAGATGTTCTAATTTCATTCACTATTATAAATATTTATAAACAAAAATCGATCTTTGCCCTTGTACAGAGGGGCAAAATTAGAAGGTATCTTTCTTTGTACATTAGACACTGGTTGTGGTACCTATCGGTTTTCTACACTGAAAAAATGTAGTTATACCTAACGAACCATCAGTGGTTTTATTAATTAAGAGGCGTTTATAACTATTACAGGACTTCACTTAAGGTTTTGGTTACATACCCCTTGGTATGTAACGTGAAGTCCTGTCAAATTTAGGTTATTTCTATTATTCCTCAAATAGAAGAAGATGTGTACTATTTTATTTTTTCTTTAAATCCTGGACTACCATTAAAATATTTAGTATCATATACTACTCATTGAATACACTGTCTACTAAATGACAACTTAAATCCACACAAAATCATTCTCAACAGCCTATAACTTGTTCTATATTCAAACTGAAATCAATTTATCCAGCGCGAGCGCAGCGCAACTAAATCGATTACGTCGGCGACTGTTTGTCCGGTAATGGAGCCATCCGTGACGTCGTTCAGTGATTCGTCTTTGTCTTTCACTCGCCGAGTTTGTTTTAAAATAAAATAAACAAGGGTTGTTGTGGCTTGTATGCTAGCTTTTAGTGCTATATCAGCGGCACGTTATGATGGCGTTTTTGATGTTTATGTCCATTCATAAAGTTTCGTAAAAATTTACAACTACTTTTAAAATAACAATTGCTGTACTTTATAGTTTATAGCGTCACTATTATCAATAAAATACAGCAATTGTTCTTTCAAAAGTAGGTATGTAGTTGTAATTTTTTTTCAAAAATAGTTGTCAATCTTTAGTGCAAGGTTGCCGGGTGAAATCTGGCATTTACTAATGAGGCTTTGTAATTAGATATTTTATAGTCAGCCTAAGAAATATGTAAAAAACTCAAGAAAATTAAAACGCAATTTTCTCATGGAATATCGCATAATTCGGTAAAATAAATTATACGATCCATACTAGTGTGTTTGAAGATCATGTATGAACAACATTAAATAATTTCGATAGATGATAGTTCCGGAGAAAATCGTTTGCGGGTTTCAGTAAGTTATAGGTACATCTTTTGAGGCTACTGTACATTTATCTCAAGTTTCTGAAAGCCTGTTCAATTTAATCAGTCATCAAATCTCATGTCAAGTGATATGACTGGCAATTGTTATTTTGGTAATCCAATAACAACAGCTGACATAAGATTTGACAGCAGATTTCCTAATCAGTTGCCAATTGTATATATTGTTGTCAATTTGTATGGCAAGTCGAATAAGTTCATTTAGCTGTTAAAAGAAAAGTCGCTCTACTAAAACTGTAATACAATTAGTAAATATCGTTCGTTTCTCTTACTACACATTTTTACGTTTTTCTATAAGTTCGATCTCAAGTCCAACAATACCTACCTATCTGATTTATTGGTCAACAGAGGTCATTCGAGGTCATCGGGTTTCAGATGAATTGCTATTTGAGCACGAAATTATTATCAGCTATTTGGAACATCCACCATAGCCGAATTCATGACAACGGCTATTCAACATATCATATTTCACAATCAATTCTCAACCTTACTGCTTTGTAATAGAACTACAATAAAACCAGATGCCTCTTTTGAAGTATCGCTTCATTTTTGCATGTAACGTCTAAAAAAACTGAACATCTCACCCCAGACGACCCTCAAGCCTTTTCCCGTTACCGTTACTATCATCCAGCTATAACCAACGCTATCTACATGTGGCATAAAATACTCAACTTTATTGCTTGTGCACACAGTCGAATATCGAATGCGGTGAACTGCAAAAATAAATTGGTCATGCTGACCGCACGAACAAAGTTATTAAAGCATCTTATACAACCTCTACCTACTTGCAATAAGGTGCAAAGTTTTGCTAAGTAGCTGCAAAAGCATTCTTTGAAGTATTTGGCCTCACGCCAGCGCGTCAATAGACCGTAGTAGCAGGAGTGACGTCTCGTGGCCGTTACAGTGTGTTTACACCGCAGTTACCACCGTTTGCTGGTATAATGTGCTCTTGAAGCTACCAGTAAGTGGCTTAAAACCCTAAACAGATCTCGACATGTATTGGGGATTAGAGCCCGAAATTTCACGTATCGTTAAGCAGAATGACTATTTTTTCTGTGTTATCTTTATTAACACGAGAAGAGAAAATGTTGTACTCCTTTTTAAGCATATTGGGTGCACGGATGAGTGTGAGATTTGACATAAAAGTCTATATGGAGAAGAAGCGCAGACACAATATTTTTTCACAATTGGTTGAATTTCGACCACAGACGATACAGTGTTGAGAAACACGTCAACAATGAACCTCATGAAAATTGTTACCGACACATGCAAAACCGTTGCTAACCGTAGAGACAAAGTTGAAATGTCTCATGTGCTTGACTCACCCATATCCTTAAAATAGCGGAATTTCTAGCACCCTCGCCAAATGCAATCTGCCTAACAGTCAGACTGTAAATTTCTAGTGCAAACGCAATAGTGACTTCGAAATAATAGGTATGGTAGTGTTTCCCCTTTCAGTGGGAATCCTGTTACCACTACCAGCTACTGATCCAATTTAATTTGAAACTGCATTAAGATCCTGCAGTTGCACCGTTTATTGCAAATAGTTTATCTTCGTCTGCCGGTGATCGATCGCAGCTGTCGCCATGCTTGCATTTTGGCTTAATGTTTCCCTTTGCTCTGTTTCCGATTCTATTAGTTCAATAATTGCTTCATGGTGATTATTAGTGAAGCAGTTAGCGGCCAAGAAGCGAAAAAAGAACGCACTTAAATTTGGCCTGCCCAAAGGTAAAGTTGATATTTAAAAGCTTGATTTTTGGTACGAAATTCTGCGGTAGGAGTTAACTGGTAGAAATCGTCACGTAAGGAAAAAGCTTTATGTCCCTTCCATATAATTTTTTTCTCTCTGTCTCTTTCTATTACGAGGCGTAAGGAACTGCGTTCCTGACGGGGATACCTCGATCGCACACGTTTTGTTTTTAATAATGTTCGACCGAAACTAGTTTTTACCGAAACCGAAATTTCCATATAAAGTCATAATCTTATATGGAAGTTTCGGTTTCGGTTTTTGCCACTAGTTTCGGTTTCGTTCGGATACTAGTTTTTAAACATAAACATCCACTATTTTGACTAAGCCGAATTATTTTTATGCCAAGCTGTTCCTTTTGAAATATCCCATCCAAATCACCATCTAAAAGCACATTATCGTAATACCCATTGCTACAGTCGGGTAAAGTACAATTCACATCTATTAACAAAGCAACTTCATTTAAAAATGTAGGCGTATCGAAATTGTTCGCACTCCGATACGTTGCGAATTCATAGGGACTCTCATTGTGCACGCTCCTCGTAAACTTGCTTTACTGCCTATCCCGATACCTTCACGCCTTCTAATAGCTTGTATTGGTATGGGGTACACACTGGGGAATTCACGAAAAATACTGTATTTTCTCAGGTATAGTATTTTTTTTGTGATGTTAAAATAACACATTCGCTCGATCCACTTAATGGACACATGCATTACCAACCCTAGTAATTGCGAGATAGTACTAAACTGTCGTCCTTGCATACGAATGTGAATAATGATTTTTGTTTTTTTTTTTTATTTGAGTAATAGGCTTGCGTTTGACCACCAACTCGCCTGATGTTAAGCGATGATTCGATCTATGATAGAGCACGCTTGCCTAGAAGAAACCGATTCACTCGCGACTTGAAGACACCCAGATTGTAATTGTCGGGGAACACACACTTGGGCAGCGCATTCCACTGTTTAGGACAATATACAGGGTGGCAGGTTAGACAGTGGAAATATTTTTAGGGATCATTGTACTAAAAAAAAATGGGTGCTATTTAAACAGGCTTCTTTTTAATATCATTATTCGCCCCTAAAAATGTATATTGCCTTCTAAATTACTAAGTCAGCCACAATTAACGAGCATCTAAATAATACTATCTTAGCCACTAGTTATCTTCTATGTAAGCCACTCTAAATATAACTCAGCATAGTGATTATTTTTTAGCATCTAAATTTGTAGCATGCATTCTAACAGTAAACTTCTAAAATACTATTAAATGACATCAAAAAATATATTTATTTAGCTTCAACATTTTTAACTCAGTACGTTTAAAATATAACTCATCCCATATTATTAGATCGTCAAAATTTTGCTAAAAATGTCATCAAATAGTCGGTATATTGGCCACTAATATTATCAGAAGCTATTGAGGAGAGACGAAATAAGACTTTATTTTTTGACTTACAAGAGGAGGGAGGTGGTCGACGGAGCCCCGCTACGCGGGGCTCCTATTTCTGTCTGCAAGGTTAAAAGTAACCTAACACGAAGGGGTTGACGGGGGCTTCGTTCGCTCGCTTTGCTCGCTCACTGAAGCCCCCGTCAACCCCTTCGAACCTAAATTGTCCGTGTCGGGGTGTCCAAATTCCCGAGCTCGCTTCGCTCGCTCTTGGACCCTAGTTAGGTGTGTTACTCAAATGAAACATGAAATGTTTTTTTAATTATGCCAAATTGCCAACCCCATTTCCCGCTTTTTTCTAATGTCAGCGTCGGCTGCCAATTTAGCAACCGGCGGCGGCTGCAAATTCAGGTCACGGCGGCGGTCGCGGAGTCACTTCCTAAACAATTACACGTGAACAACTCAACTCGTCGTCACATGAGTCGAATGGCGCTCTCTGATTGGTGCAAATGGACGGTCGCTGTCGTCTCGCGTACTCGCGCCAAATCATACAGTGGCTATTTTCACGATAAAAGAATATGATGTATTATTTTACATGATAAGTTATAATAAATGATGCTTTCTGTGGAAGCTTGAATTATATTTTTTTGAGGACGCTGTAAAACGTACAATGGTGACGAGGTGTAAAATCCGTGGCCGAGTTAGTAAATTAGGTGGCAATGCATAAATAAGAAGGACAAGTCACAATAATTGATGATCTTTACTTGACGCTTTCTATAGAATATTTAGTGGGCGTTGTAAAAAAGACGAATTAGTTTATTAGAGGCTATGTCATTTTTCCGTTGCTTAGTTATAAAATTAGAAGTTTAATCACGTGTCCAATAAATAATTTTGTGGCTAGACTTATAATTTCCCAAAAAAAATCAGCTGTTCCATACATTTATGTTCACATAACTCAACAAAATGTATGGAACAGCTGATTTTTTTATCGCGATTTCAGGGTTGGTTCCATAGTAAAAGTTTTTCATAATGATGATTTCATACAATGACCCCTTAAAATATTCCCACTGTTTAACTTGCCACCCTGTATACTCCCGTTTTTCTTTTCATCTCTCAGTGTACCATCACCCGCCAAGGAGTAGTTACCGGAGCGCGGTTTACGCCTTCCACTGAATATTTAAACTAAATGAAGTGATAAAAAAATGTAGGCTCCCCGATTGGGATGCCCGGGCTCAACACTGGGCTAAGTAGCTAATACAACTTAATAATGTAATAGTTTTGTTGTTAGAGTTACCTAATTGGTATTTGAGAATGTAATAGTTTATGATGTATCGCGTGCTTAAACAACAATCATAACAAATCTAAACTATTAGATAGTTAAAGTTAAACTTAGTGTCACGTTTCTGTTTTCTCTAGTAGGAAAGATATAGGCATAAGTGTGGGTACTGTAAGGGCATTTTTATTGTCGTGCGTGTTTGCGCCCGCGTGCAGGCCAGCCACGCATGCGTGCTGCCCGCAACCTATCATATCATACATGTTTTTATTGTCATGCGCGCCACACGCACGCGGCACACGCACAATACTGTGGCGGCGTAGCAAAAATAATCTGCTCAGCGTGCGGCCCGCAACAAGCATGCGTGCATTGCCTTCACGCGGGTGCAAACATGCATGACAATAAAAAGGCCCTAAGTGCTTTCTTACAATTCTCATTTATAAAGAGTGCCGATTAGATAATCACATTAAAAGATATCTCGTATGCTACATGGCATTATTATAAGAAAATAACACTTAATATCAAATCGCAACAACATCATGTAGATGTGTAGAATAGAATAGAATAGAATCTTTATTTGCTATGAATGCAGGTACATAATAAGTTGTTATAGTATTTTAAGGAATCCTTGTACATTCTACCTTAATAAAGCATGCAAATTTATTAGATACATAAAAAACTTAATTTAAATTACAATTTATCAGCTAGGAACTCTTGCACCGAATAGTAGCATTTTTCTACTAGGAAAGCTTTAAGGTGTTTTTTAAATTTTTGCAATGGTAAATCTTTGATATTATTAGTTAATTTATTAAAAATCACAGGTGCCATACACACAACACTTTTCTTCAGCAAAGTAGTTTTATATACTCCCGTATACAACAAGTTCTGATATTGAGATCTCATATTTGTACTTCGTTTTCTAGTCTCATTCAAGGTGGCAAACAGATGTTTATTAGTTTTAACAAATATGGCTAGTTCAAGGATGTAAAGGCGTGGAAAGGTTAATAATTTATGAGATTTGCAACTCTCTGTTACTTTAAGACTGAACATAGCCCTGAGGCAGCGCTTTTGGGCTTTGAAAATGCTTTCTCGTTCACCACAGTTACCCCAGAATATTATACCAAATCGTAGAGATATCACTTGACGAACGCTAGCAGGTCAAAGTCCCATGGCCGTCGAAGATAGTCCAAACGTTGTGAAAACCGCCAAACAGTGGAATGCGCTGCCCGAGTGGGTGTTCCCCGATAGTTACAATCTGGGTGTCTTCAAGTCACGAGTGAATCGGTTTCTTCTAGGCAAGCATGCTCCATCGTAGACCGCATCATCGCTTAACATCAGGCGAGATGGCGGTCAAACGCAAGCCTATTAACAAATAAAAAAAATAAAAAAAAAGTTCTGTCGCCGAGGGAAAGAACAAATATTTTCAACGATCACAATTACTTTAGAACGCTAGATGGCACTACGTGTATGTCACGCGGACGAAGTCGTGAGCAAACTGCTAGTAGAAAGAATATTATCAAATTCTATGACTACGTCTCACATTTCTCTAAACTAGTAACCATTTGGACCCTTTCCCGTACACGAGTGCATACAGTGTTATTTCGTTACAGTATCGGTGATCAGATTGCCGACGGTACTGCAACGAGAGGATTGTTCGATTTCTAGCGACAAATACTACAGTCGAGAGCTATTTTTGCACCTTGTTTCTTTGAATTTTCTTTTTAGATCCATGATGCTGGGTGCTGGCACTTATTTTACTTATTTTTAATAGCATTTTCCGAGTTTTCAACGAGTATTTTACTGGAATTTGTAAAGTTATAGCAAGGTTTCCTTTATTCTGAAAAGTAAAAATCTGTAAACGATACATTTTGCTGCATATAGTCATGGGGGTTGACTGTCGTCTGATAAATGGAATAACCACACACAAGTATTAAAAGCCAAATTATAAAAGTAACATTTAGAGTAGGATAATAATAATTAGAATGGAAATTAGTAGAGGCCGACTGAAAATGTTCTTTTTTTGCCGAAACCAAAACCGGGTCTGATCGGCCGAAAACCGAAACCGATATTTGTTTTGTTTATCGTATATATATTTAAATTACACAAAAATTTACTGTAAATTTTTCTCAAAGAAATAATTTTGAACAATGTTAAGTTAATTTTTCTAATTCTTTTTTATAATGAGGGAAATGTTATTTTTTTACATTTTCTCCTGAAAAATGATTGCGCCTATCAGCCAATGTTAACAAAAAACAAATTAATTGTATTGATTTGTCAGAACTTTATTTTTTTCGGGTGAAAACGAAAAAGGCCGAAAATGCCCGAAAACCAAAAACGTAACCGAAATTCGGTTGGTTTCTAGAAATTGTTAATGATTCCTTTTTGTAGGAGTCTAGCCGTGGATTTTTGATGAATTCCTTTACCAGGTAATGTTATTACGTGAAAGAGAATTTTTAATAAGGTCGTCTAGAATATTTAAAGCTGAATAAAAAATAGAATGCAAATACCCGCCTTTCATCTGTCGCGTTCTAAGAAACTAATGAAAATAACCCAACACGTTTTCATGTTAAAAGATATTACAGTCATTAAACCATTCAGGAGATTCTAAGACCCTTTTACTAAATTACGTTTAATAAGTACCTACTAGGTTGTCATGAATTGAAGCAGCATTTTACAGACTCATTCAATTTCTTTACATTTCGTACTGGCAAATGAAATTCACACGTAACACAATTTTATATTCGTAATGTTATGTTAGCTGTTACATTTTAACTAAATCGTACAGCTCAAGTCGTGGAACGTACAATTGCAGTTTTCAAGAGCGCTTTTACCCTGAAAAACAATTTTCGCTTTATATGTGTGAGATTTCAGCTTAGAATGTTGTTGCCGCCATAACAGTTTGTTGTAATTAATTTTCCTGTTTCGTTTCGAATGGTTTGTTTCCTTGTATTGTTTAGTTTACAAATATACATTTAGTATATCGGGTGTGTTAGTTCTTATGCATTTTGAAGTTATAGAAAAAGTTTTTGGACTAAACCGATAATGGCCTTATTATCATCCGCCTAGTTTTTTCCCAAACTATGTTGTGGTGGGCTTCCGGACCAACCAATTGTGGCTGAATATCAATATTTTATATCAAGCGACTGCCATCTGACCTCCAAAACTCAATTACTGGATAATACCGGTATTCGGAAGTTAGACCAGTTGTCAGACTTTCGGGCTCCTGACTACCTGTAACGACTGTCAAAGACATTTCTATGACTACTGGGACCGCCTGTTTAACGTGCTCTCCGAGGCACGGAGTTCTCGATGTATGAAGAACGGTCACCCATCCAATGATTGACCGCAGCAAGCGCAGATTCATTGAACAGCGCGGCTGTCATTTAGCCAAGCTGATAGTAGTCTGTGTCCGCGAATTCATTTTTTATTCTTAACATTATTTTCCGGGATTGGCATTAAATTGTTTTAGCATAATTCCCGTGCCCACAAACCATAGCACTCAATTAATAGCAGCCAAAACTCGAGCGATGATTTATGTCATCTCTTAGCTGAGTTATAGCGTCGCATCGCGCTCAACTTTCTTCGTTACGTTTCGCTGGCAAATTTGTTCCACTAACGAGTTTGCTGTCTTACTTTCTTTTGCTAAAGTAGGTTACGGAAATAGGTTCGTAGATATGGAATGTTATGTGTGTGATAGGGAGGGTGAAATGAGTTGCAATTAGTGTCAAAGTTGCCGCTTGAAAATTTGTTAGCCGTGATAAAAAAGTGCGTCCATATCCATTCAGTAGTTTTTGAGTTTATATTATATATAAAGGCCGACGTGGCGCGTGTTACGCTATTGAATAGGTACAAAAGTGAAATGGCAGGAAACGTCATTGCGTGTTCGAAAATGGTAACGGTGACGAATTCTCTCAGTTAACTCCTGACCACTCCTGCTCCACTCCACTCCTGACTCCTGACAGGCCGCGTTAAGGAAATTTGTTCCAATCACACTAATATTATAAATGCGAAAGTTTGTGCGTGGGTGTGTGTGTGTGTATGTTTGTTACTTCTTCACGCTGAAACGGCTGGACGGATTTGGATGAAATTTGGCACACAGACAGATTATAGTCTGGAATAACACATAGGCTACCTTTTATCCCGAAAACGCGGGCGAAGCCGCGGGCGGAAGCTAGTAATAAAATAATTAGTAAACTGCTGGTGTAGCCTCAGAATAAAATTAATACAAAAACCAAGTTTATTGAATAAACCTTTGATTGAAATCATCGAAGTTTTTTATTTGAAATCCAAATAAGACACACTAATTAAAAAACCGGCCAAGTGCGAGTCGTACTCGCGCACCGAGGGTTCCGTATCATTTTTGGACGTATAAAGTGAAAAAACCCGGACCGCATAACTAAGTTTGTTTGTGAAGGAATTTTGATGATTTTGAAAAAACTGTACTAGTTAGGAACATCGTTTTATTTTTGGTGCCATATTTGGGTCAATTCCTATGAACCCTAATTATTTCAGATTTTTCGCTCCGCAAACTTCGGAGATAAGGGGGGGGGGGAATGGTATTTTTTCAGACATTTTTCATCATGTGTCGAAAACTGTGAGACATAAATAAAAATATATTTTGAAATATGCAGATCAAGCACTTTCATATGATATGTCACATGACCTAGTAACCCCACTTTGAAATTTTGGTCCCCCACTCCGGCCCCTTTTGCAATGAAAATAAAATTATTTTTTGAATTTTTTCATTTGCAATAAAGTTGGACAAGCATTCTTTATAAGTGTTCCAAATTTCAAGTCGATAGCATTAGTAGTTGCTGAAATAAGCAGGTGTGACAGACAGACAGACAGACAGACAGACAGACAGACGAAGTCGCACCATAAGGGTTCCTTTTTTACCATTTTGGTACGGAACCCTAATAAGGCTAAATGAATTACTAAAATCGCAAGCTGTACAAAACATAGAATCTATCACTAATCCGGAACCACCGTTAATCATGATAAATCCTCTGCAACATAAAATCGAGATAGTTGTGTGAGTATTTATGGTTATAGCGCCGTGTGTGCCCACCCCCGGCTATAAAGCACCGTGAAGAGTGGCCAGCGTGAACCACGGGTTACGTGTTAGGGGACTTATACATGCACTTCGGCTTGCGTTGAGGAGACGACATATTATGGTTCTTACATAGTTAATTTTTTCATTGTCTGGACTTTAAAAGAGACCTTGACCTTTGAGTTTGTTTCGGTGTTTCTTCTCAAAGGTAGTCAGATAGGAAACACCGACCTCATCTAGTTTTAAAAGAAAAACTCAATTGACTTGTAAAAGTGTTATTAGTAACCTATTTGCAGAATAAATTATTTCAATAAAAACACGTTCGTGCGTTAGTGGTCGCAGGACGACTGAGGTGGTAGGCGCCTACCACCTCAGTCGTCCTGCGACCACGAACGCTGCAAAGTGTTCGAAACGTCAGGAAAACTCTGTAAAAATCTGTAATATACGCGATTTAATCCGTTTAAACTTGTTTTTATTATAATGTGTAATAATTTTCGAAGTCATGTGCGTATTAGAAATTAATTATCACTTGCTTTAACGGTGAAGGAAAAACATCGTGAGGAAACCGGCATGTCCTAGAACCAAAAATTCGAAGACATGTGACGTCCACCAACCTGCACTGGGCCCGCGTGGTGGACTACGGCCCACTCCCTCTCACAGAGGAGGCCTGTGTCCCAGCAGTGGGAACATTATAGGCCGATTATGCTAATCGCGAAAACCTAAGACATTATTAAATTATTTCAATTTCAATTTCATACTGTTAAGACTAAGGCTCGTATTACAGAATGACGCTCGAGCACAGATCTCTGTTTGAGCATACATTTAAAGCCATTTGATTGGTTGACATCTATGCTCAAGCAGAGATCTGTGCTCGAGTATCGTTCTGTAATACGAGCCTAAGTAATGTTTTATTAGGTCTTTACCTATGAAATTGCCGTTCTGCAGTACTGGCCATTTCAAATCAAAATAATTTTTGTTTGGCTAAGAATTCCAATTTCAAATTAATTTTATTTTAAAAACATGGTTTTTTTTTCCAAAAGTAGTCATTTGTTTATTGATTAGTGTTACATTTTCATCGCATTTCAATCTTTTTCGTCATCATGGATACGTTAAAAATTCGAGTAATTATGGAATACGAGTACCGTCGTAGCAGCAACGCGCCACAAGCGGCACGCAACATCAACGACGTTTACGGAGCTAACACTACAAACCAACGCACCACCTGTTATTGGTTTGCTCGCTACCGTTCTGTAAATTTCGACCTGAAAAATGAACCTCGCGGTCGTCCGAACACTTTGGTTGACAATGACGAATTAAAGGTGATTGTGGAAGCTGATGATACACAATCTACGGCTGAATTAGCAGCAGCTTTCGACGTTAGCGTCAAAACAATATTGGTCCATTTGCGTCAAATTGGCAAGGTAAAAAAGCTTGACAAATGGGTGCCCCACGAACTCAATGATCGCCAGCGCGAAGTACGCGTCGAGACGTGCCTTGCACTGCTCAACAGACACACAAATGAAGGAATTTTGAACCGCATTGTTACCTGCGATGAGAAATGGATTCTGTTTGATAACCGCAAGCGCTCAGCAAGTTGGTTGGATCCTGGTTCAGCACCTAAACAATGCCCTAAACGAAAACTTACCCCTAGAAAAGTGATGGTCACTGTTTGGTGGTCTAGCGCCGGTGTGATTCATCAGAGCTTCTTACCAAACGGGGTGAGCATTACTGCAGATGTGTACTGTGAAGAACTGAACACAATGATGAAGAAGCTGGCACATCTCCAACCAGCATTGGTCAATCGCTCGTCTCCACTGCTCCTGCACGACAACGCGCGACCTCATACTGCACAGCAGACGGTCTCCAAGTTGCAAGAACTGGGGTTGGAAGCTCTCCGTCATCCGCCCTACTTACCAGACCTTGCGCCTACAGACTACTAACTTTTTCCAGAATTTGGATAACTTCTTGGCGGGAAAAAAATTCAATACCCGAGAGGCAGTACAAAATCCCTTTGAAGAATTTGTTGCCTCCCGTCCAGCTGATTTCTTTAAGAAGGGCATCAATAAACTGCCACTGCGTTGGCAAAGATGCATTGATTGCATGGGTGATTACTTCGATTAATACAAATAGAAAATACATGAAAAAAATTCGTTTAAATTTTTTCATACAAAACGGCAATTTCATAGGTAAAGACCTATTATTATATTGACAAGTCCGATATTTTTCCCACGCAGGTTACTTTTTACCCGACTACGGTGAAGTAAAAAGGAGGGTTAAGATTTTGATCGGAATGTATGTATGTACATACATACAAGGTCGATATACATACATATAAGGTCGATATAAAAAAGTAAAGTAAAAAGTTTTACTTAAACTGTAATTTGTCCAAATTGTTTTACGTTCCAAAAATAAAAACTTTTTACTTTTTTTACTTTTTTACATATAAGGTCGATATAAGTAGTTTAAAAATTTTAAACTACTTATCATAATTTGACAAATGAGGTTTCGTTGGAAGCGTCTTGTTTGTCCGCTGGTTATAGGCTATAGCTGTTCCCCACGGTTTCACCCCCGTTGCTTGGCTCCTAAGTGTTGTAGCGTGATGTTAAATAGTCTATACTATTCCTCATGAATCTGGCTATCATAATATACAGCAAAAAAAAATCTAATTGAACTGGTAGTACCAGAGATTAGCCCGTACAAGCAAACAAACAAGTTATTCAGCTTTATAATACCTATTAGTATAGACGAGACGTCACATTGAAGAACTAAAAAAGAAAACTCTTTTGTGAGTTTATTTATGCAAAATACTGTGTTGTTGTAGGTAGTAGTCCTTTAAGGCCCCGGTATACGCCAACGGCCTTGAGTGATTTGGGCGGTATAGCTCGAGTGTTCTGCGCTGAGCTCAAGCAACGCGACATACATCCACCGAGCAATACGACTCGCCTATCAAGGAGCGCGCTGTGCAGAATTAGACGTATTATTACTTTTTAGTATCTAAAATATAAAATAAAAAAAAAGTAACAGGCAATATTATAGGTAGTAACATAGTCTTTTCACACAAAACAAATCATGAAAATATCTTAAGCGATTTGAAAGTAATTACGTTTTTATGTTTTGGGTAGACACGAATTCATGAATTTATTTCATTAAGTATTTTACTACAATAGTTAAATATTCACAGGTACGATTGATGTATATATGTTCTAGTTTAACATAAAAAAATTGCACAACTAACCTGCATTATTTGACGGCGAAATAAGAGATTTAAAACTGGCCGTTACCATTTACCTTCGCCTTAAGCAGAGTAGAATCTGTTGGGGTATTGCAGCAGGGCTGGTTCATGCAGGTATTTGGTGTGGAAGCAGAAATAAAAAAGCAGGCCTTTGGCGATACGTGAATGAAAACAGAGTTTATTTGCCGACTGGTCGAAATGACAGTAATTTGACATTAGGCACAGATAAAAAATATAGTTTGTTGGAGTTGCCAACAGAATCAGCCAATCATCCAGGACGAGAAATGCAATATCTACATAGTACACTCGTTTTATCGCGAAATGTGTCACCAGGTTTATTGCACTTTCACATCGACACCACTTCGCGAGGCCATAAAATATTTATATTTTATAGCTACTAATAAAATATTTACGCCGGGTTCCCGAGACTAAAACCTACCTGACGAATAAACAGAAATATCTTTTTTTCTAATTCAACATTCCCTTTTATGTAAAAATTCTCTCGGAACCGAATAAAATTGTGTTTAAAGGTTACAACTTTAGCGTATCCTGTCTGTTTACGAAGACTCGTAAATTTTTATTTAAGCACTTTTTTATATTTTTAGGGTTCCGTACCTCAAAAAGAAAAATTAAGGAACCCTTATATGATCACTTCGTTGTCCGTCCGTCTATCAAGACCCTTTTTCTATGGTCCCTTGAAGCTGTAAAAATATCAAGCTTCTAAGTCAACGCATTAAAAAAATATGGCCATTTATGCCGCATATTGTGACACTCGCAAATAAATCAAGACTTCTATGGTACTTAAGGTTGACCTGGAATAATAATATTTGGCAAGAGGAAGATATCACTGCAAAAGTAAAGGAACAAATTAGAAAATCATTAATAATAAACATATTATCTCCGGTTGTTCTCGTCTTGCTAACGGCGAGTACTTGCACAGACACAACCTAGTGGCTAGGATTATCCATCAGCAACTTGCTTTGAAATACAAGCTTGTGGAATCGGAAGTATCATACTATAGATATGTGCCCGACCCAGTTCTCGAGAATGGTCATGTCACATTGTACTGGGATCGATCTGTCATCACTGACAGGACTATTGGTTCCTCTCTCTGGAGCCCTGACCGCCGGTAGTTTGGACCCTGTTCCCGATACCGGTGGGGCACTATTTTTTTATATTTTTAAATGTTTTATTTTTTAGATTTTTATGATGAAATGTTTAAAAATGTGAACAATATGTTGTATAAAAATGAATAAATTAAATTTGTAGTTATATATATCACATAAATTTTTTTTTTGCGATAACAAACTTACATGTTGTACGGAACCCTCAGGGCCGAGTCATACTCGCACTTGTCTGGCTTTATTGTAAGTAGGTATGTACGATTCTTTGGTTTTTACTATATTATAAAAGAATAGTATGAGGTTGTTATTTTTTAGTGTAATGTGTGAGTGTAACTTGGCAAAAGTATTGATAATCACGCAACTTTTCGCGCCTTATTTCTTTGATACGAGGAACATTCTTTGATTGTTCGTTTCATAATAATAAATAAACACTCAATTAAAACTAAGCGATAAATTTGATTTTAAGGATTTTAATTAGTAAGTAATAGGTACTAAATTGCAATGAATCCACGTGCCATCCCTTCCAGAAAGGAGACCTAATTCAAAGTCCCAGCAGTTATAGGAATGTTATAGACTTAAGGCTGTTTTAATTTAGACAATTGATATCGGACTGCTGCAGTGCGGTATTCGTGCGGCAGCAGTGCGGGTGTCGCACTGCGCACCGCCGATTGTTTTTTTCGATACAGTTGACACGTCGAGAGAGCCGTCTGGTTGTCGTGCGACAACCGCACTGCTGCCATATGACTACCGCACTGCAGCAGTCCGACACCAATCGTCGAAAGAGCCTTTATGTCAATAAGGTTTAATTAGCAATAAGCCTTATATCCACGGCAATGGACTGGTAAACCAAATATGATGAATTCAAACTCCATTCACAGAAGCATATTTAGCGTGATTAGCATAAGCATAGCATAATCGGCCTATAATGTTCCCACTGCTGGGACACAGGCCTCCTCTCTGTGAGAGGGAGTGGGCCGTAGTCCACCACGCGGGCCCAGTGCGGGTTGGTGGACGTCACATGTCTTCGAATTTTTTGGTTCTAGGACATGCCGGTTTCCTCACGATGTTTTTCCTTCACCGTTAAAGCAAGTGATAATTAATTTCTAATACGCACATGACTTCGAAATTCAGCGGTGCGTGCCTCGGGATCGAACTCTAACCATTCGCCGTGGGAGGCACATGGTTAATCCACTAGGCTATTACTGCACTATTTAGCGTGATTAGAGGAGCAATTTATATTGCACGCAGTTGCTAGTTACCGTACCAGGCGTGAATAGGTTGATAAGTCGACTTACATATTTTTTAAAAAAATGCATATTATGCATTAGAATTGCTTCTTTCATAGGGTGAATAAGACTAAGTCGATAGATCTTGTTTTACCGCACATAGCAAACATGTAATTTTTTTATTAACTCTCTTATTAAAGGGTACATATGCATTAAAAAAATATATATGTAAGTCGACATATCAACCTATTCACGCCTGGTACGGACTGTAGGTATTCCGGTTTAATGTTATCGATGTGCAAGTCAGCCTTTCTATTCTGTACCAACTCGCCGCGTGATATCCCCGCGAGAACTGCCAAGTTGTTTGCGAACGTTCGCGTAGAAATTGCATGGTTAAGGCGCTGATAACTGCCAACGGCCTTGAGTGATTTGGGTGGTATAGCTTGAGTGTTCTGCGCTGAGCTCAAGCAACGCGACATACGTCCACCGAGCAATACGACTCGCCTACCAAGGAGCGCGCTGTGCCGAATTAGACGTATTATTACTTTTTAGTATCTAAAATATAAAATAAAAAAAAGTAACAGGCAATATTATAGGTAGTAACATAGTCTTTTCACACAAAACAAATCATTAAAATATCTTAAGCGATTTGAAAGTAATTACGTTTTTATGTTTTGGGTAGACAGGAATTCATGAATTTATTTCATTTAGTATTTTACTACAATAGTTAAATATTCACAGGTACGATTGATGTACATATGTTCTAGTTTAACACAAAAAAATTGCACAACTAACCTGCATTATTTGACGGCGAAATAAGAGTTTTAAAACTTGAGATTTACGGCCGTTACCATTTACCGTCGCCTTAAGGTCTCCTTTAACACCTTATGATCTTTTCTGCAACCGACTGTTAGTCATAATTAGTTTTCTATAAAACTATAAGTTCATGCCTATAAATCAATAAAAAAGTAAGAAATTCAGTTTTACCTACAAGTTTAAAGGCGCTGCAAACTTCGAGAAATGCTGTCAAAACTTTTAAAAGTCTGGCAAGCGATGGAAGTTCGGAAAAATCTGTATCGGGCGTCGATTTAATAAATATCTTCTTTCTGTGAAAAATTGAGGGTAGTAAAAAGTTCATAGATGGTAGAAACAGGCAATATATTTTTTAGATAGTACGTTACATCCATGTTTATTTATCAACTGGCTGCTGCCCGTTACTTCGTCAGCGGAATATTGATGAAATGCCTATGTGTTTTTCCAGGTCCCAAACACCTCTTTGGCAAATTTCATCCAAATTCGTCCAGCCATTTTAGTGTGAAGAAGTAACAAACATACACACACACCCACGTATGTACAAACTTTCGCGGTTACAACATTAGTGGAATGGGATATTGTATAATATGTAAAGGTCAAATTAAAAAGCACAGAAGGTCTTATTAGTACTACTAGGTACTACTAAATATTATTCTTCTAACCAGATTTCCAGTATTTCCAGTATCAGTCTAGCATTATATATTTTAATCAAATCAAAAGCATTTTCATACTGGTTTTATAGAAAAATATCGGAAGAATATTTGGCGTAAAAAAAGAAAATGGGCGGTACTTCGACACGCGTGCATTATGAAGGTTTTTGTAATCGTTACTGGAGAGAATACGGCTTATTATAAGACTACTTATTTTTTTTATGAGATTTGCAATTTTTTGTTGTGTTAGATTAGTATATTTCAATTTATTAGTTCACGGTGACATGACAGTTAAATTTCTATATCTCTGCCATATCTCACTTTTTTTCATGATCCGTGCTCTTAGTAAAAATTGTTGGGTAGTGAAGAATTCAATCCCGAATCAAGTGTCCGCTTCGCAACTGAAATCTCGAAGAAGAATTGTTTTCAAACGTAATCTAAGATAGAAACAAGTTTCAACTTATAAAAATACTGGAAGCTTTCACTGAGGACTCGTTCTCAGAAAATTCTAGAATGAAATCAGCTACATTTCATCTTGTGAACGGACATTCAGGCAGTGCAGATACGATACAGGTGAATATGTGACGTGTTTTTGTCTTTTATGTCCGGATGTTTTGTAGTTTGGCTTATGTTGTTTAAATAAATCTCAACGCCATTTAATGGTGTTATGTTTTAGGAGAATAATCTCTTCCACTTGTGGATGTCTCAATAAAGGACTGAAGAAGTCAATAGTCATTTATTGGTAATATACATTACAGGTCAAGTGCGATGATATACAGCAACACATTTAGGACTAATTTCACCAAACCCTTTGAGATGCCAAATGCCCTGTTAAATAGGTATTTTGACTGTTTTGCATGATGAGATAGTATGTCGAAATGCTTAACGGAAGATTTAGCAACTAACAGAGCTTGGTGAAATTGGCATTTAATGTTCTCAAAATTCATTGGTGACAGATGACAAGTGTCGAGTATAAAAATAACGAATTAAATGCTTGTACTATCAACAGGCCTACAAACACAGTTGCTTTTATTATCATTGGGCCTACAAATACAGTCCAAAACTGTTTACTTTCTCCCCAGTTAATAACTAAACAACAAACTTGAGCATTCAAAACACCTTCACAAATGCGATCAACATCAAAGACTCCGTTTATAACGCCACAATTACGGAAGTTCCCAATCTTTGCGGACACAAGGACCAAAAGCCAACGTCCTAAATTCCATACTATTTGTAGGAGCGCGTATAACCAGTGATTGAGGAGGCTGTAATAAAGGGGAATAATGTCGCAGAGTCGACTAGTTTCAATGTGGATAGCAGCAGTTAAGTGAGTAGTTGATTACGAGGAGTTGAGGGGGCTTGAATTGTTTTTAGCTATAATAGAAAGTAGGTGAAAAGGGCTCATAATAAGCGAATCAGTGATTTAGAAGCAGGAGTTTTTTTTAATAAAATCTATTAATGGAAAGTGACAACATTAGGCGCATGAACCCAGCTTTGTTATTTAAGCTCATAATGTACAACTAGACAGTAAACAAGGCGGTCACATGATCATGATAATCTGTTCTACTCACATAGCATAGCATAATCAACCTAGGTATATAATGTTCCCACCAAATACTGGTGTAGATTGAAGAGATTGGTGCCCAAATTCTAAGAAAACTATGTTAAGCACTGGATTTACCCCACTCAGTGAGAGAGAGTGGGCCGTAGACCACCACACGGACCCAGTGCAGATTAGTGGACGTCACATGTCTTTGATTTTTTTCTTATTTTCCACCGTTTTTAGAGTAGTGATGAATAAACAATTTTCGAACCCACGACTTCCGACTTGTAAAATCAGAGCCGCTACTACTAGGCAACTACTTATTAACTGAACCCTCGGAAAAAATAAAACTGGACAAATGCAAGTAGGACTCGCGCCATGAGGGTTCCATAAAAACTTAATTCAGCATGGAGATTTTATAATAAAGTAAAATATTCCACTAGAAATATGCGCCATCTATGAGCAAGATACTGCTGATACCTACTTATTCTAATGGCGCCATCTATAAGCAGATGCCTCCTACCATTAATCGTTCGTCTGTCGCACTTTGACAGACACAATTGATTTCGACCTGAATGAGGTGGATTTTTCAAATGCGACAGATGTATTGTCTCGGACAGATGGACAATAAAGTGATCCTATAAGTTCCGTTTTTAATTAACCGACTTCAAAAAAAGAGGTTCTGTATTCGTCCCGTATGTATGTATGTATGTATGTATGTATGTATGTATGTATGTATGTATGTATGTATGTATGTATGTTTGTATGTCCGCGATTTTCTCAAAAACTACTGATTCGATTTGGATGGGGTTTTCACTAACGTAATCTACATACTTTCAGGAAGGTTAAGGTTTTAGTATATAATACATTATGTAATCATTCTTATCTACAAAGTTATAGGCATAAATGTACACATTCCGTAGAAGATTTACTGTAGAACGAATTCGTGAAAGTAATCTAACACGGGATAAACAACTAAAAAGGAAAAAATAAAAAACTTTTTTAACAAAAAATAACAGACTTCAAAAATCCACTACAAAGAAAATAATAATTTTGGTTTCGGAAGTCGGTGGCAAAAAAAAGCAAACAAAAACCAAAGCCACCGACTTCCGAAACCAAAATTATTATTTTCTTTGTAGTGGATTTTTGAAGTCTGTTATTTTTTGTTAAAAAAGTTTTTTTTCCTTTTGAGGTACGGAACCCTGAAAAAACCCGCAAATATAAGTAACTATTTTACCAAAAGTACTAGGCTCACATAAGTAGTAGAGAAGTTGAATCAAGCGTCTCAGACTAATTTGTACAGATCGGTGTTCCTACGTGAGTGCCAGCGCTGGACGCCTTCCAACCTCAATTACAGGCTACTACCAAGATATATTAATTAGTTTCATGGGTATTTAGCTGGATATGTGGTGCTCAAGTAGTTTGGATGGGCCTGAAGTGGCTGGCGATGTGAAGTGTTCCCCGATTAACGTAGCTTGTGAGTTGGAAAAATTGTTGCTTTATTGGGACAAACAAACAGAAATATTGAGAGGGATTTATCCACATATTTTATTTATTTACGCTGTTGGTTTAGTGATCATAAGCGTGACTGTTGATCATGGGATCCTGAGTTCAATCCCCGGGTCAAAATAAGTGTTATTGAGTTTTCTATTACGAAATTCTTAGTAGCAGCCCAGAGTTTGTACTAATTAGACCTTTGCCTAACACTTCAGGTAATACAAGCGTAAGAATATGTAATATTAGGTGTAATTATGTAACAGATTATGATTTAGGTCTGAAAATAATGAATAACCACTTTTAGCATTCCATTTAAGGGTTCCTATTATTTTCAAAACGTAATTGCATAATTATTCTAAAGTCCATTTTCTGAGGGAGATATTACATTATCAAAATATATATTTGATCATAATATGTAGATAGAGGATCATATTATCTTTTATTCAATATTTAGTAGGAAGGATTATTTTTTTATTACATTATCATGTATCTAGGACTCAAAGATCTTTAATCATTTGTATTTGATAGTTTTAATACCCCACTGAATAAGAAAATATACCAAAAGCACACGATATTCAAACGATTTTTGAAACGCTCGTTGCAAACGTGTTTATAAAATGCACGCTGTGTCGCGTTTACATCGTTCCGATAGTCCAAAATGTCCGAATCGCGATGCAAACAAAAAGAGCAACCGATGCACTCATCGTGAAGTTATTTCGTGAGTGTCGGTGTCCAGTTATGCGAATAGTTGACCGTTTTTTGAGTTAGAATTGAATTGAAACTTTTTGAACACTCGGGAGTGAAGTGTGGAATTTTATTTTATTTTTTTTCTGACACGCTGGCACGTTACACTTGGAGATTTGACATTTACTTTGGAACGACTCACTGACCTCCAATATACAAACATTTTTGATGTGCCGGGTGAAAATATTTAAACCTCTGTAAGGTGGATCCAAACATTGTGAGACATGCGTACTTGTATATATAGAGGTCAGTGGAACGACTTTATAAAGCGAAACATTTTTGATGTGCCGGGTGAAAATATTTAAACCTTTGTAAGGTGGATCCAAACATTGTGAGGCATGCGCCGCGCACAGCGCTCATCGCATGCTTTGCAATGTGTGGACGTTCATATTCGTGGTGAGGCATGTGCTAATGTATATCGAGCCGTGCGTTGCGAGGCGTGCGCCGCGCATGCCTTGCAATGTCGGGATCTACCCTATATATTAATGTCTGTTAAGGTGCGTCTACGCTAGACGAGTCGAGCATGAGCGGAGCCGCTCTACGCGTTGTCAACTGTGGACTGGACGTCCCGAATACACTGCGAGTGCGATGTTAATCCCTTTGGGTTCGTCAAATAATTGGTATTGGCGAAGCACAGCTGAGCATGAGTAAAACGCTTGAGGCGCGCTCGTTAGTCAGTCCATACTATGCGAATTCATGCTCGGCTTATGCTCCGCTCGTGCTCAGCTCGTCTAGTGTAGACGCACTTCGAATATTTAATAATATTCTTCTTTTGTCTTCTTACAAAAGCCTACATACCGAATAGTTGACACAATACAGAACCATCAATAAGTACACATAAACATGCTATTGATAGCTTATCAAGGCTCTCAAGTTAGCGGGTCGTATACGTATCGGAAGAGCCCCGATAATCCTTAAATTACTCACGAATGTCCTCCACTATTAGGGTAAGGATATACAAGGATTTAAGGTGTAAGCGATAAGCGGGTGGTTAGAATTAAATGAACAAGGTCTTCGAATGTTTCACAGTAGAGATTTTTGTGGAAGAGTTCGTTTTTGCTACTATTTAACACATTAGAAATCACTTTTGCGAGGCAACAGCAACTATTTTTCGTCAGGTTGTGGGTTGGTTGGTATTGTGAGCAAAGGAATAAAACAAACTTTACCGGTCTCACCCACATCGTTTTTCACTCACATGTGAGTGAAAATAATTATAAATAATATCTACTCTGAAATAAAATTAACAACACACGGTAGGCAAACGCAGGAAAAGGACAATGAGCAAATTACTATGAAAGGTGGTCCTGATCACCAATACACATGAGATTTATGTTATGTGATAGTTCTTATGAAATCATTCACGGAATTAAAAGTTTTATTTTTAAAACGTCTCCTAATAAAAGCTTGTTAGGAATCCGTCTCAATAGCTGCCAATTTCAAACCTTACCTTTTTAAATAGGTGACAGAATCGAATAGAATATCTTCACGTTTATAATATTAGTAATGTTATAAACGTGAATGTTTGTGAGGATGTAAAGATGTATGGATGGATGATGAATGTTTGTTACTCTTTCACGCAAAAACTACTGAACGAATTTTGATAAAACTTTACAGTATTATAGCTTATACATCAGAATAGGCTCATAGGCTACTTTTTATCCCAAAAACGCGGGCGAAGCCGCGGGCGGAAGCTAGTAATAGAATAGAATCGAATATTAAATAAAATTGAATAAATTTGAATCGAATAGAATCAAATCGAATCAAAGCACAAAGTAAGCTAGGCAAACAACTTTTTAGTGCCACAAAGTATTTAACCATTTCCACGAAAACTTCGAAAATACATTGACCTTTTCATCATCTCGGAAGCCGCAAGAAGTCGTCCATTAAAGTCGTTTACAAATTGCACCACGTCGTAAAGGTGGTGTTGGTCAAAGCGCTCGCAATCCTATTGCGGTGGATTACAGGACCGCCCGAGGACTTACAAGTTCGGAGACGCAGTCCTTGGCGTCAAATGTTTGTTTGTGAAACGGTACTATTAAGTTGGTCGAGTAATTATTACTGTACCTATAGATAAATATTTTATCACACGTAGGTATTAGTACCTATTGATTTTTAGGCAAAGTAATGGAAACATACGAAAACTTTTTATTTGTTAATAGGTACGTTTCAAAATCAGTGAAAATAGGAGCGAAATTATTTTACTTTTAAAACTAACTTGTCTTGTTTCATTATAAATGTATATTTTTTGTGAATTTTAAACATGTCAAAGCCATGTTATGCTTCTATTAAGTTATTAAATATATAAGTGATTCTCAAAAATCATATGACCCGAGCGGGATTTGAACCCGCGACCTCTGCCGTGCCGTGGCTAGTGCTCTGAACCAACTGAGCTACCGGGTCTCGCCCGACTCATCTGAAATTTGAGACCCCTTGTAATACGCTTCTTAGGAGCGTTTGGCGACATCTATATTAATATAATCATAACATGGCTTTGACATGTTTAAAATTCACAAAAAATATACATTTATAATGTATAGATGGTGATATCGCATCGATGTCCGATAACTGCAAAGTAATTGGCATTGAGTTGGAAATACTGCACAAGTTTTCCGATAGAATAACTTGTCTTGTTTCATGTTTTTATGTGCTAGACCAGTAGTAGATATTTTAATATTAAAACCAATCGCTCAAAACAGTGGTGAATCCCTAAAAAAGAATACGCGGAAGACGAAACAAAATATTTTCTAAGAAACTCAAACTCAATTTTTGGAGCAAAAACACACCAACCAATACACCTCAAGTTGGCTACTTTGCACACAATACGACATGAAAATTGTCTCATAACAGCTTTAGACAATACTCGAGGCACAAACATTGTAAGCGATAATAAAGTTGAAGAAAGCGGACAACTAAACAAACTCCAACTTATACTTCAAGTGGCTGGGTGGGTCACAGAAAAGTAAACACAAAAGGTACACTTCTAACAAAAACAATTAAGAGGGCTGATGCATTTTGTCTCCTCGCACAGAATGTCATATTTTTAAAAATATTAAATGGAAAGATGCATTTTTGAAAATTCTTATCACAGCGAACGATGTACAAAATAACATTAATTTAAATTACCTATTAAAAACTTTTTCTTTTTTTAAAATAAATAATTTGCGTTTGATCGCCATCTTGCCTAATGTTTTTTTTTTTATTTTATTTAAAAATAGGCTTGCGTTTGACCGCCATCTCGCCTGATGTTAAGCGATGATGCGGTCTACGATGGAGCACGCTTGCCTAGAAGAAACCGATTCACTCGTGACTTGAAGACATCCAGATTGTAACTTTCGGGGAACACCCACTCGGGCAGCGCATTCCACTGTTTGGCGATTTTCACAATGAAAGTGGAATCAAAGCGCTTCGTTCGGGTTTTTGGTATATCAACCATGAACCGAGAGCGTTTTTTCGTGCTTCTGGCTGTCCGATAGAAAAGTGTTAAGCAATGATGCGGTCTACGATGGAGGACGCTTGCCTAGAAGAAACCGATTCACTCTCGATTTGAAGATACCTAGATTGTAATTATCGAGGAACATCCACTCCGACAGTGAAATCCATTGTTTTGCGGTTTTCATAATGAAAGTGGAATCAAAGCGCTTCGTTCAGGTTTTTGGTACATCAACCATGAACCAATGGCGCTTTTTTGTGCTGAAATTAGATCATGCAGACTCTTTAATAAATTAACAACACATGAGTAAAATTCATCTCAAAAACAGATCATAATATTGTTAGTTACCTAATAGATAATTATGACGTGCGAACCTTCTGTGCTTATCTAATCTATGATAAGTGTAACGCAATTTATGTATTACATTTTGTTTGTGTGAGTTGTATGGGAGCGACCCTTCCTTTTTATATCATAATGGAACTTGAACAAGGCTTTTGTCTCTCGAGTTCGTAATGAGTGCTGGATGAGGCCGCGGTTTTGTTAGCGGAGGGGTACGGGTAGCGAGTTTGTGCTTAAAGAACTAGGTTGTTGTAGAAAACTAAAATATACCAGCAGTTCGGGCTTTGCACTTTTGAGTCATGTGTTCGATCCCTACCTATTGCAAAAGAAAAAAACTGTTTATGCATTTGATGTTTTCTATTTTGTTTAATTTCATAATATTCAAGTATGAAATGATTTCATGTCTGAGAAACTTTCTATCGCTTTTGAACTACTATACTATTTAAGATTATTTATAAAGAGTTAGTACATTTTGATAGTAAAATATGTAATTGAAGATTATGTAGCCCTATATTATTCAAAAATGCTTAATAAATAACTGAATACTTTATAAAGCTAGTCAAGTAATTTAAGATAAGTAATCAAAACTATAATGGGTCTAGAAAATTATAGATTCCGATTAGAAAGTAATCTAAAGTTCTTGTTTAAAAAAAAGTAATTCTTCGAAAGACTGTTATTATGTAAAATTCTGAGCATTGTAGTTTTTGTTAAACTTAAGAAATCAAAATAGTTTCTTTGTTATGTAATACAATTAGATGACTTATTATTATTAGTTTATAACGTCCAATCACGGGCGTTCATCTCTAAAACAGACGTATTTTACGCTGGGCAAGCGTATACCTAAGGCTTAAGGCACACTGACTCAGAATCGAAGCGATCCGTCTTTAAACTCCATAGCGTATACTAATCTTTATCTTCACTATGTAATGTATCGAATTTTTTAGCTAGTCCACGCACCATCTTACGGGCAAAGGTGTGATTAGTTTTTTTAGATGATTTTTAGGCTGTTCAGAGTAACTTTTAATCCGGGGTATGATGTGACAGACATATCCTATTTGGACATCCTCATGAAATACCTACACTAAAGTGTATTTTGGTAAACATTTTTAATTTTCATACATTTACCCTAAGTGCACCGACAAGATAACAGTCCGTTAAATTGAAAACAGCTGTTTATCCTAACTTTGTCTATACAAAAAGTCATGTTAAACGGTCGTTTACAATTTATCGGACTGTTATTTTGTCGGTGAACTAGGCCCTTAGTCTCGTTAAAGTAAACCATTCATTTGATCATAGAATATAGATGTATACATAGTATTGACTATTCCGCTTCAGTTTGTCAACATATCCTATCCAAACGGTTTATTGAAAGTACATCGCAGCAGACGCGGAGTTTCGTTACTCGTTAGTAAAACGGTTACATCGGCCTCCCTTTTGAATACGCTTAATGTAACGCCGGGTGCAGACGGTGGGGAATCTTGTGTGTACGCGTTAATGTTTTTAATGGCTTTCACGGTTAACTAATGTGGTTCCATTGTTCTTACTATGTTGTTCTAGGAATTACTAGGATTTAAGTTACTAGTTTTGTTATGAGATAAATGTGGGTGCTTTATTTCAGTTTATGTAAGAACTTTATTTGTTAATGGTGCCAACCAAATAGTATTTACCGTTGAGTTTATAGCTAAGCTGGCTGGGTTCTACACTACAAAGATAACCAACTGATTTCAATAAATGACCCTTTATGTAGTAAGCAAATTGGATCCTAAATAATGGTTTAACCAGTAGACTGAGGCTGTACTACATGACGTGCTATATAACGTGTTATATGACATGTTATATGACGTTTTAAATGACATGGTTATATGACGTGTTATATGACGTGTTTTGTGACCTGTTATATGACGTATTATATTATGTGTTATATGACGTGTTTTTACCATAAATAGTTGCTGTGTGGGAACGAGATAGAGCTATACAGGGCGAATAGCACCATCCCTTTTTCGCAACGAAACAATGATGCCCTTAATACTTTATAGTAAGGTCGTAATATTCAACTGTTTTGTACTAATGTTCAAAGTTATGAGTGTCATATATTTCTACTAGGAGCACAGAAGCGTCAGGTGTGTGTCACCGCACACTATTTGTAGAAGTCGTCTCAAGCGAATGGCACACTATGTCTAACTTTAATATAAATAACGCGTCTGCAATTTAAAAGGGGATAGATATTTTTTGAAAAAGGGCGCGGGTGTGGCTGGACACCTGAGCTGCTGTCGCATCTACTACCTCGCGAAGCTGCCGCGAGCTGCGCGCGCTGCGTCGACTACGCTCCACGTCGGCCGGCCGCCTACCTCCTGTGGACTACCAGGAGAGTACCGTCTACACAAGAAGGAATCCTAACGTCCTAATTCTTCGAACCCCGCCCGGCTTCACCGGCGGCTTACTTACTAGGGTTGCTAAACAATACACGTTTATTAATTCGTAACATTTTTTTATTTATCACCCTAGTAAGGACCCCCTCGTTACACTGGTTTAGCTAGAAACCGAACCCGAAAGAAAATACAGTGTTGTTCGTAACGTTGTAGTTTTTTCAAGTGCTGAAAAAAAAATGTAATTTAATTAACCGACTTCAAAAAATTAGGTTCTGTATTTAACTCGTTTGTTTATTTTTTTTATGGTCGCCGTTTTTAGTGTCTGTGGATTTACTTCGAAATTACTGAATCAATTTTGAAGATTTAGTTATGAACGAAATCATGAAAGTAATCGAACTCGAAATAAAGTATGTACCTACCTCAGATCATAGAAACAAGGAGATGTGCCAAGGCGCTATCGAGCTTGATGCCTGATCTTGAGCAAATTGCTCATATTATAAACGTACACGCTGGCGACGAACCGAACACGATCGATGGTATAAATACAGTGTTTTAGTTTAGTGCTAGTGTTGAGTGACGATTAACAGTGTTAGATTGAGGGTGTGCGGAATGTTCAATGCGTGGGAGATCTTTTTACTCAAAAAGAGCGCTTAATTATGCGCGTAATTGTGTCGAAAAATGTACTAAAAGTGGCATCAGTTGTTCCCGTACTAATTTGCTATGATGGCATATCTCCTTGTTTCTGTGATCTACCTACTAAAAAGATTTTTATTTTGCAACAAAAACAACCGGCTTCAAGAAACCGCTACAGGTAGCAAAAAAACAAAAGCCAAAGCCACCGACTTTCGATATAAATTTTTTTTACTTTGTAGTTAGTTTTTTTGAAGTCGGTTGTTTTTTTGGTAAAAAATATTTTTTTTGTATTATGTAACATAATAATACTATTTTTTTGAAGTTTGCTTATCTTAACAAAGGGTAATGTTCTCCAGGACAAAGCGGGCGACAACAACAATAACAATTTTTAGAAAACAATTTCTCGACAATCCAATTGTAGAAATGTAACAACAAACACCAGCGGCGGTCAGTCACAGGTGCAGCTATCGATCACGGCTTACTGTAATGTAAGACGGAGCACCGCGACACGGCGACATTGCAACGCTAAATCTAATTCCCGATACATTTGTATGGGTTCACAGAAATTTGCTTTTACAGAAAATGTGATATTACGAGCTTATAATCCTCGACTCGACTGCCTTATCGCGGCGGACTAATGGTCGTAAGCTCGACTGTTGAGCTGGGGTTGACCACCGAGTCGGGCAAAGTACTAATATGTTTATCATTAAGAAATTCTAAGAAGCAACTGAGTCTAGACTTGTGCTTGGTTAATGAAGCTTGCCCCCTTTTATATGGGACTTAAACACTGTCAAAATGTGGCAGTTGGAGAGCGCTCTGCCTCATCCACGCAATGTTATGTTATGACTATGTTGATTATTGGACCTTTTTTTCATCGTTCCAGACATCTGAATGCCTGTATTGACAATCATGAATATTCACAGGCCAGTCGATCGATGCGGAATTGGTTATTTGCTACGAAAGCGTAGCGCGCGTAGCGGTTACAGCTACGGCGTAGCTCTCGTGTAGTTTTAACTTGTGTGACCCGCCCCAGTTTCACACGCACGGGTGCTATTTATGCTGTTTTATGATTGCTTGGATGAAAAGTAGCCTATGTTTTTCTAAAGGTCATAGGTTACCTTTTTGTGAAATTACATCCAAACCCGTCCAGGTGTTTCAGCGTGAAGGAGTAACAAACACACACATACGCATCGCATTTTTAACATTAGTTTCTATGAAAGTGGGTGAAAAATCTGTTCTAAGCCGTTTAAAAACTGGGTAAAAATTCGGTCTCGTGCTACAATTTTTGAAAATGGGTACACATTCGGTCCAAAACCACTCCGTCACAGGTGTCCACCTCCCCACTGAACTGTCCAGGCTTAAACATATTGTTAGTTTTATCGAAGAATTTTATTGTTGTGTTTTATTGTTGGCTGCATGCGTCGCGGGGGAATCGGCTATTGGCGCGTTTGCTGTAGAGATACCATTTTATTTGTATCGCTATAAAATAGCGAATTCCCTTGCAATATATAGAAATAGCTTCAAAACGTCTAGAAAATTTATTTTCACCACGAAAATGGGACCTGTAATTAAAGCTTACTCTTTGTCAACACAACGCACCCTCAACTACAAAAAAATAGTTTAAATGTAACAAATAGTCGAAATAAATCCACATGATATACCATTGTACATTATTTTGTAATGAAGTAGTCTTTTATTTATTTATTTAAACTTTATGCAACATACAATGTACAGAGGCGGACTTAATGCCTTAGGCATTCTCTACCAGTCAACCAAGGGTGGTGGAGAGATAACGTGGCAGGTGCATTATATTTTAAGTGAAAAGTTTGAAAAAATTAAAACAACAAGTTATAACTATAATTATATATAAAATAGGTACACAAGTACATATCTAATTAGAAAAATATATAGTATATACACATATATAATATAAATAAAATGTCTTTTCTCAACATGAATCTTATTACACTATTACAAATGTGAAAGTTTGCATGGATGTTTGTTACTCAATCACACCAGAATGGCTGAAGGGATCTGGATGAAATTTGGCCCAAAGACAGATTATAGTCTGGAATAGCACATATACTCTTTATCTATTTTCACGCAAAAGAAGTTGCGAGTAACATCTCGGTGTAATATACTTTAATGCGATTTAAATAATTATGTTCGTTTAGTCCTTGAGATATACTGAGTATATAAGTGATTCTCAAAAATCATATGACCCGAGCGGGATTTGAACCCGCGACCTCTGCCGAACCGTGGCTAGTGCTCTGAACCAACTGAGCTACCGGGTCCCGCCCGACTCATCTGAAATTTGAGACCCCTTTGTCGGTCGTCATATGATTTGTCGGGTCATATGATTTTTTGAGAATCACTTATATATTTAACAACTTAATATAAGCATAACATGGCTTTGACATGTTTCAAATTCACAAATAATATACATTTATATACTGAGTATTTACTCTGAATCTCGAATTAGATTAAATTTAAATTTGTAAAATAGGAGGTGTTAGTACGCCTGCGGTTAGGTCTAGACTTGCGCCACATAATGTCGTAAAGGATAAAATACAAATTTAACGCAAAGAGTAAATACAATTTTAATTATCGTTAAATTTGTATTTACTATGACGTGTAAAATCTTTAGCACTTTAAACGCCATGCCACCAGACACAATAGAAAAATGTATTGTTTATCGGTCACCGGTGACTGCCACGGCGTTCAGACTTAGGTATATGAATTTAAACGATTACTAAGCGAGTTTCAGAGCTGATCAGCTAAGAGGTCTTCGTGGTTAAATATCCGTAACAAACCCTGGAAGCAACGAAAGAAAATTGAAACTGGTTATATACGGTACATTGGGAAACAAATGAAAGAAACAATAAATTATTGTACCTATCTAATATACCTAAATATTGTATCTCATGTTTTTATACAAATGCTTCATAGTGAATTCGCGGCTAAGTTTCTGAACAACAAAAATAGCTACACAATTATATTTCCATTATGTAAATCCAAGCACTTCCTTCCATACGAGAAAACGTTAAGGAACATTGAACAAAAATAAGAGACTTTATCTCAGGTATTTAACACAAACAAAATCAACATAATCAATATCGTCGGCCTAATTCGTTAACCTCCTAAGTCCATTTTTTCATAGTTTACAGGACGAAGAAAAAACTGAATAATATCTATATTAATTTAGCAATCAAAATTCTGAAAATCCCGTTGGTTTCTATAATTTTTCTTGATATTTTAACAATATAATTAGTAGCATAACTTATACACATTTTATAGAATTCGATAAAACAATTATTTAGCAGTTTTTCAAGGTGAAGATTCAATTTGCTTGAGGACATAGCAGTTTTTGACCTTAATTTAGTATGGTGTATAGATTAATTAATTGTGAAGTGTAACGAATTGAATCGGTAATCAAAATATTTATTATTAAAAATTAAACAATCAGTCTTCTTTAATAGGAAACAGAGTTAAAATATCTAAGATAGACTTTTTTCGTACTAATCAGTCTGTTTTGTGATATTACATGTTGTACTCTTAAGTATTATATTATAACTAATGACAGCCATTTAATATTGTTTTACTACTATAGGTATCACAATCAATTAATATTAACAATACAATAAAACAGAAACAATATTCAAAAAATCTTAACAATATTTAGAAATCAATCTGAAACTTTGGTAAAATGTACCTAAAGTTGTAATTAGACTTAAATACTACTTATTGGCTCTTCTTATTCTACTCATGAGGCAAGTCGTCATAATATTTATGATAATCAGAAGGAAGGGTCTTTTTTATTTGCTGCAAATCTTCAAATTTTCGTGCAGTACCTAATTTTACGTCGGTTCTGGTGCAATTGGGATAGTTTAATAATCTCGCAAGGATTACATTGCAGAGATCGCCTTTGTGGTAAACTTTGCCATTCATCCTTATGGCAAGTTTTATAAAGAATTGATCCATTGCTTTCGTAACGTAGTGTCAGTAACGTATGTCAGTCACCTTAAGATCCCCTTTGGATCTTCCTGGACGAATACTTTTATAAAACTGAATTTTGTCGAATTTTTTGAAGTAAGTGTGGTCCAAATATGTTACAGAGTAGGGTACTGGGCATTTACGAGCATGCTTAGCAATAGATATGTATTCAGCGGGCACATTTATGACTTTGTTCTTTAGGTGACGTTCTATAGTGGAATGCATTGAATCGGCCTACATTTGGGTGTGACCGACCTCTAAAAATTTTTGTTCGATAGCTATATTCTTTTGCCTCATGACAATATTCAAAAGAGCGTTAGATAAAATACAATTTCTATTCTGGTAAGTGTAACCGTCACTGTAAATTATAATCGTTTTTTTCCCCTCTTCAATATTAACTTCTGGACGTATTATTTTGTTTTCTAAAAAGTCAACCCAAATGGAGGCAAATTCTTCAGCATTAAGTCCACCTTCTACTTCATTCCATATAAAACAGAAGCCATCTTTATTTTTTATATTAAAAAAGCAAAGGTTGTGAACTTGTAGCTTCGTTTTATAAACTTACCTTGTTTATAATTAGTTGTTTACATCCTCAAATATTTGACGAAAACACGACAAATTTGACGCGTTGCAAACGGCACGTGGGTCTGGGAACGTTGTCAGTACAAAACTGAGGCCCCAATAGGATTTAGCAGGTTTGCATTGTGGAGATTGGCTGGTGGTCAGAAAGCAGATTTTCGGGCATAGCATTTGTCACCTTTTTAGGCTAATATCGCTGTTATTCCTTAAACGTTACGGTAGATATTAGACTGAACTTTTTGACTGGCATAAAAAGTAAATTTTGCCAAAAAATGGATTTAGCAGGTTAACGAATTAGGCCGACGATATTCATTTATTCAGCTTACTTCGCCCCACTCTTTGTCTCTTTCGCACACAATACATTCCTTTCACCTCATTTGCTTGCCTAATCGACGAGAAAGCACGATATGAGACGATTATATACCTCTACAGACTTGCTAGCACTCGACCACAGTGTAAAACTACCTCGTGACTTAACACAACAAAAGGTACAGAGGAACAAAATATTGATAGTTAATTTTCTATTCTGTGTCGCAAGGTTGTCTTATTGAGTACTACGTGTAGAGATGAGGGTTCATTTGGCTGCAGAATTTCAGAATTTCGACAAAATTGTGCATTAAATTTAAGTTCCATATGGCTTTAATGCTTTCGTTCGTTAAAAAGGTATAACTCTGAATAGCGTTCGCGTATACACGTTACTTGTAGAATTTTCTTTTTTTATTTAATACTCTTAGCAGGTTTTTAAATGAACTGAAAACGCATATACTTTAGACTATAAACTTGTGAAATATTTATTTATTTATTTATTCTTCGGAAAGCTTACAGTCTTCTTCTTCTTGTTTTATCTTTAAAGGTAAGTTATGTACAATGTCGCTTACAAATTGCCATTTAAAAGCTTCCACAAATTAAAAACTATGTACCTAAAATTAAAAAAGAAAGAAATAAAACATACAAAAATTAAAATTAAAAATAAATTCTACAAATTTTTCTAAACAAAACAAAACATATTCATCTTTAAAAAACAAAATATATAAAGATAATTATTAGTATCTGATAACTGTGACAGTTTATTGTGCTAAAACATAATATTAATGATGAGTAATGCTACTCATTGCGGTCTATAACAAAGTATTGATAAATGATAAATGATATTTATTTTGTAAATAGGTTAAAAATAACACTTTTACACGTCAACACATTTTTTAAGCTAGATGAGTTCGGTTCATATATTCATTGTTTATAGTTCTTCTTAATGTGCTAGGGCTGGTTTTAAATAGATCAACATCAAAATGAGAGGGAAGGTTATTGAAGCTTGCTGCGCTACGTAAGAAGAAGGCATTCCGTCGGTAGTTGGTTGATGCGAAGGGAATGTGAAGAAGTGGCCGCTGCCTGAAACCTACGTGATGGGTTCTGATTGATATTTTGGAGATAAGTTGGGAACAATCGATGGAACTATTGGCTATATTTAACAGAAATGTAATATCATTAGCATGGCGTCTGTTTTCCAGTGGTAGAAAATTTCAGGTAATTACTCAAATAAGTTTTTAAATTACTGTGATACATTGTGTGTCTGTGATACATTGTCATCCATTACTTACACCTGGGACTACCAGACATTGAAATCCAAAAACTAAAGAAATAACAAAAAATATTTTACCATGAAAGCGTATTAAACCTTGAAAATATGACTACGATCTTTTCAAACTATAATATATTTAGTTCTATTCCTTTCGAATTCAACCAATTACCTTTCGACACGAAACTTTCGCATAGAAGGCGGCCACATTCTAAGACGCGGTAAAACTTTGCCTACGATTTATATAGTGTACATTGCGCGCTGCTTTTGGCGTGTTTACGGTGTGATTTGGCGTTCGCCCGTATAAACGTCAATGGAACCAATAAATAAATTGTATTTTATACGCGACTATACTTTTTGTGAACACTCGCCTGTGCCAAGCACTGCAGTTACATTTGGAATTGGGTCTAGTGTGAGGTGTTTGTGATGAGCTGAAGCGGCATTAGGTACTGTTAAAGCTATTAAAACTATAATTCACGAAGACGTTATTATTTCATCATCCGCCTAGCCTTTTCCCAAACATGATTGGGGTCGGCTTCCAGTCTAACTGGTTGCGGCTGAATATCAATATTTTACATGGAGCGACTGCCATCTGACCTCCACAACCCAATTATTAGGAAATACCGGTATTCGAATGTTAGACCAGTTGTCAGGTTTTTGGGCTACTGACTACCCGTAACGACTGTCAAAGATATTCCTATGACAACCGTGACCGACTACTTAACGTGCTCTCCGACGCACGGAGGGGTCTCGATGTGTTAAGAACGGAGCGGAACGGAACGAACGAAGAGGTTATTATTTAAATTACAAAAAAAAAACTGGTTTATAAACACTTTCGGAAGTTTGACTGGTTAGATAAAGTAATTTATAAAATTGTTGTCACTCCCATAATAGTGAAACCACCTATAAATAACTTTGCTTTCAGTCGAGTCTATCGTTTTATTTATAAAATGAACCTGTAGTGTAGGTACAAGCAATAATATGTTTTATTCTGTACAATACTAAGCAAATAGTAATTAATTTCCGATATACATATATCACCAACGCTCAAAAAGCGTAATAAAAGAGATTTCAAAATTCAACTGATTCAGGCGGGACACTGTAGCTAGGTTGGTTAGGGCGATGCCACGGTGCGGCATAGGTTACGGGTTCAAATCCCGCCTGTGCCAGTTGTCGTTTGAAATCTCTATATTAAATTATATTGTGACTTAATAAATTGAATTTTATCTTATTAGTATAATTAAGATAATTATAACACTTTTCGAAGTTTATTTTGTAAGATAGAGTATTTTTTTAAATATACAGAGAAATCACATAGTTATATGAACCTATTATAGTGTAGACAGACACAAGTAATATATTTTATTCTGTAGAGCAAATCATAAAATCCGTCACAATTTTTTAAATTGAACGAGAGCGACGAACGCACAGCGGTATCACAAGCGTCCACAATCGCTGTTCCTTACAACTTGGACCAACTATTTCGTTTCGGTGCACGCCCCTCACCACAACACGCTCGTCTTTTTCTCGTACATTCGGTGCACTGCCAAACTCCATGCAGTGTTTATACCGCCAGTTTTTGTGCCAGAATGAATGGAATATGGCCGGCCTGGCAGTCTGGCAGGCTGGCAGGCTGGCAGTTTGGCAGATTGGCAGACTACAGGCGCAGCCAGGACTTCATGGGCTATTTAAAATTATTTACCATTTGTTGTATCGCATTTTTATGTGTGAATGCACTTGAGCTTATGGAGTTAGTTTAAGAAATATAAAGTTTGATGGTTTTACGTTTAGATATAAAAGATTGTTTTATTACTTATGTTAATGTATGCGTCGCGATTACGGAGGAAAACGCACCTAATTTCTTTTAAATGAGAATAACTTTTAAATGTTACACACCTGTTTCGATGTTGTGGATAAAATATTTGTGTAATGCTTACCTTGTAATTTTTTTAATGATAGCTGATGCTTTTGAATCCAGCGTAAATACAAATATAAACTTTACAGAGAGATATCTTTCCATATCGGTAGATATGGAAAGATCTGCTAATTTCAAGAAAATGCTTATTACCATCATGTGTGTAGAGCGTGTGCTAATGGAAACGAGCATACTTATTTTGATAGTGATGTACGCAAACTATAAATGACAATGCTAGTAATGAGCATTTGTTACAGAGACATTTTTAAAATTATACAGGAGTAAGCTGCTGTCTAGGTTCTCATTCAAATAAATTTAAATAACAAATAATTCATATTTAATTAATAATAATAAGTATTAAAAATAATATTGAAAGTTAGTAATTCAATAATATAATCTAATCATCAAAAATCAATATATTAAATTAGTCTTAAAATATTGTAATAGAAGACAAAAACTAAATTGATTAATATTACATTTTATTAAACCGCTTTTTATTAAACTTCTGTACTTACTACCCGGGCGTCATCCCTTAGATTAAATACCCACGGTTGAAGTGGCGTAATCTTTGCGACACAGCTCGAAATGGTATAATTATTGCAAAATACAGCTGTATATTATGTGTATAATGTATGTATATATTAAGATATTCTGGTTGGTACACAAGTGTTTCCGAGTGTTGTGGTTGCGGCAGCTGCTAGCGTTGGTTGTCGTTCTGTGTCGCGGTTCACCCTTCTGTTGAAACGTGTAGGGTATTGTATCGGCGTTTATTTTGCACTAGGAATATTCGTTGGAAGATTTTAGTTGCGTAGATTAGTTCAATTTTAATTTAGGGATCTTTAGAAAAGTTTAAGGTTAAAAAACGTATGCGGTTGGGGGACGTTACACCTATAAGGGACTGTAGATTTTAGTATTTTGGTATAAATTTCAACTTGATACCTTTGTAAAGCCGTTCTTGAGAAAAAAAGTCTTCACAGACGGACAAAAGGTGATACAATAAAGATTAGAATTTTTTCCTTTTGAGGTGCGGAACCCTAAAAATACACAACTTTTTAAAGTTTCCACGTAAGTTCGTATGATGAACATAAAGGTATTTTATAGCAATTTTCTATGTCGTGAACAGCAAAGCGCAACTGAATATTAGTAACTGTATGGAATGCGTTTGAAAACTTCAAAACATCTCGCAGTCATACATGCAACGTTGCGCGAGTACGTCTTGTTTTGACTGGCACTGCACACAGACAACTGTTAGCGTTTGCAATTTTATTTAGTAGTACATTCAGAGAGATGGCTGTTTTATACGATTGGTAGCAAAACACCTCGTTAGAACGTAACCTGAAATTAAAGGTAAGAAAGTCCAGTCTGAGCTACGTTTGATAGAACGTGTTTTGTTGCACCGTTTCTTCTTTGCTGCTAAGGCGGATCACACACCGTCCCGCGCTACGCTGTGGGGTGCGTGGCGACGGAACAAAAATCCCGCGCGTGAATGCGTTTTCAGTGTGTTGCACCATGCGTGATTTCTATACAAATACAGGTAGGTGATTCTCGCGGGTTCGATATGATTATCACCTTCAATATATATATTGCAACAACTGTCAAAATGGTAGGGATTTTGACAGTTGTTGCAATATATATCGAAGGTGATATCATATCGAACCCGCGAGAATCACCCACCAGGTACTTGAAAACAACGGAACATCACGCAGCGTAGCGCGGGGGGCGCTACGCTGCCTGATGCGGGGCAGTGTGCGAATCGCCTAAAATACTAGGAAGCGGTGAAGGGTGGGCGTTTTTGGGTTCTGTCTTATGTACGTTGACGTTCAAAAAGTATAAGTTAAACGAAATGTATCTGGAGGTGGTCAAATCTATCGTCAATTTTGTGCTAATACCATTAAAAGAAACGCTTTATGTACCGTGAATATCGTGCTTATACGATAAAAAGAAACGCTGTGTGTACCGTGAATATTCTGCTTGCCTTATGAAGGCAAGCCGAGACACTCCAACCATTACAGTTGTAGACAATATTTTAAAATATAATAGAGTTTAGAATGGTTCTTCTGTTGCCTCCGTTTATGTTGTGCATCCATGTTTTCAGTTCATTTACGTAGACGGCATCCATCTTGTCGGTCGTCTTAATTAATTGTCTAGTTCTTGGCTACCAAAGCTTTAGAAAAATGAAAGGGTTTTTTAACATCCCTTATAATGTCCGCCCCCTGCTGAATAACTAGCAATTAATTACTTTTGCAAATAAAAAGGGAATGAGTAAATTAATGGAGGGCTCACCATTGTTTATAGCAGTTCTTATTTGCATTGTTGATATATTTTTTTTGTTTTTGGCAAAGAGTTTCTTTTTTGCGTTTTCGTTTTTTTTTTCAACATAATTATTGAAGGGAACTTCTTCATTATTTTTAAGGATTTTGAAGGTAAATGCACTTTACAAAAACATTTAATTGTGTGATTGTGGTTGATGTTTTCGTCAGGGAGAAACCACAATGCCATGAAACACTTACATATACATATAAGGTCACTTAGCTCAGAAGACTCCGCATTAATAAATACGTCCATTTAAAATTTAACTGCATTTTCTGGTAGAACCAAGAAAATACACTATAACTGTCAACACGGTGTATAATAAAAGCAACTAAAATGTACCTAGCACCGCTGTCGAACATAATATTTATTTTTACACGACTGTCGACTGCCCAAAAAAAGGAGATATGTTATGTTTGTAAACTGTATTTTTACCCAGAAAAAAATATAGTAAAATATTTTAGTTTGCACCTACACAATACGGTTCCATGGCAATTGTTTGTCGCTAAAACACGATACCGTCGGTGTGTGTTCGCGCTGTTGATACGAAGCGGCCTCAACAAGTGCCGTGCGAACGTGCAGGCGACGCGTGTAAATATGTGTTGTGTTGTGGAATACAATGGTAAAGGGAAGTGTTTCTGATAAATACATGATGTTGGGAACGTGTGAACAGGAAGCTGAAAGGTAAACTTAGCCTAATATGTTGCTACTAATATTCTAAAGTTAAAGTTTGTAAAAAAAAATTCGAATCCGACTTGTAGTTCCAGAATAATCTGGATCTACAAGTCGGATTCGACATTTTTTTTTTGTATATGATAGCCAGATTCATGAGGAATAGTATAGGCTATTTAACATTACGCTATGAGTCTTAAGAGCAGAGCAACGGGGGTGAAATCTCGGGAAACAGCTAGTTATATTTGACTAAAAGGAAAAATTAAATAGTGGAAAGATGTTTAAGTATAGACTTTCGTATTTTTAGCGGTGTAACATAATATACATGTCCCTTGCTTGTCCCCTAAGCTGTTGGCACAGTGAATCCTTTTTTAATGGGTCGGCAACGCACTGTGATACTCGATGTTACAAGCGTGTCATAGCCTACGGTTACCGCTTACCATCAGGTGAGCCATACGCCTGTTTACCACCATCATTATACAGGGTGGCAGGTTAGACAGTGGAATCATTGTACCAAACCTGTAATCGGGAAAAAAAAACAGCTTTTATAAAACATAAATGTATGGAATAGCTGTTTTTTTTCGCGATTTCAGGGTTGGTCCCAAGGTAAAAGTTGTTCATAATGATGAGTACAATGACCCCTTTAAATATTTCCACTGTCTAACCTGCCACCCTGTAAACAAAAAGAGGTGCCTTCTACACACATCTCTGAGGGGAAGAGTTTTGCACAACAACGGTGGAACAGGATAATTAAAAAAATGAGAAGTCTATCCGATTGGAAGTTATACCTAGTTCAATCGATCCAATTTTTTTCTACGATTTTCTAGTTTTTTAGCAAAACTCTCGTCTCGTCAAAACCCAATAGAATTAAGGCCATTATTCAGTTTCTAACGCATAAGCGATGAACAAGATTTTTTCGAAGCAAAAACAACGTGAAGTCAAACTTCAAACAAACTTCTGTACCTCCATGAAGTTACGTTAAGTAAAAAAAATACGTCGAGAATAAACCAAGCGATTCAAAGTGAACTGCATAATAGAGTTAATCTCTTGCAAAGAATAAAAATCGCTTGGAGGCAAAAACTGAAGTCTGTAGAAAAGAAAAAATCTGCTAGATTTCTACGTTCCAATCTTCACTTTAGTGACGGGAAAGCAACTAAGATGCTTTGGAGCTCAGCATTTCTTATTTACTTTTCTAAATAACGTCCCGCCAGTGGCTTTGTGCAAAAGTAATTTCTTTTAAGTGGAAAAAGTGTGGCCACCGCTTTCGAATTGATTAAAAGTCATGGAAATTATTTGACGATGGATTTTCACGTTCCGCGTCAAGAGATGAGTACCAACCTATTATATATTTAGTGGATGTTAAATTATTTTTTGTCCATCCATATTTTTTAGGGAAAATATGAAATATTTTATATTTGCAGATTCAAATGGGATGTTGTCATTAGATTTCAGTATTATTAAGATAATAATAATAAATAATAATAATACGTGTCAATATACATTGTTTCGGCAGGCGCCATAGGTTCCCATAGTTCCCCTAAACCAATCCACTACCATCCCATCACAATAGCCCAAGTAGTTTTTCTCCACATGTTTGCAATAGTTCTGCACAGCTGGGGTTTGTCCTTGGGTGCATTTATATAGTGCGTACAGGGATAATCGCTAGCTGTGTCACCATTACATTTTATATATTTTAAGTTTGTTGTAAAGGGCCTCTACGTGTTGGCTTCGGCCCCACGCACGCCTTCGAAAGGTTCGGGACTTTGTAAAGTCCCGTGCAACAAAAAGAAAATAATAATAATATTTTTTTATTTATTTCTCATCACAAATGTTGCAGGAAGATACAGAAGGTGCTTAATCTAATACACAAAATTCAAAACATTTGTGAGAGACTGGTGCCCGAAGAAGGCATTGAAAGCCTGTGTTACGGGTCACCAGGCCCCCCAAGTCTTACAGCTAGACTATTATGTTATTAGACCAAGTATTCAGAACTAGATGTGTGATAGATAGGAAAGGTATTAATAATTAAGAAGACATAATTTACTAAACAAACAATTATTTGTTTGTTGTTTATACCTAACGCCGATTTATTTATTATTAAATGATTATGTGATTGGTAGATGTTTATTCGTGTTAGTCAGGTAATTAGGCGTATTGCAGTTTCTTGTCAGATATAGGCCTCCTTGGATCTCATCGTATTTTTAACAAGCTATAAGATACATTCTAAAATTATATTGTTGCAATTGAGAACCAGAGCAGATCCATTTGGCACACTGTAGAATTATTCTAAATTTTGTTTCTGATTAATACAAATTATATTTACTTATAATATTATTTTTTTACAAAATTATTTGTGATTTGTAATAGGGGAATGGAATACCCATCTATTCTTAAAAGAAAATGTATATTCCGATTTATTTGATGTATCTCAAACATTTCAAACAAACGGGTCATTTTTCTTTTCCTTGATGACTTCAACTTCAAATCAAAAATTGTTAAAATGTAGAACCTCAAATTTTACACAATTTGTAATCTTTCACTTCACTCCGAAGACTTCGATAGAGGATAATGGACGGTTGATTTACATTTGTATCACTTCCTCCCCCTCCCCCCACTTTGTGCCGCCACTTCGAATCCAATTAATTAAATGATGGACATTATTAGACGGAGTTTATGGGACATTCCGTTTTTATTGAGAACTTTATTTGTTTGTTAATAAATTGGGGAGTCCCGAATCGATTCAAGATGTAATTCTTGCAGAGCACTTGAATAGAGCTGTTCAAAATGTATACCGACATCTGAAGAGTAATTCTCCTAATTAAAATGTTCAAAATATAGTTTTGATCTAGTTTCAATGTCATCAAATGGCATAAATGGTATTTTTCTAACAAATAACGAAAAACGTGAACTTACGTCATAATGAAATCGAAAATCAATCAAAAGTGCATCAAAACCAAAGCGATATTCTACTAAAATTCTAAACTGGCACTTAAATAACAAAAAAAGTCTCGTGCTTAAAATAATATACGACAAAAACGATTGGCAGAATACCATTTTTAGTCAATTCAAAATCGAATCTCAGTTGAGTCAAGTATCAGTCACAGGATAAATTAATTAAGAGACTTTCAGAACTTAATCATTAAATTAATAGTAACTTAAATACAACTTTTCTGATAATATTTTCGTTTGCAAAAATGATATTTAATTTTAAAAAAATACACAGTCCATGTAAAATCGCCACTAGTTAAACGACTACTAATTTTAGAGCACGTATGACGTGTGTGATATCATGACGGCCATTATTACGTCATAAGTCATGCGGCAGCCATTTTAATTCGCTCATAAAGTGGGCATACATCACGGACGACGGTGCAGTGCGCCGCTCAAATCGAATTCTTGGCCGCTTCTGTTCGACCTACAGAAATATATTCAGTTCAGTAAATCAACTGCAAAATCATTGTTTAATTATAAGTTATTTTGTTTTTTGCTCATTTGAATAGCTTTGTCTCTAGCGCGTACAAAATGCTACACACAGAAATGTAGCGTTATTCTAACATTTTCATTTTCAAAGCAAGCCTCAATCACCGACATTTTATATTAGAGCAATCGTATTGTTTTCGTTAAAAAAATAGGTATTTACTGAATAGATGGCAAACAGCATGTAAATCTTATATGTATATTATTGTTAATATATAGGTATTATATTTATAACTTTTATTTTGTATTAAGTTGACCTACTGTTAATATTATCCGTGGCCAGGGTAGTAGCGAGAAAATTTTCTTGAATGTTTTTAATATGAGGGTGCAGTCACACACATAAATTATAGAAAAGTAACATTTTGCAGCTCTTTCGCGACTCCAGGAGGCGGTACGTGATTGGGCAAAAACTTGGAATCGAACGCTGCCAAAGATCAAAAAGTTTGATAGCCTAAAATGAGCTCTTTGTGAATATAACTCATATTTTTGTAGGCTATGTACTTCAGCTTTAATTCCACTTGTACTCATAAAAAATACTTGGCAAGCATTGCGGAGTAATTAAAGTGACAACAGTGAGAAAATATGCGGGAGTTAAGTGTAAGGTCAGGTCATTTGGATAGCACTGTTATGAGCAAAATGCAGTGCACTTAAACATAAAACAAAGCTACTACTTGGAGAGATGACAAGCTTATTTAAATAAAATACCAGAGCAATGATTATTCTTTCTCTCTGTCTGTAGGTACTTATGTACCTACAGACAGACAGTTCTTTGAATTTGTATACGTGGAGACAATGAAATGAAAATATCTTTGTATTGTACAAACGTCTATTGACACGAGGCAAGGATTTATTATTTATAGACTTTACCACCGAACTCACAGACAGGGATTTACTTTAGTAGACAGTTATCTTGCGATTAGTTTATCGTAATCAGTGTATCTTGACATCACAAAGTGAACAAATTAACTAACGATAAAAAATAATTAAATATAATCATTCTTGGGGATGTTTCAAAGAGCTCGGATAGGCACCATCCATCAAATCATTTCAATATTGGAACAGAATTTTAGTGAAATTATCTGTCAGTTAAAGTTACTATTTCACCGAAGCTGTACTAAATAATGTACTGGTTAAGTACTGTGTTCTTAGATTGCGGCGTTTAAAATACTAAATACGTAGGTACTGTAAAAAAATAATCCAAAAAATCTTAAAAGAACACATTTCTATCAGTTTCGGCGAATAAAACAGAAATAGCTTTTATTCCAATCTACTCAAATATTTTGGTCTATACAAATAATTTAATAAAACAATTTTTACGACTGTAAACGATTTCTTTTATCAACCGATTCGATTATTACGTAGCATAATATATTTTTTTCGATACTCGGGTAACAAAACAGACTTACTCTTCCTACTAGTAATTTGAATGGAAATTAAATCAAATCCCACTTTGTGTATAAACGTTTTGGTTTATTTAATCGAATCCAAAAATGTGAAGGTAAGTAGTAGTAAGCCGGCCTTTTTTCGGGCTTACACAAATATGGCAGGATTCGGGATTACTGTAAAAGGTTTTTGGGGCCTGTCAGTCAATAGAATAGAAATTCCAATTCATTGACTTTTGAGAATAATGAGGAAGAATAACAATGGGTTGGTGGCTAGTGGTTTAACCATGTGCCTCCCACGGCGAATGGTTGGAGTTCGATCCCGAGGCACGCACCGAATTTTTCGAAATCATGTGCGTATTATAAAATTAATGATCGCTTGTTATAATGGTAAAAGGAAATAGGTACTCCATAAAGTATTTGAAGGTGTGTGAAGTCTGCCAACCCGCACTTGGCCAGTGTGGTGGACTATGGCCTCTCATTCTGCGAGGAGACCCGAACCCAGCAGTGGAATATTATTATTTATATTTGGTTTTTAGAATAATAGATCATAATCTTACTATGACGTGCTAAATCTGATCATGTTCCGTTGCCGTTTATGCATAATTAAAGTTTTTTAGATACTGGCTCACTTTCGGGCTTTTGACAGTAACAATAAATTGCGATACAAAATGTCACATAACAGTCCACACCCACATTTCAGTACCTATAATATTTGTGACCTCGTTTTTCAGCAATTAAAATACATTATGATTAATAACATTACGCATAATACCTATACCTTCATAATTACGCAGCATTTTTAACAAAATAAAAACATAAAACACTTTTTAATATTTCACTAGGTTAACGACCGCGTGGAAATATCCGAGCTAAGTAAAAGTAATGGGACACTCTAGCGCCGGTAATGGGACTGTCCGATTCTATGAATTAACTTCACACTGCAGGGTTCATAGTCAGCAGATTTTAGTGTCCGATAGATAATTTAATACCTACGTTTTAGTTTATAACTTTACTGGCTATGTCCTCCAGTTTCACCCGTCGTTGCTTGACTCCTAAGGAATATAGCATGATGTTAAATAACCTATACTGCTTCTCATAAATCTGGCTATCATACACAAAAAGATTTTTTGGAATCCAACTAGTAGTTCCGGAGATTAGCCCGTTCAAACAAACAAACAAACTCTCCAGCTTTATGATATTAGTATAGATTACTTGATATATAATACTTGATTACTTAATATTGTTGACTGCGCCGTTGGTTTAGTGGTCGAAAGTAGTTTTGAACGTAGTCCACGTTCAGAAGTCGTTGTTTCGACCACTCGGAATCGAATCCGGATTTGATTTCCGGGTCGAACAAAGTATTATTGGGTTTTTCCATAAGGAAATTCTTAGTAACAGCCCGAAATTTGCATTCGTACGCGGTTAGCGACAATAGGCTCGCACATAACTGATGAAATGTATGTGTAGGTACTACACACTACTGCCTAACTCCTTCAGAAAATAAAGACGTCATATTAATTTATACAGTTGTTAAAAAAATATTTGGAAATATACCTATAATAATATAATTACGACCAAAAACCCACTCATTATTCTATGTATTTGAAATCTTTTATTAATCTTACTTTGTTTTCCGTCTGTCTGCTTAGAATCATGTTTTAACGTTAATTGACAACATAGTTATAAAAGAAAAAATATTTCGCTAAGGAGCCACAGTACAAAATAATTTATCAAATGAAAAAAAAATATTACGGTTTTGTCAAAGGTTGTCAAACATTACATGGTTTCTTTGCTAACCAAGGGACCGTACTATAAAGCGGTAAAGTCATCATCGTTCCATTTAAAAAAGAGATAGTGCTATACGTTCTGTATAGCTCCATTTCTTTCTCTCATTCTGATACACTGATCACACGTCATAGTACGAAGAATTCGCTATGATGAGAATTTCAGCAACCAATTTCTAAATTATTTAGCAAGCAAACCCAAATTACAATTGAAATTATAATGCAAATCTGAGTTCAGTAACAGATTACATTGAACATGCACCCTTCAAACAGTGGACTTTAAAACGGTATTAGCTCCGGCAAATGTCGCTGTCTCATTTAAATATTAGGATTGAATCGATTTAAATTTATGAATTGTAAGCGATTTTGTGAATTGATTTCCTGGTTCGGCTATTTCAAATTTTGTTTGCTCATAATTTGTTTCTGAATATCGATAATTATTACTCTTATTCACTAATTGTCGGTTATTGAATGTACACAGTACATAATTAAACAAAATTGTTTAAAATATTACTAAACTATTAGTATCTAAAAGCATATGTAGGTACTACGTAATTAATTTGTGCATGAATGAAATTAATTATTCACGAATAAATTATTAATATTTTGTAACTATTAATAAATTTTGTTAAATAGAGGAATGAGAGTTATTGTGGAAAATTGAGCCACTATTGAAAATGATTGAGACTACTCTCTAATTCAACTGTTGAACACTTTTTTGAATCAATGTACACCTTAATTGAAAACACAAGATGGTAAATCTATGTTCCCTTTCTTGTTTGAGAAGCAGAACAGCTTCTTATACAGCATTAAGATGTTTGTCCGTAAGCCTAGGAAGGAACTCATCGGCTGACATATTGTGATACTGTATATTTTCGATTTTTTATGACATTTGTTTTTTGTTATAGTTGAAAGGCCATCTACCGGCTGAATAAATGAAAAATATGTTATATTTCATGAATGATTCAGTAACAAATAACGTAGTGAATTGTGAAACAATACATAAATCAATCAGTGTATTCCGGAAAAACTCACTGTGTTATCATTTTTTTACAAGTGTTCACTCGTAAAATACCAGAATTTAAATTTTAAATCCTCTCTGAGTATGTGCGGTATTTAAATGTACTGTCGGTTACTGATATTCCTGTGAAAAACTACTTTATTTATTGCTTGAAACTCGTTGCGAGCACGTTCGCGAGTTTTAAAATGTAATTTAATATTTTATAGGAAATAACTGTTCTTAGGAATTTGTAGATAGATATACAGGACGAATTTTTCAACTGGGTGTGGATGGCCAAATTCGAAACTGTAAGAAATAGTGAAAAACACTCGAAGGAGTCTCGGGTCCGATTTTGACACTTTTCTTTATTTTGCCCTATGGCATTACATTCCAGAAATTCATATTTAAGTAAATATTCAAATCTTATTCAATTTAGGACCAAACTTGGAATTGAGAAAAGATCAGCGATTCCTTCATTTTGTCAAGTCTTATGGACATCTTTGAATGCAACAGTTAATTTTGTTTTCGCGATTTCAAGATTGGTCCTGGCCTTGTAATACAGACTATATAAATATAATAGTCAAATTAAATAGGACTTACAGAACTTCTAAGAAACCAAGACGTTAATTTAATTATATTTGTAATGTGAAGATAAACGCAAATCGGATTCAATGCTACTACCACGTTCACTCAGTCGAATAGCAAATGATTTCAGATTCAAATTAAAGCCTATCACTTGAAACTATAGCACTGTCATTGATTACAGTGAAACAGATTTACGCTGGCCGATATGAGGGCGGTATCGATACGAACATCGCATTATGCTGTTATTATTAGATAGTGATGTGCTTTATGAATCGGATTCACGGAGAATAGTGGATTAAGTTTACGGAATGATCGTGTTTGTATCATGATTTGTCAAAACACTCAAATAATATGACTAGGTGGGTATTACTAGGTAAAACGTTGACGTGTATGCTATCCAAATAAGAATATGAATGTCCTTGCCATATTTTGACGTCGTAGCCGTATAGTAAGTTGTATTAAAGCACCCTACAACAGATTTGGTACTAAAAAAAAAAAAAAAAAAAGAAAAAAAAAAAAAAACCAACAGAATGCAGAACCTCCTCCTATTTGGAAGTCGGTTAAAAATAACACTCAGTTAATTAAAGTGAAAAAAAAAGTAATTAATTTGAAAAAAAAATTTCTTTGCAAACATTATTTTTAAGTGATAGTTGCCAGTTCGAGGTTGTTGACGTTCCTATTCTTAGTTAAATTGCATTGTATATTTTCTGATACCTTTAAGTTCCCCATTGGCCAAATGATTCAATAAACAAAATATACTAACTTCTATTCTACTCGATATCCAAGTAAGATACCAGTTATTCGTTCATCTGTCACACTTGACAGACACAATTGATTTCGACCTGAATTAAGCGGATGTTTCAAATGCGACATCACCGCCTAGCCTTTTCCCAAAAATGATTGGTATCGGCTTCCAGTCTAACTGGTTGCGGCTGAATATCAATATTTTACATGGAACGACTGCCATCTGACCTCCACAACCCAATTATTGGGGAATATCGGTATTCGAATGTTAGACCAATTGACAGACTTTTGGGCTCCTGACTACCCGTAACGACTGTCAAAGATATTTTTATGACAACCGGGACCGACTGTTTAACGTGCTCTCCGAGGCACGGAGGGGTCTCGATGTGTATAGAATGGTCACCCATCCAAGGACTGACCGCGGTAAGCGCAGCTTAACCTCGCAGGTAGATCGATCAGCGCGGCTGTCATTTAGCCACGAGCCCCTCTCAAATGCGACAGATGGAGGGTTATTGTATTATACGTTTTTATCACGTTTAGTTTTGCTATCTTCCTTGCATCCCCTCCCTACGGTTTAATAACGCAGGCAGCGCTTTGACGCGACATGGGGGATGCAAGCGCAATCCAATCCATCTGCCACTTATTACCTCGATTGATGTACGCCGCTCAAAGGTACACTTGTGTGCTTACAATATTGAACAATAGGTTTGTATTGTAATATTTACCGATGTGGTAGGTACCACATCGGTAAATATTACAATACAAACCTATTAAAAAAAACTGTTCCAGGATTCCACTCATGCAACCTAATGTTCAATATTGTAAGCACACAAGTGTACCTTTGAGCGCACACGATTTATAAAAAAAAAAAAATTGGTACACCTGCACCAATAAAAAAAAAAATTATAAATCGTGTGGGACATTCATTTGAAAGAGCGAAATGTAAATGAAAAATAAAAAACTGTAGAGATACTAAAAAAAAATTTTTTACAATCATAATATTATGTTCAGTGATTTTAGTGATATTAACTAAAAATTCCCCATCCCAATTTCCTAGGTTTCTAAAGCTAATATTTTGATTTTATTGTACAGGAAAACAACTGATTTTTCCGAAAATATTACGTTATAGGGACAGTAAAAAGTAATTTTAATAAAAGTAGGTAGAAGCTTACGATGGATTTTTAACATATTATTATTGATGTTTTAGTACGGAACCTTAATTGTACGAGCCTGACTCGCTCTTGACCAGTTTTCATTAATGGTTCGGTTCTTGACCTCAATCTCGTCTTATGAAAAGCAATTATAGATGAGGTCTGCGATGGGACGAGTGTACCCAGAAGATGTGTATTTACTTTTTCCCTAAAGGTTAACAGGTTAAGGACTCTTTCAATTAAGACGTTTGGTGTCGGACCGCTGCCATGTAGGTGTCGTGTTGCGCATGGATGGTTGTTTTTTCCATACAGTTGATACGTCAAGAGTGCCGTCCGGTTGCCGTGCGACGCTCGCACGACAACGGACGGCGCTCTCAACGCGTCATCTGTATGGAAGAAAACAACCGTCCGTGCGCAGTACGATACTCGCACTGTTGCCGCATGGCAGAAGTCCGGCAACAAACGTCTGAATTGAGTGCCCTAACGGCTCAAATACACCAAATCCGTTGTCTTTACGAACTTTGCTCGTACGACGACTGCCGAACTCGGACGATTGAATTAAACACTTGTAAATTGTAGAGAGCGCGTACACCAACACGACCGATTTTGTCCGATTTTGTCGGCCGATGACGGACGTGATGGTGTACGCGCTCTCTATGATTTCGTCAAGTTCGTCAAGTTCGTCCGTCATCGTACGAGCAAAGTTCGTACGATGACGGATTTGGTGTATTTGAGCCGTAAGGCGCTTTTTTCACCGGGTTGCGGTTGGTGCGTTTTCGTTTCGGTACAGAGCGCGTCGTGCTAATAGATGGGCATTGGGCAATCCACCCGATTGAAACCCGGTGGTTTTGGTAAACACCCGATAAACACCCAAACTCTGGGGGTAAATCGGGTGTTTTCCAAAAACGCTGGGTTTAAATCGGGTAGATTGCCTATCTATAGTCGCGCTCACTCGTATATGCTCTGTAAAGAATCCGTACCAAAATGGCAACGCACCAACCTAGTGAGGAAGGCGCAGTATAGCGATGAATATGAAAATGTAGATTAATGTTCTCTTAATAAATTGTCTACTGGACACTTTTACCCAAAAGCAATATTTTTTAAAATATTTTGCATGTAGTGACTATCATCTGACCTTTAAAACCCATGATTAAGCAATTTAAATTTCCTTATTCAAGGGCAATCATTATAATGATTAATTTCCGGTTTTTATACCGCCTTGGATATTCTTGTGGCAACCGGGTGCGACGGAGTAAAGGGCGCTACGTGATAGGTATGTACAAAGGGGCTCTGATGTGTCCTATCCACGGACGTCCCGTGGCAAAGGAAATACTATAGGTACTCACGGCGTGAGCCTCTCGCCTGAAGATTTGCACAAAAATACAAGTAATATGTTGTTGTCGCTAACTCATAAATAAATAACACATTTTAAAATTATAAATAAATAAAACGATGGCTTTTATGCAGCGTTAGATCCATAAAACGCAATCCTATAAAAAAATTAGCATAAAAGTTCGTATTTCCCTCAGCATTTTATGTAGAAAGTACTAAAAAAAATCCCTTTGAAGTAACGTGAAGCAATTACTTTATTTTCACATCGTCGCTTATAAAAATTTATTACATTACCATTAAAACTCTAATGGACGCCAATGATTTTTTAATTACAATAAAAATCTGAACCAGGGTGAGGTAACGATCGTTAAAAAAATAATCGGCTAAGTTGCTTTTAATAATAACCTAAGTTAGGTAAGTTGGCAAAGTTAATAACAATTTGCGAGCGGGTGAGCTCGTTTTCATTATCTTGAGAAACTCTTAAAATCTTTAACCTGTCTGTCCGTACTCTAGGGTGGATATATAAATATCTTAAGTATCTGTATTACACTGCAGTGCATTTACGGGAAGGGTTAATACCGTATAGCGTCTTGGCGCTCTTTGGATGGTATCGTAATCTTTTTTGCTTAAAAATCATTGCTGCAAAACGGTATTAGAGCTTATACAAATTAATTACCAATTTATTGTTAATTTATTGTTATAATTATGGGATAACCAAAAGAACATTAGTATTACTAAAAAAATATTTAGGTACTACTATACAAATAAGCATGGAATAAAGTTATTATGGTTATGCGCAAGTTATTTATTCCTAACGTAACTTTATGTAGTGTTTATTTGTAAGGCCCTTACTATAAAATTGTTTTTTTTTTTACAGATTACTGCAATCCAAACAATATGACAACCCAAATAATGGCACGACTCAGAAATACTCAGAAATCATCAATCATTTAAAAATAGATTTATAAGAATGTAGTTTGTCATAGTATTGCGTTTCTCAAGCCTAACATTTCTATACATTCATCATAACTGATACAGTGTACAAATTAACGTAGCTCGTACCTATAAAGAAGTAAAACCATTATAATTAAGCAAATGACCACAATAGGTATAGTGTTGATAACAATAACAGTAACTATAGTTCTCAATTAACACATACCAACATAACAGCATGCAGAAATAATGACCATTTGGTTTTATCAACTCCAACAATGAAGGCTCGTTTTAAAAATTCACGTTAACAAAAAAAAAGGATGCGAAATATACATGAAATTTTTAAAATTTCCAACCGATTCGTTGCATGTGATTGTAAATTGGAGTTAAAACGATAATAGCACGGGCGTCCGGTTAACAATTATCCGGTATGTGCGTGCCTAACAATTGCATTGAGGGCTGCCTCGTACAAACTGACCTGCAGGGCTAATATGCGCGCCGCGACAAATTTTGTCGACTGTTTTGTCTCGCCCTTACTCGTGCGAATACGAGACAAATGCACGATAAAAGCGTCGACAAAATTTTGTCGCGTCGCGCATGTTAGGCGCTCTGATTATTATCTTAACCTGTAACCTGTAAACACGTAATTTATTATTAGATATAACTAGGGGCAGCAGTTATGATCATAAACGGCATCTGCGAATTAGCTGATTTTTCGGTCTCTGGCGGAATGAAGAAGACGGGAAACGCTGAGGCTGCACGCGATTGGTTCGTCAGTCAATGTTCGTCGTCTATTGGACTATTCTTAATTACGTATTATCAACTGTCTATTGTCTATTGGACCGAAAATATACATGCGCAATCTGTGCTCATAATCACGCCGTGACTATACCTAATACTTATCATGACCATCGGTTACGGGTAGACAAGCCCGAAAGTCTGACAACTGGTTTAATTTTAAAATAGCGGTATTACCTAGTAGTTGGCTTGTGTTTAAAACGCAGTCGTTCTATGTAAATTATTGATATTCAATCACATCTGAACTAGAAACCGACGGCAATCTGGTTGAAAAAAGTTTAGACAGTTGGAAAGTTCATAATCATTCTTGATTCTTTAGCCAGCTGCCAGAATGTCAGGCTTCTGACTACCTAAAAATATTCGCATAGGTATTCGTATGATACCTGGGATTAATAGCTCGTGAAGAACGGTCCTATCCTCGTTATGACCGCGTCATGTTCGGATTACGTTATTTGTGACGAACGAACAGGAGGCACCACGTCGCCTGACAACCCTAGTCCAATCGGCATTTATCAATTTTTAGTTACCAACCGGTGTAAAAATGATATACGATTGAATTGCAGTTTAGTTTCGAATATCTGTGAATTGATACTTGCTTTGTTTATTTCGGAAAAATGCGATCAAACATGATGATAGTAGATAGATAGGTACATTGTAGGTAGGTACAATTTGTTTACATTGTATACATACATACATATAAATATTGTATAGGTACGTGTAATTATATAAACAATATTCCTAATATATTATGTACCTACTGTGTTAAAAACGAACTCTTTCGTTCAACGAGTATCCATGCGTTGATGTAAACTGGGAATTAAAATTACTTAGTACGAAAACCATCCGTTTAAGACATAGGAAGCGCGTAAAAGACGTCATAAAGTAAGTTACTACAGTGCAACACACACACGAAAAACAAATGAAAATAAAGTCATATTTTTGAGCCAAAAGCAATTTGCTTAACCCTTCGGGAGGCGCGAAATTATGTATTACAAGTATTTATTACTCGTCCTTGCCAGCAAGTAATACGCACCAAATTTTATTTATTCCCATTTACGTTAATGTACACGTCGGGCAGACTACCCCACAAGGGGAAAAGCAGGGGAATTCCTACCCCATTGTTATAAATTATTAAGGGCGAATATTTAAAGAGCAATTTTCCTCAAAATATCAAACAACAATTTAGGGGCAACAAGCCTCATCTTTTGAATGAAGAGATTGTGTTTTAATTTTGATTTGTGGTAGGTATACTGGCATACATTCTTACTAATTCTGGAACAAAAACGTTAACGACGGCTTAGTGAGATCTTTTGACAAGTGGCGGCTCCCATATTAAATTTCCTGTGACGTAATAGGAGGCAAATCCAGATTAAATGTACTCTATATCAGCGTAGTAATCTTATACAGTTACCTGCCTGAAGCATGATTTAATATTCTTCATTGTATACGTAGGTACTAACACAACATACGCTAAAGATAATCATTATATAGGTATACTGTCATACATTTATTATTAAAGGTAAACCTTCGTTTACCTCGGATTTCCAGTTAACCCATACAACGACCCTTACCCTACGGTCACAAAGTTTCGAAGGTCAAATATTTGTTCCCAATTAAAATTATAACTCTTGACATTTTTGGAACGATGTTCCTTAACGCGGCTTGTGGTAGGAGATGTTTGGTAGAAATTGTCACGCAAGAAAAAAGCATTATACCCACTCCATGTGAATTTCCCAAGGAACTTTGTTTCTGACGGGCTCCCCTGACCACACACTTTTTTTATGTTATAGGATTAGAAACAGATCGATAGGAACCTGCCAAATACGCCTCCTAATAGCAGAGAGGGTCGACCTTAGGGCTTTGTCTCCAAAGTGCACTACCTCTGCTGTGAAATCGCCTCATACACCAGTTATTTCTCCAGTAGGTATCTTTTCTATTCAAAAGGGAACACACAATGCCGCTTGATGGTAGAAATAAAAGAAGATGTGAATGACAATAGACCAAGAGCCGTATTTTAAGACCAGCATGACTACGTTCACAAATAAAGATTTACATATTTGATTTGATTTGAAAAAAAAAATATGTTCGTGGTAAGGATAAAGGACCCTTTCAGAAAATCGCACTGAGGTTTGCTGTCACAGAACCCAATTCTGGGTTAAACTCGCATTTGTACATATCTTGTTATTTTTACCCGACTGCGCCAGATGGAGAGTTATGTTTTATAACTTTGTATTTATAATTTTATGTGTGTACAATAAAGAATAAATAAAAGTACACAAACAGATACAGATCAAACGTCATAAATTAAATTGCTTACCAAAAGTTTTAACAGATTTCAATTATTGATATCATTCGGACAGCTGCAACCCTTTCTGACAAATTGTAAGTTAATTGCTATCACAAGTTTAGCTCTCGTAATCAATTTACAAGTTATAAAGTGATTGTAATCAAAAGGCATTGCAAGCGATTCATCAAAGAGGGTAAATTCATTACCCTTCCTTTGCTGCGCCGCAGTCGGGTAAAGATACCATCTTGTTTGAATGTTAGTAAACGGAGAGTTATACAAATTAGGACCTTTATGAAAATCTTTGCAGCCATCGCCTTTTAATAAGTTGTTTATCATTTTGCAGGATCGTAATTTTCTGTTTGTTATACATACTGAGTTTTAAAGGTTATCGTTATGAGAGATGCGTTTCAGGGTGCTTTATTTTGTTTATTCAGAGGTATTTTAAGGTTCCGTAGCCGGAGGGTGCCAACGGGACTCTATTACTAAGCCTAGGCTGTCTGTTCGTCCATCTGTATGTCACAGAGCTGTATTTTATGAACCGTAATATAGTGGTGATAAAATTTGCATTAAAATCCATTGTGTACCTCATATAAAAAAAATCAGACATGTGCGAGTACGTCTCGCGCCCTGAGTGTTCTAAAATATGCAATAGCGCCATCTATGCTGCTATTACATCATAGTAGATATATATCAGATCTTGATCATAGATGGCGCTACTGGTGTGGTACTTCTAGTGGCGCCATCTATGAGCAGATGGCTCCACTTATGGTCATGACAGACGGACAACAAAGTGATCCTATAAGGGTTCCGTTTTTCCTTTTGAGGTACGTAACCCTAAAAACTGAGCGGACGGACACGAAAAGCGACATTGTTTTATACTATTTATATTAGTTGGAAGTGAGATGTACATTTTGTACGTATTTCCTGCTTTAAACTCATCTGGTATTTCACTAATGAGTGTTTAATATTTAGCGTGAAAACATTCAGGCGGGAGATGAGGTGGTTCATACCTCTGGCACGCAGTTACTACAAAATTGTATTTGCGAGTTTGTGCACCCATTTCACGGTACTGTCAGGTCGTGTGTATTTGATGTATGATCAGTGCATTAGAACCTTTAAATATCTACGAGGATTAGACGTCATTCACATGACCACGATAGAAACGGGTTTTGTCTACAGAAGAATAGACTAAATTGTAAAAAAGATTACTATCGTTTTAGGCACACAGTGAAGAGAAGAAATGTTTCCATTTCTTCCGTAGACAAAACTCTGATAAGTCAAGCACGGGTCGCCACGTGCTCGGGCAAAAGAGATAACGAATTGGATTGAAAGAACTTAGTCTATTCTTTTGTAGATAAAAATATTTTTTTTTAAAGATAAATTATTAAAAGTATCGGTTGATTCGATAAAATCTACGCAATAAATAATTTAGTATTACCTAATTAATATAACTCAAATTGCTCTTTAAAAATTTACGCTAACATTCCAATTTTCATAAAAAAGCGAACCGCGTAAAATAATCTTTATATAAAAGGGGATCTTGGCAGCAATAATTCAGGTACAAAAATACCGAGGCAATCTTTTATCAGATTAAAAGAATTTCATAAATCAGTTTTCATCTAAAATGAAAGAGAATTTATGATCATATTCTTTTTACAAAATTGTTTTCTGGTAACATGATAGTCGGCGTTATTGGCATAATAGGATAAACTAAGGCTTGAGCGTCGGCTTGTTACATTGTTACATTTTTTGAACGCTTCTTTGAGTAAAAGCTATTTGTGCCTTGAAGTGGCTATAACATAACTCTGAGTATATGTTGAAGAAATTAACCATCCATAATATCCATTACCATAATAGGTATGTAGGTACATCGTATAAAGGAGTACTACCAGTCTACTTTTCGTTATTTAAATAAATAAGATCTTACTTTATTAATGGTAAATATTTTAGGGGGTAAATAAAATAAAGGTTACGAAGATATGTTTTATAAAAATAAAACTTACTTTCGTATAATAATTATTATAGTAGGATATTATGTGTTACAAAAAAACTTAAAAATTCCACGAACTACGGTTGAATTTCCACCACTGGGCGACCACAAGAACTTAATAATTGAGGCCCACCAGGCAGTGCACAGACTTTTTTAATTGGTTTCACCTCGTTGTAAATATAAAATACAAACTACCTGTTGCCCGTGAGTTCACTGATACAAGGAGCTACTTTATATTCCCGGACAAAAAGTATCCTTAGTCCTTCCCTAGAGATCGAAGCACCTCCGTAGCAAGAAAAAAAAAAATGTACAGAAAACTGAAAAAAAAAATTCGCGGTTCATTTTCGTGGTTGAACCATCAACCGCGAAAATGTAAAAAATAGACAAAACAGAGTTACTATCATGTTTCACATCTTTACTCCTACTATAATAATATTATAAATGCGAAAGTTTGTGCGTGTGTGAGTGTGAGTGTGTGTGTGTGTATGTTTGTTACTTCTTCACGCTGAAACGGCTGGACGGATTTGGATGAAATTTGGCACACAGATAGAGTATAATCTGGAATAACACGTAGGCTACGTTTTATCCCGAAAAACGCGGGCGAAGCCGCGGGCGGAAGCTAGTTTATTATATTTAAGCTGAAGAGTCTATTGTTTGTTAACGAAGACGGCGGGTGAAACCGCGAGGCACACCGAGTTTATGATATTTGTTCGCATAAATAGGATATAATACAAATACATTGACGCGACGGCGCGCGTCAGGCTTATTAGTGTGTCAAGTCACGTGTAGTGTCGCGTCGCAACTATCTGCCGCTCAACTATCGCGCTCAACTTTATCTACCGACACACCTTTGCGTACCAGTTAGTTTTATTCGTGACTACATACTATTTTTTTTGTATGTACTACTACCTACATACATACATACTATATACAGATATACCGCATACACCACGGTATATCTGTATATAGTATGTAGTATGTAGTGCAGTGATAGCCTAGTGGATTAACCATGTGCCTCCCATGGCGAATGGTTTGAGTTCGATCCCGAGGCACGCACCGCTGACTTTTCGAAGTCATGTGCGTATTAGAAATTAATTATCACTTGCTTTAACGGTGAAGGAAAACATCGTGAGGAAACCGGCATGTCCTAGAACCAAAAATTCGAAGACATGTGACGTCCACCAACCCGCACTGGGCCCGCGTGGTGGACTACGGCCCACTCCCTCTCACAGAGGAGGCCTGTGTCCCAGCAGTAGGAACATTATAGGCCGATTATGCTATGCTTATGCTATGCTATGCATACACCACATAATATAGGTACACATTAGGCGTCCATTAGTCGCTTAATCAAAACCATCAATCATGATTGATGGTTACATAATAAACATATCAAAGTATCCAGATTTTCGTCACACGAACGTCAATCATCACATTGTATGGTAGGTAATCACACCTTGACTATGGTTAAACTGACAGCAAAACCTACCGTGTAATGGACGCCTTATAGGCCGACTATGCAGTTTATTATGTTTATGATTTTATCATAATTATTTAATGTCTTAATATGTCATCTTACGTGTATTGCACAAATTAGGATTGACGATATAAACCGTTTTAATCAGGAATAGGTATGATACGTAAACTAAACTTCTGTACTTACCAAAACTGCATGACGGCGAAGTACACGCTCTGTCTGGACGACCGCGTAGCCGCTTGTGTATTTATCACTATGTGGCACCAAACACTTATTTCACTCATCACAACACACGCGATTGACATCACCAACACGGAACACCGAAAAAGACCGAAACTTCGTCAGAATCAAGGTTATAGCTCATTAGAGCCACTCGACACCCGATTAGTATTCTTTGTATGGAGTACTATGAGTATACGCTCACTAGATCAACTCTGGAGCGCCTCACTCGCGGGCTGAATATGCACGGACGGCGAGTGGACCACTCGGTGACCATTCCGTTGCTCGCACGTTTGTTTTGCGTTGCCCACGCGCAGGTCCCGAAGGGGTCGCGCACTGTCCGCGAGTGGTTCACCTAAATATGAGAGGTAGACCTAGTGATGATCGCTAATAAACTACTCACCTATTCGCGGACAATGCAATGTCCACTCGTAGACCGCGCGACGTGCACTGGTTGACATGCGGCATCCAACCGTGGATCATCTGTCGACAACGAGTGGACACCGAGCACGAGGTCGTCGGGTGTTGGGTGTGTCTAATGAACTGTAACCTTTAATCTACATACTATCCGCGTGAGCACAATAACTAATTGATAATCGAAAACTACACGTAAATCTATTAAACTACAAATAGGATAATGGCCGTGTCTAGACAGCCGCGTGGTCGCTTGTATATTTATCACTACGTGACACTTATACCACTCATCACAACACTCACGATTATCGTCATCAACACGGAACACCGCGAACTACGAACGACCGAGGCTTCACCAGAAAAAACTAATTGATAACCGAAAACTACACGTAAAACCATTATACTACAAACGGTCAACCGCATGCACGTCTCCGTAGTAATTTACATTTACAGCAGAACTGCCGCGCGATGCTTAGCGCAGAAATCAAATTGAGGGTAGATGTCATTGCAGTCAAATTATATGCACAATGCTATCCAAATAAGAATAGGAATGACCTTGCGCTATATTATGGCGTCTTAACTATAAATATTTTTATAAAAAAATCTATTACGATTGATTTGGTAGGTAAAACTAAGACTCAGTTAAATAAAGTAAAAACAAAAACCCAAATTAATTTTCTTTGCAAGCCTAACTTTTCAAGTGATAGTTGAAGTTTGAGGTCATTGACGTTTGTATCATTAGTTGAATCGCATTGTATTTCACACTATCACAATACACACGATTATCGTCACCAACACTGCGGAATACGAGCGACAGAAACTTCGTCAAAAAAAACAGTTAATCTACATACAGTCCACGTGAGCACGATAACCAATTTATTGATAACCGAAAACTACACGTAAAACTATTAAACTACAAACAAGATGGCAATCGACCGCGTGCACGACTTCGTAATAATTTACAACAGAACTGACGCGCGATGATTAGCCCGGCCGCGCAGAAATGAAATTGAGGGTAGATCTATGTCATTGCAATAAAATTATGTACGGTCAGGGAAAGGGATTCTTTTGCAGCTACATAACACTATCATTCATAATTGGTCGTATATTCAAACTTCGAAGCAATTCGGATTCGGATTTGCTTCGAAGTTTGAATATACGACCAATTATGAATGATAGTGTACCTGCTAAAGAATCCCTTTCCCTGATTGTATCTAGGTAATTTATGCGATAGTTGACAGTAATTTAAAGACTTTCCCTTTAAACTGTCAATGAGTAATAATAAGTAACAACAAAATTCGAGCAATAAACTTTCTTTTTCCGTGAAACGCGCTGTTACTTGAGACCAATATAATATATTTTTTTAATTTATTAGGCCCAGACGGAACAGGCTAAGGTCTCCGACCATTCTGCCTAGTCATCAGTTAGCATTTTTCTTGAGGAGACCAATATAATCATTCTTATGTCTAGTTTTTTTTTTTTTCAATTTGTAGGTACTGTTGCTGACCATTCTGCCAACGTTATAGATGCTACGGAAATTCGTGTCAATTAAATTTATTTTTTCAAAACCCAGGGAGACCATTTATAATTTTTAATAATTTAAGTAGGTACCTATAACTAGCGGCAGCAGTTATGAGTTACCTGCACATTAGCTGATTTTTCGGTCTCTTTGGCGGAATGAAAAAGACGGGGGGCGCCGAGGCTGCACGCGATTGGTTCGTCAGTCGATGCCAGTCGTCTATTCGATTATACTCTATGACGTATTGTCAACTGTCTACTGTCTATTGGGCCGAAAATGTACATGCACGATCTGTGATCATGATTCCTGCCGGTACCTATACCTATCTATTTTAATACCTATATTAAAATAATTGAGAGCAATTTTTAATTATTTTTTTTGGTTTATTCACCTAAAATTTGTGTAACCCATAAATCCTCGCGTACCTACTTGGCAGACTCTAAAATGATCCCAGCAGCAAATAGATAATAATTATAATATTAAACACACCCCAAAGCCATCGTCAATAATTTTAGCTCAAAATTACCAATACCTTATGTGCGAAACCAAAGCGAGAAGCTATAATTAAATTAACTATCGATGTTAGCTAAAGTTTCGGTACGAACAGTAACAAGCGGAGGATATGAGGCGCGCTTCCTCTGTCTGCCAGAGATATGTACAGTTTAACCTCCGTTATCGTGCGTCGGATCCTAATGAACGTATTAAGGGTTACACGGGAGGAAATTGTGTGCTGCGCCGTCCAGCACGCGTAGCTTGGGCACTATAGAAACGGGTTTTATTGACGGAAGATTAGACAAAATCTACAATCTGTCATTTTGTCTAATCTTTCGTTCCGTAAACATTTAGTTCTACCGATTTAAGCATGGCGATGTCAAAATTGAAGATAATAAAATGTTTCTATTCTTCAGTTGACAAAAGTCTATAACACTAAGCACGGGTCACCGCATGCTCAGACAGCACACGAGGTTAAGCGAAGACCACGATAGAAACGGGTTTTATCTATAGAAGAGTAGACAAAGCGACAGATTGTAGAAAGATACGTTTTTCTATCCTTTTATGCATACAATGAAAAGAAGAAATGTTTCTATGCTTCAGTAGACGATTCTAAACTCTGAAAAGCCTCGGACAGAAGAGATAACGAGTAACGAGTATCTTTTAGTATCGACGAGTATAACGAGTATCTTATAGTTATCTTAGAGGTAACGAGTATCATTGGTAGAATAAAAATGGAATTGGTCATGCTACGTGTGCTATTGTCATGTTTAAAATTCCTCAGTGCACATTAAATACTGTTATCAATTTAAACTATATCTGGTCTGGATTAAATAATCTCCCGCCTAGCTCTTTTGCAACTACGGGGTCGGCTTCCAGTGTAAGTAGATGGGCCTGAATAGATTTTTTTTTCATGGAGTGAAAGTCTGACAACAGTTCTAAACATGGTTAGGTCTGTTAATTACTCGGTTACACTGGTTTGAGAATGGAGGAACAAAAAGGAAACTCATTGTTAATTTGTAGTTAAATTACAATATTACAAAACATTTATTATTTTTGGCGATTCTAATAACTTACATTAATTTAGTACGGACAACAGAACCCTCAAGGCGCGAGTCCTATTCGCACTTGCTCGGTTTATTCTTGCCTAAAACGTGGTCTTTTAAAAGAAAATCCAGGAAAAATATTAAAAGAATACCTTCCTTCATGGATAAAAGATAGTGTGACCTTTTCGTCACTCTTGGTGCCCTTTTATATCATCAACGGGCATTTACTAGAGACTTATGGTCCCCAGCAGTACAGCGGTCGTAAAATAACTCCATAAAACAAAAAAGTGTGTCGCGAATAGTGGAGTACTAAAACGCAAATGACGTTAAAAGGAGAGTACGGTCCGATGTGTGTCACATTTACCCTATATTATCGAGTACTTTAACCTTGGTATAAAGCAGGGTTTCTTAACCATGGGTTCGTGGACCCCTGAGAGGTACCTATCATATTCCGGGGATGCATAGCTAGCTAAATATCATTTAAGATAATAATTACAATCGATTACCTAATAAAATTCTTTTCGTACAATTTTATAACAATTTTTTTAGCAAGAATCATCAAGATATTACATACTTCTTCTAGTGGTGCCATCTTTATGCCTCCACCCGTTAAGGGTCTTACCTTGGACAGACGGACAGCAAAGTGATCCTATAAGGGATCCGTTTTTCCTTTTGAGGTACATCCACCAACGTGCATTAGGCCCGCGTGGTGGACTATTGCTCTCACAGAGAGGAGGCCTATTTCCCAGCAGTGGGAAAATTATAGCCTGATTAATGCGTCGTTCAGACAGACGCGGTCTGCGGTGGCGGTCAGTACTAATAACAGCATTGTTACCACTGACCGCACCTTTTTGGACGACGCTTAAAAGCGGCCACGTCCCCATTTCACAACCGTATGTTTTGTGAACAAACTCAAGTATCAGCGAGTGAGCCCGAGGTGCACACAGTGGAGATAAGCCTACACGACGCACCAACACGTTTTCTATGAATTTACCGCTAAGGGAACGTTCAGATTTGCCGTAGGGATATGTGTAACATGGCGGAGTTCGTATACTCACAACTAGTTTTGTAGCACTTAGGGCCGTAAGATCAATTGTAGCTTAAACCATGGAAGGAAGTTTAATCTCCCGTCTTCGATCGTTTTTTTGGATTTTTGACTCTCTAACGTGGTTAAGCTTCGATTGATCTTACGGCCCTTTGCAAAGGTACTTTGATTTATCAAACATTTTATAAATTGAACTGTTGATTAAGTAAATGGTCGATGAGTCGTCATAAATAGAATGTAATGAGGCGAAATGTAGGTACTTCGAAATGGCATAGTGAACCCTTGTTGGCCACGGATTCTCTTGCGTCCTAGGAGAAATACTTCATTTACTTGGATATAAGTTTCACATTTATAAATTTAGTAGCTATTCCCTAAGGGTCGTAGCGTGATATTAAATTACTTTACTATTCCTCACGAATTTAGCTATCATACACAAATATTTTTTTTCGAATCCAACTGTTAGTTCCAGAGATTATTTAATTGCGTTCAAACAAACCAACTCTTCAGCTTTTTAATATTACGACCTATGGGGGATGGAGGAACGAAGTGGAATGTCCCTCCATTGAAAAGGGAGGATCCTCCTACCAGACCGGGTGTTATGGTCTGGCGGGCCACTGCCTCCGACAGTTGGACGTAGTTTAGCAGAAATGATCCAACCCACATCCACAATACTGTCGAAAATGAGCTCTAAATATCTGAAATTTGAATGCAGATTTTTCAAGAGTGACTTTTTGTGGATTGGATCGTTTCTGCTTAACTACGTCCAGTTGATGTCGGGTTTCTGTATATATGCAAATCGCTGTGAAAACTCTGCTTGCGCGATGTAGGATTCATCGCCAATAATCGTCATGTAGTGACATTCACTGTTAGCTGTCTAGCTGTGTTGGTCGTCTTCGCTGTTGTCGGCAGATGTCGCTACAGATTAGTAGGATTACAAATAAGCCTGAAAACTGCCTACAACTATTATAATAAAATGTGTCTAAAGCGCTAAAGTAAGACACATAACTTTAAGTACACTCTTCATCGAGTGCCGTGATCTATGTTATAGGTATTCTATGATACCCCTATAGAAAATATTCTATTGGAATAACATGATTAATATTAAATGCGTAAATAATCTGGGTCAAGACACCGTCTCAAATAAATACGCAATTTACTCGACAAGCTCTCTACGTCCCCTTTTATTTTCGCCCCTTAACGATAATGATGTGCGCACCAATATATTGAAAGCCTTTTTTTTGAAGACTGTAAATACATCATCCGCCTAGCCTTTCCAATAAGGCTAGGATCAGTTTTCAATAACTTGATGCAGCTAAATATGAATACAAGGAGCGACTGCCATCTGACCTAGAGTAGATAATACTGGTATTCTAATGGTGGACTCACACTTGTCCGCATTCTACGCGCCACAGTCGCACCCACACCAGTCATCGCTTTTGTGGACAGCCTCGCACACCCGTTCGCACCGCATTCGCCGCACTGCCGCAGTCGCCGAACGCACCGCATCGAATTACTTCCATTCGATTTCTCATTATACTATCATCTGCGTCACGCTCCTTACAGCGCCCGCTGCGGGCGCATGGAACGCGCCGATGCTGGTGATGTCGTCAGCTGTAGCTGAAAGAATTTGGCGGCTCGAATGTGCGAAGTTGCATGGAACTTCATACAAAGAATTCAAATGTGGCGACTGTGGTACGGACAGGTTTGCGTCCACCTTATGTTTTTAGGGTTCCGTACCAAAATGGTAAAAAAGGAACCCTTATGGTGCGACTTCGTCTGTCTGTCTGTCTGTCTGTCTGTCTGTCTGTCTGTCTGTCTGTCACACCTGATTATTTCAGCAACTACTTATGCTATCGACTTGAAATTTGGAACAATTATAAAGAATGCTTGTTCAACTTGATTGCAAATGAAAAAAGTCCAAAAATATTTTTATTTTCATTGCAAAAGGGGTCGGAGTGGGGGTCCGAAATTTTAAAGTGGAGTTACTAGGGCAAGTGACATATCATATGAAAGGGCTTGATCTGCACATTTCAAAATATATTTTTATTTTATTTTATGTCTCACAGTTTTCGACATATGATGAAAAATGTCCAAAAAAATACCATTCCCCCCCCCTTATCTCCGAAGTTTGCGGGGCGAAAAATCTGAAATAATTAGAGTTGATAGGAATTGACCCAAATATGGCACCAAAAATAAAACGATGTTCCTAACTAGTACAGTTTTTTCAAAATCATCAAACTTCCTTCACAAACAAACTTAGTTATGCGGTCCGGTTTTTTTCACTTTATACGTCCAAAACTGATACGGAACCCTCGGTGCGCGAGTAGGACTCGCACTTGGCCGGTTTTTTTTCACCTTGCTGTTGCGGTGTCATACATTTTGTCGCTTTATGTGAACCCAAATGTATGTTTTTTTCGTGATTTCAGCGTTTGTCCCATAGTAATAATTGGTCATAATAATGAGTGTAATGGTCCTTTAAGGAATGATAGGTAAACTAGAATCTCATGGCATAAAAAAGTAAAATTAAATAATGATTTTGTGACTAGGTAGTCACTTTTCAAATGAAGTACGAGTTTTCTAAAAGTCTAAAAGTCTGAAAATTGTGCAAGCTAAAACTCTTTCATCCACTCACCCCAGTGCTGGTAGCAACAAATATTCTCTATTTTTTGCTATCAGATTCTGGCCACCTTATAATTATGTTGTATTAAGTTGGTTATTAGTTTTGGCACCGATAACTGCTTTAATAGTAATTTTGCTCGGCACGTGCGCGAATAGGTACCTACTTCTGTTGCCTGAATAGCTGTCACTCGAGCTGATTGGGGGTTCATTAAGGTTTATTGATGTAGGCCGTAGGGTAATGGAAAAATATAATTATCTGTATGTAGGGATCGAGGATAAAAACAAATTGTGTTGCACGAGATAAATAACTTTATTTGAAAAAATCTTAATAAAAATCTTAAAATCACAACGTCTTTCTCTTATGTCCACCATTCGTCTCCCCTCTCTCCACGTTCCGTTCATACTCAGTCATTCAGTCCGTTCGGATACGTTCACACAATCATCTTACATTTCCTCTGTTGTTCGGATACACACTCAATCCTACACTCGGCCGTCCTGCCTTACTGTCTGCCCTCAGACATCACCATTTATTCATCTTCAATATAGTAACAATGTACAAGACATCTTAAAATGTAGGTACAGAAAACTAAATAACACATCTCAACTTATATTTCTACTATAACAATAACTTTACATCATTAACAAACCAATTAACTTTAAATGAAATGTTAACAGTAATCATCTTATCTTTTGTTATACATAGTACTTAAACATAATACACATCTTTATGTGAAGTTACTTTTAACTTATATCAGACTAACATCAATGGGTCCACAATATTATCAGGTAAACAATACACATAAAATAATATTGGGCATACCTAAACTAACAATAAAAATTAAAATTAACCTCTCATACATCGTCTAACCTCATTCATCAACAAATAAAAATGCACACTTACCTATCATCTTTCACTCTGAGTCAGTGGCATAGTCTGGCCAAGGTTTCATGAAGTCAGATGAGGTGCTGGTTTTATTTGGTCCTTCAGCTTGTGAATCTGCTTTCTCCACATCATACCGGTTGTTTCTTTTGACTTTGGTGACCTTATAGGGACCCAAAAACTTTGCTTTTAATTTCATACAAGTACCAAACTGGGTTCTCTTGATACAGACGAGATCTCCTTCTTTGTAGACCTTGCTTTCCTTCCTTTTCTTATCAAAATTTCTTTTATTTTCTTCTTGAACATCCAATATCTGCTTCTTTGCATTTACTCTAAGTTCTTCTCTACTTTCCATGAAACTATTTCTCTCTTCTTGTTTCAGTAATTCCAAAAGTTCAATATCTTCTTTTCTCTTCATTTTTATTCCAATTAATAACTCAAATGGTGTGGTATCTATACTCCTCTGGTGAGTGCTGTTGAGTGCTCGTTGAACTTGACTCACTAACCTATACCATTGAGTAGGTTTCTCAATTGACAATTTAGTCAGTACTGAAATCAATGTCCTGTGGATTCTCTCCACTTGCCCATTTCCCCTGGGAACGCCTGTGGTAATTTTAATGTGTTCTATTCCTTCTTCCTGACAGTATTGTGCAAAATCATTGCTTGTGAATGCAGTTCCTCTGTCAGAAATTATTCTACTTGGATTTCCGAAGGTTTGTTGATGTATACCAAGTTTGTTTAATACTTCTTGAGTAGATGTACTCTTCGTTGGAAATAGCCACACAAACTTAGTAAAACCGTCTACAATAGTGAGTATGTAGTTGTACTGCTTACGCGTTTCACTCAGCGGTCCAACATGGTCGATATGTAGTGTGTGAAGTGGTGTTTCCCCTTTTTCAATAGGGTGTAAAAATCCCTCTTGTTTGCCTTCCTTTCTGGAAGCTAACAAACATGGTATGCAAGCAGCAATGAAGTCTTCAACTTTCTTTCCCAATTTTGAAATGTAATAGTCTTTACCTATTGAATCTATTGTTTTCTTTTTTGAAAAATGACCATTCCCATGTGCTCTTCTGATGATTTCCATTTCCATTTTCTGTGGTACAACCAAACATCGTTCTGGCCCTTTGCATAGTATGCCTTCATGTAGATAAAAATCATTATATGGTTTTTCTTCAGACAAAATCTTCATAATTGCCTTTAAACCATCATCACATTCTTGGGCGCGTTTTAAGTCACTATGCAAATCTGAAAAGATTATACCCACATAAGGATTCCTACTTAAAGCATCTGCATGTCTCATCTTTGACCCTTCACGGTGTTCAATGGTGAAATCATAATCTTGTAGGAACAATACCCATCTAGCTACTTTTGTAGACATTGCCAAGTCTTTTTTCATCAAAGTCAACTGGAATGCCTTACAGTCAGTAACTATTTTGAACCGTTTCCCATACAGGTAGAGCCTAAATTTCTTTATACCTTCTATTATGGCTAAGGCTTCTAACTCATAGCTACTGTATCGGCTCTCAGCATCAGTTGTCCATCTACTCATGTAGTGTATGGGATGAAGTTCTCCATTACTGTCCTTCTGCAGTAATATGGCTGCATATGCTATACTGGAAGCGTCGGTATGCAATTCAGTTTCAGCGTTAGGTTCATATATCTTCAGTACAGGCTTACTTGCAAGTTTTTCTTTTAATATGTTGAATACTAATCGATGTTCATCATTGAACATAAACTTCTTATCTTTTCTTAGCAGATCAGTCAGAGGTTGTGCTATCAGTGCATAATTTTCAATGAACTTCCTGAAGTATGAGCAGAGACCTAGGAAACTATGCAGTTGCTTCTCATTCTTGGGCTCAGGGAATTTCATGACTGCATCAGTCTTCCCTGGCGACGGCGTTACTGCACCTCTTTCGATGACATAACCTAAGTATTCTACTCTCTTCACTAACAATTGTGTCTTTGTCCAATTGATCTGCAATCCATACTCGGAAGCTGTAGTTAGCACTTCTCGCAATCTTTCTACAGCTTGTAGCTCATCCACAGCTGGAATCAGGACATCGTCAATGAACACGAGGACTATTCCTCTTGTTATCAAATCTCTGAATATTATTGACATAAATCTGGTGAAAACTTTAAGACAGGTGGCTAAACCAAATGGTGCCCTTAGGAATTCATACTGTCCCGTCGTAGTAACAAAGGATGTATACTTAATTGAATCTTGGTGAACTTTTAAATGGAAAAAACCATTTTTTAAATCAATTGTACTAAATACTCTTGCATTCGCCAGCTTATCTATATGCTCGTCGATGATGGGTAGGGGGTACTCGTCTTTCAAAATCTTTTTGTTGATAAGCCGATAGTCAACACACATTCTTAATGATCCATCCTTCTTTCTGACTAACACAAGTGGGCTGCTATATTCAGAAAAACTTACCTGAATGATGCCTTGTTCTAGCCATTCCTGTATTTGTTTATCTACTTCCTGTTGTTCCTTAGGTGACACTCGTCGTGGACGTTGAGCAACTGGTATTTCATCTTTCAGTGTAATCTTCAATTCTATAGGCGCTTCCTTCGTTTGGCAGGGCTGGTAACTCTCCACCATGCGCACCACCTCATCTTTGACAGCTTCATCTTTAATGCAACCTATGGAATCAGACACACACATAAAACAATTAATTTCACTCATCCAATCATTCGGTTTCATCCACACCGATCCATCTTTCATAACCATAACAACATTCTTGAGAAAATCATGCCCCAATATTACCTGATATGGTATGCTACCAGTAGGAATAACATAGAACTTAACATCACTATAGTTGTACCCATCAATTTCTATGCTAGACACAAATTGTCCTACGGAATTTACCTTAGTTTGGCCTAAGCCGGTAAGCACAATGTTTTTCGTTATATCACAATTCGGCGAACCTAACTCAACAAAATAATCGTAGGTTACGAGATTTACTTCGCTACCGGAATCTATAAGAGCACTAATAATATTTCCGCACTTTATTTTTATTGTCTTTACCGGTTTCGTCGCACATATTTTTCCGCATTGTTTATTTATGTCTAATACGTCAAAGTCGCCGCTTTGACAGTGACACTTGTGACACTGCACGCTGTCTTCGTCGTGACGTTCACTGCGCTCGTTCATTCCATCGTTCTCGATGTTTTCGATCGCGGCGCCCTCTGCCGTTGACGCAACCAACATCTGTTTCGTTCTTCGACCGGTGTCTTGACATTTTGCAGCAACTGCTCCGCTTCCGCTCGGTCCGCTTCCGCTCGTACTCGGTTTTGGTTCACTTCGCCATGACGTAGCCGTTCTTTGCCGAGTTTGCGCTTCCGTTGTGCCCGCCATCTTGTGCACGGCCAACTTTGCTGCACAATCTGGCGCGATGTGGCCAAACTCGTTGCAACGAAAGCACTTTTTCCCACGCATTTTGTTGGGGCATTCTTCACTAACGTGGCTCCTGTCACCGCAGTTGAAACAGAGTACTCGTGATGAGCTTGAGTTGCCGGGAATGCTTCGATATGACTGCTTATTTTTCAGGGATTGCGTTTGCTGACACATCTTTCCTTTTACCGCCTCGTAGATTTTGAGCTTTTCTTTTAGATCGGCATATGTGGTAACGCCATACAGCATGACTTTGTTGATCTCGCTATCTTGTATGCCCTCGACTATGTATTTGATAGCCACATAGTCTGGCATCTTACCGCGCTTACCCATTTCTTTCATTGTGAGCATGTAGTCTAAGCATGACTCGGAGGGCTTCATGCTACGCGCGCTCATCATTTCATGCACCGTTTTGATATCCACGGTATCGGGGAATTCTCTCGTGATGGCAGCTTTCAGGTCTTCCCACGTCTTGAACGGTCGCTCCGCCTTCAGCCATAGTGCAGCTGTACCTTGCAGAGACCGTCGCGCTACCAACAACTGCTGCAGTGGTGACCAACCGAAAATAGCTCCATTGTCTTCGATGTCGCTCGCCCATTGTGACACCGAATATGTCTTGTCGCGACCATTGAACGGCGGCACCAAATCTGCCGTCATCTGCAGGATGTCGGGTGCAAGACCTCTCTTTGCCTCCCTGGCATCGTTGTCGACGTCGTAAAAATCGTCTTGCCGGCTCTTTCGGCGATCCTTACTGTTACCGTTAGGCATCTTCTAACCGTTGTACAGTTTCTTTGTTCGACGATGCGCCACGTGCCGCGAAATCCTCTTTTTCGCCAATAGCTGTTTTTATCCAGATCCCGGACGAGCCCCCAACTTGTAGGGATCGAGGATAAAAACAAATTGTGTTGCACGAGATAAATAACTTTATTTGAAAAAATCTTAATAAAAATCTTAAAATCACAACGTCTTTCTCTTATGTCCACCATTCGTCTCCCCTCTCTCCACGTTCCGTTCATACTCAGTCATTCAGTCCGTTCGGATACGTTCACACAATCATCTTACATTTCCTCTGTTGTTCGGATACACACTCAATCCTACATGTATTTATATTAATATGAACGTATTTTATTGTTAGTAGCAAACGCGGACGGAGTCGCGGTTAAAAGCCTAGTGGCTTTTAACCGCGACTCCGTCCGCGTTTGCTACTAACAATAAAATGTCAATTTTAAATGACCTAATAATATGACACAAGGTCTACATAAGGCTCCCCATAAATAAAAATTAAGTTTTAAATGTCTCAGATTATGGCACTATTTTATTTTCCTCTGAGATGCATTTCTGTATCCACAAATTTTGTGCCACAGCTTAAAGGTAATTATACTCTTTCCACGAAACATAAGATAAAAATCTAATCACCGCATCCCGATTTATATCAACAATCTTAATCCCCAAGAACAGAAACACAAGTCAGGGCCAGCTATTAACCGCAAGTATTTAGCGGGCACCGCATTAAGGCAAGAAACGGCACAAGTTGAGCACGTCGCGGGCAACAGAGCAACGGAGTAACACGATGCAGTTTGTGTGGAATTAATCCTTGTTGCACTTTGAGGCTTGCTTTGACTGCAGTGACCATTGTAGGCCATCATTGCTAAGGATATTTCGAGGTATTATACCTCAATGTTGGATAGGCGAGTTTGAGGCTGTCAGTTGAGGTTTGGAGTTCTATTGAGTCGAGTATTGTCGTCACAGTAATACTACAGTGTTTTAATGACGTATAGTTTCGTTAATGTAAGCATATTTTTGAATCTAAAATACAGCAGTCCTGGAACATTTTGATGAAATTTTATACAATATGCACATTTTAAAAAATACAGAGAAATTAATTATGTATTTAATTTATATAAACATTGTGTAACAAACATATATTTTCAATTCAAAATATGCTTACGTTAACGATACTATACGTCAAAAAAACTCATGATCGGGGTACTGATCTGAAATTGAAATTGAAATCATTTATTCTGCAAATAGGTTACTAATAACACTTTTACAAGTCAAATGAGTTTTTCTTTTAAAACTAGATGAGGTCGGTGTTTCCTATCTGACTACCTTTGAGAAGAAACACCGAAACAAACTCAAAGGTCAAGGTCTCTTTTAAAGTCCAGACAATAAAAAAATAAACTATGTAAGAACCATGCAGGTTAGTATGGAATGGCCTTTAGAGGAAAGAGCCATACAGATTTGAGTGGACCTGTCCTTATTGTGCACGCATGTGCCGAGTATCGTAGTAGCTCAACCCAGACTTAGGGAGCTCAACGACTCGACGAACATTACCATCAGAAAAGGACATTTGGGTAGGCCCCATAAAGTACTCAAACTGTCAGACTGAACTTCAGATCTGGGACTGTAACATAATAACCCACATAGTACTCACATTTACAATTATAAATGAAATAGTAATGTCACATTGAATGTCATTATGTATAAGTATAATTATTTCAAAAGAAAACATTTCATGTCAAAGTTTCATGTCATATTGTAAACAAAATAAAAAAAAAACCATAAAAAGTAATAATTTAAGTATCATTATTGGCCCATGTAAAAATTGTTTACTTAGACAGTCAGGAGATGACCAGTACCAACTGACAGCGCCCGTTCACGAACATGACACGTGCATCAGCACCGTTCAACTCAACCATTTTGGAGGGAATCGAACGATCCAATACACATGTCACCATCAGCGGTACATCTAAGCGAGCATGACATGCTCCCAACTGCCATACTAAACACAAGGTTAAAACTTAATAAAGGGCTACAAAGTACTCACATGTACAATACTGAAATAATGATACTGAAATGAAATATGTAATCCAATTGGTATTAAATTGAGAATGATAAAAAAAATAATTAAATCATAACGCACCCCCCACCGAATAATATGGTAATGTGCTATTGCGGTAGTTTATGTTTTATTGCATATTCGGTGTCTAGAGCATTCATTACACCTTGTGAATTTTTTTTGTAATGTTTCTATGGATATTGATAAAAGTACAATAATTTCAATGGCCCCGTAATGAACATAACAATATTATTCTCTTAAAATCTAAACTCACTTTTTACACGAATAGTACTTTAACAAGTAAATACAGATTATGCAATCGTTAAGTTTTTCGGTAAGTGACGATTACCATTTTATTCGCGTAAGAAATACATTTAGTGTTTCATGTAAAGTTTAAAACAATTATATTCAAGTGTTATTGTTATTTACACCATTTGGTTATGTTTTTTTACAATACATGACAGATATTATGCAAAATCGTAATGTTGTTCGCTGTTTATTAGGCTTGCATTTGACCGCCATTTCGCCTGACGTGAAGCGATGATTCGGTCTACGATGGAGCACGCTTGCCCAGAAGAAACCGAGTCACTCTCGTCTTGAAGAAACCCAGATAGTTATTATCGGGAACATCCACTCCGATAGTGAATTCCATTGTTTTGCGGTTTTCACAATGAAAGTGGAATCAAAGCGCTTCGTATGGGTTTTTGGTATATCAACCATGAACCGATGGCGCTTTTTCGTGCTTCTGGCTGTCCGATAGAAAAAAGAGGAATCCTAGCTTTTTAGCTGCCAATTGAGCTTTGGATATTTATATAAGAGCCAAAGTTAAGGGGAGACGTCAGAGTAACGACCAAAAGCTCAAGATGGTCAGTTATCAATATGGGGTATGGACACATTTAAAAAAATAGGAGCCAGCTGGAATGGGCTCTTTTTGGCAGAGAACAGACACGCCTGGGTCTTAGTTGCATTGAACTTGACCAGATTGGCATCGTTGCAATCGGAGACTGCCTTAAGGGACAAATTCAAGCGCTCGACCATGGCCTCTCTCAGAGCCTGGATTTGTAGTCCAGTAGTCCGTTCATTGGCTATGTATCTCTCTACAACAGTGTTGTCATCTGCATACCCAAACGTTCCGGGCTAAAGCAGATCGTTGATATGCAGCAGGAAGAGCGTCGCAGAGAGCACTGATTCCTGAGGGACACGCTTTAATTGCTTTTCGATCGGACGAGCAGCCATCAATGACTCAAATCGAACGATCCCTCAGGAAGTCTGATATCCACGCAACGAAACAGGTGGGCAAGCCATATGAGGAAAGCATATGAATAAGGCCGTCGTGCCAAACCCTGTTGAAAGTCTTCGAGATGTCCAGGGAAACGGTTAGCGCGTCCTCATGTTTCATAAGTGAGTAGCGTAGGCTATAACTGAGAGAGAACTAACGGATTGCCGATAACTGATCAGATCATTAGCTTCAAGGTACATCAAGAGCCTGTTATTGAAGAGACGCTGCATACTCTTGTAAAGTATGGACGTAACCGAATTGACAGGGTCGGCACGACTAGGTAGGTACCTCTTTCGTTTCTCTCTTGAAATCTTTTTTGGGCACGGGTTGCACGTTGGCAAGATTCCACGTTTTCGGCACTTGTCCAGTATTTAAAAGAGACACAGGAAACAACTCAGGCGCACATGTCCTCAGAACTATGGCTGGAATACCATCTGGGCCACTGGCTTTGTTCACGTCAAGATTGCACAGTGTTTTGAAAATCTCCATTTGGCATATGCGAATTTCCGACATAAATGTCGTGCTGCCAGGTAGAGTTGGGGGTATCGCGTTGCCAGACGTGATGACTCCGCAAACAGATTCGCTTCAACTGATTTGACCAAAACGCTTTACTACCCGCAGAGTACGAAGTCAATTTGTTCCCTATTCGACTAATGTGATCAAAGCGAGCTCCTTTTTGCAGGACTTGGCAGCCTTGTTAAACGACTTCTTCCTCTGACTTATGTCCTTCGCTTTACGGTGTCGAGCATCAACCCAGGCCAGGTATGCCTCACTGTTTACTGGCTTTAGCGAGACCACATTGAGGCCCAAACCACAGGCGAACTTTGCCGGAGAGCGGTACTTCGGAATAAGGAATGTAGTATTCCATGGCCCGATGCAACACATCCGTCACAGCATCCGCGCAAGTCGAAGGATCAACAAACGAAAAACACATCAACTGCCAAGGATAAAATGCAAAGAAAGACCGCATCTCATCCCTATCTGCTGACCTGTATCGCCACACTCGGTGAGTTCCTCTTGGGCATGCAGAGATCGGGTGGGGAATAAACAAATACAGATTTCACCAGACAGTGATAGGAGTTCCCTAAAGGTGACGAAACCGATACCGAGTAGCGGTAAATTGTTAAAAGAAGATTTATTAAGGCCATGTTGTTTCAACTTACAGTTACGTATCTGTAACCGTCAAATATGGCGGCTTGTACGACAATTTCTTACTGACTTAACGATTACGTACTGACTTACGAATACAGATGGTTTGAAGCAACCCGCCCTAAGTCTATGCAGAACAGAAGCCTTACCTCAGCATTGTCATACTTTTTATCGTTTCACTGGTCTGTAACCAGTGAAATTATGACAGAACAATCTTCAGACTGAATCGGACTGTAATGATGATTGACATGATTGATTTTTACTATCATTTAGATACCAACGACCCAACGGACCAACAGGACTTCCATCTGATTATTATTTGTGATAGAAAACATAATGTTGTACCTGATTAATATAATAAAAGCTATGCATCGTTTTATTTGAACATTTTTAACAAATCACTATTATTTATATAAATTATACAGTACCTATAAAATCAATTTATTCTAAATTTGTTACTTTTTTGCCAAATCAATTAATATTTACTAAATTATTGAATGGAATAACGTATTTGCAACATTATATTACTGTTCATTATTGACACCATACATCGACGAATATTATTGTAATGTAATAATACTGTATTCACTATAGCTGAGATTTCACCCGAATAATGTCGTAATGTAATAATACTGTATACACTATCGCTGAGATTTCACCCAAATAATGTCGTAATATCGTATTACCGTAAACTTTTTTGACACTACATTTTGACGAATAATACTGTAATGCATTAATACTGCCTACGATATCGTTGGGTTTACACGCGAATAATATCGGAATGATGCGTTGCATACTATACTTTTGACCAGCAATTTCAGTAATGTTATTTTCGTCAATAACTTTATTTAGGAAACTAATACAAAAAAATCATAAAAGGAAATAGACAGTCAAAAAATATGCTTTGTTTTGACATATAAATCACTATCCTACGATGCACCCATGCTGAGATATAAGCAAATAACAGTTTTTTATTTTTCCTGTAAAATTTAGAATTATCGATTACCATATTATTCGGTGGGGGGTGCGATAATGTCAAGGTTTTATGTCATGTGATCATTATGTCAAAATGCTAGTCAAAGTTAAAAAAATAAAATAATACAATTGTAATTTTATTACATATGCAAAGGAATACTCACATAGCTTAATTAAGCGAGCAGCTCAATCCCAAGCGTTTTTATCATTTAAATAATCAGAGATTTTGTAATACCCTCCCTTTGTACCCTTTGTAATAATTTACAAAGTTTGGTTTTAATGCAATTTTTAAATTTCCTGATGGGTAAATTTCTAATATCAATGGGAAGCTTGTTGTAAAAGCGTATACATTGACCCATGAATGAGTTGCTTACTCTGTGGAGGCGAGTGGCATGAACAGCAAGATTATGTTTATTCCTGGTATTCAAGCTATGTACATCAGACATTTTAATAAAATTTGATATGTTTTTGTGTACATACATCAAGTTTTCGAAAATATATTGTGAAGCTACAGTCAGAATATTTATCTCTTTGAATTTCTCTCTAAGAGAAACTCTTGGGCCCAAGTTGTAGATGGCCCGAACAGCTCTTTTCTGCAAAATGAAGATAGTACTAATGTCTGCACAGGTTCCCCATAGAAGAATCCCATAAGATGAAAATAAATAAAAAAATACTATGAAAATAACTGAAATACACTATTCTGGCTGTATCCACATCAGTAAGTTGTCTAATTTTTTTAACAGCGTAAGCGGCCGAACTTAGTCTTCCTGACAATTTGTCTATGTGTGGGCCCCATTGTAATTTGGCATCAATAGTTATTCCAAGAGAAACTGTTGACTCAACAGGGTCCAACCCTACTCCATTAATTTGTACATTGGTACTTAGCTGCCTGACATTTGGCGTTGAAAATTTTATAAGTTTCGTCTTTTTTTCATTCAAAAGAAGATTATTTACATTAAACCAATGGACAATTTTAGCGAGTAGATTGTTAACTTCATCGAAATTATCTAATTGACGTTTGATTTTAAAAACGAGTGAAGTGTCATCCGCGAACAATACAATCTTGTGATTATCCCTTACGTATCTATGAAGTTGAGCAAACGTATTAGATGTCAGAGACTGTAAGGGCTCTTTCAATTTAGACATTTGGTGTCGGACTGCTGCCGTGCGGGTGTCGTACTGCGCACGGACAGAGGGCCTAGCACGAACGATTTTGACGCAACGTCATATTTTGAATTGCAAATACACGTTTGCTACACAATATTTATATAAATTAAATACTGTATTTTAATCTCTGTATTTATTAAAATGCGCAAATTATGTAAAATTTTAACTAAATGTTCGATGACTGTTGTATTTTAAATTCGAAATTCGCTTACGTTTACGATACGATACGTCAAAATTATTCGTGCTAGGCCCACAGTTGCTTTTTCCCATACAGTTGATGCATCGAGACCACGATGCGACGCCCGCACGGCTGTCACACGATAGCTGAATGGCGTTCTCGAGGTGTCAATTGTATGGAGAAAAACAACCAAACGTCTAAATTGAAAGAGCCCTAAAATAAAACGTGATGCACACAGAGGCCCGAACAACGCACAAGGGAAGCCACAGACGCTTGTCCTTTGCATATAAGCAAACAGCGCAATGCACACCGAAGCTACGTGATACAGTGTGTGTATCGAAGAAGTCACGTCCGTTACTCATCAACGTCCAGTGTGTGCCTTGCCTTTGTGCTTCGTGCCTTACTCGAGGGTCACGAAAACGACGCTCCAAGCGAATTCGCCTTGTGCTGCAAACGTCAAAAACAAATGTAGGGAACTTCGCTGCTGCTTGCAGCGGCTACTTCGTGGCCTTGTAGTTATGAGACATACATTTGTTGTCTGCACTAGGCGAATTCGCTTGGAGCGTCGTATTTTATGACCGAGCCATTAGAGAGACGGTATGTGAGTGACACATGTCACGTGCGAACACGTTTGTTGTCAAACTTTTGTGAGGTATACTAGTACAAGAGCACAGATACTAGCAGCGCTTATTATTGCTTTCTACAAACTGCAAATTGTATTCATCGGAGCTTGTTGAGTTTGATAATTAGCTTTACACGGTATAGCTTCAGTAAAGTTTGTTACGTATCAAAGGATCGCAAAGTTTTGCGATAAGCTTCGTACATAAACGGGGCAATACGAGTAGTTTGTGCTCAAAGAATTGTAATTTATTTGGATATACTATTACTGTAGCGTCTCATGTCAGCAAATGTTTAACAAAAACCCGAATACGACAAAAACTGAACTGAAAATATTTCTACCTGATAGCCTGAAATTTTTCTCTATACAGGAATTGAGTGCTGTGAAAAACTTAACAAATCAACGTTTCAAAGTCCAGGGTATAGAACTGTGGTTGCATGCCATCGTACGTATTAATAACTAATAAGCTGGTCGAACAGGGAGGCACTACAGCAGCCAGACATCGAGGTACCTAACCAGCTCGACTATCCAGAATACGCCCTGAAGACAAAATACAAGCAATATAACATTTTAGTAATAAAATATTTTTAACGGCAAATTTCATAGTCACCCTACACTCAAAAGTAGCCGACCAATGGAATCACAGTAAACCATACTTAAATACAAGAGAATTAATGCGCTATCCCGGCATAAAAACTTAAAGCCAACTTAGCGCATAACTTTGAGTAAGATATTTATGACGGCTTTGAGTATATTTGGTCAGAATGCTAACATCTATTGTAGTCTTGATAAGGATTGTACGATTATTAATTTTATTTACTTGTACTCCGTCAAAAATATCTGCCAAAATATTGAATTCTAAGGGCTCTTTCAATTTAGACATTTCAGTCTGACATTAAACGTCTAAATTGAAAGAGCTCATATAGTGTATTCAAGAAACTGCAGAAATAAATATAATTCCATTTCATTACTGTTGGTAACATCTCACTGATGGGGAAAACGTGGGTTACTAGGTTAATTGATTGTTGATTAATTACTTTTAGGGCTTGAAGTCTGCCATTGCATTTATTATTGTCTTACAATTATGTCAGAATGGCATAATTATCTCGATCAATCTTGGCTATCAAAACTTAAGTCAAAATTAACAATAAAGATATCAATGTGAGACCATTCTGACACAATGCAATAGCAGATTTGTGGCCTCGAAGATCTTTACGATACTTCTTGAGCTACAATATTGTAACTTCATCTACCATGAATGAATGAATGAATATCATGAATCTTCCACCTCTCACCTATTAAGAAGCACAGTATCAACTTTTCATACATCTCAACCTTTCCTTTCTTCTAGATCTAGGGTGGTTGACTTGATTCAACCCAAGATCTAGGTACTGTTTACTGATTAGACTCTGTGCGATCTACAAATTACAAAATCCTTGCCTTGCCTTCTTAAATTTTTCTTTACCTTCCTACGATTGCCTGAATAAATAGCCACGATCAACTCCACCTGTTCTAGATCTTTCTAAAGTAACACTGCCTCGGTCTATTTTCCCCTTTTTCTCTTCATGGAGCTGTCTATGAATTTGCGTGGCGAATCTTTTCGGATATCCAAAGGAATACAAGAACGCTTAATACCACGTAGTTTTTTTGACACAAACCTGTATGCCGAAAACAATCTTTTGACGAGCAGATTTAACACGAATTGTTCTTTTGAGAATTTTCGCAGTAAAAAATACTCCATACACGCGCAAAGCGAAAAAATACAGACCTTGAAGCCATTCACTTTGTGATAACCTGTTTTTGCAATACAAAGTGCTCTATAGGTAGTCTAAAAGAACGACAAACAGCTTTGTAGTATGAACAAAATTCCGAACGAAAATGTGGAACTATTTCAGTATGGATATAGTTCATGAGAGGTCTATGTCTAAACTATGCCAAAAGGCTTCAATTTAAATCATGGACAGGCTATGGCTATCGCCTGTCAATCATTTAAAAAGCCTTTTGTCTAAGTAGACATCTTCATGAATTGGATGCCTCTCACGTGTGCGTTCTAGAGATGAACTAACTAGTCATCGTACATGAAAATCAAAGTGCTTGTGTTTTCCAAAATCAATGATAAAATTTTTTCGGAATTTAACGGTGACAGAAGGCAAACCAAATGATGAATATTCAAAGACATTGTCTCAAATTAGTTTCCAAGTAAAATGGTTATGACAGATGGACGGACATGACAAATAAGGGTTTCGATTTTGCCATTTCGCTATATAACACTAAATAAGCTCAGAACTACATGGAAAAACGACGTCATATTTTTTCCATTTTATAGAACTACTTAGTAGGAAAATATAAAACAAAAGCATGATCAAATTGAAGCTTTAATTATAACGAGAGTACCTACTTCTAGTTTAACACGTTCTGTATGAGTATGTAACACGATGCTACACGTTGTATGTTCGTACAGCCGCGTGTTCATGTAAATTGTGTTTATTTGCACATGTTGGACATTTCTGTTTCTATACTTAGGTCTGCCCAGGAAATATGCTGTGACTATCTGCTGCTTTACATTAAGTACTTCACTACATACATAGTGTAAAACAAGGTTGCGTCCCGCTGTCTGTCACTATGTATGCTTAGATCTTTAAAACTACGCAACGAATTTTGATGCAGTTTTTTTTATAGAGTGATTCAAGAGAAAGAAAGGTTTATAGCACCCATGCGAAGCCGGGGTGGGTTGCTAGTATTTCATAAATAGCTAGACTTTTGCCCGAGACTATTGCCTAACAAATGAATGAATAACCTAAAAAAATATTTTGACACATAATAGTATGGCCTCAGGGCCGTGAATTTTTCTTTTTATCTAAATAGCGCAATCAAAAGTAGTCCAGTTTGTGTGATTTTCTCATAGGGTCAAAAACCGAATCTGACATTCCAGAATTAAGCTAATAAAGATAAAAAAATACTATAGAGTTTACTTCTAACTAATCTTTTCAAATGCACTAAATACGCTAAAAAACCTATCTATTCAAAAAACATAAATTACAAACTGGTTTGAAAAATAATCAAACAGAAATACTATAGGTTTTTCTGCGTACGAGAACAGAATTTATTTAAATGAAAAATAAAGTGTTTTCCACAAAATAACTAAATAACTGTAGCCCAAGGCTAGATTTCGGAATTGTTTCATATTTCAATGAAAAACTCACTCTAAATTATTGTACTAAAAGTAATTAAACTAAGTAATGGATGTCGCAAAACTACTGAAAAGCTTTCAATGGGGCTTTTAAACTTTATTTCAGGATTTTATGTCGTATCGTTCTCAGACTTACTCCTTTTAACGATACTATTAATTGCATGTACTCTATAAAAATGCAGTGATAGCCTAGTGGATTAACCATGTGCCTCCCACGGCGAATGGTTCGAGTTCGATCCTGAGGCACGCACCGCTGACTTTTCGAAGTCATGTGCGTATTAGAAATTAATTATCACTTGCTTTAACGGTGAAGGAAAAACATCGTGAGGAAACCGGCATGTCCTAGAACCAAAAATTCGAAGACATATGACGTCCACCAACCCGCACTGGGCCCGCGTGGTGGACTACGGCCCACTCCCTCTCACAGAGGAGGCCTGTGTCCCAGCAGTGGGAACATTATAGGCCGATTATGCTTATGCTTATGCATGTACTCTATTTTGGGACTAATATTGATGGGACATCCCTTACTCGAAACTCAAAGAGCCGTGGTATAGGTCGTGGGTTCAAACCCCGGTAGGCGCACACTTTGTGCAATTTGTTTCATCACTACTGCTCTACACCCGCACTGTGCCCGCGTGGTGGACTACGGCCCATCGGCCCATTCCCTCTCACAGAGTGAGTGAAGCCTATCTGTAATTGGGCCCTGTCCTAAATCCAGTGCTTAACATAGGTCTCTTCGAATTTGGACATCACGGCTGTCCCATTTCAAAACCTAGTATGGGACATTTTTTTTGGGACATCTTTTTATTGCATAATCTTGCTAACCTAGTAAAGGTAGGCAAGATTATGCAATAAACCCATGTCCCGAATAAAATGTCCCTTACTAGGTTTTGAAATGGGACAGCCGATCAGTCTCTTCAATCTACACGAATACCTACCTACTAACATAACTTATCATAACATCACCCCTATATTATTCAAAGAGTTAGGCAGAGGTGTATTATTAGTACACCCACATTTTGCCAGTTATGTTTGAGTTCCATGTAATATTGCCATCAACTGCCATCCGGACTCCAGAAAATTGGAAACCCAGCAAAAACATCTAACAAAATCAATAAAGAAATCACAAACAGAATATAAATTTCATTCCTCAACATTGAGTCAGAATAAACGACATTATACTGACACAACTTTTCATACACCACATCTGTATTATACACCAGAATTTTGTGCAGTTTGTCTTTGTGTAAAATATAGCCGTCCTGACTAATATATTGCTTGGTATTGTCATACGAGCCTCGTGGAAAATGAATAACAAATATATAGGATTGTTTCAGTAGTAAAACAATGCGTGTTTCGGGTATCCGTTTAAATGATGCGTAGTGTAACTGTATGTATGGGCTGTACGAAACGTACCATTGATTGAACGGTGCGAGAATTAAATGGTCTGAAACTTTACAATTTAGTTGGTTGAAGTACTGTCAAACACAAGCTTTGATGTGTGTAACTACTTTTTCGAGTTCCGTAGTAAAACTAGGAACCGTTATAGTTTTGTAGTGCCCGTCTGTCTTTCTGTCCGTTAGTCCGTCCATCCGGCCGTCTGTCCGTCTGTCAATACCCTCGTAAAATTAACCAGTTTTCAACCAATTTGTATGAAACTTTGCTAGTAGATGTCTCCTATTGACTGCTAGCTAACTGAAATTTTCACAAGGCAATATAGCGGTCAACAGGAGCTTTATAGCAGCGTGTAAGTATGCCGCCGCGGTAGACGCTCCGGGCGTCGGGAGCCGCGTGACGACTCCCGGCCACCGTAGGCGCGGGCCTGCGGGCGGTGAGTAATGGGTAGCTCACCGTCCGATCAGGACCAGGCCCGTGCCGAACGGCGCGTACATGTTCCACGCGTGCCTCAAAGAGATGTCAGCATCAGAGAGGGGGCCCATTAGGGCCCAAGCCTGCCGGGAAAGCGGGATTGTCCGGAAGGGATACCGCTGACCCGGACAAAAGGGCTAAGGAAGGAACACGGGTGGGTTTTAGTCAGTAAGAGTCAGACACTCCCTTCCGCTCCGCCCAGAGCGGGAGGGGTCATTTGATGATTTCCCATCCTCAAAAAAAAAAAAAAAAAAAAGCGTGTAAGTATGGCCGCTATCCTGGCATAAATAATAACAATAAAAGTCATAAAGTCGAATCGTATCCCAAAATAATTTTATAATAAGGCCCCTAATGATTTGATTGCGTTACATTTTTTTGTACCAATCCATTAACTATCTTGGTCTGCTTCAATCAATGTTTATCTTGGTACAAGTTTACATAAAATATTATAAATAAATAATCAAATGGTTATTTTTGTCTAAATTGAGCGATTGAGTTGTACCTATATTTTGAGAAGGTCAGACTTATTTAACGACAGCAATTTTCTATATTTAGGCTAATTTTGTAACGGTTATCTTATGTAATGCTCTTTAGAAAGGCCTAGACTATTTGATTTCTAATAAAGAGCTTAAACTCATGCAGTAATTTAGTTTCTATTGGTCAAACAGAATCGCGCTTGTATTGCTGAAGGGGTTGGCAGTATGAGCAGAAAAAACAGTTGGGATAGGGTACTGGGACGTAAACATACCCAAAAAGATTTTTTTTAAATTTTTGTCTGTTTGTCTGTTTGTGCGCGCATCACGCAAAAAGTACTGAACGGATTTTGATGTGGTTTTCACAGTTCGATAGCTTAGGGTCCAACTTAAAATCTAAGCCACGTTTCATCTGATTCCGCTGAAAAAAACCATAGATACAGCTTGACCTCTTGGTAGTACTAGCCACCCATTCATTTCATTGTAGTCCACGCGGACGGAGTCGCGGACAAAATTTTAGTAATATTTAGCTTCAACTTCCATCGCAGTCAGTAATACTATTATTACGAGAGAAACACATACATGCACTCCTCAAGACATACTCGTCCTGCAAGGTACGGAGTATATTTGCTCACTCACTCTGCGACTGAGTATATTAAGTAACCCAGTTTCACTCGCTTCAGTTAAATTAGTCTTAAACTTGTTTGAGACAAGCTGATACACAATTTTTTTTTATTTCGAGTGCAAGCAAGCTTTGCTTTTCAAGGAAATGGATGAGTCAGTACAATATTTTGGCTTCTTAATAAATATCAGTTCTCTATCTATCAAACGTTCCTCAGACAACTTTAATGCCTTCACATTTCTACTAGACTATCTTAGTGGGTACTGAACCACTCTAATTTACTATTCAGTTGGCACGAATTTACGATAATAGCCAGCAAAAAGTTATGATTAACGTCAGCCCTGGCTCTAAACAGTGGGGGTTCTAATTTGTGATCTCGTTTAGCTTACAGACAGAGGGAAAGTTTAATTCAAAATTTTGAATTTCGAATGTTTTTTTTCTTAAGGCGACGGTAAGTGGTAACGGCCGTAAATCTCAAGTTTTAAATCTCATTGATTTTAAATAATGCAGGTTAGTTGTGCGATTTTTAGGGTTCCGTACCAAAATGGTAAAAAAACCGGCCAAGTGCGAGTCGTACTCGCCCACCGAGGGTTCCGTATCATATTTGGACGTATAAAGTGAAAAAATCCGGACTGCATAACTAAGTTTGATGTGAAGGAATTTTAATGATTTTGAAAAAACTGTACTAGTTGGGAACATCGTTTTATTTTTGGTGCCATATTTGTGTCAATTCCTATCAACTCTAATTATTTTAGATTTTTCGCCCCACAAACTTCGGAGATAAGGGCGGGGAATGGTATTTTTTTTGTCATTTTTCATCATATGTCGAAAACTGTGAGACAGAAAATAAAATAAAAATATATTTTGAAATGTGCAAATCAAGCCCTTTCATATGATATGTTACTTGACCTAGTAACCCCACTTTAAAATTTTGGACCCCCACTCTGGCCCCTTTTGCAATGAAAATAAAAATATTTTTGGACTTTTTTCGTTTGCAATTAAGTTAAACAAGCATTCTTTATAACTGTTCCAAATTTCAAGTCGATAGCATAAGTAGTTGCTGAAATAAGCAGGTGTGACAGACAGACAGACAGACAGACATGTTATTTTGCAGGTATTTAATTATTTTTCTAGTGACTTTTATTATCTGTAAAATAAGAACAAAACAAGAAGCAGTGATTATTTGTAAAATAAGAACAAATACCTACACTGAGAAAAAAGTCCAGAAACTTTGGAAATGACCTTGCCTTCGCCTCTATTCAATTTGATCCTTACCAGAGAGACCCTGTATAGGCAACCATACAATTACCCCTTCCATTAGCCTTAATACTACCAAAACAAAACGTGTTCAAATGAGTATAGATGTGAACGAATACTCGTTTACACAGAGCCAGACCCACGTTCCTTGATGCTCGTGTAGTTAATTTGCGCAGCCGAGCGGCAATGATTCGATTCTCCGGAGAGCATTACTGCCGGAGCCGGCAAGAATCGAGCACTTAGCACTTTGTTACTGTAAATCTTTTTATGTAAAGGTATGGTTACACGTGTACGTGACCTGGGCGTAACTGAGTATTTGTAACATGTGTTTTGATATTCAATGTTTATTGACCCAGATTATCTGAATTAAATTTTACTATTTTAAGTAAAATTTGCTTTTAATAAATGTCTTAGTGGTTACTCAAGTGTTTTGTCAACTTTCATGAAACGAAGAATGGTTACGTGAAAGAAGTTACACTCGTTCTCATAGTTAGCCAATTCGTCCTTTTTTTTTTTTTTTTTTTTTTTTTTTTTTTTTTTTTTTTTTTTTTTTTTTCGAGGTGGAAATCCTCATGGATGTCCCCCGCCCTGGGGAGGGCGGAGGGGTCTGTCAGACTCTTACTGACTAAAACCACCCCGGTGTTCCTCCAAGTACCTTACGCCGGGGGCACGGGAGTCGCTTGCGCATTCGTCCGCACCCCCGGCAGGTATTGGCCCGCCAAATGAAAGGCGGGCCCCGTCACCCTATGCGGCCGTCATGTACGGCCGCAATTCCTCTGGACAGGCGCGCGCGGAACACGTCGCGCCACCGTCTCGGGCCTGTTTCCGTTCGGGCGACGGACGCCCCAAGTCCGCCGCCCGCAGGCCGCACCCTATGGTGGCCGGAGATCGTTGGCCGCCCTACGGCGCCCGGTGCGTCTGCTGCGGATGGGGAGAGAGGACACCGCCTCCCTCTCCCTTTCCGCCGCCTCCTTGGCGTCCATCACCTCCTCGCAGAAGGAGGCGACGGCGCTCCAAGCGCTCTCGCCGCCGACCATGGCCTCAACCACGGCCGGCAGCGAGAGGCCACCCGCAGCTCCGACCGCCGCGACGAGGTCACGGCGCTGCACTGCCCAAGCTGGGCACTCCTCCAGTGTGTGCTGCGCCGTGTCGTCGGGGCAGTCACCGCAATGGTGGCAACCGGGCGTCGGCTCCCGGCCTATACGGCACAGGTACTTTCCGAAGCACCCGTGTCCAGAAAGCACCTGTGTAAGCCGGAAGCTAAGGGCGCCATGCCGTCTCCCGAGCCACTCCCTCATCACGGGCCTTACCGCCGCTATTGCGGCGTGCCCGAGCCAATTCGTCCTTAAGTTGTGACAAGGTGATCTTTCTTCATCATCATTTCATTACTTACTGGCAATCTTTCATCACTGGCCACTTCAGGGGGTAAATTGATTTGCATTACCAAATGGGAATTCTGCTGAAATTTATTAATTGTAAGTCAACATAAAATTCAGTTACTTCTCCATATTACTCGACTCATTGTTATATTCAATCACCATAATAATTGGGCTCACTGTTCTAAATTAGAAGTGTTGCCTACAAATAAACCATAAAGGGCTTTATGCAGTCACATATTTGACCAAACGCACGCAAAACTGATAGCATCTGCAAACAAACCAAAATTGCCAGGGCTAACATAAATTCATTCCAGCGCGCACACACCAAATGAATCCAACTGCAATTATTTACGTCGCAGTCGCGAACTAAATCCGACATTTCCAACAATCCCGAAATTTTCCCAACACCCGCACCATAATCTCAGTTAATCCTGACGAATAAAAATAAAAGGTACGATTGATTGGGTCCCGAACAATAGGTATAATACAAAGGACTGGATGTAACGCAAACAGAAATCAGTCCGTTTCATCTTGTTCGAGTATATTCTCAGGTGGAAATTTGTCTATAAACAAACCACAATAGCTGGGAGCACCGACCCGCATACTAATGTATGAGGGAGCGGCTCCACTGCTGAGGCGAATTATGATTTTGGATGCCTGATCTATGCAAATATGTGAGGGTTAGGTCCGTAAACAGTGGGTGTTTTTCGGAAAAATAGGTGGAGAGTTATTTTAGTGGTGAGCTTAAGAGCAAACAATTTGATAGGCCCTGTTGATTCTTCTGATATATAAAACTTTTTAAAAATGTGTAAATCGATACTTGTTTTCGTGCTTTTGGTTTATGTAGTTAACAATATTTTGTATGTAATCATTATAATTTATACTGATTTTAATCATGTTATACCCATTATTAAGCTTTTGTCTTCAAATATACTTTTGTTAGAAAAAACAACTAATACCTACGTGCTTGGTTAGTAGTCAGAGTAATATAATAGCACGGTTTGGGTCCCCTTGTTAGTTGTTTTTTTTTATTTTTTTATGACCTACCTATTTAAAATTCTATTCCTGATTTTATAAAAAAGTCGAATTAAAGCATTCATATTCGTCCATTATTCGTTTAAATCAAATTTCGTGTAACAATGGACTTAGGATCCAAGGGCCGCGGGCTGTCGCGGTGATGGCGCCTTGCAACGCCACAAAATCGGATAGCTCGCGAACTTTTGATTCAATTACATTGTATAGCGTAACAATTGAACCTTTGTCCTGCGTCGACTGATTACGAACAGATTGATATATTTTCATATTTGTAGTAGTAAGAGCTAAATAAATATGTCCGTTCGTTATGCCTCCGGTGTCCCATACCCCCGTATAACCGTATTGAATGCACTTAACCCTGTTTAGGTACGATAAATTAAATTCAATAGGTATGTGAAAATAAACAATTCATATACAAAAATTGGTAATTTTTTCAATCGCCCTACACTTGGAATTTTTTCTGTCTCTTTAGTGCGTTCGTATACTCTTATAGTACATATCGCATAAATACTCAGACACAGAATAACTATCCATCTGTAGGCCACATACCTAAATATTTGCTTGAAACAGAAATCGAACCCGGAGGGAGCGTAAAAGCCGATTGCTCATTCACTGCGCCTTCGGTTCCTCTTGACTTGTTCTAGACAGTTGAACAAAAGTACAGTCTTAACACAAAACTACAACATACGTTTTATTCGGAGTCAAGCTCCATGATACGCAGTTGATTGATGATGTTTAGCGAGCACACGCCGCGAACCGGCTAATGTTTCAGCAAACAGTTTCCGATAGTTTTTACATCAGAATGTTAATAGTTACTCTAACTTTATTAAATAATACAATATTAGGTAAGTGTTCAGAAAAATATTGATTGATACGCAGGTGATTGATTAAGTTACTAAAAACACACGTTGTAAAACACCATAACGTTTTAACAAAAAGTGTCCAATAGAGTTTTCTTATTAAACTAACAAACATTTTACTTTGTAAATACGACATAATGTTTATTTACCGGTCCTATATATTAACCTAAAATCCTATTATTATATTTATAACGATCAATAATAAATAAAATACGCTGTTCACTGATACTTTCCTCAAAGTATATTATGTCGATACGATAAATTATTATCTAATATCTGTCAATGAGTAAGTCGGATCTTTTCGTCAAACATAGCTACTTACTGTAACATAATTGCAACGAACGTATTAAGTAATACGCAATTGATTGATTGTGTTTGTTTTACGCTGTACATGTTAACTGTAACATACGCCGTTATTCCTACTTTAGACATACAATTTTATTATGATTTACTTATAATTTTTACTTATTTGGAAAGATACGCCGTTGATTGATTATAATAATTAAGTTTTCGCATGTTAACCACCGAATGTACACGTCACAATCCTACGATAGCCATATTTAAGGCCCCGGTATACGCCAACGGCATTGAGTGATTTGGGCGGTATAGCTTGAGTGTTCTGCGCTGAGCTCAAGCAACGCGACATACATCCACCGAGCAATACGACTCGCCTATCAAGGAGCGCGCTGTGCAGAATTAGACGTATTATTACTTTTTAGTATCTAAAATATAAAATAAAAAAAAAGTAACAGGCAATATTATAGGTAGTAACATAGTCTTTTCACACAAAACAAATCATGAAAATATCTTAAGCGATTTGAAAGTAATTACGTTTTTATGTTTTGGGTAGACACGAATTCATGAATTTATTTCATTAAGTATTTTACTACAATAGTTAAATATTCACAGGTACGATTGATGTATATATGTTCTAGTTTAACATAAAAAAATTGCACAACTAACCTGCATTATTTGACGGCGAAATAAGAGATTTAAAACTGGCCGTTACCATTTACCTTACCTTAATATACATTGTACCTACAGGTGTTGTGACTTACAATACGCATACATTATTTCGAGTAATACGCCATTGATTGATGATGTTTGTCTTGCCGTGAACCAGCTAATGTTCAGTAAACGCCGCGAACCTAGCTCAGACGGATTCAATATACTGTTATTGTGATTTATGGTAATGCGAGGGTTCGCGAGGGGGACCAATTGTAGGTAGCTTTTACGAGTGAAGTACCTACATCGGTAGTATTTTTGTTTTCTTCTTTTTCTTGAAATACATTCATTTTATTTTGTTAGTACAGTATAATTTTATCTTACGCGTACGGGTTTCTCAGCAGCTTGAAGAAGTTAACATGTATTATTTTGAGTAAGTGAAACATAACTTTTATAAATTTATTTATGGATGTAGTAGACTCTTGCCTGCAACTCCGTCCACGTGGACTATGATAAATTGACCATTATAAATGACCTTCTTAGTGTAGGGTGGCTAGTACTAGGAAGAGGTCAAGCTGTATCTCTGGTACATCCCACCAGAATTAGATATAATATGGCTTAGATTTTAAGTTAGACTCCAAGCTACTAAACTGTGATAACCATAGAATAAGAAAGAAAAAAAAATGTAAATACCTATAGATAATAGATTGTGAAAATGTAAATAGTTACAATAGACAATGACTAATGTGTTTATTGTATATTGGAAGCAACTCATTGCCGGATGGGTTCGAATGTCATGCTCACTTAAATGTTCTGCTGTTGGTGGCGTTGTGCGTTGGGTTGTTCCGTTCCCTATAAAATGGTTGATCGGAGCGACGCTGATGCATACGTCATGCTCGTGAACGGGTGCCTTCAGTTGGAACTGGTCCATTCGATCCACCATGGCAATGCGTTGTTTCTGTTTGTTTTATTAATTATGTTACAACAATGACAAATTAACTAGTGGTAAATGTAGTATATAAAACAATTGAATAATATAAGAATAAGAAAAATGTAAAATCACTTACATTAAAAGGGCATGGATGAAAAGTCTGTGGTGTAAAATAAATAAACAATAAAATTAAAAAAAAACTGTGATAAACACATTAAAATCCATTCAGTGCTTTTTGCGTAATGAGCGCACAAACAGACAAACAATACAAATTCAAAAAAAAAAATTTTTTGGGCATGGTTACATCACAGTCTCGACTGTTTTTTCTGGATGCTGCAATGTACAGACACGGCTTCTTTTACAGTTTTTTATTAGTATAGATACAAACATTGAAATACAATACTTTCCGAATAGAACTAGCTACTGATATAGACTGTAGATATTAAGCAAGCTTAAGGTGACCTAAGTGACCATGTTTGCTAAGGTATTAAATGAACAGAATCACTTAAGTAAGAACTCCGAATTGACAAACTATGAAACTACTTAGGTAGGTACTTAAAACTAGTTTCAACTAGTAAAATGGCTTGAAACTAGCTTTAAGTAATGACCAAGAGTCTTGAGTTAAGTCCTATAACACGACCCTTTGACACTTATCACACAAGCGATTTTTGGGCGTAGGCGTGTACCGATTGATATCGTCACGACATCGCCGCGGCACTTTGATCGCAATACCGTCGCGGCGATAACACGATGGAAACGCGACGTCTCGGTCGCTCGGATGCCGTCACGGCTACTTGGTCATTCGAACTTTTGATTGTACTGTGTCACGGCAATGCAGAAATCGAATAAAGTCACGCTTCAAAATCGATGGCGACCTCTTGGCGGTTTAGTTGCGACGTCGCGGCGGTATAGTTGCGACATCGTCTACGCCCAAAAATCTTGTGTGACAGGTACCATAGCGTTGCGCGTTGGATTCTCACTAGTCAAACCCATGATTTAAAACAGTGAGTTTGGGTGGATGACATGGACAACCGACTTCAAAAGGCTGTTAAATGTTTGATTCATTATTGAAATTCGATCAATAACTTTGCACCGTTTTACATAAGACATCTTACATACCTTTTTAAAGCGCCATCGTTTCATGGTTGATATACCAAAAATCTTAGCAAAGCGCTTTAATTCCACATTAATTTTGAATACCACCACACAGTGGAATGCGTTGCCGTAGTGGATTTTCCCCGATAGTTACAATCTGGGTGTCTTCAAGTCACGATGGAGTGAATTGGTTTTTTCTTGGCAAGCGTATCCATCGACCATATCATCGCTTAAATTAGGCGAGATGGCGGTCAAACTCAAGCCATTTTTTTTAAATTTAATAAATAAATAAAATACTGGTGAAATGTGCGTGTACTGTATACCTCTGTTTATCCCTACGGGGAATACAGGTATGTTGTTACTAAGTGTCAGTAACTTAAGATCTTTTTATTTTTATCCTAAGGCAATATTGAATTCAACATTAAAACACCTTCATTTCTTTGTTCTCACGAAAAATACAATTTATAAAACTCTTGCTTCACAAAGTAAACGTACTAATAACATTATTGACAATAGTCGCTAAGCGGAAATTAAGAATGTCTACAAAAGGAATGTTTTCTTATTTTCATGAGAAAATAGTAATGAGGAGAGTCGACATCTGGAGGGGACCGTTTACGTAACGTTGCTATGATACCTAATATTAATTTCCTTCAATCATTATAGAATTTTCTTTTGTTCAATAATCTAATGTTATTTTTAAGGATCCATTTTTGGAGATGAAATTGAATCTAATGTACGATTATTTCCCAATTTTTTCATGGGTATAAAATAGAAAAAATATAGACTCAAGCCAACCTAAAAAATAGCTTCTTTTTTTTGCAGTAGAAATAGAAAGAAATTACAACTATCAAAATAATTAAGTTAGCCAAAAATATTTATCTAATATGCAACAATTTTATAGGTCTAAACTAAACATCTTGTCCCTTTCTTAGCTTGCTTGTTAATAAAAGATGGCAATACATTTAGTTTAGTCGGCGCCTACCAGAATCGGCGCCATTGTAGCATCTAATCTCTCCATTCATCTTTCCCGCCACAAACGCTCTTCAGAGGCACATGTCATGGTGACGTCACATACTGTAACATAAATTGCTCGCCTAATCTTAACGTACGAGTGACATGCTCGGCCTGGACTTCGAAATTGGAATAAAATAGTGTCTTTTCTAACTCTTTACTATCATTGGTTTCCGTCAATTCTTGAAAATCATTCTTACGTTCATTATCAGTCCTGTTCATAAACTGCTGGGCACGAGCCTCCTCTGAACGAGAGAGGATAGGCCATAGTCCACCACGCTGGCCAAATGCGGGTTGGCAGACTTCACACACCTTCAAGAACTTTAAGAAAAACTCTCAGGCATGCAGGTTTCCTTACGATGTTTTCCTTCCCTGTCAAATTAAGTGCTAATAATTAATTTTTAGTACACACAGCATAATAGCATAATCGGCCTATAATGTTCCACTGCTGGGACACAGGCCTCCTCTGTGAGAGGGAGTGGGCCGTAGTCCACCACGCGGGCCCAGTGCGGGTTGGTGGACGTCACATGTCTTCGAATTTTTGGTTCTAGGACATGCCGGTTTCCTCACGATGTTTTCCTTCACCGTTAAAGCAAGTGATAATTAATTTCTAATACACACATGACTTCGAAAAGTCAACGGTACGTATGCCATGGGATCGAACTCGAACCATTTGCCGTGGGAGGTAGGTAGATATAGATACATACAGGACATAGGTATTAAACCTAAATCATTAGCTACGTGCACTTGATAAATAGGGAAAAGTTGTACAATTACACAAATAGACCTAGTAGCTTCCACAATGTTTATCCTAATTAATCTAATGGATCTACTTCTCAGATCATAGAAACAAGGAGATATGCCATCATAGCAAATTAGTACGGGAATAACTGATGCCACTTTTAGTACCTACATTTTTCGACACAATTACGCGCATAATTAAGCGCTCCTTGTGAATAAAAAGAGATCTTTTTATTTACAAGGAGCGCTTAATTATGCGCGTAATTGTTTTAGATTGATTGTTAGATTGAGGGTGTGCGGAATGTTCAATGCGTGGGAGATCCCACGCATTGAACATTCCGCACACCCTCAATCTAACACTGTTAATCGTCACTCAACACTAGCACTAAACTAAAACACTGTATTTATACCATCGATCGTGTTCGGTTCGTCGCCAGCGCGTACGTTTTTAATATGAGCAATTTGCTCAAGATCAGGCATCAAGCTCGATAGCGCCTTGGCACATCTCCTTGTTTCTATGACCTGAGTTCTACTTCGACCATTTTTGGAATGTCAGTATCCAAGATAAAATCGTTTCTTCAACCTAAACATTTACAAAACAAGACAACAATTAAAGGGACAGGGGATACGTCCCTACGGAACACCGAGAACCTTTTGTTCCATTCCGCAGAACCAGCGGCCTTTGAAGGAATGCACCAAGTCAAAGGCGCATCGAGCGTAATGTCAAAAGGAAATACAGTATAATTCAAACTAGAAACACCGCTTTCTGAAAAGGGAAGAAAGAGTCGCGCATGCGCCGTGTGAAACACACAGCCTCCGCTGAATCGGCCCTGTCAGAACAGTTGCCCCTAGATCGCCGCACCGAATAAAACCCGAGCGAACGTTGTAACTGTCGTCGCTCCCGCGTTTGAATTACGAAAACTTTTTTAAAATGCGACGTTCTAGAATTTGGAACGTATTTTGAATTTTGTAGTTTTTCCGTTGCTTGTATTTGTGAAGATGAGTTGGTTGAACTTTGTGATGAAGTGGTCACAGTTGTTTGTACTCGGAGTTTCAGTGTTGTTTCGATGTACGGATTCTGTTGGTAAGTTGTAGAAATGTAGAAATAATCGTACAAAACTTATTACTAACAAATTAAATTATTCAATTTACAATTATTATTTTGCCAATATTATTGTACCTACGTAGGTATGATGATAGAAAAAAATCAACTTGAGCGAGGCAACGTTGTATGATGTCAATCAAAAGAAAAAATATAAAAACATAATATTCCATCAAAATAATTAATTTTGTAAGATTAATCAACTATTCAGTTAATTTATTCCAACCAGTAAGTTCCCGGGTATTTAATAAACGGTCGTTATTTCGCTGACAGCATATTTTTCACCGTCGACGCTAATTAATCGCGAAACTTAATTCAAAGTTAACTAACTTAATTTGTCAGCATTTGTCAGCAGTTGCTTCGTCTTTTTAGTTAATAAATAGCTAACTGTGACTTTATAACTCCCTGAGACAGTTACATAATTAAAGTACTAATAATATTAAATTTTACGAGTAATTTGGTATTTTATGAGAGATTTAACGTTCATTTTGTTAACATTTTTTAGTAGGTAACTATGCTGAAAATGTATTCATAACAAGAGGGTTAAGGTCAATTTGACCACCTCTGGATAAGTTTCGTATAACTTATCGGGCAGATAATTTCGTTGAACGAGCCGTACGAGGGGTTTCAAAAGACGCAGCTTGTCGCGGCCTATCGAACGGAAAAATCACGAGCTTATCTTTGTGTAAAACTGATTCTATTCTATTTTTGAATTTATCTAGTAAAATGTATCAATCCAGAGACTTTGAAATTAGATCTTCATGTCCACATGGGTAATCAATGGTTAAAACAATTAGCTGAACATTTGGTATCGGTATTAGAACGATTATAATCTTATGGTATATTACATTTTTGTGTTTCTGGATATATTTTATCGTTCTAGAGACTGTGAAACAAGAGTTTAATGTCCAATTAGGTAATCAATGTTTAAAACAATTAGCTGAACATTAGTATCGGTATCAGAACGATATCGATTACTTCGTCTTTAAATTATATCATAGCATGAGTCGTTGGATATCCGATCTGTTATTTGCCTAGGGCCCATTGTAATAATACACGCACATTAACCTAATAGGTAACTGACATGAATAGAACTTGCTACGCTTCGGTAGGCTATACAAGAATAGCTTGGAAGTAATACTGAACAAATAATGTACCTACTTTACTGGGCATGTCGTAAGAGCTGAAAAAGTGAAAAGGGTTTATTATATTCCTATAATGGATAATGGGGGATAATAGAAACCTTTTTATTAATACTAGGTACATTTTATGTACCTAACCTTAAGATTTTTATATAGGTAACTCTCACATGTTTGGCACTGAACGAGTGTAGCTATGTAAGAAACTTGTGTAAAATCGTATTTCACCATCAACATATTTTTTTATTTCTCTCTTAACAAAGTATATTTTGTTTATATGTATTTATCTATGTATTTATTCCTATATCATATATTTATTATTTTATAGTCAACATTGAATTTTGTGGCACCTACCATGTTTTGTCTGCATCACCCTAAGGTAGACTGGCAGAAAATGCCTAAGGCATTAAGTCCGCCTTTGTGCAGTATTTTTTTTACTTGTGCATAAAGTATTAAATAAAAAATAAATAAATAAATAAAACAAAGTCTATTTATATGTCTAATGGTCGGTTTAGTTCTTCTAAACTACACAATGGATTTTAATGCGGTTTTCACCACCCTTTAGAGAATAAACTCCGGCAAGTTTGTATGTATAATACGTTATTATTTAACTTAGATATAGCACAAAGATCTCTATGTTTTGACATGTCGCCACATCAGTAGATTGCAGGCAAGTAGGGACGAATTGCTATACTTTATTATAGATTATTTCTCTATAAATTAAACCAAAATATAATAGGTATTACTGATGAGTAACCAGTTGCGTGCATTGCATGTAAGCAATTACCTAAGCACCTCTAAGATTCGATTAAACTATTTTAACTATTACAGTAACAGTTTTAATAGTTTAAATAATCGAGTGTCATAGTACTGAATTTCGAAATATAATTATTTCGACCGATCCCAATTTCGAAAAACAATAGTTCGACTCATTGTTTTGACAGAACATAATATTCGACTAGCATTAGATAATTTAGATTAAAAATTCACTAACTTTACGTAAGGTCAAAAATATTTTTGGTAGGTTGTTTATCATCTATCAAAAAATCTTAGATAGCACATCCTGCTACTCGTTTAGGTATATTGCTATACTATCTATATTATCACGGTTGTCTGATTCAAACTATAGGCAGAGATTTCGCACAAATTGGTTTCAAATCCGATAATCCGTAAGAGGGAGTGTTCTTCTTACAGTTTACTGGGCATCATTGTAAATTCCATTTTCTACCAGAATAATCCAATATACTGAACTGGGAATTGAAAATAGGGTCTACTACGAATATTTTGACGTATCGTAAACGTAAGTGAATTTTGAATTTAAAATACAACAATCCTATTACATTTTGGTTTAATTTATTGAAGGAGACGTTTAATAGCATAAGCATAGCATAATCGGCCTATAATGTTCCCACTGCTGGGACACAGGCCTCCTCTGTGAGAGGGAGTGGGCCGTAGTCCACCACGCGGGCCCAGTGCGGGTTGGTGGACGTCACATGTCTTCGAATTTTTGGTTCTAGGACATGCCGGTTGCCTCACGATGTTTTCCTTCACCGTTAAAGCAAGTGATAATTAATTTCTAATACGCACATGACTTCGAAAAGTCAGCGGTGCGTGCCTCGGGATCGAACTCGAACCATTCGCCGTGGGAGGCACATGGTTAATCCACTAGGCTATCACTGCACGTGCACTGCACGACGTTTAATGAAAAAACATTTCTTACTATCGAGGTACTTATACACTTACGTGATCATTTGAGTAAAACTTTTCACTTATTATGTCACGTACTGTTTTAAAGCTGTTATTATAATTTAACCAATAAAAAACCAATAACGAAGTTTAAATGGAAGATCGTGAAAATAATCCACTTTGAACTTTGACTTTCAAATTTTATTTCCATTTTTTGGATTTTTTTCTCAACTTACCCTGTCATTAATATTAAATAGCTTGCCGCCTATTAAAATTCAACCCACACCATTATAACCCTTTTTACCAACAAGGTATTTCAGCCAAAATACGCCAAAGGTCATCCAAGTAATTACGATATCATCTAAAGTTACCGAACTTGGGAGTTAGGTACAAAGTGGTAAGCTGGATCGGCCTAATAACGGTCATTAATGGACTAACCGGATCGGTGACGTCATTACCAAACTAAAACTATTCTTAGTCATGAGGTCGGCGGCTAAAGATGGGGCACTTTGCCTCTCTATGACTTATGAAACGTAAGTGCCTGCGGGTTTTAGGTCTAAACTTTATTATTAGGAATCTACGCTTTGGAACTGGCATCTAGCTTCATCATTTTGACTAACTGACAGACTCCTTGACAAATCAAAAGTACCTGTAAGTGGTTTAATTAAAATTAATGCTTTGACTTTGACTTTATTCTCTCGATGAACATTGGAATGAGAAGGGGATGTCTAAAACACATAACTCTTCCTTGGCAGTCGGGTAAACTTGGAGATTGGACAGAAGCATTGTATGCCGATATCAATATTTGACTGCAATCACTTATCCATTTGCAACAAATAGGTTTAATAGGTAGTCCAAAGGACTGATCATGTTAAAACAAATATTTAGTTTCTCTTCTTAAGTAGAAGGTGTGAGGTCTAGAATCAAATTGTGACATAGACTATGAAATTAAAATGTGACCACCCATGAAAAAGTCGAGCTTTAATATTTAGGTTGGCATAGAGACCATCCTAAGAAAATTATACGTAATAAAACATAGAAAAACTTTGAACTGCCTTTAAAAAGATCCCGATAATGTTATGTGAAACAGTTTCGGATGTCAATGCCGTAGGCAAAGTGAACTAAATACCTACCGTTTATTGAAAAACTACAGAACCAAAATTAATAATGGAACCAGTGCGCAGTTTTTCTACCAGATGAAAAAAACAATTATAAAAATCCGTTCATAGTCGACAAAGATATCGCGTAACAAGATACAGCGAAATTGAGAACCTTTTTGAAGTTGTTAAAAAGAAAAAGACAAACAAATAGCGATTGATATGACAGCTGTAAGTACGATAGCTATGTAGGTATAAGATATAAATTGATGAGATTAATTTTAATAAAACATATTCAGAAATTTAATAATATACATAAATTAAACCTTGCTCCATTAACACAAGAAAATAATTATGTATTTCAATGTTAACACGCATTACAATTGAAATGTTAATTGAATAAACAACTAATTAATTAAGTTATCAATCATAATGGATATGGCATTAAAATTTAATCGCTCATGTTACACACCTTTAAAGTGGTATTCGAATGTAAGAGCTTAGCTGAGAATTTCGAATGTGGCCAAGTCATTATTGATACGTTTTGTTTTGAAACTGTTTCTTGTTTGAGCACAGTTTGAGGACTAAACTTCTAAGACATGTATTGAAGAACATGCTACGAAGCACTCTTGTTTTGTAAGCTCCTTTTACTTGAAATGTTGTTTCTTTGTCCATTTTTAGGGTTCCGTAGGTACCTTAAAAGGAAAAAGGAATCCTTATAGAATCACTTTGTTTTCCGTCTGTCTGTCTACCTGTCCATCTGTCGGTCAATAACCCTTTTCTCAGGAATGCGCGGAGGTATAGAGTTGAAATTAATTCATAATACTTAAGTTTACGGCCCCTTGGACCAGTAAAAAATTTAAGCTTCTAAGTTAACGCAATAAAAGAATACGCCCATTTATGCCGCATATTTTGACACTCGCTCGCAAACGAATAAAAACTTATGAGGTACTCTCCGTTGTCCTAGAATTATGAAATTTGGCAAGAAGTGAGCACAATTAAGTGATGTAACAATCTGAAAATCGTTAATTTGTAGTTATATCACATTATTTTTTGCGATTTTAAACTTACATTTGCACGGAACCCTCAGCGTGAGTTTTACTCGCACTTGTCCAGTTTTTTAGGTTATTTCTGCCACATCACGCCAAAAATTACGCATATAATTTACGTAGCCTACATTAAGGCGTCGAATTTCGCCAAATGTTTCTGTACAGTACCCATTTGATTAATAACTTATGAGAAGCTTGTGTACGGAGATTTATATTCTAAATTCAGATTATTATATTATTATATATTATATTATATATTAAATATTTATAAGATTTGAAATCTATTGGAGTCTGTATTAGTCACCAACGCTCATAAGAGATTTGAAATTTTAACTGATGCTAGTGGGATGCGGTAGCTCAGTTAGCTAGAGCGACGCCACGGTGTGGCAGAGGTCGCGGGTTCAATTCCGGTGTCAGTTGTATTTGAAATCTCTTGAATATTAAAAAAGAATAACATGGCTTTGAAATTTATTGTATAAAATTCTCAAAAATATACATTTATAAAGTTCAGATTATGTTGAACGACTGTTACCGACTTTATTAAACTGACTCCCATTTCCGTTCTATCACCCTATTAGCCCGCAACCACAAAGTTACTTTGATACTCAAATAAATAACCGTTTCCGGGCAAAGCTTAGGGACTCAAGTACTCAACAGACATTCAAGTTAATACCAGTTCAATACTGCGGCGAAGTTCGGCGTTCGAGTTAATAAATTGTTAATATGTTGCTCCTGGGAACCGCACGATTGAGTGTGGTGAAGTAACCGAGGTTACCGAGGTGTTCTCGTAAGTGCAAGTTTTGCTTCAGAACGTTCCTTTGGCGTAGTCCGCGCGTAAATGCTAGTCTCCATGAAAGTTCAAGAAGATAATTTTCAATTTATTACGATAAAACTAACTATACAGCATGAAAAAAAAACCCTGTTCGATCTCAAAGGGGGCCATTATGCTCATCATTATGAATAATTTTTACCATGGGACCAATACTAAAATAGCGAAAAAATAATTAGATCAGATTTATTTAGTTAGATGGCGCTATGTGGACAAAGTCACGGGAAAAGTGTAATAATGGCTGCTTACTACTATACTGACAAGTTAGTATAAACCAAAACAACAATAAATTACGGTGCATCGCGTGATTATGAATTCAGTAGGGTTAGACTTCCATTGTTTACGTTTTGTCTCAAAGCCAGTTGTATAGAGTATAGTGGCCCGAAGTTTAGATTTATGCCCGGATAATGACAATAGGCTTACCCCTAATTACATGGTACATGGCTGGCAAAATGTGGATTATATCCCATCCACCCCGGTCGCCTCACGCCGTTAACGGGACAGTTAGGAAAAATTATATCATCGACTACGGTAGTGGCGATCCCGTCGTTTAAGGAGAGATTTTCCTATTATTAGCAATTATTGATTATCTTTGAACGTCTGTTACGTTTACGTTAAGCCCAGAATTATGAAATTGGAATCATATTAAAATTTTGCATTTTAGTCTCGTTAATATCACAGCAGAAACATGATTAGTTGTTAGTCGGTACTACCGGGGTCGGTGAAACAATTTTTCCCAACTGCCCCTTTAAACGGGACGGAACACCGGGGTGGATGAGATATACCTACGCCAAAATGTGTGTGTGCTTTATAAACCTCTGACTACAGGGCAGGGCTCCTATTTTCTCAGAAGGTTTATTATATTTCCTATCGAGTGATTTCTATCTTACCCTTGATGTCAGGAGTAAGATATCCATTACAATAGGCCTACCCATCATATTTTATGAATTGCTTCGACGTTCGGGCTTCTTGTATTCGACGGTTCCTCGTTTGCCAGAAACGTTATAGAATGCAATCATAATGATCTGCCTTTCAGGCGAGTTCTGTGTGCATTTGGTCTCTCTATTGTCATTATTATCTGCAAAGTCTATAATCAGTGGTTCGCAACGGTAGTTTGGGAGAACTAAACGATTGGCTGGTAAAAAATTAAGGTCTGTGAGACAAAATGAGACTTTCCAGACTTTTTAATATGAAAAAGAAAGTCATAATAATGCCTGGTCTACAAAAAGTTGGGAACCACTAGTCTATATAGATAGACATAATACAAATTATATAAATATAGTCATCTATAAACTAATATATTTAACAAGTTCTTAACACTCTTCTATTAGTCGCATGTAGGTACCTAACTTCGTAACATTGTACGAAAATCCAAGAATAACTTACTTTTCACTTATTTTAATTATCGTTTATATTAGAAATAAAACTTATGCGATTCTTCTGTTTGCACCTCACATAAAACTAAGAAGATACAAAAGTTCCTGGAGACAGATAATTGTTCCAGAATTAGCGTGACGAAGCCCCAGAAATCCCGTTTAGAATTCCGTCTTTACAAAACTAATTTAATCTGATCCGTTTATTGTATTACGCAACAGTAACAAGCCAGCCCAGTTCCGTACACTTAACACTAACAAAATCAAGCTCGTTCAATACAGAGAATACTCGATTTAAGGCGCTGGTAAACGCACCTTGAGTTTTAAATGTGTAATTTCGCATTCAAATAATGCAGGTAGGTTGTGCAGTTTTTTATGTTAAACTAGAACGTATACACATTCATTCTATCTACGAATATTTATCTTTTGTACCTAGTAGTAAAATACTGTATGTAAATTCATAAAGTAAGTAAGGTCTACCCAAAACATATTAAAATAAATTATTTTCGAACTACATACATAGAATATCTTCATGATTTTTTTTATATTATTACTTAGAGTATAAAATTATCTACTATATAAAAATAAGTCGGGTTTTCCTTCCTGACGCTATAACTCCAGAACGGACGAACCGATTTCCACGGTTTTGCATTCGTTGGAAAGGTCTTGGGCTTCGTGAGGTTTATAGCAAAGAAAATTCAGGAAAATTTCAACAGAAAAGCGGGAAAATATGGTGGCGACACGGAGTTCGCCGGGTTTGCTAGTCTATAATAAAATTATATCTACAATTTTTTTCAAATATTCATGCATTCGTTACTAAATTAATGCATCTAATTCGGCACATCGCGCTCCTTGATGAGTGAGTCTTATTGCTAGGTAGACGTATGTCGCGTTTCGTGAGCTCAGCACAATACACTCAAGCTACACAATCCAAATCACTCAAGGCCGATGACGCTTACGTCCCTTAACACTAACAAAATCAAGCTCGTTCAATACAGAGAATACTCGATTTAATCAAAGAAAAATACATTTTCGAATCTCCACTTTCTTTTCAAAGTCCCCATCCGTGTAGATGCCGGGTATAATTGGGTTCCATTGAAGCCGGGTGGGTACCCGAGTACTGAAGCAATTAGGTATTAATTTGTTTAGGAGTACCGTCCGAATGAACAATTGATGTGGTTACTGGGAGCGCAGCTATATTGGATCGGGCCATTGTATTGGATTAGACGTAAGTACCCGTTACGTCATCACGTTCTCCTGTTATTTGATTGGTAGTAATAAGGGTAGGACATGCGATGTATGTTCAGAAATAAAGAAAGGTAATTGGCATGAAAAGGGAGCTAAAAGACCGAAAGATCTGTTTGTGATCAATCAAATTAACTTTATTACTTAAATAAAATAAAAGTGGCTCATTAAAATGGTAATATTTCCACAGAGTTACTAGAAAGAAAGAAGAAAGAAAGAAAAAACATTTATTTGGCAACACAAAGACACACAGACCAAACAAAAATAAAAAAATAATAATAAAGAAAAGGCTTAAAATTATAATATTATTATATTTGCTATGTGCCTAGCGGCTTTGCCAAATGGGTCCAGTTCAGCATAAATGCCAGACCACTAGTGCCTGGCGCTGGTTTTCAACTGGACCCAATTGGATGTAAACCTAAACCAGTTTGAACATAATAATAAATACATAATACTAATGCTCTACTTTATGTATTTTAAGTTACGTTAGTTACCAAAAGATTTATTTATCTTTTGGTAACTAACGTAACTTAAAATACATAAAGTGGAACATTTATTATGAAATTCTATAATAAAATTGCAGTAAGAAATGGCCACAAAAGAGTAATAGTTTTTAATTAAGAATATTATTTGGATAAAAAATGATATTTCGCGTTATAAACCAAACACGAAAGTCTTCTACTTTATGTTATTAATCATTCTACTATTATACACATTTTAATATTATCAAACACGAATTTTATGTAAAAATACATTATTTCTTTTTTATGTACCTTTTAAATTGATATGGGCTTGTTCAATCAATCGAGAATGATCAATCAATCGTATAAACAGTGCTAATAGGCTTTTAGAAAAAAGAGTGCTCTACCCTTTTCAATCGGTTCATTAAGCTTTTAATTAACAATAATGGCGTATGAACGGCCTGGCCACATCAAGCCAGCTAGTCTATTCTGTAAGGACACGCACGTGATATCACCGCGAGAACTGCCAATTTGTTTGCGAACGTTCGAGGGAGAATTTCACTGTGAGATTCGCTAACAAAGGACACGGCAGACGCCCATAGAACGCTGGGCCTCAGATTGTGTATGTCGGTACAGATATGAAATTAGTTTGGTGTCATGTGATCGAGTATTTCAAGAGTATTTAAATTCATTTTTTATTTGTTTTTGTACGCAATTGGGTTAAAGAGAAATCTTCGTATTTGTGACAGTGAGGTTAAGTATGGTAAGGCTAAGTATGTGAATGATCCAATGAAGTACAGCGCGACTAATGAGTTCTCAATTCAAAGGTTTTAGTTGCTGTCGACATGATAAATTCTGTGGAGGCACGCGCCAGCCAGCATGCACCCGTTTTTGTTTTATTGGTTTTTTCAAAATGTCAATGGCATAATCATTTTATTTCTTATTTACTTCGATTTTTGATTCCAATTCTTAATCTCTAAGATAAATTAGGCAAAGAACAATTAAAATATATTGTTATTTTTGGTTAAGCTTTTATTAGTGTACCATATCAAGCCCAAAACTACCAATGTCTCACGGTGATATCACGCGGCGTGTCGGTACAGAGCGGCTGATCTATGTATTGACCGTTTCACATAAGAATTCCCTTCGATGCAATGTTGGCTGCCCTGAATCTTAATTTATTACAACGTCTTTAACGGTTTTCTATAAAACATAAATCTACAAAAAACACAAAACGATATGACCTAAATGGCAATGACAAGCAGGGGAGCCAAAATAGCGTCAAAAGGAATTCTTACGTGAAACCGTCAATACATTACTTCTGACTGTGTCAAGCAAAAAGATTTGCTGTCTTTGTTAAATGTCACACTAAACGTATTGTACACAGATGAATTTTCTTCGACGCTACATTGGCTGCCCTGAATGTCAATATGTTATAAACGTCATCAATAGTTTTAGAAGTTTTCTTTCAGGACCAATTCCCGTACACAACTTTTTAGTGTCCTAAGAAACGAGAGAGAGATGGAGCTACAAAAAGCACCATCATTTTTTACAACGAAATAATTACCTATACAGGGTGGCAGGTTAGACAGTGGAAATATTTTAAGGGGTCATTGTACTCATAATTATGAACAACTTTTAATATAGGACCAACCCTGAAATCGCGAAAAAATCATCAGCTGTTCCATACATTTTGTTGAGTTTTGTGAACATAAACAAAAACAAAATGTATGGAACAGCTGATTTTTTTGTTGCGATTTCAGGGTTGGTACCATTGTAAAAGTTGTTCATAATGATGAGTACAATGACCCCTTAAAATATTTCTACTGTCTAACCTGCCACCCTGTATAATACTAATACTCTACAATAAGCCAGGAATCTAATCTTTGATTGGTAAATACGCTGTCAAACCTTGTTAGAACTTTAAACAGCGTTAAACCGGAGGCAAGTCAGCGAATAAGATTACATTATAGGAGGTATTTACTTAAGAGTCGTAACTCGAGCTAGCTCGTTCAGCAGTAGCGTAATGTTGAATTGTTTACTTTATCATCAAATTAACGCAAATATTGAGATGGATAATATAAAAGAAAGAAAGAAAAAAAATCTGACTATCTTTATACAGGGTGGCAGGTTAGACAGAGGAAATATTTTAAGGCGTCATTGTACTCATCATTATAAACAACTTTTACTATGGGACCAACCCTGAAATCGTGAAAAAAAATCAGCTGTTCCATACATTTATGTTCACATAACTCAACAAAATATATGGAACAGCTGATTTTTTTTTCGCGATTTCAGAGATGGTCCCATAGTAAAATTTGTTTATAATTATGAGTACAATGACCCCTTAAAATATTTCCACTGTCTAACCTGCCATCTTGTATATGACAGCCAGATTTATGAGGAATAGTACCTATAGGCTATTTAACATCACGCTACGACCCTTAGGAGCCGAGCAACGGGAGTGAAACCGCGGAGAACAGCTAGTTTCATATATAAAGCTATCTAAATAGAGAAGGTTTTGATAGATCAACCGGCACCCCAATTGCGTAACTCAATTGCTATCACCATGGCATTGTTTTTGACATTCATTACGCCGTATGATTGCTATCCGCGCTCCTGTAACTAGCTCAACGCCGCAATGGATGTTGTTGACCTGTCAAAATGAAAGCCATGGCGAAAGAAATTGAGTTACGCAATTAGGCTACGGGTCTTTGCGATTACGTAAACCTAATTAATGGAAAATATATTATTATCTTATACTAATATTGCTATAAGAAACGCAGAATTAAATTCTGCCAGCGCGGTACGTACCCCAATTAGCAGCGTAGTATAATTCGCGTAATTAACAATGCTTAATAATCTTAAGCTCATTACAAATTCTCATATGATTACTTAACTAGGAGCTAAATTCTCTGTACATTTTGTATTCAAATTCTGAGAGCATAATTGAATTGATGATTCTGTGTATTTTAAAAAAACATAGGTAGTTTTAACCCTTGAATATAAATATCTAAGGCCTTACCACAAAAAAGATAAACATCTGTTAAACACGAATGCTACCAGAAATAATACACACTTGTTTTAAACAAGTTAGTGCTAAAACAAGTGCCTATTTTTTTTGGTAGCATTCGTGTTGAACGTGTGTTGAACAGGTGTTTATTTTTTTGTGGTACGGCCGCTATGGTTTAAAACCTTTGCCGAGCATTGAGACAGTATTGGTTAAATAAGAAACCCTTAACTTCCGATTATTAAACACATAAAACATGACCAGGAAAAGGATATAAGATACATTTTATTACGAACAAGAAATAAGTTTTCTAGGAAAGCAAATAAGGTTCAGAATACGATTCACGTAAGCGAAGCCGCGGGCGGAAGCTATAGTAAATTATAATTATATAACGCTTTAGATCATTATGGTATTAGTATAGCGGCAATCAAACATACGCATACACTTTCATGTAACGATTACTATTATACAGGGTGGTTAGACAGTGGAAATATTTAAAAGGGTCATTGTACTCATCACTATGAACAACTTTTACTATGGGACCAACCCTGAAATCGCGAAAAAAAAATTCGTTGTTCCAAACATTTTATTGAGTTATGTGAACATAAATGTATGGAACAGCGGATTTTTTTTTCGCGATTTCAGTGTTGGTCCCATAGTAAAAGTTGTTCATAGTGATGAGTACAATGACCCTTTTAAATATTTCCACTGTCTAACCTGCCACCCTGTATAAGTTCACATAACTCAACAAAATGTATGGAACAGCTGATTTTTTTTCGCGATTTCAGTGTTGGTCCCGTAGTAAAAGTTGTTCATAATGATGAGTACAATGACCCCTTTAAATATTTCCACTGTCTAACCTGCCACCCTGTAGATGGTTTTTACCACACCTTACCTATGAATTTAATTTATATACAGTGGCAAGTGTATCTTAACTGTTCTTCAAACGGAAGGTAGGCACAGTTAAAATTCTATTGTTGGCGGGCCCTAGGGGCGTTGCCCCGATCAATGTATAAAAGGTCTGCTCAGACAAAGGTACCTAATAATAGGCTCTACAGCTGTGGGTAGCGGAAACGTTAATGTTTATGGAATGGAAAGTTATTGTTTTTAGGGTTCCGTACCAAAATGGTAAAAAAGGAACTCTTATGGTGCGACTTCGTCTGTCTGTCTGTCTGTCACACCTGCTTATTTCAGCAACTACTTATGCTATCGACTTGAAATTTGGAACATCTATAAAAAATGCTTGTTCAACTTTATTGCAAATGAAAAAAGTCCAAAAATATTTTTATTTTCATTGCAAAAGGGGCCGGAGTGGGGGTCCGAAATTTTTAAGTGGGGTTACTAGGTCAAGTGACATATCATATGAAAGGGCTTGATCTGCACATTTCAAAATACATTTTTATTTTATTTTATGTCTCACAGTTTTCGACATAAAATGAAAAATGTCCAAAAAAATACCATTCCCCCCCCCTTATCTCAGAAGTTTACGGGGCGAAAAATCTGAAATAATTAGAGTTGATAGGAATTGACCCAAATATGGCACCAAAAATAAAACGATGTTCCTAACTTGTACAGTTTTTTCAAAATCATCAAAATTCCTTCACAATCAAACTTAGTTATGCGGTCCGGATTTTTTCACTTAATACGTCCAAAAATGATACGGAACCCTCGGTGCGCGATTCACTTTATACGTCCAAAAATGATACGGAACCCTCGGTGCGCGAGTACGACTCGCACTTGGCCGGTTTTTTTCCTCAGGAACAGTACTTTTTTCTGGATGAAAAGTACCCTATGTCCTTTTCTGTACTCCTGACAACGTAAATGCAAAATTTGATGATGATCGGTTCAGTAGTTTAGGCGTGAAAAGGTAACAAACAAACTTATTTTCGCATTTATAATATTGTGATCATAAATTGCTGATGTAGTCATGTATGTGATCAGGATCGTAACACTGTATGTCCACAAACTAAATCCTTTATGATAGAAATGAATCTACTTTAACTACAAAGAAAATTGCGCAACAATTTCAAAATCCCATCTATTTTCGACCCGAAACTGTACACGTACGAATAACCCTCACAAGCCGTACCAGCTCAGCTTAGTGGATATCCAGTATCACATAACACGGTAGATAATGACATCGATAACCGCAGACAGGATACGCGGATACCGCCTCGAAGCGATACCGACCGATACCGCAGCGGGGAGTTATATACCGCGGCGTTGACAACGGGGAAGTAAATGGAGGATACTATGTTGTTTATTGGATTACTTTTAACAATAAATAATGTAGAATTATACCAAATTACAGAATATAGAATAAAAAAAAAACCGGCCAAGTGCGAGTCGTACTCGCGCACCGAGGGTTCCGTATCAGTTTTGGCCATATTATGTGAAAAAAACCGGACCGCAAAACTAAGATTGTTTGTGAAAGAATTTTGATGATTTTGAAAAAAACTGTACTAGTTATGAACATCGTTTTATTTTTGGTGCCATGTTTGGGTCAATTCCTATCAACTCAAATTATTTCAGATTTTTCACTCCGCAAACTTCGGAGATAAGTGGGGGGGAATGGTATTTTTTCAGACATTTTTCATAATATATCGAAAATTGTGAGATATAAAATTAAATAAAAATATATTTTGAAATGTGCAGATCAAGCCCTTTAATATGATATGTCATTTGACCTAGTAACCCCACTTTGAAATTTTGGACCCCCACTCCGGCCCCTTTTGCAATGAAAATAAAAATATTTTTTAATTTTTTTTCATTTGCAATAAAGTTGGACAAACTATTTTTATAACTGTTTCAAATTTCAAGTCGATAGCATTAGTAGTTGCTGAAATAAGCAGGTGTGACAGACAGGCAGACAGACAGACAGACGAAGTTGCACCATCAGGGTTCCTTTTTTACCATTTTGGTACGGAACCCTAAAAAGGAAAACACACAAGAAAATATTGTTTATTACCATAACAGAATTTGGACCGTTTTATTTGCCACGAGAACCTTACGAAATAAGCTCGTCTATTCACGTCATAAAGTTGGAAGCCAAATCCTTCGTTATCGAGTTATTGAATATGTAAGTGATTCTCAAAAATCACATGACCCGAGCGGGATTTGAACCCGCGACCTCTGCCGAACCGTGGCTAGTGTGCTCTGAACCAACTGAGCTACCGGGTCCCGCCCGACTCATCTGAAATTTGAGACCCCTTTGTAATACGCTTCTTAGGAGCGTTTGGCGACATCTATCGAAAAACTTATGCAGTATTTCCAACTCAATGCCAATTACTTTGCAGTTATCGGACATCGATGCGATATCACCATCTATACATTATAAATGTATAGTTGTGTGTACGGTAGACGGGAGTATGCGATGGAATAAAAATCCTTTGTCTTACTCACGGTTATAATAATGTTCCACACAACACATTAAACAGTCAGAAGGAGAAAGTCACAATAGATACGGCACAATATAGAGCAATCACAATAGTCACAGCACAATACAGAGGACAGTAATATAGTTCGTGATATACGAAATTTGGCGAACTAGGTATCACAAAATATTCAAGCGCAGCCGAGTGTCGCGTTAGCTGAGACCGACTAAAGGTCGCGGCAAGGTGAACGGCCGTTCGCTTCAACGCGCTCCCACCTACGGTGTTCGCGGGCTACGTATCGATGACGTAGCTTGCATGCGCGAGTCCAATGCACCTCAGCGGTGCAGTGCCTGACGTCATCCGACATTATATTGAATAAACAATATTAATTGCCGGATGATACATCATATTGATGATGAATGTAAATAGATATATTGTGATTAGTATTGTAAGTAGTATTTGTGTTTGTATATAAATGTGTTGTAAATAATGTACGTAGTAATTATAATATAATATGTTAGTGAGTGTTATAATAATAATAATATTGTGTAAGTTTATGTGTGAATAAATAAACTATACAAGTAGGTGTGATGTACCCTACACCACCCCCCTCCAGAGACCGTCAAGGGCGATAAAAATCGGGGAACCTGACACGGCGACCAGAACGAGTAGTATACTCTTTAACATCGCCGGGTGGAGTATCCTCCTCCAGCTGGTCAGCTTTGTCAGCCAATATGTAGGCTGGCTTTAGGCGGTCTATTGAGACCGTGACCTCTTTGCCTTTAAATAAAATTTTAAAAGTTTTATCCCCTCTATTTAAAATCTTGTGAGGGCCTGTGTAGGCTGGTTGTAGTGAGCCACGTAATGCGTCTTCACGGAGGAACACGTGATCAGTGGTCAGCAGATCTTTGAATATAAAAATACTATTTTTGTTGTGACGGGAAGCTGGAGTTGGTTGCAACTTTTGTGCAAAAGAGCGGATACGCGCAGTAAAATCTGTGATATCGGTCGTACCGCTATGGCTGGGAGTAAAAAATTCTCCCGGGAGTCTTAGTGGCTCGCCGTAAACTAATTCAGCGGCCGAAGCTTGGGCATCCTGCTTGAATGCGCTCCTTATGCCAAGCAGTACCCATGGCAAGGATTCTGTCCACCTGTCGTTGGCATGGCACATGATGGAGGCCTTGAGTTGCCTGTGAAAGCGTTCCACCATGCCGTTACACGCCGGATGATATGCCGTTGTCCGTTTGTGCTGAAAACCAGCAATTTTGGACAATTGTTCGAACAGGGCCGACTCGAACTGGCGTCCTCTGTCCGTAACAATGTTGGTAGGACAGCCAAACCTGGCAATCCATCCGGACAGCAAAGCCTTAGCTACTGTCTCGGCAGTAATGTCGACAATAGGTACGACCTCTGGCCACCTGGTGAATCGGTCGACTGCCGTCAAGCAGTACCTAAAGCCTTGCGATATCGGCAGCGGGCCCACAAGGTCGATGTGGATCGTCGTGAACCTGGCGCGTGGGAGGCGAAATGACCCTAAAGGCGCAGAAACATGACGGCTCACCTTAGCCCGCTGGCATTGGAGACAAGCTCGTGCCCACTCCCTACAGTCCTTCCTGACGCCTGGCCAAACAAAGCGCTCTGCGATTAATTTGGCAGTCGCTGAGACGCCCGGGTGACTGAGGGAATGTAAGCTGTCGAAAACTTGTTTCCGCAGCATTTTGGGCACAAACGGCCTGGGGGACGCTGTACTGACGTCGCAGTAAACGGAGGAACGCTCTCCAGGAACTCGTACCTTCTCCAGGTCAAGCGAAGATCCTTCTTGAAGAAGTTTCTTCAGTTCCGGATCTGAGGCCTGCGATTCCGCTAGAGTGTCGAGACTGACCGGCACTTGTAACTCCTCCACCCGAGATAAGGGGTCGGCTACGACATTGTCTTTGCCGGAAATGTGCCTTATGTCGGTGGTGAATTGGGCGATAAAGTCCAAGTGCCGGAACTGCCTAGGCGAACAGTTTCTCTTCCTCTCGTGGAATGCGAAACTGATCGGCTTATGGTCAGTGTACACGACAAAGTGTCTAGCCTCCAGCATGTGGCGAAAATACTTGATGGCCTCGTAAATGGCCAGCAGCTCCCTGTCATAGGGAGAATACTTCACTTGCGAAGGGCTGAGCTTCCGCGAAAAGAAAGCTAATGGCTGCCAACTATCATCGCTAAGCTGCTGTAACACCGCGCCGATTGCAGTATCCGACGCATCGGTAACCAATGCGAGTTTGGCATTGCAATCGGGGTGAGCTAATAAAGCAGCATTAGCTAGGCTTTCTTTGCAGTCCTCGAATGCTTGCAAAGTATTCTCCGCAAGACATATAGGGTGTGAGCCTTTTACGTTGCCAATCAAGAGCTCGTGAAGTGGCGCCTGTATTTGAGCAGCGTGCGGCAAAAATCGCCTATAAAAATTGACCATGCCCAAAAACCGGCGCAACTGACGAACATCTTTTGGCAGGGGAAAGTTTTTGATGGCGTCGACTTTGGTCTCAAGTGGTTTGGTGCCCTTTTCGGAAATATGGTAACCTAGAAAAGTTACATCCGGGACACCGAAAACACACTTGGACGTGTTTACCAACATGCCAAAGTCTTTCATCCTGCCAAAAAGAATGCGTAAATGCTCCTCGTGTTCTGCTTCTGTTCTGGAAAATAACAAGAAGTCATCCAGGTAACAGTAGCAGAAGTCCAATCCTCTGGTCATCTCATCCACAAAACGTTGGAACGTCTGACCTGCATTGCGAAGGCCGAACGTCATATACGGAAATTCGTACAGGCCAAACGGTGTGGTGATTGCCGTCTTCGGGATGTCGTCCGGGCTGACAGGTATCTGGTTATAGGCTTTCACGAGGTCGATTGTGCTGAAAACTCGGCAACCTGAAATGCTGTGAGCAAAATCGTGTATGTGCCTAATCGGGTACCTGTCAGGAATGGTTCGCGCGTTGAGCATACGGTAATCACCGCATGGTCGCCAACCGTTGTCCTTCTTGGGGGCAAGATGGAGTGGAGATGACCAGGGACTCTGCGAGGGTCTGGCAGTTCCGTTGGCCAACATCAGCTGGAACTCCTGCTGGGCAATTTTTAGTTTATCCGGCGCTAAACGCCGAAACGAGGAGGAAACTGGAGGGCCTGGGGTCGTGCGGATATGGTGTACAGTGTTGTGTAGTGTAGTGCGTAGTGTACCGGCGGGTCGAGTGATCTCGGGAAAGCTCTCTAGTATTTTGTGGTACCTTGAGTCACCAGAGGTAATCTTTACAGAATATATAGATGAATCTGAGTGATTCAAGGCTAACGCAAAAACATTGGTGCTACTATCTATTAGTCGTTGATTACGACAGTCAACGACTAACGAGTAAAAACATAGAAAATCTACGCCGATAATTGGTTTAGTCACTTCAGCTACCACAAAACGCCACTTAAAGTCTCTACGAAGTCCCAGGTTTAAGTTGAGATCGAGGAAACCATAAGTTTGAATGGGGGTCCCATTCGCTGCCATCAGTTGGTAATTCGTGGGGGCACGACGATCGCTGAGCAGACGACGAGGGTAGACACAGAGGTCGCTTCCAGTGTCGACCAGGAACTGCGTCTTTGTGTTTCGGTCTGCGACGAACAGGCGACCAGTAGAGGTGGGGCAATCGTCTGTCGCCATTACCGACCGCCCGCAGCGTTTCCCTGCTTGTAGTCGCAGGGCTTGACGCAGCGCTTGGCCTTCTCGCCATACGTTGAGTGGTACCAGCACTCTGGGTGCCTCCGGTAGCTCGAATCTGAGCGTGATGAGGACCGGTTGCGTGTGTTGTGCCTCTGTTCACGGCCTCGGCTCTGCGAGCGATTTCGAGCTCGACTATCCCGCAGCTGGATGGTTAGATCCTTCATCGCGCGTTTGAGCTCCGCGATTTCAGCTGCCATCTCACTCACGGAGGGTCCTGCTGCCGAAGTAGCTGCAACGAGACTGGGTGGGGACACGATGTCTTGGACGCGGTCGGCCAGTTCTGCCAGGGCCTCCAAGGTGATCTGCGGTTGCGATGCCAGGATGGGCTGGATGCTGCTGGGGAGTCGACTGCTCCAGATAGTGCGCACGAAGTCCTCGGGCACACTTGGTCCAGCTAACCCCTGCAGATGGCGGAGAAACTGCGACGGCTTCCGGTCTCCCAGCTCCTCATGCATCAACAGCTGCTTCACCTTCTTCTCCTGTGATGCAGAGAGTCGCTTCACCAACTCGGTCTTCAGCTTCTCGTAACGGTTGGCCGCGGGGGGAGACATGATGATGTCTTTCACCTCCTTTGAAAATTGGGGCTCGAGATGTCCGACCACATAATTAAATTTCGTGACGTCATTCGTCACCCCAGCGTTCGCGAATTGCGCCTCTATTTGCGCGAACCAGATGTCTGGCTCCTCTGGCCAAAATGGTGGCAACTTCAACGACACACGGAAAATGTCGTGTGACGGGACAGTGGGAACGCGCTTTGCGCGACGCGCTCTGTGCGATACGTTATCCGCCGGCTGCGATGATGCAGTGTGCTCGGACTCACTGTTGCTCATTTTATAAGTGTTCTGTGCGGGGTCACCAGTATAGTTGTGTGTACGGTAGACGGGAGTATGCGATGGAATAAAAATCCTTTGTCTTACTCACGGTTATAATAATGTTCCACACAACACATTAAACAGTCAGAAGGAGAAAGTCACAATAGATACGGCACAATATAGAGCAATCACAATAGTCACAGCACAATACAGAGGACAGTAATATAGTTCGTGATATACGAAATTTGGCGAACTAGGTATCACAAAATATTCAAGCGCAGCCGAGTGTCGCGTTAGCTGAGACCGACTAAAGGTCGCGGCAAGGTGAACGGCCGTTCGCTTCAACGCGCTCCCACCTACGGTGTTCGCGGGCTACGTATCGATGACGTAGCTTGCATGCGCGAGTCCAATGCACCTCAGCGGTGCAGTGCCTGACGTCATCCGACATTATATTGAATAAACAATATTAATTGCCGGATGATACATCATATTGATGATGAATGTAAATAGATATATTGTGATTAGTATTGTAAGTAGTATTTGTGTTTGTATATAAATGTGTTGTAAATAATGTACGTAGTAATTATAATATAATATGTTAGTGAGTGTTATAATAATAATAATATTGTGTAAGTTTATGTGTGAATAAATAAACTATACAAGTAGGTGTGATGTACCCTACAAATGTATATTTTTTGTGAATTTGAAACATGTCAAAGCCATGTTATGCTTATATTAAGTTATTCAATATGTAAGTGATTCTCAAAAATCACATGACCCGAGCGGGATTTGAACCCGCGACCTCTGCCGAACCGTGGCTAGTGCTCTGAACCAACTGAGCTACCGGGTCCCGCCCGACTCATCTGAAATTTGAGACCCCTTTGTAATACGCTTCTTAGGAGCGTTTGGCGACATCTATCGGAAAACTTATGCAGTATTTCGTTATCGGCTCCCAAACAAAAGGTAACATGATCAGTGAGTCGCGTTACTCCGCTATAATTAACGCCAGGTAATCTTGACGTGTTCACTCATTGCTCAATGGGCTGCCCCCAATACCGAGTCGATTACACATCGAATTTATGATTTGTGTAATTGTGTTACTAACTTCGAATATATTGAACAGGGAAATAGATGATGAGGAACAATAGGGTAGATAGCGGGACGTGTGGAGACGTTCTTAGATTAAATTAAAATTTTATAATTTTCTAACTATTATAAATGTTTGCATGTCACAACAATTATGACTAAGTGTAATGGATCTGTATAATTTATTAATGTTAAGACCAAAACTGTACCCCACTTATGGCAAATAAATTGAATTGAGTTGAACAGTAACAATATTAATTATTTATGTAATATCGGAAACGCATACAGTTACGTTTGCTATTGGCCAATTTATATACTCCAATGACCGATTTTGCCATCGATGAAAATAGCATCCAAGTGTCTTTAAGACATTATTTTAATCAAACTTTACATTATATTAATCGAATTCAAAGCTTGTTTTGCAAAATGTTTTTTAACATAAAACTTATATTGGATAACATTTTTCAAAAAAAGCTTATATATTAATATATTTATATATATTAATATCTCCATAGTGTTCATCATATGATTATGATGAACACTATGGAGATATTATGTTGAAATGTTGAGGAGTTCCTATAGCCACCTCCCGGCTCCGTCATGAGACCACCTGCATAATACTATATTATTGCATTGTCAACAAAGTCACATAAGTGTTCCTTTCAGCTTAATTTGTTGAAGGGAACTGGTCTCAAATTCAGTTGTAACTTGCCGTGTGTGTGTGAGGCTTATCTTCACACACACACGGCAAGTTAAGTAAAAGCTTGTAACAAAATGTTATTTATGTAAGTACATGTTTGAAGTAAATGAATGACTTTTCCAATATCCCACTAATATTATAAATGCGAAAGTCTGTGCGTGTGTGTGTATGTTTGTTACTTCTTCACGCTAAAACAGCTAGACGGATTTGGATGAAATTTGGCAAAAAAGTAGCCTGGGACCTGGAAAAACACATAGGCTACTTTTCATCCACTTCCGCAGACGAAGTCGCGGGCACCAGCTAGTTATTAATAATATAAAAGTAAATTATAAATTAAAAACGACTCATAATAACGAACCACGACCCAATACTTTAAAAATATAATTTACACACTTTAAACAAATGAGAATCTTCATAAAGGGGTAATATTGAACCGCTAGGGAACTTGCATTATTCTGTAATTTACATATTAAACGAAAAATCACATTTATTTTGTTGATATCACTCTGTATTAATTGAGTATGAATTTATTATGTGGTGACAGACAAAAGCAATTCCGTCAATTGTCGCATAATAAATAAATGACATCGAATAGCGCGGAGTCGTGTTGAAGCTTGAAATGCAATATTGTATTGAGTTTAATTTCACAAATAGTGGACATGACTATTAATTTCTTCACTCCTTTTATTGTATTTGTGGTTTTACACTGATTGCCAATTGAGTAAGCGACGATTCTCGCATAGTACTGTTATAATATTATTCTCTAGGGCTGTGGCTGAAAATATCGCAATGATCAATTTTATCATTAACAGGCTTTTGTTTGCGGCTCTGTCCACATAGACTGTAATAATTGACTGGTGGTGGCTAGTAGTAGTGTATAATTGGGGAGTTCTGGATCACGCGCTCGAGCGAAGCGAGAGGAAGTGATCCAGAAGCCCCAATTATACACAGACATTTCTATTTTATTTATTTGTTTAGATTTGAGAGTCACTACAGGTCAGTCCTAAAATACCAGTCTCGTTAAATATTTGTATAGGTGAGGTCCGATAGCAATCTTTCTATTCAAATATTGAGATAACTTAAGATTCAAATCACAAAATTATTAAGTACCTACCTAAATAGAATTTGTATGTTTCTAAACATTATGTCGGCTAGATCAAACATGAATAACAATTACCGATAATTACTTTGGAACCACAGCCACGTGTAGCCAGAGAGTCTATATGTCCGACCTAGAAATCTATAGTTTGGTAAGTACACATAATATGTATATAATAAGAAGTATAATAAAGCTGAACAGTTTGTTTGTTTAAACGCGCTAATCTCTGAAACTACCTGTCGAATTCGAAAAATTCTTTTTGTATATGATAGCCGGATTCATGAGAAATAGTATAGAATAACCCTCCATCTGTCACATTTGACAAATCCGCCTCATTCAGGTCGAAATCAATAGTATGCCTCAAGTGCTACAGACGAACGACTATTTAACAACACGCTTTGCGTATTAAGCGAGCAATGGGAGTGAAACCGTGGAGCACAGCTAGTCTATACCAATATGTATTATAAAGAAGAGTTTTTTTGTTTGTTTCGACGCGCTTAACGCACTTATTTGTCTGGTTTTTTTCCTAATGTGCGAAATGCGCCAGCCGGCCTAGCATGACCACGATAGAAACGGGTTTTGTCTACATAGAAATAGACAAAGTGACAGATTGTAGAAACATTTCTACGTTTTATGAATGAAACGGTAGAAATGTTTCTACAATCTGTCACTTTGTCTATTTCTATGTGAGGAATCGCAATAGTTTAGTTCACACGCGGAATAACAGAGTAGTAAACAAGCACGTATGGATTCCTATATTATTGGAGCCGGATCGAACAAATGGAGAACTGCCCCGAAGCCGCCTAACATCACATTTATCTCAAAAACTACTCAACTCTCTTTATCCTAAGTCAACTAAACCGAAACCCTCGGACAGGGATTACTTTTCTTAGAAACCTACACAAAAAGTGTTGAGCCAGTAAGTAAAGGTGTTACCCCATAGCGCGTCACTTTGATTTATGACTCCAGATAATGTCGGCTCATGCTTGTAAATTAAACGCGTTTTTTGAGATAGAAGCTACTCGTGGCTTCGTATTACGCTGTAATCGGCTGCATTTTTTTGGAAAAATAAATCTTGTGATATATATTTTTTTTATATATAAAGAGCACTATAGTAATGTCAATATTTATTTAAACTAGATAAGTACATAATTTCTAATCTACTTTTGAGAAGAAACATCGAAATAAACACAAGGAATAATCAGAAGGCGAGTGCCTCAGACATATTATGTAATAATAATTTGGAAATAATGTATTTATTTATGATTAAGTTAAATTAAATTAAAGTAACAGAAACCTAACTGCCTAGAGAACGAATATCGCATTAAATAAGACCTACAATAAATAAAAATACATAAAGAATACGAAATTAACTTCAAGAAAGGCCGCTAAACATGTTTGTGACAGTATAATTTATGTCCAGAGAAAAAGATTTTTGGAACCATTTTAATTCCACTCACACAAAAACCCGAAATCTGACGACTTGACTTAGAATATCGTATGTGTAGGTCAAATGGCAAGCTCACCATACCCCACATGAGTTTGAAAAAATCATGGCGGATGATGATGATGTCGTGGATGGTTCATGGAATATTTGTTTAATAATGGGGCTGTACACATCAATACTGATACCTCTTCCAAATGTGGTCATGTTTGCCATGAACGACAACTCTTGGGCTCTTTTAATTATATCAGATACTGACATTGCGAGGCATGCACCGCACACGCCTCGCAACGCACGTATCGGATTCAGAGAATTTTAATCTTGTATTTCATTAATTATTTTATGAATATAAGCATTTTTAGAAGAAAGATTTAATTTCCGAACGAAACCTACATTGTGATTTTGCCAAAATAAAATATAAAAACTTATTTTACTGTGTCATTAAGTTTAATTGTATTAATTGATCAATAATTGCAGTTAAATATTTCTCAGATTTAATATCCTATTTTGATATCATTATTTGTTTCAAATGATAAATATAGCAAACTCAGTTGATGTTATGTTTTATCGAATTTACTTAAAGATAACAGATATATTGATTCAAAAATACATGAATTATCCTTTAATGTTTTAAAACAGTTCTAACAAATTAGATTTCATTAAGTTTATCAATATTAAATGTTATTCGGTAAAAATATATGATTGGTTCAAAAGGGCGGCACAATGTTTGACGCCATTAGTAATGTGGGTAGGGTGGGTATAAAAGCCAGGTGATCGGCTAGTTGAGGACCCTTTATTCTAATCTTTTGACTTTTTACCGATCGTTTGGTGAAGTAGTGTCTACGAGGTGCCACTTGAGTTAAGTATAGTGTTATTATTCTCCAAAATTATGTTAATTTAATATCTTTATATCTGTGTTGCTATATTGCTATGCTTTCTGTATCCTCATTTTATAGTTGCTAATTTAAATGAAAATGATTGTCTAAATGATCTAGTTATATTATGTAGGAATATTCTTGTTTTTCTACCTACATGTTTTACAATGGTTATGACTAAATTTAATTTGTGTATATCATGATGAAAACAATATGTATAAAATAAACCATGGAGTTTCTTGCTCATTCTTCTCCATCGGTAATTTCTTTTGGAATGAGCAACTAGTTTTTCGAGTCACAAAAATAAAAGTCTAGTCTTGCCTAATTGTGTTATTTTACAATAAAATCCCTTTTGTGTTGGACACCTACCTACACATATTCATAAATACTTGATAAATCACAAATAATCTCTAACATATATCTATAACAATGTAACCAACCAATATAATTTTCTGACACACGCGTCGATATAAATTTGCACATGCCTCTCCACGAATATGAACGTCGACATTTTGCGAAGTGAAGACAGCGCCGTACGCTGCGCATGCCTCGCATTGTCTGTATCCGCCTTTAGACATTTGGTGTCAGTCTTAGCCACACGGCAGCAGTCCGGCAATAAATGTCTAAATCGAAAGAGCCCTTACTTTAATTCAGTTTGCAGATCATGTTGCAGTGTATTTATTCCAATAAAGTACCAAGCCTTGGTCCACAAAGTCATTCGGTCAACAGGAGGCCTCATAAAATAAGTGAAAATATTCCGAAGTTTATTTATGTTAAGTTACAACAATGAGTACCTACTGCATTCCAATTACTCGGTTCTATAGAAATGTATGGAAGAGAGAGGTAATGAATATTTCTTCATTTTTACGTTTTTTAATATTGTTTAATCCTACTATTTACATTAATTGCCATGTTTGTTCAATTATCAGTTTTTTTTTTATATATCAGTGTGATCATCATCAATACTAAATCAAGTGTTGTAAAAATAAATATAATTATTAAAATTAACGTGCTATTTTGTGTTTACGTTTATTATACTTACCTACTATAATTACCTACAAAATAATGATGAATGTAACTAAACACGGAGTCGTTAGTAGACGTTCTTGACAATGACGTTGATAAGAAATAGTAAAATTGAAAAATGTAAAGAATTCAATTAGTACCTACTAGCAATATTAAAATGTGTCTTGCATAAAAAGGCAAAAACTAAATTACATCACCAAATTGAGCTTCGAATTAATCAAAATAATAATTGATACGCAACAATCGTAAAAGTTTTTAATTTGATCAAATTTTGTTTTATTGTGGCTCGCTTAGCTAGCAATATTTTTGAAAATAAATATCTATTTGTATTCTGAAACAGATCATAATATCTACCACTTTAAGTCTACGTGATCGTATTTCATAAGAGAAAAATGCTCAGTTTTTTAGGGTTCCGTACCAAAATGGTAAAAAAGGAACCCTTATGGTGCGACTTCATCTGTCTGTCTGTCTGTCTGTCTGTCTGTCTGTCTGTCTGTCACACCTGCTTATTTCAGCAACTACTCATGCTATCGACTTGAAATTTGGAACAGTTATAAAGAATGCTTGTTCAACTTTATTGCAAATGAAAAAAATCCAAAAATATTTTTATTTTCATTGCAAAAGGGGCCGGAGTGGGGGTCCAAAATTTTAAAGTGGGGTTACTAGGTCAAGTGACATTTCAAAATATATTTTTATTTTATTTTATGTCTTACAGTTTTCGACATATGATGAAAAATGTCCAAAAAAATACCATTCCCCCCCCTTATCTCCGAAGTTTGCGGGGCGAAAAATCTGAAATAATTAGAGTTGATAGAAATTGACCCAAATATGGCACCAAAAGTAAAACAATGTTCCTAACTAGTACAGTTTTTTCAAAATCATCAAAATTCCTTCACAAACAAACTTAGTTATGCGGTCCGGATTTTTTCGCTTTATACGTCCAAAAATGATACGGAATCCTCGGTGCGCGAGTACGACTCGCACTTGGCCGGATTTTTTAAATTGCCTTTTTGAAAAATACTTGAAACAAGACTGGAAATCTAAGTTAAAAATATTTTGTAATACACACACGTCTGTTTACTAAAATACGGCAAACAAAAACTCGTAACGTTCGCATAAACTAATAAAATAAAGTAAAAACTAGGCATAAAACGTATTGGCCCATAATTCTTTGATGCGATTGCTTTAAATTCTGTCTGTACACAGAGCTAGGTCCACAATCCCGGTAAAAGGACTGGGCAGGCCTATTGTGCGGCAGTCCATTATTACGAGGCCCTATTGTGGCCTCGCGGGCCACAATGCCGCGATTATTGCTAATAATAAGATTTACCGACGAGTGCCTCTCTGGTTAGGCGGATTTTATATACTTTAGGTACTTGACATTGGTTTGTAAAGGTTTTTCTTTACATAGTAAATGGATTTTTCGGAAGAGGTGGACCGGACCGCGTTAATTTGAAAATTTGCTAAAAGGTTTTTATTTGGAATTTAGTTGAAACCCGCTCGGATTGTGTGGATTTTGCCTTGATTGACGGGATACTTCATTTTATATTTTATTTATTTTGGGGCACTAAGTCGAGTTACAGGTTTTATGATTAATTTATTGTTATACGTCTGTTACTTTGCTAATCGTCTTAGGCCCGTATTACAGAACGGTACATGAGCACAGATCTCGTCTCGAGCATAGATTTAAAGCCATTTGATTGGTTGAAAATAGTTTCAATCTATGCTCAAGCAGAGATCTGTGCTCGAGTATCGTTCTGTAATACGAGCCTTAGACTTGTATTATAGCACTGAACTCAAAACTCAAGCATTACTTAAACCTAGTTTCAACCAATCAAATGGCTTTAAATCTATGCTCAAGGCGAGATCGTTCTGCAATACGAGTCTAAGGCCGTATTCCAGAACGATACTCGAGCACAGATCTCTGCTCGGGCCTTATTTCTCCCCTTATTTTTAGTCTTTGACAGGTTAGTCGAAGACTTAAAAAACTCCTAGTTACATTTACACAAAATAGTGAAATTATGTTATGTGAATGACGTCGCGTTCGCAACGGGCAAAGTCCACAGTGCACAGGATGTTTAAAGCCAGTACTGCCCGGCTGTGTTGACTTATCGCTTTGTGCAGAGCTAACACAGTCCACGTTGATCAAATTTCGGATAGCTATACGAAAAACATTTACTAACAGTGCGGTGTCGATACACCGCACTGTTAGTAAATGTTTTTCGTATAGCTACGGAGTTACAGACTGTACCTACAGTAGGTACTGGTACCGTAGGTACAGTCCGTAACTCCGTAGCTCTCCTAAATTGAATGTTGAGATGTGTAAAGTTTACAGGAAATATACATTAATAATGAAACTTGAATCATACCATCACACGTTCAGCTATGTGTCAATTTTTAGGGTTCCGTATCCAATGCGTAAAAACGGAACCCTATTACTAAGACTCCACTGTCCGTTATCTCATGAACCGTGATAGCTAGACAGTTAAAATATTCACAGATGATGTATTTTTGTTGCCGCTATAACAACAAATACTAAAAACAGAATAAAATTAATATTTAAGGGAGGCTCCTATACAACAAACGTATTTTTTTTGCGTTTTTTTTTCTCAATCTTAATATAGGTCTAATGTTGTATACATAATTGTACAGAACCCTTCATGCGCGATTCCGACTCGCACTTGGTCGGTTTTTATTTAATAAGACTTCCGTTCTCCCCTAATTCCCACATTTACCCCCATAGCCTTTCACAAATTACTTTCACGTGAATGAGTCTTCACAATAATACGTAAAAATGAAATACGTGTGCTATCAAAATAACAATAGCTAAGAGCAACGTCAAAGATCTTTTGTAGCTCACAATAAGGGGGGAAATGAGGAAAAATGTCGTATTATTGTATATTATTTGGAAATACGAATTATTAAATATGATCGTTGCAAGTTGTTCGCGTCGTGGCTGACGGGGCGTTCGACTGCGCCACATGTGAAAAAGACATGTAAGGGAAATATCTTTGATACGTAAGGGAAAATTCGAAAAGATATATTGTTACTCTTGTGACACTCTTGTACATTTTATGACACTTTCATTTTGACGAGTCAGCGCGTCGGAGCATTGGACTTTCTTTTTTATTTTGTGCGTCTAAGTTTTATAAGACAGGGTTGGTTTGTGGGAGTATTTGAAGACATATTACGAGTAGGTACACACGCGGGCTAAACAAGGGTTTTAATAACATTTTAATGAATGTTATTAAATACAAAAGAGATTTCAAAAATCAACTAACACGAGTGGGATTTGAACTCGCGACCTCTGCCAAACCGTATCACTGCTATAACTACCTAATAAGTACATCATTATGACTCAGAAAATTCCAGTTACTTTAGTTACAACTAATCTCAGTATCAAAATAATCCTCAGATAACTACAAGTGTATTTTACAAAGTTTTCGTTTCACTATCATGGAGCTCTATAAAGGTGCTGTTCATATAAGGTGCTTTAAAAATATCTGCCACGGCTTTCATGGGAGGTAGTATTGTGTTTATAGATTACAATAGTGAAGAACTTTCGTACCCCGGAACAGTTAATTCAATTTGAGAAAATAAAGAAGTTACTCTACTCTGCATAATGTGGTTCACAAATTACGCGCGATGTGTCGCTTCGTCAATGAAAACAACTGCTATCTCTTTCCATCTGTTCTGTGAATGAAAACTGATATCAGCTGACTAGTTCGTCACTACCTAATCTACTAAAATGTATACGTACTTTTTTCGTATGAAAAAAAAATATGACAAATAATCAATAATTTATCTTTACTATTGTAATCTATAAACACAATACTGTCTCCCATTGCAGCCGTGGCAGATATTTTTATAGCACCTTATATAATGTTTCGGCTGTTAAGGTGCGGTAAAACGGGCTAATTTTTTGACAATTTCTTGCGACAATTGTATAGCCATGAGTTGAGATCTATATCGTAAAGCAATTATTGTGATGTACCATCATCTAATTTCATTGCAATATCACCGGGCTATTCTGCAAGCTTGCAGCAATTGTTCTACTGAGTTGAACGATGTAGATCTCAACTCACGGCTTTACAATTGCAGCAAGACATTGTCAAAAAACTAGCCCGTATTACCGCACCTTAACATCCGAAACATTATATGAACACCATAACAAACTCAACCATATTTTGAATATATCCATAAATATGACAATTACTGAAAACACCATAAATTTCCTAACATCATTTACTTACATCTGTCTAATTTAAATACTCGAACTTGAAGCTTGATTTATTAGCATATCTCGTTTACCGCTAATTGAAGACAAAATTACGCCAAGAATTAATGACAGGCCACACACGAGGCGCGCAACAATCCGTTTAACTTATCATTGTGGTGCGCCAGCCAAGTTTCGTGTGTAGCTGGCATGCAAGGTAGAGGCTGACAGCGAATTGGTTCAATTTTTTTTGCAGAATCTTATCCTTCTAAAGTTAGAATCCGAAGGGATGCCGTTACCTTAAATCGGTTAAAATTTTAATTATTATGACTAATTTGTATACTATCATGATAACGGCAATACATTTTGATAGTTCAATGAGAATCGTTTTTGTCATTGTTCACAATATTTATCACAATTATTTTTTTCCAGTTGCACTTATCAGTAAGATCCGTCACTTATAAGCTATTTAAACATGAGCTAAGTTCTCAATCTTGCTCTATTTTCAATGTATCATAAAATCAATCATATTTTCAATTATAATTCCTAGTTTGTCGCGAATCTCATCACGCGGATGGCGCACAACTGTGTCCCAGATGGATGGCGACCATTCTACATTGTAACTTTAACATATACTGCTGCATAATAGTTAACATTTGTCTGCCACTTCACGAATTCAAGCTTTGTTACTTTGTTATTCGGTTTCTGGGATTTGTTTCTTGCAAAGTTTTGGACTTTTATGACTGTCAGTATTTCGGATGAGAACAATGTGCTTCATGTTTTAATTCGTAACAGGTATTAATTTTTTAATGTGCTACCACCGTAGTAGGATTTCCTCCTGGTTCATGCATGAGTGCGTTTACAAACATAATCTCACATGTCCAAACACGCCGATCCGGAACAAACATCCATAAGCCATACAAATATTGTGATTCCGTGCAGGAATTTAAACCGACCGTAAGGGCCCGGCTCTATCGATTTAGACGTTTGGTATCAGACTGCACGACTAGCGCACTGCAGCCGTGCGAGCGTCGTAAGACAGTCGGACGGCGCTTTTGACGTGTCCACTGTATGGAAAAAACAACCGGCGGTGCGCAGTACGATACCCGCATGGCTACCGTACGGTAGCAGTCCGACACCAACACCCTTACCACAAAAAAGATAAACACGTGTTGAATGCTACCAAAAATAATATACACCTGTTTTAGACAAGTTAGTGCTAAAACAAGTGCGTATTATTTTTCGTAGCATTCGCGTTTAACGCGTGTCTATCTTTTTAAAAAACCAAACGTCTAAATTGAAAAAGCCTTTATACAGTTTCTTAGCCATTGCGCCAAGCTTTAGGTACATTGTTTTTGGGATTTTCTGGACATCCTAGAACATGGGCTAATAGGCTTATTTTTAAACCTTAATTTAAAACCTTTCCTTTATGAAGTGTGGTGGAGGTAAATTATACAATACAGTACCCGGCAACTATACCATTTTTAATTTTCATTTCTAGTTTCCCTTTTTGCCGGTTTCTTATGAAACAGGTCATCGATCAATGGTCGTATTGAAGGATTGCCTGTCACTAGATGATGGGTTTCATTCTCAGATGGATTGATGCCACACTCGGTGTATGTTTTAGCCAATGCAACCTTATTTATACACCTACAAGGTATATATTATGTATAGTCCAAGAGTAAATTTTGTAATGAACTGTAAGTATTTGTACGTATTATTTTATCACTCTAGTTTATAGCATAAAAAATATGTTGTTTTGAGAAACCAACCATCGAATGATTAAAAAGTGAATTTTATTAGAGTTGTTATTGTTGTTGTTAAACGCACTCAAACCGTCGGTTTTCAGAAGTCAGTAACAATTTTGGTGATACGTACCAAAATTGTAATTAATTTGATGGTAAAAAAAGACAATGTGCTGCATAGATCATTGATTAAAACGGAGCCGCTGATGAAGCTAACATTCACAAAAAAAGTTTAACATAAAGGCTAAATTTTGATCCAAATTGCATTATAGTAAGCCCAAAAAAAATTGGTAGCTATTGAAAGGTTAAAACGCTAACTTGGCTATCTACGCACCACATTATTGCACAGACAACTGGAGGCGTGTGAAAGATAATACCCATACATTTTGCGTAGCACAACCGATGACACTACCCCAAAATAGATTGCTGCCATATTTTAGTAATTCTAGGACACTCCCACGCGGTTCCTTCACATTATTGTTAAGCTGTTTTGCCTCACCAATTTACAATGTTAGAAGTTATGAGAAGGCTTGCAGTTTGCAGGGGTGTTTTTTTTTTTTTTTCTCATAGCTATTAACTGGAATAAATGAATGTACGCAAGTTGATTCCATTCTTCTGCTTTGATTAGCTTTTGACAGAGCGGTCGTGGTAACAATGAATTGTGTTACGATACGCTCGGCTTACGATCTCTCTCCATATAATTTTGTGGGATGACAGTCATATCCGGTGCACTTATTGACAGGGCCTCCCACTGCCTTTAATTTGATTGGTCGACCTTCCATGGCCATTGCCATGCTCCAATAATAAGTTCAACAGAAGACGTAAGTTTATTAATTATCTTGATTAATGAATTCCGAGTCTCGACGAAGTTGCCGACGGTAAGTTTCTTAGTACTTTTCTGTCGCTTGATCGAAAAGTCAATCAGCCTTAGCTTATCCTGTCTTACTAAGTAATTAAGCCGTGACAGGCATGTATCAGTCGCTTCGTGTCACGCTGATATTCCCCCAAATAAACAAAAGGCGAACATATTTATAGGCCGACCGTTTAACTGAGTCCTCGCCTGCGCGGTACAGGGGCGCGGGGGTATGACGACCAAGGGGACTGAGACAGGTGCGGGCGGTGGGCGCATTTCATCTCGTATGTATCTTACTAAGCGCCCCCACCGCCCGCACCTGTCTCAGTCCCCTTGGCCGTCATACCCCCGCGCCCCTGTACCGCGCAGGCGAGGTCTCAGTTAGACGGTCGGCCTATAGAAAAACTTGGCTCAATTTTTCAATTCAATTACAATTATACATCGAGTTTGAGAAAGAGATAATCGGCTAGCTTCGGCTTTGTAGAGCGTCGCATCCGTCACTCACTGTGGATTAGTTCCGTGGTCACTCATACCTATTTGTGACGTTTTGTCGCTCACTTGTTTATTAAATACCGGACTGTCAATGCTTCGTGCGACAGAGATGAAGCTCTATAAAGCCGAAACTAGCCGATATCTCCTAAAGTACGACGTGTATTAATTATACTGCCGCGTACTATACACCGTGAGAACTGCCAATTTGTTTACAAACGTTCGACAGAAAATTTTACAGTGACATTCTCCCCCGTGCGTTTTACAGTGACATTCTCCCCCGTGCGTTTTACAGTGACATTCTCCCCCGTGCGTTTTACAGTGTCATTCTCCCCCGTGCGTTTTACAGTGTCATTCTCCCCCGTGCGTTTTACAGTGTCATTCTCCCCCGTGCGTTTTACAGTGACATTCTCCCCCGTGCGTTTTACAGTGACATTCTCCCCCGTGCGTTTTACAGTGACATTCTCCCCCGTGCGTTTTACAGTGACATTCTCCCCCGTGCGTTTTACAGTGACATTCTCCCCCGTGCGTTTTACAGTGTCATTCTCCCCCGTGCGTTTTACAGTGACATTCTCCCCCGTGCGTTTTACAGTGACATTCTCCCCCGTGCGTTTTACAGTGACATTCTCCCCCGTGCGTTTTACAGTGACATTCTCCCCCGTGCGTTTGCAAACAAATTAGCAGTTCTCGCGGTTATATTACGTCGCAAGTTGGTACAGAATAGACAAACAGTAATTGCCAGGTCCCTCAGAAAAGAAAGGAGGTAAAGGTTTTTTCTACATCCCATCGCTAGTTTCCTATAACTTGGATGGCGTGAGAGCAATTACCTGTCAGTGTCGGTCGGCCTGACGGACGGTCGTGTCCTCAGATGGATTGCTGCCGTCGCTTCCGCCTACCGCTGGTACACCGCCTCTGTGGTTACGTGCCAACTCATTTATCTCTCTCACTAATTAGGTTTGGTCTTTTTAAAAGATCTCTTAAACTTGTGAGTAACATTTTATTTAGTCTTTCAAATGTTATTATTAAATATATAAGAGATTTCAAAAATCAACTGACGCCGGCGGGATTTAAACTTACGACTTCTGCCGAACCGTGGCGTGCTCTAGCAACTTCGCGTCCTGTCTGCTTCAGTCGTATTTCAAATCTCGCTTGCATCTGTCGCTTTTTGAAATCTCTTTTAGATGTATGATGTATGTATTTAATAACATATGAGAACCATAATATTGCTTTGACATGTTTCAAGTTCACAAAAATATATATTTAATAGTCTTTTAAAGTTTCCTTTCCTTTTTCATTGGCATATGGAGGAGTGTCCGCAAATGATGGAATTGTATTGAATCCACCTTATCGCTACTTGAAAAATTTAAGATGCAAGTTCTGGTATTTCATCTCCAACAATCAAACTTGACCCAATTACTATCTTCAGACCCTCGGCCTATATTTCGGATATTTTTTTTGAATAACAATCGACCTCCCGCTACGTTTTTTGCGCAAAAAACAGAATTTTGTAATTAAGGATCATCCGGTCTTAGTGAGCACCCTAAAAACGATGAGAAAAATACTGCTAGAATTCAGGTTTGTAGGCTTTACAGATCTAGAAATTTTTCATTAAGTAGATGAGGCTTTCAGTATAAATAGATGAAATCTCACAAAACAAAAACAAACCACAAAATATAAACAAAATCCACAAACTATCATATTATTATCTTATTCTGTCTCATATTCCGTCTACTGAACCAAATGTGGATACTTAGACAACACATGTCGTTCATAAATAAAGCGAGTTACAGCCACATAAAAGCAAACCACACTAAGCGTAGCCAACCTCGGCTTTCCTTATAGCAGTATTTTCATAAAAAATGTAAGCGACAGCAGCGATTTTTCCGCTTAAAGCCGACATTCGTCACGCGTCAGCTACGAATGAAGTCGCCGGCAAATAAACACAACTATTATTTGTCAAAAGACCTGCTTGGTCCGTGGGCTGCATAAACCCAGAACTGAAATAGCAAGAATGAAATGTACCTAATAGTGGTTCTGGTTTGGGGAAATCTGTATAGGAAGGATTTGACAAAAGTATTATACAAACTGTTTTTGTAATGTGTCATGCTTTCTACCAAAATGTGAAGAATGAAATGTATGGTAGTAGCTCGGGTTTGGGGTAGTATGTATAGTAATGATTTGACAAAAATATATAATTTAGATACTGTTGTGTATTGTATCATGCTTTCTACCAAAATGTGAATTGATGTCATTAAAATACCGGAGTGCCACAAGTAGTTATTCTCGGGCCATTATTCATTAAACTTACGCATAAAATATTAAAAAGAACAATTTAGACCAAAACAAAATTAAATAAGGTATTTTTAAAATATGCTGTCCCACAGCTAGGCATAAAATTACTTTCGTTTATAGCCACTAAAACTGAAAGAGGTGTTGGTGTAAATAGACTCGCGATAAAATATCAAGCCCAAAAATTGTTCCTGAACATGGAAAAATCATCCTCCTATTTCCAGTATAAATCAAGTATACACGGAATAGTCTATCTAACGCGTTCCTCTGGCGTTCATAAAAAGTGCCTTTTATCAAATGGTCCAGGCCCACCCTTTCTCTGTCGGCCGAATTACCAGCTATTCCCCGTTCGCACATACTAAGGGCTAAAGGGCGATAGTTTGGAATTGTCACCCCTAACAAAGTGCTTGTACTTCGATATGTCCTAGTTTTACGAGGCGGTTTGCTCTGTTATTGCGTCTTGATGGCCTACTGAATTTTGAGGACCTCATTTTAGGTTTCGTTCGACAGACGATTATAAAAAACATTTGTCTTAACAGTAGTATAAAATAGGTTACCCCAGATGTATTTATGGGCTATCACGGTTTAATTTGAGACAAATTATCATAAAAGCTTTGAAACAAAATTTTGTTGATGGCAAGTTCAGTATAAATATGTCATTAGCAGACGTGTCTTCTACTTTGTCCGCAGTGCCTCGTCATAATCTAAATACTCCATTTGGTGATATTACAAGAACAGATCCTAAAACACATTGACCCAATTAGTCTATGCATCTCGGATCACTCTTCACAAAGTGGCTTATTACAAGGAGATTGTGCCAGGATATCCATTGGATTGGAGTACGAACAATTAATAGAGTAAATGGATTCCATGTAAACGTAGATATTGAAATGAGGATGAGAATCTGTGTACCTAAACATATGGATTCCATCTAAATGTGGTTGAGATAGACTAGGTATTTCAAAAAGCCTGACAAGAGGAGATTTATAAAAATAAACAGTAAGTATTAAAATTAACCTATTTTAATAAAAATACATTATTGATTTATAAATGTAAGTAGGTACAAAATAACTCATATCAAATGTCAAATAAATTCTTTTTGCCGGTATACTCAAAATCTGAACTTTAGCCTTTGTATGAGTAACGTATCGCCGATCAAAAATTTAAAAATAACAAAAAGTATGTCTAACCATGTCCCTTATTTTATCGTAAGGCGCTTTGTGATCAGTCTACCGTGAACAAGTACATTTAATATAAAAGTTCTCCGATTTTAAGACACAACATTTTTGTGAAGAGCGGTAATATCGGAGTGGACGTCAAAAATTGGCAATTTATTTTGGCACCGAGTTCATCCATTAAACTGACTTCTCTCACACTTAACGTAATTTTCCCGAAATAAAAAGTATAATTTCTAGCAAAAAAGTTCACACCTTGGATTCCCCTCTTGTTTTTTCAAGCAAATGGTCCAGAACAATGCGAGGCCGCATTTCGTGGCCATCTTTTAAAACTTAATCGCTTGTCTCAGGCGTCGGGCCGCGACGTTCATCGTTTTCCGATATTCCGATTCGGTACACTTCGGTCAACTTCGGATATCCCCGTATCAACTTCGTGAAACTTCGTCGATGTACACCGTATTTCGAAAACTTTGAAATCTTACGAATATTCTGAATTAATTTTCTCAGTTCCCATCTCGAAAGTGCTAAGACCTTTGGCAAATTAATTAAAAATATTTCAAGCTTATTAAACTAAATTAAGTACGGGGAATAATTTTGTACAACTTTAGGAGTAGATCGGTGAACTTTATGTAAATTTCGTAACATTTTACATTAAAGTCACCGGGAAGTATTATTACGAAACAATTACTTTGAAGTCTTAAAGTACCAGTAGCTGCTTTGTGTAGTGCTTAGTAGTATTAATACCTTGACGTTATAGTATTTTACCCATTCCAAGGTTAACTTCTGTTACCAACAACTATTCACTAGTTTCATAGTTTTTATTGCTCAAAATTTTTTCAAACATTTGAGTTCGACCTTGCTTTACAACACACAAAATTCTGCAGATCTATTCAACAAACATATCTACGAGGGTTTACGCTGGGCAATAAGCAACATGACTTGACCAGCTCAATCACACTTCACAATATCAAATATTTTGAAGAACTGATTTCATTATGTTAAAGTAGAAGATATCATAAATACTAATACCACACCTTTATTTTTTCTTTTGTGATTGTGTGGCAAACAAGCTGACATTTCACCCAAATGGTAAGTGGTTATTACTACCTATGATCACATGCAATATCAGACACATTGCATGTGTTTTGTCCACCCTAGAGACATACTTGCCTCCTTACTTATAAAAACTTGTCACTTTCAACCATTGATTAAATAATTATACAACTACCCTTATCATTTTTATGCCAATGAGCAGCAATGGCAATTGACAGAGCTATTTAAGATAACTCTTTGACTGTCAAAATTTACAGACTCAATTGTTATTGATCTGAATCAGGTTGATCGACAGATGAACTAATAAATAATGTTTAATCATCGTTCATAAGTAAAGGGAATAGTTGAAATGTCTCTTGTGCTTTTAACAATACCCATAACCTTCAGACTGTAATACAGAAAAGCTTTTTAGCGAAAGAAATAGGTGCCTATGGTGTTAGTACTTCCGTGGACAAGTTTTTCCAGAAAGAGCTACTATTTCCATATATTCCAAATGTAGAGCCTAAAAGCGCAAAGATACGGCAAAGTCACACAAGACACCCCCTTAAACACATATCCATTCTACTTCAAAGTTTCGTCACATCTGAACGAAAATCCTTACTACTTAAGACTCCATATCATTACTCTCATCTAAACCTCCTAGTTTCAAAGAGCTTAGTTATAAATCCGAAAGTTTCCGAACAATCCCGAATATGGCGGCTTGCGATTAAGCATCTCACACAATTAAGCTGACAATAGCGTCCCTTGATTAAAAGGAGACGGATTAAAATGGCTTGGAGTCGTTTGATTTCCAGATTATGTTGATGAGTGCCGTTTGTTGTCTCTCTCCATAATGGATGAATGCTTATTGTCCGGAGTCACCAAGTGAACAATAATGGATTGACAGTGGATCATCTTTTATTCATCCCGAAGTTGAAGCTCTTACGTTGATTTTTTTTTATCGTTAGGAGTTTGATTTAAGGCTTGTTAAAATTTTTGGAGATAGTCTCGTCTGAATAAAAATTTGTTTTTAGTTCTTTTTACGGTACCTTATTGAGTACTAGACGTCTGCTAAAATAATCAGTACAAAAAGGTCAAAATAATTGGCTGAGGTCACAGGTTCAAACGCCGCCTTTGTCAGTTTAAGCATAACATGGCTATAACATGTTTAAAATTTTCAAAAATATACATTTATAATTTAGAATGTTTATTGCTTGATAAATGTTTAAAAGCAATTATTGATCATGTCTTATTCTTGAAACTTGTTTTGGTATACATCTTATTTCTTTTCTGTTCTACATATTGATCACATATTTGTTTGTAGATTAAAATACCTTTGAATCTGAATGATTCCATTACCTACCCGCAGCCTTGTAGAGAGCGTTTCACACACTATATGTCCCTAGACTAGCGCTTCCGAACAAAAATCATGCCCCACACGCGGGTACTTGTCTGTTGCTCACCGCATCAGACGTCAAAGTGAATGTAAGGTTTATGTTGTGCCCGCACAACACTTGAGTGTGACATGTTTAATGTTTGGAACTGCTTGTCTAGACATATAGGTCAATGGTTTCACATAAGAAGTCCCTCCGACGCTATGTTGGCTGCCCTGAATGTCAATATGTTACAATGCTTTTAACTGTGTTGGAAGTTTTTTTCAGTACCAAGTCTCGTTCATCACTTTTTAGTTTCCCTAGCACAACTTTAACACTTATATCTATAGAAAATATAAAACTTTTAGACCTGAACAGAAGTGACAGACAAGGGAACCAACACAGCGTTGAAGAGGCTTTTTACGTGAAACGCTCGAAAGCCGCTATTACCATGATGTATGCTTGTGTTCAATGCACACGTCTCCCCACTAGCTCATCTTCGGGAACGTTCGCTATCGCTTCACAGGATATTACACACGTTCGATTACCGACTGGAGCACTGATGGCATGTTCCTTCACTTGGAGAACACACTGAACACGTTTGTGTTTCTGCGATGTTATTTACCCTGATTCGATTTAAAACAAATAATGTTTTTTTACGTCATTGAGTGGTAAATAAGCAGACGGCCATCCTGATGGTAAATGGTTACTGCCAGCTATGGATATCTGCAAAACCATAGGCATCGCCAAAGATTTTAATTGTATAATGCGCCTTACCGTGTCAAATTATGGTCACGTTTCTGAAGTAGATTTCAATGACATTTGAAGTATCAAATATAGTATTGTCTCGCTCACTATGCTATCGTTCTCTGTCTGATTAGTGAGTTTAAATAAGGACACATTTTCTTGCGATGTAAGTACGGTAAGGGCACATCTACGATTTAAATCATTGGGCATCGCAAGTGCATTCTCCTCCCTCCACCCAGAGAGACAAAGTTGAAATGTCTCATGTGCCTGTAATTACACCGGCACGCATACCCTTCAAACCAGTACATACACAGCAATGCTATGCATATGCACATATGCAGCAATACTTTAGGGGGCCTACCCAAATGTCCTTTCTGATGGTAATGTTCGTCGGGTCGTTGAGCTCCCTAAGTCTGGGTTGAGCTACCACGATACCCGGCACATGCGTGCACAGTCAGGTCAGGTCCACTCAAATCTGTATGGCTCTTTCCTCTAAAGGCCATTTCAGACTAACCTGCATGGTTCTTACACAATTTATCTTAATTGTCTGGACTTTAAAAGAGACATCAACCTTTGAGTTTGTTTCGGTGTTTCTTCTCAAAGGTAGTCATATAGGAAACACCGAACTCATCTAGCTTAAAAAAATGTTTTGACGTGTAAAAGTGTTATTTTTAACCTATTTACAAAATAAATATCATTTATCATTTATCATTATCATTAATGCGGCAGAAATAATTATGGTGGTAACTTCCACAAACAAGCTTTTACAAGTAGTCTCATTTGTAGACTACATAAAAATATGTATACGATAATTTCAACAACAATCTAAAAAAAAACCGGCCAAGTGCGAGTCGTACTCGCGCACCGAGGGTTCCGTATCAGTTTTGGACGTATAAAGTGAAAAAAACCGGACCGCAAAACTAAGTTTGTTTGTGAAAGAATTTTGATGATTTTGAAAAAACTGTAGTAGTTAGGAAAATCGTTTTATTTTTGGTGCAATATATAGGTTAATTCCTATCAACTCTAATTATTTCAGATTATTCACTCCGCAAACTTCGGAGATAAGGGGGGGGGAATGGTATTTTTTCAGACATTTTTCATCATATGTCAAAAACTGTGAGACATAAAATTAAATGAAAATATATTTTGAAATGTATAGATCAAGCCCTTTCATATGATATGTCACTTGACCCAGTAACCACACTTTGAAATTTTGGACCCCCACTCCGGCCCCTTTTGCAATGAAAATAAAAATATGTTTTAATTTTTTTCATTTGCAATAAAGTTGGACAAGCATTCTTTATATAGCATTAGTAGTTGCTGAAATAAGCAGGTGTGAAAGACAGACAGACAGACAGACAGACGAAGTCGCACCATAAGGGTTCCTTTTTTACTATTTTGGTACGGAACCCTAAAAATATCAGGAAATATCTCAAACATAGCTTTATGCTCGTAAACCGATAAGTTGAAAGAATTAGTTAACAAGTTTATACTAAAAGCATTTGGTACACTTAGAACTTGTTTCACTATGTTCCCCGGTTCCGGTAACTTGATTTAGTTTAGCTTAACTATTAAATCTGACATATAGCACTCCAACTCCTTGCAGCAAGTTCAGCTATAGCAAATTAGTTGTACTCTGACAACTTACTTATAACATTATTCTAAGTGATTGCAACTTAACTTGAGTCCACATACTCTGGCGACCGTTGTTTGTATGGAAAGCCTGCGTTTGTCAACTTTAGATATGCGTTATTAATTATTACGACAGTTGATTATTGATTTATATTTTTTAAATATTCTTTATGTATTTTAATTATTTCGAACAAAAAAACGATAATACTGTGAACCCTTACAAATTAGAAGTGTAATCTGGTGTAAAATTTTAGAACCCTATATTAACTAACAAATTAATGACGAAAATTAATTGTTATATTAATATGTCGTGAAAAGAAATTTTGTGACACTAGCCCTAAAATTACACAGATTTTCTACCAAATAGTCGTAAAAACAACTAACAAAGACACACAAAAACTAAAGACACTCAAACTATCCAAAGTACTATCTGTGATAAGATAAATTACTCCAGAACTTTAGTATCAAATACTTTTGCTTTTTAGTTCCTTGGTTTATTTTTTTTGCTTGAACATTAAAGTATTACGGTAAATCGGATGATATCAGCTTTTATCATGTGATTTACCAAAATAGATGAACACCAAATGGGAATAGCAATGGATGCGTAGTCAGTAATTTAAATTCTATGTATGACACGAATGGTAACTATCAATATAAATACCAAAGAGAGATTAAAGGCCTCTTCCAATAGGGTATTTGACTGATTTTGGGAAATGGTTTATATTAATCTTCATTATATTATAAGCACACTACATTGATATTTCAGGGAGATCTACTGTATTTATCAATAAAAATCAGTGATAAAGTATAAATTTCCAAAACCGCTCCAAAAACGCTGTTTCTGCGGAAGTGACGTAACACGCTAGTAAACGACCTTTGTCAACAAGACAGACGGTGCAGCTGAAATTAATTTCATCAATAATTCATTTTTATTGGCTATAAAGCTATAATGGCGTATAAATGGTGTGTGAACTACACACCTAACACAATGTACAAATACGTCTTTAAGCAGTCCTTCATGATTCATGACACAAAAGAATTTATAGGTAATGTTTCTGAGTTTTTATCAACATAACCTAAAATGAGATTTCACAAAACTTCTGAATGATTATACAAAAGATTTGTAAATAAATATGTGGTAGGTAGGTACTTACACGGCTGTTTTTACATTTTTAAGTTACGCAGCATAATAATCAGCGTTATTCTTAAAGAAAAGTGCAACCATAAATGCGTCTATCTTAGGTAGGTTGTATCAGCTTGCACAAAATTTTACTCCATTTTGAGATTCGATATAAATATCTAGATAGAAGATTTCTATGAAAACAGCTTCAGAAATAGCTCTAAGATCAAATATAGCACCCAGAAAACATAAAACGCAAACTACAATCTGTCAAAGTTGTGCTTACTAGGGATGGCGATCTGAAATCGATTAATCGAACAATCGATTTTTGGAGCAAATAAGATCGATTTTTTAAATCGTTATGTAGTATTGAATCGATTCGGTGAATCGATTTTTCACCCTTGAAAATCGACGTTCGATTTTTTTTTTTTAACCATATATCTATTTACAATTAATTGAATGTACTCGTATTATAAAAGTGCTGCCGGTTAAAGAATGAATTATTCAAAAACTCGCGAGATGGCTGTATGTTCAGATTCCTTCGCGTCTCTTGAATAAAAAAAGTTACGTTTGTAGTCTTTGACTATTAACTTTGTAAACCATCATTCTCCATTTTCTTAACTTTGTAAAACTTCTAAATGTAGAAAATAAATGTCTTGTTTTATACTTGATCTGTTAGTTTGATATGGTAATAAAAATATTTCGTATTATCGAATTACCTGATTTTACTGATAAGAGATCGTTAAATTATAATATGTATCTTGTTTTTAATAAAATAGATTTATATTACATTATAAACGAAAATTTGAAAAAAAGATCGATTTTTCGGAAATCGATCTTATAGACCTCGATTTTTTTGTGAATCGATTCATTAGGTCACGATTCGAATCGATTTAAAAATCGATCTTTTTCGGAAAGAATCGCCATCCCTAGTGCTTACTCCAGTGTTGCCAAGCTAGATTTTCATTTTACCCCAATGCCTGATTAATTTTACTCTAAAATCATAACTATTTATACAAAAATACCTGGCTAAAGTTTTGGTTTTAGATATACAATAAAACAAGTTCTTTCTTAATCAATGGTCATGTTTCACAATAAAAATATGCTGAATTTGTTTGTTTAACTCAAATTAAATTCAAATACTTAGGTACCTACATGTATTGCTTACCAAAAGGCCCAAACTTTAGTAATCATAACAACAATACGAAATCTAACCTTAAAATTTTGGAAGTTACTCCGCGACCGCCGCCGTGTCCTGAATTTTCAGCCGGCACCGGTTGCTAAATTGGCAGCCGGCGCTGACTTTGGAAAAAAAAGCGGGAAAGGGAGTTGGCAATTTGGCATAATTAAAAAAACATTTCATGTTTCATTTGAGTAACATACCTAATTAGGGTCCAAGAGCGAGCGAAGCGAGCTCGGGAACTTGGACACCCCGACACGGACAGGTTAGGTTCGAAGGGGTTGACGGGGGCTTCATTGAGCGAGCGAACGAAGCCCCCGTCAACCCCTTCGTGTTAGGTTACTTTTAACCTTGCAGATAGAAATAGGAGCTCCGCGTACCGGGGCTCCGTCGACCACCTCCATCCCCCTTGTAAGTCCAAAAATGTTGTATTTTGTTTTACATTGACACTAATTTAAAAGTCAATCTAAGGTATTTAATTCAACTTAAAACACGGTAACATTAATCTGCTGCTACAGTAGTTTGCAATTATTTTCGTCTGGTATCACTGCTACTCCAAGGCTACTCCGGTTCCTAACGGCATTATTTTTGGGAGCCTAGTCGGCGCCGGCTGCGGAGGCGCTCCCTAAAATTTTACCCTCAAATTTACCCTAAAGAATTCTTTACCCTAAAAATAAGTTGGCAACACTGGCTTACTAGCGTGTGACATCACCAGAGTGCAACAGGCCGTTCTTGTCACAGCTACAATAACAAAAAATATTGCATTTTATTTTCGTGTAATTTGTAAAAAATATACATATTTTCGTTAAAAATCAAGTGAAATAAGTTTATTTACGCTATGAACTGATAGGATGACCACAATCTGTAGCATATTTTCAATTTTGTCAAGAACCCTATTATTAGTCATTTGGTGTCGGAAAACTGCCACACGACTACCTTAGGGCAGCAGTCCAACACCAATCGTCTAAATCAAAAGAGCCCTAACAATTTAAATTATTAAAAAAAATACTTGTATTTTCTGACAATAAAATCCCCAAATGCAAAATAAACATTCTTGCTACGCCAATAATACCATTATAATGGAAATTCACTTGCGACGTTACAACATAATCCTTAAATCTGAAAACCTATAACCCTTTCATTAAAAAATCAGCCTTGTCTCCAGCAAAATGATACATCCAATATTCAGCAAAAACTTAATCAGGAAACAGATATAATCAAAGGCTGCTGCATCAACGAGTTTTATCATTTCATCACGAGATCGATTCCATACTGGATTGCGTTCTCATTATTGTCATTCTGGATAATACGGCAGGCGACGGAGAAAACGGAAATAGCTTATTCTTTAGATTCTAGATTAAAAATTCACGTCTTTTTTGATACTAAGATATTGGCAAACAGGCGTACGGCCTATATTATGGTAAGCGTTATATAATGGTTACCGTAGCCTTACATTGCCGACCCTTTGGAATGAGGGTCCTCTGTGCCGATAGCTTATACGACAAGCAGGTCTATGTCAACACAGCTCATCGTTAAGAACTCTGACTACCTTACTCACCACACGAACACAACACTACCGAATCTATTGCGTGAAACCTAACAAAATCAAAAAACGAAATACTTTAAACTATTAATTAAATAAACTCGTTTTCAATCCCGATCAAGTGATAAGCCGAATCAAATCCAGAGTAATCCAGATTAAATCCAACTAGAACAAAATCTCCGACTTAGAAGCCTTAGTCTACGTCATCAAAAAGTTTCTGATGAGGCTTCGTTCGGATTAAAATATTTCCCTAGCCGGTTCATTAACCCTGCAAGTAAGGTTGTTACGAGAACTAATAAAGAGAGCCTTATATTAATTTCAGTCGACAGCCGGTTTCCGAGATTATCAAACAAAAGTAGATGTATTACAAAAAGGGATTTCACCAACGATCCCTCGTTTTAATGAAGCTTAGAAACCAGAAAACGACAGATTATGAGGACGGGAACGTGAGTATAATAATAAGGCACTCGTTAAGTTTTTTTTATTGAAGAAAATTGAGGATTTGAGGAAGAGGGCTGTTAACATTGACGATGAGATAGATTCGTATTATACATTATACAGTACGCGACATAATTGATTCAGCATTCATGTATTTAAATTGTATGTAAAGGACGTCGGCAGTTTTGGGCTTGATATGGTACAGTAATAAAAGCTTAACCAAAAATAAAAATATATAATATTTTAATTGTTCTTTGCCTAATTTATCTTAGAGATTAAGAATTGGAATCTAAAATTGAAATAAATAAGAAATAAAATGATTATGCCGTTGACATTTTGAAAAAACTAATAAAACAAAAACGGGTGCATGCTGGCTGGCGCGTGCCTCCACAGAACATCATGTCGACAGCAACTAAAACCTTTGAATTGAGAACTCATTAGTCGGGCTGTACTTCACTGGATCATTCACACCATACTTAACCTCACTGTCACAAATACGAAGATTTCTCTTTAACCCAATTACGTACAAAAACAAATAAAAAATGAATTTAAATACTCTTGAAATACTCGATCACTCCAAACTAATTTCATATCTGTACCGACATACACAATCTGAAGCCCAGCGTTCTATGGGCGTCTGCCAGTGTCCTTTATGTATAGTCGTAAATTGACGTGAGTTTGAAGATGTGTCGAGTTGATATTTAAGGCGCAAATTGCCAAACAAGTGTGGGATTTTTCTGTCGCAATGTTTTACGCTGTTCATGAAACACGACATGAGAAATTGTGAGATGTTTGTTTATAAATGTTGGGCGGCGGCAAGTTAGGGTTATGTAAAGTGTATGGTAAGTAGTAGTAGTATTTACTGTTACGATTAAATATAAAGCTTTATGTTTAGAAATGGTCGTTTACGGGTTTATCATTCTCGACATTAGTTATAATTAAGTCGTGTCTACGAAACTTAAGGTTTTCAGGAGAACAAAAATTAAATTCACTTTTGTATGGGAAAGCTTTCAGATCCGACTTTATTAACTTAAGTATTTTCTTAGTGGATAGAGATAGGAAAACCAGAGTCAGTGGGTTCTAAAGAAAATCCTTTTAAGATCTATGCCAAAAAGTGATTTTCGGCAGATGTGTCAAAGTCAAAGTCAAAGTCTAAACATTTATTTCAATTAGATCATTTACAGGCACTTTTGAATAGTCAAGCAATAGTTGTCAGTCAGTTTGTCCGTTAGTTGAAGCTAGTTGTCCGTCCCAAAACGTAGATTCCTATGGAGAAGAACGGACAAGAAACTCCATGGTTACTCTTTTTCAACTAATTCAAATATACAATTTCTTTGTTTACATTTATGCCCTAGTAGGTATGTGAGAACAATGTGAAATATTTTTTAAATCCCTTAGGATAAAAATCAAATCAATGGTACATTTACCAGTGTACACAAATAAACTTATTTGATTTGATTTGATTTGATAAACCTGTAAATGTCAAAATATTGCTTGAGCAGTCAAGAGATGACCAGTACCAACTGACAGCACCCGTTCACGGACATGACGCGTGTGTACATCCGACCTAATGCCTTTAATGTCGAGCATTCTAGATAGGTAAGATTCGATAATTGTTTACTTGTAATATACTTCATCAACACGAGCTGTTGCTCGCGACTTCGTCTGCGTGAAAATTGATGAAAGGTAGCACATGTGTTTCTCCATATAAAAAAAAAAACATTTCATAGTTTCTCAAGCATTTTGAGTGTGACCACGGACATTTGAATTTGCGACAACAAACACTCCGACCCGTTACCACTATCTATAATAGTCCATTCACAAATTGTTCCACGTGGGTATTGAATAGCAATCAAGTGCGGCATCCAATCACTCAGAGGCGTAGCGAATCACTCAGTTGACCTGTCGAGCCGTCTAGATCTCAGATCATAGAAACAAGGGAGATATGCCAAGGCGCTATCGAGCTTGATGCCTGAACTTGAGCAAATTGCTCATAATAAAAACGTACGCGCTGGCGACGAACCGAACACGATCGATGGTATAAATACAGTGTTTTAGTTTAGTGCTAGTATTGAGTGACGATTAACAGTGTTAGATTGAGGGTGTGCGGAATGTTTAATGCGTGGGAGATCTTTTTATTCACAAGGAGCACTTAATTATGCGCGTAATTGAGTCGAAAAATGTACTAAAAGTGGCATCAGTTGTTCCCGTACTAATTTGCTATGATGGCATATCTCCTTGTTTCTATGATCTGAGGTCTAGATATTGCTTCGTCGGTATTCATCAGATATCTGAAGCTCACAGAATGATTTAACAACCAGCCTGTCTATTTTGTACCGACAAGCGTGATATACCGCGAGAACTGCTAATGTGTGCAAACGTTCGAGGGAGAATCTCACCGTGACATTCTCCCTCGGACATTCGCAAACAAACTGGCAGTTCTCGATATCAGAACAGAATAGATAGGCTGTTCATAAAAAATGCGTTGAATGGAAAAAAAACCTCTATCTTATTTTTCACAGTCGGTTAACTGGCAACAATGGGTAACGATACTCTTTTCTTTTCCACAGCCCCCATCGATAAAAAAACCCATAAGTGCCAATGTCATTACATACAGTTCAGTTTATCTGATGAGAGCAAATTTTTTATCACATCCCTAGAACGTTTTATGACACCCTTCGATATTATCGGAAGGGGATTGTGGGAAGGATTGCAGGAAAGTACACTGCATGAGATAAGGGCTATCGATGCGATATTGAGCATCAATTCTTTAAAAAGGGTTTTGATTTTTAGGTTTCCGTAGTAAAGCTAGGAACCCTTATTTTCATCATGTCCGTCTGTCACACCCTCTTAAAAATACAGTTGTTAACAATTACATTTGTATGAAACTTCGCAGCCTTTTGTGATGAACCGCCACAAATTAAAAAAAAAATGGGATGCACTCTACATGAAACTCAGGATTGAAAAAAAAATCCAACTGCGTTTCCAAAAAAACCTGAAAGAAATCAATCTTGTAGCCCATAATAAACAGTTTCTATTAAATTGGATTGCACAAGATACGTTAATAACTTTATGAAAATATATCCGCCATTTTCAGTTTTGAGTTAACCAACCGTAAAAATAACTTTGTATTTCATAATAATGTTATGAAATATAAACTTATATTTTGCGGACGTAAAACTAAATAAACCGAGAGTGAATATTGACTTGCTCTAGGATTAAAAAAATCCGGCCAAGTGCGAGTCGTACTCGCGCACCGATGGTTCCGTATCAGTTTTGGACCTATAAAGTGAAAAAAACCAGACCGCAAAACTAAGTTTGTGAAAGAATTTTGATGATTTTGAAAAAACTGTACTAGTTAAGAACATCGTTTTATTTTTAGTGCCATATTTGGGTCAATTCCTATCAACTCTAATTATTTCAGATTTTTCACTCCGCAAACTTCGGAGATAAGGGGGGGGAATGGTATTTTTTCGGACATTTTTCATCATATGTCGAAAACTGTGAGACATAAAATTCCACTTTAAAATTTCGGACCCCCACTCCGGCCCCTTTTGTAATGAAAATAAAAATATTTTTTGACTTTTTTTATTTGCAACAAAGTTGGGCAAGCATTCTTTATAACTGTTCCAAATTTCAAGTAGATAGCATCAGTAGTTGCTGAAATAAGCAGGTGTGACAGACAGACAGACAGACGAAGTCGCACCATAAGGGTTCCTTTTTTACCATTTTAGTACGAAACCCTAAAAATATGGGGAATGGTACAATAATTATGTTTCATTAATATTACCGATAAGCGATTCTTAGTTTTAACTATAACCGGTTGGTTAGGTAATAGGAACCGGTCGTTAGTCGGCATTGGTTAACATTATCTGTCGATACGACCGTTCTAAGTTTATCTAAAGTAGGTCAAGGGGTGAAAGGTACCTTTAGAACATCGTTCTGGATTCGATACATAGTTTAACATAGAAATTAGTTTTGTTGAGGGTCGTACCACAAAAAAGATAAACACGTGTTCAACACGAATGCTACCAAAAATAATACGCACTTGTTTTAGCACTAGCTTGTCTAAAACAAGTGTGTATCATTTTTGGTAGCATTCGCGTTTTACACGTGTTTATCTTTTTTGTGGTACGGCCCTTAGTGTTTAATTTCCGTGTTTCATAAAATGTTTTGTATTGATTAATTGTATACCTATTTGAAATTTAATTTTATCGTACCTAACTAAGTTTATGAAAAAGATTTGTTGAAAATTATTGGGATTATAAATAAAAAAAGTTGGCAAATCAAAATTATTAAAATTGATTCAGTAGCTTTTTAAAAAATTGCGGACTTAGATACATAATTACACATATTTTTCAAGTTGGAAGAATATTTACAGAACTAGAAGTTAGAGTGAATTGCCTCCAAAAAGCCTATCTTTCTACCGTGTAAAAGAAAAAAAAGGAAGAAAGTATTATAGGATAGTGGCTGGATTTATCATTAATTTTGAAAGCGAGGTCACCTTAACCCCATTTCACTACATACATGTTTCCAGGAACCATTTTCCTTATCGAATGTTTTTGACCATTATTGACCGTTACAATAAATAATCAAAGACGAAGTTTATGTAATTGCCATGCTCGACGAACTGGTTATTTATTTGTTTTCAATAAAATGCCTACACTAGGAATTTTAACTAAATTGTATACAAAAAAAATTCACACTCACAAAACACCAAGAAAAACTAACTGTAGGTAATACAGATGTTTGTCGGTGCAGGAATCGAACCCGCGATACGCGGCGTATCAGCCAGTTCCTCAGCAACAAATATTAACGCAACGTGGCAACAAATGTTATCACGCACATATACAAGCTGTTTGCCAATAAAATTCACTTAACAAAAACAATCATTCAATTTTGTCTAACAAAATAAAAGAAAATCACAACACGAAATTCTAACATAATTTTAGCAAAGGTAACTATAGTAACGGCACTCGAATCTTTCCCGATATACCCCATTATGTTGAACCGTTAGATGTCTGTAACAGGCAATTTGGAGATTGCTTACTTTGATAACCGATACCGAATGAGGTTAAATTGCTATTTCAATTTCTAAGAGCCGAGCAATCAAATAATTTTATATTATCGAGTCCGTGCTCAGTTACCGTCAATTGGTATTGCTTTTTTTATTTACTTTTCGGAAGGGTCATTATTACGGGAAATCAATTGACGACGAAACGCAAGTGTGAAGTTGTTACGCTTGACAGAGTCTGGCTTGACGTTCGTTCGTATTGATGGGAGCATGACTGCGGTGGGGCGCGGTCACTTTGCCATCGGACAGCATGCGGACTACATGTGCCATTGTACCTAGAAACTGTCTACATTTTGTTGTATCAGCTCGAGTACCCACAGCAACGCCAACAGTAACCAAAACTGTCGGATCGTGAAGAAGAACCCTGTTCGCATCTCAGCCACACCCCTTTTCTGCGTGATATTTTATAACAGGCTTACGTTTGACCACCATCTTGCCTGATGTTAAGCAATGATGCGGTCTACGATGGAGCACGTCTGCCTAGAAGAAACCGATTCACTCGCGACTTGAAGACACCCAGATTGTAACTGTCGGGAAACACCCATTCAGGCAGTTTTCACAATGAAAGTGGAATCAATGCGCTTTGTTCGGGTTTTTGGTATATCAACCATGAACCGATGGCGTTTTGTTGTGCTTCTGGTCGTCTGATAGAAAAATAGGGCAGTAGGGAATTAGATCATACAGATCCGAAGTACACTCTAGAAATGTATCCGGTAAAAAACGAATAGAATAACAACGACGCGTCGATGTTCAAGACTTTGGAGCTTAGTTTGAACAAAAGAGTCGTTGTTGATGAGCTTTTTGGCACGTTTCTCGATGAACTTGACCTTTGCTATAGTTACTTCACGTTTTTAAATATTATTTGTTTAACATAAATAATTATAATGTCTGTTTTGAATACCTCGTTGCTCTAGAAATCGCAAGCACGGTAGTGTAGATAGGTCATCCCTGAGAAAATCTCGAGCGAAGCTCTGTCGTCGCTCTGTCGTCGTACTTAATGTTATAAAAACATTACCTTTCATCTAGAAAAGTCTGAAAAAAACAGCTAAAGACCCTCGCAAACTGTATTAGTACTTTCCCCATATCATGTTAATATTGGCATGAAACCAAGCTCGCCAGGATATGACCGCATTAACCGTTCATGGTGGTTTATTAAATATTGAAGCACTTTAATACAACGAAGCGAATGAAAATACTGCGGGGTACCGCAAGCGTTTTACTTGTACTGAACAATATCAATTTTAAAGCTTATTAGAAAATTCAAATATTGTGTAGCATGAATTTGATATGGTGGTAATAAAGTTAGAATCTAATTTGAGTGTTGTGGCCATATTTTTTTCAGTTGCCCCAATTTTGAATTTCTAAAGAAATACCTATCTCAATTATTTATTTATTTATTATTGAATAAATTAGGTAATGTTATCACGTACCTATATAAGTCCCACAAAACTGTTTGAGCAGTTTGACTGTGTTAATAATAGCACAATAAATTATAGTACACAGAAAAACCACAGTAGTAGGTACAAACTCCAGTTGTCTAAAAAATATCAAAACATTCGGTGCCTTCATCTTGTAATTAAAGTAGGTACCTAGTCTTGTAATAATTATCATTATTTCAATGCCTTTTGGGTTATGCTTCTACGTGCTATACAGTCTATATCTATCCTACTAATATTATAAATGCGAAAGTTTGTGAGGATAGATGTATGGATGTTTGTTACTCTTTCACGCAAAAACTTATGAACGGATTTTGATGAATCTTTACAGTAATATAGCGTAATTAGCATCAGAATAACACATAGGCTACTTCTTATCCCAAAAACGCGGGCAAAGCCGCGGGCAGAAGCTAGTCTAGAATACGTTACGGAATGCACTATCCTCTACACGTCACACTCATTTGCTACGAGCTAACGTGCTACGCGCTACGTCATTTGTATTGTATTCGGTATTCACCAATAATTCAGTGAAGCTCATTGTTTGTTGTAAACTCCTCCAATTTCAGCCGTATTAAAACTTACTAGCCTTTTAACGTACTCAGGAAAAGGCCAATACGATGATCGTTTTACGTCACTTAACCGAGCTACCTGATAATCCTTACTTCCTTACTAATAATAGTGATCATAGCACAGTGTCATGTCGTACGGTATTCTGTTGTGGGGACATGCCGCCGACATACAGACTGTTTTCATTTTGCAGAAAAGAGCTATTCGATCAATTTATAAGTTAAGTCCCAGACATTCACTCAGAGAGAAATTTAAAGATATTAATATAATGACTGTTCCATCTCAGTACATTTATGAAAATTTATTGTATGCACATAAAAATAATAATCTCTATATATCGATATTCATAATATTAATACTAGAAACAAACATAGACTTGTTGTTCCTGCCACGAGGCTCCAGAAAATAAGTGGCACATTTAAATGACAAAGTATACGCTTTTACAATAAAATCCCTAGCTATATTCAAAAATTAAGCCTTAATAAATTCAAATCATTAATAAAGCGAAAACTTTGTCATAAAGCTTTTTATAGTGTTAAAGATTATATGGAGGACAAAAAGGCTTGGGATTGAGCTGTTCCAATACATACATGGGTCAATACTACTATTGACATAACCACTAAATTATTGCTCTTTTATTTGATTTTATATTTTTTTTCTATATACACTTTGACATTAAATGTTTCCTTTTGAAACAATTTATATACAAAATGACATTGAATGTGATAATAATGATATTTTATATTTATTATAATTATTGTAAATGTGAGTACTATGTGGGATCTCAAGTTCAGTCTGACAGTTTGAGTACTTTAGGGGGCCTACCCAAATGTCCTCTCTGATGGTAATGTTCGTCGGGTCGTTGAGCTCCCTAAGTCTGGGTTGAGCTACCACGATACCCGGCACATGCGTGCACAGTCAGGTCAGGTCCACTCAAATCTGTATGGCTCTTTCCTCTAAAGGCCATTTCAGACTAACCTGCATGGTTCTTACACAATTTATCTTAATTGTCTGGACTTTAAAAGAGACATCAACCTTTAAGTTTGTTTCGGTGTTTCTTCTCAAAGGTAGTCATATAGGAAACACCGAACTCATCTAGCTTAAAATAATGTTTTGACATGTAAAAGTGTTATTTTTAACCTATTTACAAAATAAATATCATTTATCATTTATCAATATTATAAATGTGAAAGTAACTCTGTCTGTCTGTCTGTGTGTTACGCAATCACGCCTAAACTACTGAACCGATTCAAATGAAATTCGGTACAGAGATAGTCTGGAGCCTGAGAAAGGACATAGGCTACTTTTTAATGCAAAAAAAAGGCTGTAAAGGGTTTTTAAAGCTAGAAGCTTGAAACTTATTTTAGAGATTTGGGGTGTAGGGTAGGCGTAGGGTAGACGTAAGGTAGGCGTAGGGTAGGCGTAGGGTAGGCGTAGGGTAGGCGTAAGGTAGGCGTAGGGTAGGCGTAGGGTAGGCGTAGGGTAGGCGTAGGGTAGGCGTAGGGTAGGCGTAGGGTAGGCGTAGGGTAGGCGTAGGGTAGGCGTAGGGTAGGCATAGGGTAGGCGTAGGGTAGGCGTAGGGTAGGCGTAGGGTAGGCGTAGGGTAGGCGTAGGGTAGGTGTAGGGTAGGTGTAGGGTAGGTGTAGGGTAGGTGTAGGGTAGGTGTAGGGTAGGTGTAGGGTAGGTGTAGGGTAGGGTAGGTGAAGGGTAGGTGTAGGGTAGGTGTAGGGTAGGTGTACCAAACTTTACCCGTGCAAAGCCCGGGCGGGTTAGCTAGTACTCTAATAAAGTATCGAACTTCAGTGAATTACCCTCCCAAAATAGTTTACAATTCATTATTAAATATACCGTTTTCCATTCGTGACACAATTATATTTTTATTTGTCAAGGCCTTTATACCTTTAATGACAAAGGAATATAATTTCTATGAAGATTAGGGTACCTACAAAATTTATTATACAATAGGAATGTTGAATATATTTTTTTTATTGTGAATCTGTAAATTATTTGAAAAAAGATAATGAATACCAAAAAACCGATGAAACATCTACAAAATTGGCAAAGTTATAAGCGTTTTAAAATGATTTGCTAGACATGGACGGCATGCATGATAAGTGACGTAATACCACCTATGTCCGCTTCGCGCGACAAAGACGGAGCGATACTCCTTCCAAAAACTTTAAAAGCGTGTATGTTTTCCATTTTGTGATAAATGATTATTATTTGTTTTACTTTTTTGTTATTCCTATTCCTTCTTTGGAATAAAATAATGTATTTGTACTTTTTTAATAGTAGTCCACCACCGTATTATTTATTACAGTACTAATTTCAATAAATTAAATTACCTACTTGAAGCCAATTTTGAGATTTACGTATTTAATTATTTTCTAGTTTCCAACGATACGAATGTCGATCGGCTTAAAATAGTACCATTGAATGAATGAGCAATCTGCATGCCTTACCCCCAGTTTCCGAAACAAAAATTATGGAAAGATTTACGTCAACAGTCTGTTAACTTCAAATTAAAGGTGTTTTGGGTTGTTGAAAGAAATATGTGACAGTCTGTCAAATGTTTGTACTTTCAATTGTTAACCTTCAATTAGCTCTAAATCAAAGCAATTTTGCGTTTCCCGTAAGCTTTTTCGTATGTTAACAAACTGTCAACATGCGTAAAGTTAATTGTTGAATATTGACCTATTAACTGCATGTTACTTGTCATAGTTTTAATAAAAATGCTAAATCTATGTGAATAACAGTTCACAGGTGTAGGAGAAAACTAAAGGTAATGCAATTTAAGATAAAATACTATATTATATACAATTTTATGCCGATTACTAAAATACATTTTGAACTTACTGCCTTTACATACCCCGTTCCTCTTGACAACATATCTTGTCAAAATTGACGTTTGACGTATTCTGTCAGACGAAAGAGACAACGCTATGCATTAAACAGAATAAGAAAGACCTCTAAGTTGAATGAAAGAATAAATTTTGTCGGGGTGGCGAGACGAATAAATAAATCATCGTAATTTTGTCAATCAGATAATTTGGAGAAAAATTGCTTTTCGGAAACCCAATAATTGTAACAAACTGTTGACTGACTGTTAATTGTGACAGTGTGTTAGCCAGTTTGGCATGTGACACGCCTTTTCAGAAACCGGCGGTAAGGCTTTAAGAACCGTTCACAGGCTAATCAAAAAGCTTTCACGGCGACTGCGCTAGTGGGAATATTACATAATAATATACTCGATACAGTACTCGATTTTGAGTAGGTCATAGACTATACAGTTACTTATCGAATACAAATGAGTAGGTACTTAAGTAGTGTGTGTGACGTCATAGCTTGATGTTTGTTATTTTATGACTTTGATGGAAACTTCTCTCGAAGAGCAACCTAGTAAATGTTATGAGTTTGGTTACACCGGACTAGTACATTCAAGGTTGCTACGGCAACCGTGCATTATTGTGCAATAGTATCTACCTTATGTCAAAAACATCATAAACCTCATGTTAATCCCAACTAATATTATAAAAAAAATTAAAAATTCTTATATTTTGATTAAGTTTGTGCGCGAAAAGTCCCGATATAATTAAAAACATAATATTATAAATTTTCACTTCGAAAAAAAACTTTCATCTGGAAAAAAAATACTGTTTCTGGATAAAGAACAATAACTTTCGACGGTCACAATTGCTTTAGGACGCTAGATGGCGCTACGTGTATGTCACGCGGACAAAGTCGCGGGCAAAGTGCTAGTAAAATATAATTAAAGTTAAATCAAAATAGTAAATTGTTGAGTATTGGATGACGGTCGAGAGGAGTGGAATTTTTGTCAGACAGACAGACAGACAGACGAAGACGCAGCATAAGGGTTCCTTTTTTACCATTTTGGTACGGAACCCTAAAAATCAACCAAGTTGTAGGTTTTATAAACAAATTAAACATACCTATACAAAGCACGTACATCACAAAAAAACCTTTAGGAAACTCTTTACGTTTCCAGCTAATCTAACAGCCCCAACAAATTCATTTAAAGACTGCAAAATCATTTCAATGATGAATTGCCTCACTCAATTCATTTTCGATTCACGGGAGACTAATGAGTCATTGTGTACGGAATTAAACTCAGATGTATTATACTCGTGTGGTAGCGGGGTAATTGAATTGTTCAAATTGCCTGCACCTGCATCCAGGGTTGTCAGGCAATCTGAAAAGCTCGATTTAACAATAGCTGAAGCCAATTTCTGCTGTATATTGTAGTGACTTACAATAGGCCATGAGTAAACTACAATAAAATTGTACATCAAAAATTGTTAATAAATAGGTAAATAATTACCATAATATCTCAAATTTTCTAGCAGTTAAAGTAATTGTCCAAGTACAATAAATTATTATAGTTTACATTGATTATGAAGTAGATCATAATCATCACACACACTGGCCAGTACACGTCATAGCCTATTGTAAGTCACTGTTTCTTCCACATAATATACTCAATTCCTCACACATGCATGGCAATCCAAGCATAATTATCTCCGTAGCAGAAAACATCGGCTGCTAGACGTGCCTTCATGTCGGACTGCAGCCCGTGCTGCATCTCCCATACCGCGCGTATTGACCGCACTAAATAAGCTCGTGGAAGCCAACCCGGACTGCGATCTATTCTATAATAAATTCGCCAATTTAATGGTTATATGCCTACTTTTTTTGGAAAATAATAAGATTTGAATAATTTCTATTATCAGTCTATGTTTGTAATTATTATAATTTTTTACTTTGATTTATGTAATTGGTGTGTATATGCCGTGTAAATCAATAAAATAAAATAAATAAATATCTGGCAACTCATCACATTTACACAGACAAATATAATGTTATCAATTTTTTTTCGGCTTTAACGTGTTTAAAAGTTGCACAAATATACAGACAAATATATTTTAATAAAAAAAACGTTTTTTTTTTTTTAAGAATCAGCAGGTAAAAGCCGCGTGTGCCATGCCATCCCTTACAGCACGACTACGCTGCAGAGGTTTTGAACAAAAGATAAATTATTTAAGCGCTCGTGTAAATCACTATTAGTGGGTCTTCGAAGAGAATAGCCGGTTTCTTTACAATTCTGAATAGGATCTACCATCCGGATAATTGCGAAACCTTGCATTTTTTTTAACGGATTATACCAGGGTTCCATAAGTTTAAAGAGATGTTTCTTTAGTCTTCAAGTAATTTAGTGACTGTGGTCGATTCTTTATTTAGTGCCATCTGATGTTAGAAGTGCACCTAGCTTCTAAATGAACCAGTGTCAATTTTTCAAAGTTTTGAAGGTTTAAAGGACACAGCAGACGCCCATAGAACGCTGGGCTTCAGATTGTGTATGTCGGTACAGATATGAAATTAGTTTGGTGTGATCGAGTATTTCAAGAGTATTTAAATTCATTTTTTATTTGTTTTTGTACGTAATTGGATTAAAGAGAAATCTTTGTATTTGTGACAGTGAGGTTAAGTATGATGGTGTGAATGATCCAATGAAGTACAGCCCGACTAATGAGTTCTCAATTCAAAGGTTTTAGATGCTGTCGACATGATATTCTATGGAGGCACGCGCCAGCCAGCATGCACCTGTTTTTGTTTTATTGGTTTTTTCAAAATGTCAACGGCATAATCATTTTATTTCTTATTTATTTCGATTTTTGATTCTAAGATAAATTAGGCAAAGAACAATTAAAATATATTTATATTTTTGGAAGCTTTTATTACTGTACCATATCAAGCCCAAAGCTACCAACGTACTTTAGCGATATGAATATATTTACTGTCAATGTATATTTTTGTCAAAGCCATGTTAAGCTTATCTTAATATTAATATATTAAATATTAAGACGTTATTTTAAAAACAACTAACATAGGCGGGGTTTAACTACTACTACTACTACTACTACTACTAACTTTTTACCTCTGCTGCCACGGTATGGCAGAGGTTGCGGGTTCAAACCCCGCCTGTGTGAGATGTTTTTGAAATGTCTTAATATTTAATAATATCTTAACTGTCGTTGATTAGCCCAGGTATGCGATAAATAAATATTCGAAACTGTTTTTGTAGATCTAAGAGCCTGTCTCGAATAAATTTGATGAATGGTTTCGTAAATGTAAGCAATATACACAATTATTATTTTATATACGAGTAAATTAGACACTATAATTTACTCGTATATAAAATAATAAATTAAAATGTGCAAATTCTATAAAATTTTATCAAAATGTACTAAGACTTACAAGTATGTACCTACCTATATTAGATTAAAAATTCGCTTACTTTTACAATGCCATATAATATATGATAGATCGTGAGTCCACTGATCTGTCAGTTGTTGAAGTTGACATCGATATGTCAATGATAACTTCATTTTCGCTCTCAAAAATATTTCACGAAATAAGCTTTTTTAAATAAAAAGCCAAGTGTTGAAGTAGGTGTGATAAGAATGCTAATTTCTTATGCTAATGTAGTGGTGACAGTCTATTTTTATCCAGAACAAACTAAAAATACCGGCCAAGTGCGAGTCGGACTCGCGCACGAAAGGTTCCGTACCATTAACCACCACCATTACCGTACTGTTACTTATAGCACAGGTTATCCTAGTTTAAGTGACAGTGTTCATTAAATGTAAGTTAATTTTGTTTGAACCAATAAACGTTTATTTATTTATTAATTAACTATAAAAACGGCAAAAAAAATCATGTCTGTTGTATGGAGCCCCCCTTAATTTTTTTTATTACTTAATTAATTATTTATTTTTAAAGTGAATATATAATTAAATATTCTCTGAGTATTTCAAGCGTCTACCTGGTGCCGTTATCAATATCGAGCAAAAATGAGAAAAAAACTCACGTTTGTTGTATGGGAGCCCCCCTTAAATATTGATTTTATTCTGTTTTTAGTATTTGTTGTTATAACGGCAACATACATACATCATCTGTGAAATTTCAACTGTCTAGCTATCACGGTTCATGAGATACAGCCTGGAGACACACAGACAGACAGACAGACGGACGGACAGCGAAGTCTCAGTAATAGGGTTCCGTTTTTACCCTTTGGGTACGAAACCCTAAAAAACCAGACTGAAATTCCACTCAACTCAAAATGTCACTGCAGTTCATTTACCCCTTTCAACCACACTAAGATAGGAGCATACAAGAATATTCATTGCAGAAAAGGCAAGAAAAATCAGTTTCCATTGCGCTGCAATGTACGGCCATATTTAACGCGTTGATGTGTTTCGGCGGCTGCCAAGTTTGCACTCTTCCTCGCATACAGGAGGCATTAGCAAAGTATGTTATGAATGATTCTGTGTGTGCTTGCCTGGTATTGCGAGAGTTCTGTTTAGGTATATTGTTTGACGAGAAATGTAGCTGATATATCATAAGGAATGCACGATCATTTAGAATACATCTGGCGCATTCTGGGTATTTTGTTTTGCTACCTTATATATCTGGTAGATCTTTTTTCCATTGCTCAATCTTTCTCATAGTCTATGCTAATATTAAAACCAGCCAAGTGCGAGTCGTACTCGCGCACCGAGGGTTCCGTATCATTTTGGACGTTTAAAAGTTAAAAAAACCGGACCGCATAACTAAGTCTTTTGTGAAGGAATTTGATGATTTTGAAAAAACTGTACTAGTTAGGAACACCGTTTTATTTTTGGTGCAATATTTGGGTCAATTCCTATCAACTCTAATTATTTTTGCGAATTTTTAAACATGTTAAAGCCATGTTATGCTTATTTTAATGTTATTAAATAATAAGACATTCCAAAAAAAATTGACACAGGCGGGGCTTGAACCCGTGACCTCTGCCGAACCTTGGCTAGCACTCTCACCAACTGAGCTACTGTGTCTTCGCCTGAATCAATTGAAATTTGGAATCCCTTCAATACGCCTCTTCCGAGCGTCAGCGACATCTATCGGAGAATAGTTACATACAAACTCCAACTCAATGTTTCCAATCTTTGCAGTTTGGAAGAACATGGCTTTAACATGGTTAAAAATTCGCAAAAATATAAATTTATAATGTATAGTAGGTGATATCGTATCGATGTTCTTCCAAACTGCAAAGATTGAAAACATTGGGTTGGAGTTTGTATGTAACTATTCTCCGATAGATGTCGCTGACGCTCGGAAGAGGCATTTTTATCACTTTATACGTCCAAAACTGATACGGAACCCTCGGTGCGCGAGTATGACTCGCACTTGGCCGGTTTTTTTACCCCTGACAACGTATATATGCAAAATTTCACGATGATCGGTTCAATGGTTCAGGCGTGAAAAGGTAACAAATAAACATACTTTCGCGTTTATAATATTTATTAATTAGGATGGATTATTATGTATATATTTATGAACATATATGCAAGCAAACTGCGGGGCTCGGAAAACTAGTAAATAAGACAGGGGAATAGTCAATCTTAGTTATTTTTAGCTAAAAATACTTTGTAAGTTATCTTTTCAATGAAAGGTGTTTTGTTACGATTATCTTTAGTAGACTACGATAAGCTGAGCCATTGATGATGATGATAATCCATAAAAAAGATAAAATTCTCGTTACGTTATGTACCTACTAACAAAATACAAAAATATATAAACACGTCGGTCGATGACTGTGTTTTATTTTAAAAATGTTTTCTTGAACACAGCTAAGCGGATTATCATTTACATCGAGACCCTAAACCATTTATTTTATTTGCATAAAATAAAAAAATGTCCCAATATATCTCTGTAATATGCATAAAGGCTTGTAAAACCCAGTTTTATGAAACAACTTGGATTGTTTTCTAAACATTGAACGTTGAATTTCAGATACGTTTGTGAGAAAATCTTTTTGTTATTTCTTTGAATAAATACTGAGATGTATTTCACATCTCCGCAGTAGCTATTTAATCTATATTTCATAACAACAGGCACAATAAGCAAACGTCTGCAGACAATATGAATATTTACTACAATGCGGTATTTGAACGCATTTGTCTTTAGATATTGCGTGAATACTTCTTGTGTCGTGTCAATGAGATCATTCAGCTAGACAAAAGTTTAGTCTCCTTATAGATAAAGTAACATTTAGGATCAGTGAGACCAGCTTGTGTCTCAGCAATGGGAACATTATATCGCACCTCGGTGCTACAACGTCACTAATAGCTAAAACTGCAAAATCTAATCTGAACCATATCCGTATTAGGAGCAAGATAAACATTTTTGATTTCAGTTTTGGCTATTTATGACGTTGTTGCACCAAAAGTGATTATGTAGACTGATTATGCTACGCTATGGATCAGTGCCTTCATCAAACCATCATCCAATCTGGTAGGAATATCATCCAAATGAATTATGAAACGAAACAACAGTAGAGCAGCATTATTACTTCAAAGTGAAATCATGACAATAGACGATCTACCTTAATAACAAAACTCTAAAAACTTTTAGTCCACAGTCCTAAACAACTCCACCCGGCAACCGAATATTCTCCATCCCCGGACACAAATCACGGCAGCTGATACACAATACAACCTCAATCATAAGTACCAGGGATGTTACGGAGGTGATTTTATCGGAACCGAAGTCGGAGTCGGAGTTTTCAAAAATTTGTCGGACTAATAACCGGAATCGGAGTTGGTGTCGGAGGTGGTGGCAGAAGAGAGATGTGCTAAGGGCACGTCTAAAGAATAAAAAATATAATTCAAACATTTTTCAGTCAGCCTCTTTAATTTTAATTATTTTAAACATATTTATGAGAATTTGTCTCGTAAATATGTTCAAAATATAATTCCGTTTTTTTATTCCGTTTAGATATAATCTCAATGCGTTAAATGTTACAAATGGTGTTCTAATGTACTAAATGACAACGTCAAACGAATAAGAGAATACCATTTCTGACATTATGGCATTGAGATTATATCGAAACCAAATCGGAACTCAAGAAAATTGGGCTTCAAATTAAAGCCTCCGATTTAAAACTGTCGGAGCCGAAGTAGGAACCGGAGGTGTAATATCAATCGGAAGTTCCGACTTATCGGAGTCGGAGTCGAAGCCCTGTAACATCCCTAGTAAGTACGTACGCAGGTATTTGACGGATAGCATAAATTAACCTTTGTCTGACTTTATGACAACCATATTTTTGTTTAGGAATAATTTAGGGGGACTCGAATCTCTTTTTACGCAACTCTGGAATGTCGGTCTCAGGTGAATTTGTATGTTTTTGGCGAATATTTCTGCGTGAAAACGGGTCTGCTTTTGATTGCTGTTGAGATTAATGTAATAGGTCTTTACCTATGAAATTGCCGTTTTGTATGAAAAAATTTAAACGAATTTTTTTCATGTATTTTCTATTTGTATTAATCGAAGTAATCACCCATGCAATCAATGCATCTTTGCCAACGCAGTGGCAGTTTATTGATGCCCTTCTTAAAGAAATCAGCTGGACGGGAGGCAACAAATTCTTCAAAGGGATTTTGTACTGCCTCTCGGGTATTGAATTTTTTTCCCGCCAAGAAGTTATCCAAATTCTGGAAAAAGTTAGTAGTCTGTAGGCGCAAGGTCTGGTGAGTAGGGCGGATGACGGAGAGCTTTCAACCCCAGTTCTTGCAACTTGGAGACCGTCTGCTGTGCAGTATGAGGTCGCGCGTTGTCGTGCAGGAGCAGTGGAGACGAGCGATTGACCAATGCTGGTTGGAGATGTGCCAGCTTCTTCATCATTGTGTTCAGTTCTTCACAGTACACATCTGCAGTAATGCTCACCCTGTTTGGTAAGAAGCTGTGATGAATCACACCGGCGCTAGACCACCAAACAGTGACCATCACTTTTCTAGGGGTAAGTTTTCGTTTAGGGCATTGTTTAGGTGCTGAACCAGGATCCAACCAACTTGCTGAGCGCTTGCGGTTATCAAACAGAATCCATTTCTCATCGCAGGTAACAATGCGGTTCAAAATTCCTTCATTTGTGTGTCTGTTGAGCAGTGCAAGGCACGTCTCGACGCGTACTTCGCGCTGGCGATCATTGAGTTCGTGGGGCACCCATTTGTCAAGCTTTTTCACCTTGCCAATTTGACGCAAATGGACCAATATTATTTTGACGCTAACGTCGAAAGCTGCTGCTAATTCAGCCGTAGATTGTGTATCATCAGCTTCCACAATCACCTTTAATTCGTCATTGTCAACCAAAGTGTTCGGACGACCGCGAGGTTCATTTTTCAGGTCGAAATTTCCAGAACGGTAGCGAGCAAACCAATAACAGGTGGTGCGTTGGTTTGTAGTGTTAGCTCCGTAAACGTCGTTGATGTTGCGTGCCGCTTGTGGCGCGTTGCTGCTACGACGGTACTCGTATTCCATAATTACTCGAATTTTTAACGTATCCATGATGACGAAAAAGATTGAAATGCGATGAAAATGTAACACTAATCAATAAACAAATGACTACTTTTGGAAAAAAAATACCATGTTTTTAAAATAAAATTAATTTGAAATTGGAATTCTTAGCCAAACAAAAATTATTTTGATTTGAAATGGCCAGTACTGCAGAACGGCAATTTCATAGGTAAAGACCTAATATTAGTGTATGGTTTTTGGGTAGCCTGGTATTTCCCTTGCCGCCGTCAATCTCAAAAACGAACAATAGGTATAAGACAGAAATAATCTATGCTACTTAAATGTAGGTATTTGATATTATAAAGCCGAAGAGTTTGTTTGTTTAGCATCATCGGCCTATAATGTTTCCACTGCTGGGACATAGGCCTCCTCTCTGTGAGAGGGAGTGGGCCGTAGTCCACCACGCGGGCCCAGTGCGGGTTGGTGGACGTCACATGTCTTCGAAGTTTTGGTTCTAGGACATGCCGGTTTCCTCACGATGTTTTCCTTCACCGTTAAAGCAAGTGATAATTCATTTCTAATACGCACATGACTCCGAAAAGTCAGCGGTGCGTGCCTCGGGATCAAACTCGAACCATTCGCCATGGGAGGCACATGGTTAGACCACTAGGCTATCACTGTTACGTTTGTTTGAACGCGATAATCTCTGAAACTACCAGTCGGATCCAAAAAAAAAAATTGTATTATGATAACCAACTTCATGAGAAATAGTATAGGCTATTTAACATCACGCTGCGACCTTTAGGAGCCGAGCAACGGAGATGAAACTGCGGGGAACAACTAGTCATAAATTGGTATAAAACTTAACTGGGATAGGTTACTAGAATTAATTTAAAATACGAAAGTAACTGTCTCTTCACGATTATTATCGCCAAACCTATTTTGATATAATTTGGTACCTTGTACCTTTAAGATTTGATAGCTTGTACCTTGAAAAAGTTGAAGGCACCAGAGCACGCGGCAGGTCTCCAATGAGATGGACAGACCAGATCAAAGCTGCAGTTAACCAGCCCATGCACGAATGCACTCGGGAAGCAGCAGTTAGAGGAGAATGGCGCCGCATAACCGAACGGGTCACACGTCGAGATACCTAATAACGACCACGACCGCTCTGTCAAGAGTGTACCGACTAAGAAGAGACCTTGAAAAAGAACAAAGTGTATACTATTTATCCAGATAAATAAAGTAGTTTCCACAGATTGAGAACGAAACCACACAACAAACCACAGACAACGGCTAGTACTTAATATGTATTGAGTTATTTTCCCGACATCACACCATTGTCAATAATTTATTCTTCAATTACTTACTTCTATGTATATCTATAGTAGTTAAATCTTCTACCATTCAGGGTTACAAGTCTGTTGGCACTATAAACGATTGCTTGGCTCACTGACTCTCATTTATTTGCCAAGGACCCAGATTCGAAGCAAGTTGATGAATATTCCTTGCTGCCAAGTATCTTAAAATTAAACTGGCTTGTGCTGGACTGTGTAAGGGTGTTTACTCTGAATCGCTTTAACTAATTAAATAGTTGTTTAATGTCGTTGTAATTTAAGGAAGGGAGGAAATTGATTCTGCCTTTTGTTCCAATTTTGTTAGATACAGACTACAGGGCGTAAAAAAGGTTGGCAAGGATTTCGAATCAAGTAAAAGTAGTATTTATTTTAGGAAAATTATATTTACACCATAGACAGCCCCACATCGTGTCCAACTCACTTGGTGTCCATCCTATGGTTGCCTGGAAGAAATCGCAGATAGCGATAAGGCCGCCCATTGTATGTTCTTGTTATTTAATGTTCTGTACCTATATTATATTTGGTGTACAATAAAGTATATAATAAATAAATAAATAAAACAGCAAAGAAAAATATCTTTTAAAAATAATTTACATTAAAGTTAGCTTGGCTCATTCACAACAAGACGAATCGTTATTTTTGACGAACGACGACTGTTTTTTTGCAGCGGTAATGCTTTTTAAACGCCCGTGTTCACACATTACGAATCGCGAAAAATGACGGAAACATCTTAAATCACGTTTCGTCTTTTAAAAATTACGTTCAGCAAAAAACACGAATCGTGATTTTTTTGTGACGGAACCTGTTCGATAGTTCATCCAAGACTGAACTCTGATTAAATTAAAATAAATCAAACAGAGCGTTTCTTCATCGTGAAAACAGATTACTATATACCCTTTTTATGCCCTTTTTACTAGTGAGGGCAGTTAATGAGACGTGTATTTTGTATATATTACCATACCTTAATTACGACAATAGTAGTCCTAGCATTACGTATGAACATTTTTTCTCTCAAAGGTAAAATTTTGTTAGATACGTACAGTCATTGCTACTACGTCTTCAAGAGATTTTTTTAGGGCACAGAAGTAAAACATCTATTTACATGTTTTTATTTTACCGTTTGCTGAAATTATACAAGTAGAAAAAGTTTTTGTATTCCAAAATATTTTTTACATACACTGAAGTAACTGCTGGTACTATTGTTACAGTTTTATGAAAATAATATCTGAAAAGTATTTTTGTAATGAAGCAATTTCTATGAAATACACGTTTCATTTATTTTCTTGCGCGTCTTACATTTTCTAATATTGAACATTTATAGTCCGTCCATCTGTTATCATTGTATGGTTGAAATAATTATTTATCTATTAAAATATTATAGCATAGCATAGCATAATCGGCCTATAATGTTCCCACTGCTGGGACACGGGCCTCCTATGTGAGAGGGAGTGGGCCGTAGTCCACCACGCGGGCCCAGTGCGGGTTAGTGGACGTCACATGTCTTCGAATTTTTGGTTCTAGGACATGCCGGTTTCCTCACGATGTTTTCCTTCACCGTTAAAACAAGTGATAATTAATTTCTAATACGCACATGACTTCGAAAAATCAGCGGTGCGTGCCCCGGAATCGAACTCGAACCATTCGCCGTGGGAGGCACATGGTTAAACCACTAGGCTATCACTGCGTATTCAAATACTATCGCATTTTAATTAAAATATTATTTACTAACGATGCCCCACAGTTTTACCCGCCGGCGGTGTTTAATTTAAATGAAATCGGATTATTTACCCGCCCGCGCTCTTATTTTGTTTTCGCTTAATATTCTTTCTGACTTTTTTCCCTTTTCCTTGGCTTCTAAGGGTCATAGTGTAATGTTAAATAGCTTATTCTATTTCTCATAAGTTTGGGTATCATGTATATTTTTTTTTTTCGAATCTGACGGATAATTCCAGAGATTGGCGCGTTCAAATAAACTCTTCAGCTTTATATTCAGACTAGTTGTTCCCAAAAAGTTAAAATTCCTGTTTTAATCCCTGAACTTTTCATTGAAATCCGATACGCCATTTCAGAACCTATTCGAGACAAATCAGACAGTCAAAAATTCCAAAAACTTTCATTTATGATTAAACATCTTTTAAGTAGGTTTCACTAAAATTTTAGCATATATCTTGAAATCATAGACAAATACTTGAATTTTATTTACTGGTATAGATTTTAAGGAGATTTATCAGCGTTTATTTTTATTAATTCGATCTCAATCAGGGCCAGCTTCATTACCAACTCTCTGTTTAGTTGGCAAACTTTTTTGTTTTCTACCACATCATGAGCTATTAGGTCCCAAACCACTCTAAATAACTTCTTATAAAACTTACGGACAGAAATTGATCGGCCCACGCGAGACCACAGTTACATAACACATTATCTTTTATTGTCAACACATTGATCACCGTAAAAGCCTTGGTGAACAAAATCCATCAACACGACAACCACAAAAACTTGAATGCGAACGAACTTATCAATCAATTTGCAATGTATTACGCAATTTCATATGATACGCGTGTGGAAAGAGGTAATATTCTTCGTTAATTAATTTCCCTTTTTGTGGTGTGTGATGAGTACGGAATTAAATGAAACCCTTTGTATGCGGAACCTTCCTATGGATGATTATATTATGATAACGTAACGATTTGTTGTGTTTTGTAAAAAAAAAACCGGCCAAGTGCGAGTCGTACTCGCGCACCGAGGGTTCCGTATCAGTTTTGGACGTATAAAGTGAAAAACGCCGGACCGCATAACTAAGTTTGTTTGTCAGAGAATTATGACTGTTCCAAATTTCAAGTCGATAGCTTTAGTAGTTGCTGAAATAAGCAGGTGTGACAGACCGACAGACAGACGAAGTCGCACCATAAGGGTTCCTTTTTTTACCATTTTGGTACGGAACCCTAAAAATGCGATTACCTATACAGTGAAGTAGTGAAGAGAATAAATGTTTCTATTCTTCAGTCGACAAAAGCCTAAACGCCAAGTACGGGTCATCGCGTGCTCGGGCAAAAGAGACAATGAGTTGGATAGAAAGAACTTTGTCTATTCTTGGTAGAATAGAGGTGGGATTGGTCGTACTATGCGTGCAGTAGCCAGCTAGACCTCAAAACATTTTTTTAAACATCATTAACCGCTTTACTGCCGCATTGTCACAATAAAAAATCTATTGTCTCGCGTGGATCTGCATTTCATCAGTTCACGAGTTGAACCCCCATTTTCCTGATCTATGATTCTGAATACATCAATCCTAATTCCAATATATCTTAAACAGTTTCACCCTATTCTGTAATGACAGAAAAGGGTGAAACTGTTTGTGTGTAACTGTGAAATGTCACAACACGATTTCCATAAACCAGGTAGACGTCCCAGAAACTAATCTTGCCTTGATTCACCGAAGTTATTTCAAATTGTAACTAAGTAATTTCCATTTACGAGTCGTGCCCCTTATTAAAACGGATAGCCTTTAGGGATACGGCGGCTAAAACTACGGAGTACGGGACCTTCGTGTTACCTTCGAATCAATTCTAATAATCGTACCTTGTTAGAAATTCCTAATTGTAAGGGACGTTCGAAATTAATGCTGCTATGGGAATTAAACGGCAGTTCTTTACTTCTTGTTGGAGGGTTTTTCTGTTGTGAACGTATTATGTAACGTAATTTATGATCTAGGTACTTTGTAGGAAAATAAATATTATTTTGTCGTATATCACACAATATATTTGATAGACGAATCATCCGTTCGGTAAAAAACTTTTTTGTACAACATTGATAACAGATTTACCCAAAAAGCCAGAAAAAAACTGCTTATTCATTCAAACATCCGACGATTGAAAGGCGTTTATAAAAAATCTGGTAACAACACGGTTTTTCGTCCAAGAACGCGTAATCTTCCAAATAGATTACAATACAATTTATGGATATGGCTTGGCATAATATCAAATTTTAGACTACGAAATACCTGTCAACATCTTGAATCAATCTCGTTTGTAATTAAAACTTACACATTTGATACGCAGAAATAGTTTCAAATACAGAATTAGAATTCTCATTTGATCTGTCTTGGTTCTGTTTGTGGTCCACAATGGAACTTTAGTGGTAAAGTTTAGATTTCAATTGTTTACTGGTGCGTCTGTTTAGGATAGTAGGTAGAACACAACTCGTTGGAGTCGGGCAAGGAAAGGTGACGTAGAAAGGGTTAAACCTGTCTGTGCTTTGTTATGAATATGAAGGACGAAACTTCTGTTATTATTCGTTTTTTTTTTATAATAAAACGTTGCCCCACACTAGGATTTCTCCTGTATCGTGAGTGCGTTTACAAACACAAATTTTCACATACACAAACAGCCAGACCTATGTGCAATGCGGGAATCGAACCCGCGACACGTTGCGCAGCAGCCAATATCTGCCACTGCGACAACCGTGCGGTCTTTGTATTTGTTACACGAAAATAGTGTTTGCTAAGCTAATGTTTAAAATATACAAAGTTATTTGAAATCAGAATACAAATAACATAATTATCTACGCTAATTATAAAGAGAAGGATTTGTTTTTGTTTGTTATGAAGAAAACTCAAAAACTATTGCACCAATTTCAAACATTATTTCACCAGTATTAAAGCTACATTATCATTGAGTAATAAATAAGTTACTGCTTATCCCGAGAAAATGCACAGTTTTCGTGGGTTACGCGGACGAAGTCGTGGGCAAAATGCTAGTTATTTGTATAAAAAAACTATCAGTTAGTAATTTTTGCCTGCTAATTTGTGCCTTAATTTTTAGCACGAAGCGAATTTAAATAATTCGTTTATTTACATAAAATTTCAAAAAACGTAACGTATTTGACAATATCAACGTCAATATTTGTGTAGTTGATTCAACAACTGTACCAAAAAAATGTCAGTAATATATCTCTTAGAGCATTACAAATATGACGATGTAAAAAAATAAAATCTGAGCACTTATCTCTGCTATCTTTCCAAGAAACTGAGAAAAACGCAACTCAACGACGTTCCCGCATCCCTTTTGACGCTAAGCGAAGCGATTACGCACTTTCATCCAAACAAGCTTACTCAGAGTTAAAAGCCAATTTATCAGCGCGCCTCAAATTGTGCATTATCATTTATACGCGTCCTCTTACGCGTGTGTGCGTCGGAACGTTCCAATGTGAGCGTAGGCACTGCGTTCGAATTTGAATTTATCTTCAAACGTGTGCGTGAATATGTTTTAGTGTGCGTGTAACTGGATATGTTGATGTATGAGTGTAGAATGTTAATGTACGCGTCATGTGATGTGGTCGGGTACATTACACGTGTAATGTATCTATCGATGTAGTGTACATTAGGTGAGTTTAATGTTAGGTGATGGAATTAGAGTATTATAGTGACGTCTCGGAGGATCGTGAAGGTTGAATAAATGAAAAATACGATATATTATAAAATATAGATACGCTCATGTATCTGAGATATAATTATACGCTCATGTATCTTTATTATTAGGTACCTACCTATTACAGTAGGTACTGAATACTGAATATAAATTTATGAATATTATTAATATTCAGGGTCCTGGCGAATAAAGATGTTCTCATGATTTTGTAAATGTGGGGCGTCGGTACCTACTTATAAAAAAAAATACCTATATGAGTCTAACGTCGATATTACAATTACTTACTAACTAACGAAAACAGTATACAGGGTGCTCCACAGCCACACCACATAGAGGGAAAGTACTTTAAATATTGGGCGGCGACATACGTCCACCGAGCAATACGACTCGCCTATCACGGAGCGCGCTGTGCCGAATTAGACGTATTATTACTTTTTAGTAACGACTATTTGATTTAAAAAAAAAAAAAACACTAACTAAAAGTGAGATAGTTAAATTATCTTTAAAATGGTGAAGGTTTCGTAAAAATACGCTCAATAGTTTTCGCGCGATCTTCACTTTTTTGAACGCGTTAGACCTAACTTTACAAATTAATTACACTACATAGATAAACGTAATCTAAAATATACTCTAATCAAATTATTAAGGAAATGCTCTAGTTTAGCATATATTTTTTTCAAATCATTAACACTACTCGTTTAGACGTGACCTTCAGATTAAAATTTTTAAAAGTCGTATAGTAGTAGTCGTATAAGTAGTATTATTGTAAGCATTAATTCCTTCAACAAGCTTCAAGAATCATGCGTATTGGACAGTAAACATGATTGTGTGTGGCAGGTATTACATACATCGTGTACAAGTACGGACAACAATGACATTTACCGAAAAAATTACACCAACTTTTAGGCCCGTATTACAGAACGATGCTCGAGCACCGATCTCTGCTTGAGCATAGATTTCAACCAATCAAATGGCTTTAAATCTATGCTCAAGCAGAGATCTGTGCTCGAGCATCGTTCTGTAATTCGGGCCTTAGTACCGTTGTCTCCATAACAGATAAAAGTAAAAACAAAATGACTGCCAATATAAAGTCTACGTGTTGTTTGATCACGTGCCGATAAAATGCGACAAAACTTTCCAAAGGAAGTAACATCACTTTCAAGGATGCGAGCCACTTGTCATCGCACCCTTGGGGGATAGAAAAATATTATTTGTCTTGTAACGGTTCAACTGATCTATATGACTTTTGTCAAAACATTTTCCTTTGCGGTTGTCCTTTGACGTAAGGAGTTGGGTAGGGGTAGATTACTGAATGTCGAAGTTTGAAATGTCGACGTATGTTAGTTCTAAAGTACAGGATCTCGATGTACGCCAGTTCGAAAGTTCACTGGAGCGAAGTATGCAAGGCCGACGTATCGTTAGTTAGAAAGCATACGAGTGCGATGGTAGCGGAGCGGGTCCTAGAGCGAGCGAAGCGAGCTCGGGAACTTGGACACCCCGACACGGACAATTTAGGTTCGAAGGGGTTGACGGGGCGAAGCCCCCGTCAACCCCTTCGTCTTAGGTTACTTTTAACCTTGCAGACGGAAATAGGAGCCCCGCGTAGCGGGGCTCCGTCGACCACCTCCCTCCCCCTATCGCACTCGTATGCTTTCTAACTAACGATACGTCGGCCTTGCATACTTCGCTCCAGTGAACTTTCGAACTGGCGTACATCGAGATCCTGTACTTTAGAACTAACATACGTCGACATTTCAAACTTCGACATTCAGTAGCGGAGTCGTTGGGTAGTGTTTTAAGAACTGTCGTCATATGTATATTATCTTTATGATTCTAAGGCCTACCGCAGACGACAGACTTATTGTGCCATCGAGTCTGTGGTAGGTCTTAAACGTTCTTAGCCATGTTGAGCTTATTGATATTAAATATTAAGGAATTCATTGAAAATTTTCCCATTTTCGGGGAATGCAGTGCAGTTGTTATAATTTTAGATACCTACCTAGTACGGATTAATATTCTAAATGTATAAGTAAATCTGTCTGATACTGGTATAGTGATCCAATTTTTATGAAATTTGATGTGGTGAGAGCTTGAACCTTGAGCTAAAAAAGGTTATTTTTTTGGCTAAATAAAGAAGGTCTCCTAGAATGCATAATGTATTAAATATATCAGTTTTCGAGTTTGAGTTTTATTCAAATTCAAATTCAAAAGTCATTTATTCAAACTGGGCTAAAGTTAATTAGCAATTTTTGAACGTCAAAATATACATAAGACAGCCCCCAAAAACGCCCGCCCTTCACCGCTTCCTAGTGTTTTAGCTGCAAAGAAGAAACGGCGCAATAAGCTCCGCAGCAACACAATTCTGTCTGTCAGTTAATTTTATGTAAAAATTATATAAAACAAAACAAAAATAAACTAAGTATAAATACTTAACAGTAAAATAATTTCCTATGCAAAATAATTATGTAACTATATTATATTGTGTATGTATGTATTCTAAACTGAGTTTAGTTGAGAATGTGACTTCAAACTAGAAGAAAATATTATGATATTAATATTATATCTGATTACAAAACTACATTTATCTCGCAAATCCACGTTTAATAGGATTTTAAGGCACAGACTAGTGAATAAATCCACGTCTGGTTACACACTAAAATAACTAAAACACGGCAGGTAACCCAAAATTACCGACGTGACCCTTCAAAACTAACCTAACTTACTACAAGCCCTATCCCTTAATACCGGCCACACCTATACATAACTATCCGTAATTCCCTCACATAACGTGGGTAGGGTCCTCAGATCATAGAAACAAGGAGATGTGCCAAGGCACTATCGAGCTTGATGCCTGATCTTGAGCAAATTGCTCATATTAAAAACGTACGCGCTGGCGACGAACCGAACACGATGGATGGTATAAATACAGTGTTTTAGTTTAGTGCTATTGTTGAGAGACGATTAGCAGTGTTAGATTGAGGGTGTGCAAAATATTCAATGCGTGGGAGATCTTTTTATTCACAAGGAGCGCTTAATTATGCGCGTAATTGTGTCGAAAAATGTACTAAAAGTGGCATCAGTTGTTCCCGTACTAATTTGCTATGATGGCATATCTCCTTGTTTCTATGATCTGAGGTAGGGTCCAACGAATTTAATCAGAACTAATTCACAGGGTGAAGGAAAACTTTTCGACTTTACTTAGCTGAACTGGTCCTAGGTGCGATTGTATGGAGTTACGACCTTTTGTCTCGCAGCTGTGTGTTGTTTTAAATGTAAGGGAAGTTTTGATTAAATGTTTGAATAGGTTATGTTTATTATCCTTTAATTACTCGGATAGTTCCGAGTCTGGGTTTTGTATGTAAGATTTGAGTCTTTAACTACAGAATACAGCCCAAATGTGGGGTAAAGTTACAATAAAATTGTTTAAAGAACTAAACAATCTTAACACACAAAAGAAAAACGAATTTTATACAAGTTACTAAAAAAACCTTCAAATTATGGCTTTCAAAAGACTGGCACCGTCATGAATAATTAAATACTTATCATTTTCGTGGTCAAGCATTAAAATAAAAAAACAAAATATGTACACACAATAGGTAAACAATTATTTTTAGGATTCCGTCGCGTAATTGCAAAACGAAACCCTTACAATTTCGTTCTGTTCTATAAATCCTCACAATTTCGTCTTGTTCCATATTATAATTTTTGACATTAATCATGATTTTTATTCTCTTTACTATACTAGCTGTTGCCCGCGACTGCGTCTGCGTAAAAAAATTATGTAAAGTTTATGTGCTTTTCCAGGTCCCTGGCTACCTCTTTGTCAAATTTCATTCAAATCAATTTAGCCGTTTCAGTTAAGAGCCATTTTACGTTTTGTCACTTCTCTCGCTCGCACAAAACCATATTTTTAAGAATGTAAAATGGCTCTTAAGTTCACAAATAAATAGAATTGAATTAATTATAAGCACAGGAAATATTATACAGGATTTTGAAGACTTAGATAAATAGTCCATTTAAATTAAATTACCTGGACTATCCAATACAAAGGGGTACCTCCAACTCAAAGACAAGCAAATCCCCTAGCCGTTGAAAAATTACACGTACTTAGTAGACCGTTTCTATTTTAGTGGAGTTGTTGGTAGAGCCGGTTTAGTAAGCCGGGATTACGAGGTAACTAATGTTCCGAGATTTAATGTGAATAATGAAATACTGCTCTAGTAATAATTAAATTGCTTGCTTAGTTAAGATTGTAATAATGTTGAAGATGTAGGCGGAAAAAAATGGTTTGTATTTTTTATTCTCGCTTAATTATAAGTAGGTTTAGTCTGCTACTAGAAATAGGTCACCTAATCTTCTTGTGGTTGTCGTTCATTAAAATAATTATCCTGCCTGCTAACAAAAAATAAACAGTCTAGAGCGAGTCAGGCTCTTCTTAAAAATCTTTTTTTACCCGAAACTATTACGTTTTCGGAAAAACCTGCAGTTTTCCTTTACTCTATGGCTCAATTCTACTAACCCTATTAACATTATTAGAAACTGGTGGTGTGGGGGGGGATAATTTCAGCACATTTTTAGCTCTAATTACCAATAAGATCACTAAACTTAAAACTATTAAAAAAAAACTTGTCTATCGACCAAAAATAACATCCATTTACGTTAAAAAAATGGTGACGTCATCGCCTAGAAACGCCGCCCCACCCTGCCAACTACACACATCAAAAGTGTCTAGGGATCAAGCATTTTTATGCGGATTTCTTGAGATTGAGATGTGGCTTTGTAATAAATTTATGATTTTATAAATTTATATGGATCCTTTTTGGTGCATTTCATAATTTGAATCAGGAACTCTCAATCAAATTCGAGTAAAAGATGAAAATAAGCTGTCAATATTTTCCCTATAAAAACATACAACGCATTGAAGACATTATTAGTGCTACTGTTTCCCTACTACTGATTAAAACCAACGTTATTATGGAGCGGCGACGTCATTTAAGCAGGGAAGAAATGCTCAGAGCCGTGGGAATGATAGAAGCTGGTTCCCGGCAACGTACTGTAGCTTTAGCTCTGAATACAAGTCAGAGTGTTATCAGTCGACTTTGGACACGTTACCGAAGCACTGGTACCGTGGCTGAGCGCCATGGAGGACGGTATCGCTGCACCACACGGAGACAAGACCGATACATTCAAATCTTAACTCGAAGAGCTCCAACAATAACCGCCATGATGTTAGCCGTGAGGCTTCATCACTCTTCAGGGAACTTAATTAGCGACCAAACAGTCAGAAACCGCTTGCATGAAGTGAACCTTCATTCCCGAAGACCGCTACGGGTACCACCTATAGCAATGCACAATCGTAGGATTCGATATCAATGGGCTCTTGAACACAGAAATTGGGCAGAAGAACAATGGCGTTTCGTGTGCTTTTCTGATGCGTCTCGTTTTGGTATGAGACCGGATACAAGACGTATACGACACTGGAGAACCCCTGGACGCCAACAGCGATTAAAATCCTGCCAGGAAGTCCATCCTTATAGTGGTGGAACCATCATGGTATGGGCGGGTATTTGGATCGGCGGAAGAACTGAGTTGATTTGGATCAGAGGCAACCTCAACGCTCAAATTTATGCTGAGACGATTGTATCAGACGTCATCGTTCCTCTACAAGTGCAAATCGGTCCCTTATTTCAGTTAATGCATGATAATGCACGACCGCACACCGCAAGAGTTGTAAGACAGACTCTCGCCGCAGCTAACATCAATGTCCTGCCCTGGCCTGCTCAGTCGCCAGACTTGAACCCGATTGAGCATGCATGGGATATGCTACAGAGAAGAGCTCTGCCGAATATGGAGGGTATCCAGTCGCAAGAAGACCTTTTTTTGTTGTTGCAACGAACATGGGCGGCCATTCCACAGCGTGATTTGGATGAACTCATTTTGAGTATGCCAAACCGATGTTCTTGTGTTGTTAGTGTTCGCGGTAGAAACACGGATTATTAATTGTTTAAGTTACCCAGTAAAATTTTAAAGAAAACTGTTATTTCAGTCTTTTTTTCGAACTTTAATGTTAGTGGTTCAAATGTCAAAAATCCCTTTATTAGGAAAATGGCAAATTTCTTTATTAATGCAAAGGTGACTTGGTTTATCGTTACTGTGACAAACGAAAACACTTTATTTGATGAATCCTTAAAGAAAATTTTAATTAATATCAATCAGGAGAAAAGTTATTGCAAAAATATATGTTGATCCCTAGATACTTTTGATGTGTGTATGTTGCAAAAAATTATAAAGTCATATTATCATTTTCACCTGATTGGTCGAACGGTATTGCTAGGCGATGACGTTACTATTTTCTTAATACGAACGGACAGTAAATTAAATAAATTACCTATTTTTTTATAAACAATCATCAGTTAAAATAACAACGACATAATAACAAAAGAATCCACCACAAATCTGTCCCTCGCTTACGTCTGAACCATTTTCGAGTCGTCCATTATTTGCTTTACTTTCGTTTTGTCCCATAACGTCCCGAAATGTCCCTATGTCCCGACGGGGACGCTTCCGTCATGACTGTATCTACAAGTTCCGTCTTTTGGGACTATTGGCAGCGGACGTTTTGTTTTTGGTTTCCTATCGAAGTTAGGTATTATAAATTAATGTGGTGCGATTTTTGTTTGATATAAAATGATTAAATGGGGTATTATTGAGTGGTAGTGTAAGGTTATACTGCGGTGTCATCATGGGTAGCAAGATTATTTTCAGGAAGGTGCATCTGAATCTTCACAATTTCACATTATAATTATTTACTAATACCTAAAATATCATGTATAACAGTGCATCCTTATAGGTAGGGAAATACAATTTGGTATTTATGTCATACTAGCACTTTGCCCGCGAATTCGTCCGCGTGACATACGCGTAGCACCATCAGCGTCCTAAAGGAATTATGACCGTCAAAAGATATTGTTCCTTCCTACGGGAACAGTACTTTTTTTCAGGATGAAAGGTATCCTATGTCCTTTTCTGTACCCCAGACAACGTATGTGTAAAATTTCATGACGATCGGTTCAGTGGTTTAGGCGTGAAAAGGTAACAATCAAACAAACTTGGTTTTGGGGTTTGGCCTTGGGTGCATTTCTAGTATAGTGCATACAGGGTTAATCGCCGGCTATGTCACCATTATTTTTTTATTAAAACTGTCATTAAGGGCCTCTACTTGTTAGCTTCGGCCCCACGTACGCTTTCGAAAGGTTCGGGATTCTGTAAACCCGGGCAACAAAAAAAAAAAGTTATATTTTTTTGTTTTTTGTTTATTTTCTTTTATGGCAGAGGGGTGCAAGTGCACCCCCTTGAACCCACTACCCAGCGCCCATGGGTGTCATCTATTTCGAAAAATTCCTCGGTATTATGAACTTAATAAAATAGGTTTATTCTGAAATTGTGTTTGGTCGAATGCTACGCTTTATTCACGTGCATTTAATCGGAGTTTCGCGACTAGTTTCGAACTTAACCGGAGACCATAACGATTATAATGTGACCAAACAGTTTGCCGCTTCGTCGAGTGACCAGCTAATGGTTATGGCTCCATAGTCTGGAACTAGTCAGGCAAACTCCGATAAACTGCACATAAGCCTGCATTATGTAACTCCTAAACTTAATTTACATAAAAGATAGTAGTGATTTTTTAATGATATTTAAATTTTTTGTTCGTGAAACCAAAGATGTGTTGCTGAAGTTTGTTTTGAAGTGGTTATGGGTAATTTTGAGGGCTGTCTTTTGTAACTTGACATTCAAAAATCCAGACAAAAGCTTTTTGTCTTGCTCTTCATGATTCTAGATCAACAGGAAGTACTTTGAAGGTTTTAATTTATTTGCGAGTGTCAAAATATGCTGCATAAATTTTCGTATTTATTTATTAAGTTGACTTAGACGCTTGATTTTTGTACAGTTCAAAGGGACTGTAGTTTTAAATATTTGACCTTAATTACAACTTGATAGCTTCACGTTTTCTTGAAAGAAACTTTGGACAGACAGACAACGAAGTGTTCCTATAAGGGTTCCTTTTTTCGTTTGGAAGTACGGAACTTAAAAAAAATGACATTTATTTTGACAACAAAATATAAAACAAAGTGCCCAACCACGTTTAACCAATAACTTGCTTCGAATGTATCCTTAATGAAGACTGCGCGTTTCATTGCTCATGAATATACATACCACAGAACAGTAAAATACATACGACAAAAGCGTATCGAGAAAATACGAGAACAAAAGATTTACTGGGCTTCTTGTTTACGGATTTACAATTCTGTATTTTTTTACTTTTGCGTATTATTAACGTAATCTTTTTAGTATCTCAGGGCTCGGCACAAATAATCTGAAAATATTATAATTATAATACAAAATATTATAATGATATTTTGATTTTGTAAGTGCGTAAAAAGTCCCGAGTTAATTAAAAAATCATGGGTATATAATTATATAAAATTGATATTGACATTTGAATGTTAGTTCAAATCCTTGAACAGTTATAAATGTGCACATAAAAGGCGTAGAAAGGGCACTGGCAGACGCCCATAGAACGCTGGGCCTCAGATTGTGTATGTCGGTACAGATATGAAATTAGTTTGGTGTGATCGAGTATTTCAAGAGTATTTAAATTCATTTTTTATTTGTTTTTGTACGTAATGGGGTTAAAGAGAAATATTCTTATTTCTGACAGTGAGGTTAAGTATGGTGTGAATGATCCAGTGAAGTACAGCCCGACTAATGAGTTCTCAATTCAAAGGTTTTAGTTGCTGTCACCATGATATTCTGTGGAAGCACGCGCCAGCCAGCATGCACCCGTTTTTGTTTTAGTGGTTTTTTCAAAATGTCAATGGCGTAATCATTTTATTTCTTATTTATTTCGATTTTTGATTCCAATTCTTAATCTCTAAGATAAATTAGGCAAAGAACAATTAAAATATATTTTTATTTTTGGTTAAGCTTTTATTACTGTACCATATCAAGCCTAAAACTGCCGACGTCCTTTAAAAATATTATTTAACGGCAAAAATATTTTATAATTATCATGAATAAAATGCTATTATGCGTTAATTAATAAAAATCCTTTTCTCACCCTAATCAAAGATTTATTTATTGAGTACAGTGCAACTTTTTCCTAAATTAATTGCGTCATAAGTTTTTCTACAATATGATATTCTTTTGTTTCAGATTTGCCGCGCTTTGTGGGGCCGGGCTCCAACGTCACGGTAGCAGTCGGCAGGGATGCAGCGCTTACCTGTAGAGTTGATAACTTACAGACGTTCAAGGTAAGTCTAAAGTATAATCCCCTTACAAATAAAGATGGAATAAAATTATGACATAAAAAAATTATGATTATACCGACGTTATTCTTTGAATGACTTTATACATGTTCATTTGTAATGCATAAGTCTTGTATAGGTACTTTATAGATAAATAATCCGATAAAAATAAAAATTAATATGTTTGCATTTGATAGCCCAATTCTTTAGATTAGCTTGTCATCGCGCTATGACCCTCAGGAGCCGAGCAACGGCTTGTGATAAATTAATAGACATTATTAACAAAGTTCCTGAATTACAAAACAGATTATTTTTATTTATTTATTCCATGTTTAAGCTGAAGCCTGCAAATGTCAACCAGCAATCCGCGACCTCTGCCGTACCGTGGCTAGTGCTCTGAACCAACTAAGCTAACGCGTCTTGCTCGCTTCACTCGCAATTGAAATATTTTTAAACACGACTCTTAAGATATACCACAATTTAAGACAACACCACAATTCACCCGATACCGTAAAAACCAGCCCTCCACACATTTCCCCATTAGCTTCGCGCTCACTTAACCCCTTATCGCTCTCCGTCTGGTCGCAGAGATAGGTCGCATTGCCCAACGAAGCTTAGAAAAGTGTTCCGCGTTCCACTGGGTAGTTCCCGCCATTAAACGCGTAGGACGCAATTGTTGGGCCCATGTGCCTCTCTGGAAATGGAATTTAGCTCTAGTATCTTGCTTGGAATTTTCCTCGTTGAAAGATAGGTCATGTTACTGTTACGAAAGCCGAGTGGGGGTTGGGTTATTATTAAATAGTAGATAGGTTATACATATTTGGCCAAAATATTTTATGGAAGTATTTATTTACGTTGTTGAATGGGCTTAGAAAATTGGCCCACTTTTTTTTGTATAGAACGTCACAATTAAAATTCTTGAGTAGATACTCGCAAAAACTTAATTTTTGTACAAAATTTTCTTTTTATTTTCTCCTTGCTTGTGTTTGGCTAACCCCTTGAAAATTGGAATGAATGACGGCAGTTGTTGTCCCAACTAATTCTTTTAATTATTTTTCTCCGACAAGACATCCTTTATTAAGGGTTGTCCGTGTGAACAAGTCACACTGCTGAATCAGCGAGGGGTCGGAATGCTCCACAATTAGTAGGACAGCTCTTCGCTATCTTAATTACTCTTCGTTTTTTTTCCGGCTTGATAAATTTTGGGTGACTTATTTCTTTCAGAGATTCGGCGTTTGACTTAGGTAGTGACGTTCATTTATTAGACAAAGGTCTGACACGCAAAAACAATATTGTTATTGTTAAAACAATATCACTGTCTGTGTTTATTGTTTGTAGGTATATTTACTTAATTGATCAAATAGATCCCAATGAAAGCCTTCCAAATATTTGTAATGGAAATGGTACGTTTATTTCTAGCAACAACTTTTCGGCGCTTAATTTTATATCGTTGTATTTCTAACATTAAGCCTGTATTTTCCGAAAGGAAAGATAGAGCTGTATTTATACTAATATTACAAAGCTGAAGAGTTCGTTTGTTTGTTTGAATGCGCTAATCTCTGAAAGTACCGGTCGGTTTCAAAAAAAATAATATATTGTATATGATAGCCAGATTTATGAGGAATAGTATAGGCTATTCAACGTTTTGCTACAACCGATAGGAGCCGAGCAACGGGGGTGCAACAACGAGAAACAGTTAGTAATATGGCACACGGCCTACATTACCGATTGGTAACTGTGTAATTATTAGTAGTAATTTGTGTAATTATTTGATGAGTATTTTATTTTCTTTGATTAGGTATATTGACGTGTGTTAGGTTACATAATTATTCTACTGTTAAGTATTTACCTACAGCTTTTTCTGTTTTAAACCTCAGTGTAACTATATTTAATATTTCTTTTGATTTATATAATTTTACATAAAAGTAATTGACAGACAGAATTGTGTTGCTGCGGAGTTTGTTGCGCCGTTTCTTCTTCGCAGCTAAAACACTAGGAAGCGGTGAAGGGCGGGCGTTTTTGGGGGCTGTCTCATGTGTGTTGACGTTCAAAAAGTGCTAATCATTTAGCCCACTTTGAATAAATGACTTTTGATTTTGATATATAAATACTCCCTTCGTTTGTATTTCTAAATAAAGAATTCTGCGAAAAACCGATCCTAACATTCATACAGAACAAGCAACAAATCGTAAAGTTTTCTCACGAACATACTTTTGCTAATTGCTTATTAAAATTGAAATCCCAAAAGTTTTAATATAAACCGCAATGAGATCCAAATCTATTTAATATTTAAAATAACTTCTGTACAGTATAATAATACTGTAAACACCAAAAGTTACCAAAACGTTCGTTCTTTTGTAAACTTTGTTTCTTAATTACAAAATTCTTAGTTTCAACATTCAGATAAGTACTTTCATATTTCTTAATTTAACTTTACCTGTTCTGAGGTGTTGCTTAACTTCCTTTGAATCAACTAATTGTATTTATATTTAATTTTCGCAATTTTTTTATGGAACCTCGTTCGTATTCAATTTAACACTGCGAAAGGAACATTTTTATTTCATTTCTGGATTTGTTTCAAAGAAAAAGCGAAGTTCTCGGCCATTTCGACTTTTGACAGCTACAACTTGATCAATTTCTTTAATGTTTGGCGTAAAACGTTTGGGTTGGTTTGTGTTGTGATTTTTGTAAAGAATTTGTTTCGCGGGAATATAAGAAGCCGTATTTCTTTTTCCCAGCATTTCTTTTTCACCCATTTCTTCTCGATAAGAAAATAAAAATGGCGCTGTATTTTAAGGTGCAAGCGGCATAGATTAAATAAATCACTCTGTTATTGTTAATAAATATACGTATATGCAAAAAATATATTTTAATACGATCATTTATAAATCTCTATATTTAGGTGGCGTGGCTCCGAGTGGACACGCAGACAATCCTGACGATTGCTGGACACGTCATCACAAAGAACCACCGCGTGAGCGTCGGCCACGGTGATGGGGCCTGGACCTTAACACTCAAGGAAATAGGCCCTTCAGACGGTGGCAGATACATGTGCCAAGTCAACACAGAGCCTATGATGAGCCAAACTCATCAACTGCAAGTTGTAGGTAAGACTTTAATAGAAAATAAAGTAGCTATCATTTTTCCGTCAGCTTAGACATAAAAAAAATAAATCATTTAACATAGAGACACACGTAAGTAAGGTGACAAATTAAAAATAAATGATATAAGGTCAACTGCGACACAAAGGTCTACTCAGCATAATGCTGTGCTATGACGTGGAACACAACATAGCGCTAATTCTCGGTGATCACCTTATAATAGGTAAACTTGAAGCAGTGGTGATGGTAGCACATAAGGACCGATTGTCACCACTGATTGTAAATAATAGATCAGACACACATTATGAATATCATTTTTTATTTTGTCAATCATACTTATCTTAAAAGGAATTAAATGGACCCGTCTGATAACTAAGTTGCCTCTAAAAGCAGTCTTAATAAACTATTCAAATATTTAATACCTTCACGTTCATCTGCCGACTTAGATCAATTAAGTAGGTACCTAATACATATTAATCTCTGACTTCTCCATTATTTAGAAGAGCCAAGTAGTCTCTGAATAATAATAGCTAAGTATATTATTGAGATATCAGCGAGGATTGTATTATCCTTATAACAACATTAATCTGGGTGGAATACAAAAACAAAATATGTATATCTGACGGTTATTCTACGCAGAATCTCAATCAGTTTGACAGTTTTGCTGTTGCAAATGGTTCAAGAAAAAAAAGACGGGGGTCATAGTGAAAACGCTTGTGATCAAGGAATAATGTAGAATATACAAATATATCAGAAGGAACACGAATCATCGCATCGGTGGACAACATGAGTTGGATAAAAATATCTAGCACAAATCTTTTATATTTTATTTCTATATTCATTTCAGTCTTTATGTTTTATCACATCCAACAGTTCCACCTGACATCGATGATGATGCAAGTAGTGGTGAAGTGCTTGTCAAAGAAGGTGAAAACGCGGCATTACGGTGTTTTGCCTCAGGAACACCGCCACCCAACATAGCCTGGAGGAGAGAAGACTCCCGGCACTTCAAAATTGACAACCAGACCTTAGGTATGTTATACTGTACATAAATTGACAACTAGACCTTCGGTATGTTAAACTGTACATATTCCCCCTAGTATAAGAGACTTTAAACATTACTGGCGAAATATGATTGTACTATTCACCTCTGCCAAACCTCTCGGGGAATACAATTGTTATATTTTCAGTTACAGTTTAATTTCATTTTACAAAAATCTTCATTTGGGGACACCAAATGAAGATTTTTAAAATAAAATTAAACTTTATAATTATTCCTTCGCACAACTGGCAATTCAAATAAAATCTTAGTTATAGAGCTAGCTTCAACTCGGAATTTAAAATGTCGACTGTAATTTTCGCCTAAGATAAATGCGAACAAAACTAATTTTAGTTTTCTAATTTGCCTTCCGTTGGAGTTTCGTTTTTCAATTACCACATCGTTACGCCCCCGTCGCGTCGTCAGGAACAAGAGTTGACCGTAAAAATAATTGGGGAGCGGTAATTTTGAAGAAAACAGCCCGACAATGTTGCTGATTTTAGACGACACGGTACCAGTACAAACACATCGTATGCATAAACAGCCCAGTAAAAGCAAAATTTGCAGATCCCGTTAATTACGTTCAAACAACAAGTACAAACAATTGTTTTATATAAACTTGAAGCCAGAAATAACCTTTATCTGTTATTCACACTACTGCACAGAGGACCACAAACATTATGAAGCGGCAGTGTGCAAAAACTGTCACAGTATGCACACAGCCAGTCACCAACAGAATTGTGGTACAAAGGGAAACTTTGTCGCTCGCGGCTATAAATTGAATGTAAGCTCTCTTATTTGCATTGTGTGCTCAAACGACGCTGTTATAAAATTTTGCTGAGTATTGCTTGGCCTTTGGCGATGGCAACTTTACTAAGTTCTAAATAAATTCCTAACTCATTATTGTCTCAAGTAAAATTTCCTTCTATTCCCAGTAAGTAGCCAGTTACTTTCTTGTGTAAAGTATTAAGTATTTGAATTTACGAATTTGTTCGCGTACAAACAGCAAGTCGCCTTTGAGTCCAAAATACACAACAAAAGCCGAACAATCCAATTTCCAATACACTCCGTGGAAAGGGACTGTTCATTATTTTGACGCAACGACAATATAAAAGAACAGGAAATATATCAAACGACGCTCTCATTAATACGGATATCTTCACAAGGAAATTACTTTTCCCAAATAAGACAGACAATGGCCCTATCAGCAGATCAGAGATCAAATCGCAGGATAGAAGGATGTAGGAAGTAGCATCAACGAGCTTACGGCGGCTTAGTGGCGTGGCCCTCGTTAGATGACGAAAAAAGAACAAGTTACAATTTAAGGAAGCGTTTCAAAAGACGAATGATTCCTCTATTATTTTACAAATCCTTAGACTTTTTTCTCGAGAAGCGAATTAATGGTATTAAAGTATTTACGCAATTAAAACTAATGCTAGCAATCTTTGTAGAAAAAGTCTGATTTGTGCCGTGATTTGAGCCTATCTTTGCTTAAACACGGTTAGTAGTTACAGATAAAAACATTTGAGAAGACTTTTCAGCCGTGAAGTTGTTCATTAAGTAAAAAGATTTCAAGAGAAACAGGTTTAATGGAAGTTGGAAACTAGGCTGAGATTTTCATCGAGTAATTTTTTGTTAAATCCAAAGTACCAATTTGAACACGGATAAGCAATTGTATTCTAAAGTTTTTTCATACTTTTTTAATAAAAAAATATTTACTACAAATGGAAATCACTATAAAAAGTGCTCAAAGGGTAGTAACTCAGCCACCGAATTTAAGCAGACACTTTCTGAATTGCGCTGCGTAATGTACATTTAGTTGCTATGATACTGTGCTATATTTCAACCAGTCATAGACTTATAAAACAATTTCAACCTTGCCCGCGACTTCATCCGTGTGACCCACAGGAACCATGCATTTTTTCGGGATAAAAAGTAGCCTATAACACTCAAAAATAATGTAGCTTTCTATTAGTGAAAGAATTTTCAAAATCGGATCATTAGTTTCGGAGATTACCCCTACATACAAACTTACAAATTTTACTTCTTTATAATGTTAATATAGATATAGAAGTATAAATAACACCACGTAAGTTCAGCTGGATATGTGGTGGCACTAGATCCGAATCTTTAAATACTATTAGTACCTGTACTTAGGTCTCATCAGGAACAAAGGGACATTTGTTGAAATAACTCATAATAGATGGCGTTGTATGTATCGATTTGTTATTGAAGTTTGTGTAAAATTGAGAACATGAAAAAATACATCATGAAAAAATACATCATGAAAAATATTTGTTCAAATTTTGAAAAATCTTTTAAGCACAGAAAAATGTATAGCCCGAAGATAGCCTGCGCTAAATCGGTCACATTTCTTTGTATGAGATGAGGCATCTGTACGTATAGTATTATATTATCTGTGACTTAGTAGAACCTCTTGCTCAAACATGTTTTCCTCCACAGTGTCAAAATGGAGCGGCCCCTGGCTGAACCTGACTGGAGTAGAACGCGTGCTGTCTGGAGCGTACCTCTGTATCGCGACCAATGGGGTGCCGCCTTCAGTCAGCAAGAGGATCCAGATTAATGTGATATGTGAGCCGACACTCAAATTAATTACCTCGTTCATAACCAGCACAATTAAGAGTGTCCCTGGACTGTCACTTCTGTAAGATGACGCTCTTCGTCATCGTGTGACGGATCAGTTTGAATTATGAGGCTTTATTATTTATTAGGATGTACTTACTCCTTGAATTTAAATTAAGGTTCATGTCTGTCCTATATAAATGTGTGTCAAGTATCAACTGCTTTGGAATCATTCTGTGTGGTTATATTTTGTTTTAGGTACCCAAGATTTTTGGATACAGTTTTGACTCTTTTAATAGGATCTTTAACTTTATGATACTAAAAGGATCCATATTTTACTCAAAGATTTACTGATTTTACTGATCGGTGTCTGTAAGTTTACTTAGCTTGTTTAATGAAGCCAAAGTAAAAACTACTGCTATTCAAAGCCTGGATGAAACTAAAAACGTAACTTGATGTTACTAAGCACTCCAATTATTTTTTTTAAATCTGATCTCACTTTACTCCGAAATGCTCTAGTCCAGACAACCTTCTAAGAAAAATCCTTTTAATAGGTCATCCACAAAGTAATAATGTACCTTAACTAAAGTGCCAACTTTCCATTAAAGTTGGTCGTGTGTTACAACTTTCTTGGTTATATTCTCAAATATTCGCGGTTCGAGGTTCATTAATAAGGAAAAAGTTTTAAAGATACCCTTTTGAAGAGGGTTTCAAGAAGAAATTGAATTTGGGAATATTTTATGATTTCAATAGTATTTAACTTAGGCCTAAAAGTCATCCTGTGGTTTATGATTTAATTTAATTACTAATAATTAATTTTACCGAACCTAGTGACAGTTAATATCCCTTTATACTATATTTATATTTTTTATTGAAATTTCAGATATAAATAAGAATGGATTTTTTGCTTGTTGCTATTTTTATTTTTTTTCTGCCAATACAAATTTTGGTTAGATTGACAGGCTATTTCATTGCTATCACCATTAACGAGTGAACTTTTACTGTAACACCTACTAATTAACTTAATTTCACCAGTTTCCCCATCGGTGTGGGCAGGCAGGGTGGCGATACGAGCCCCATCAGGTGGCTCCGTCACTCTTCAGTGCACGGCTGAAGCGTACCCGGTCCCTCAGGTCCACTGGACTCTTAATGGAGAGCAGAGACTAGTCAATGGTAAGCAGTATCATAGTATAACCTGGAATATTGTAAGATGTCGATGATTTGAACAATTTTAAAAGGCACAATATACATATGTAGTCATAGTTTGATGAGGAATTAGAAAAAAGATTATTTTGGCAGGAAAAAAAAGTGGACCAGATCTACATCAACAGTGATGAAGTTGTCACTACATAGAAAACAAAGTCGCTTCTCTCTGTCTGTCCCTATGTATGCTTAGAAGCTGGGGCGGGTCGTTAGATATTATTATATTTAAGATATTTCAAAAACAACTGACACGGGTGGGGTTTGAACGCGCAACTTCTGCCGTACCGTGACATCGCTCTAATCAACTGAGCTAACGTGTCCCACTTGCATCAGTTTTAATTTAAAATCTCTTTGAATACGCTTCTTATGACCGTTGGTGACATCTATCGGGGACTAATACAGACTCCAACTCAATGCCTTTAACTTTGCAGTTATAAATAAGGTCATCGACATGATATCACCGTCTATACAATAAGATAAGCTCATGACTTTGACATGCTTAAAAATCACAATAAATAAAGTGTTTTTTTTAATCACTAAATTTTAATTACAAAGAGATAACTAATAACTACAAGACTACAGAGTTACTCAAAGATGCTGTAGCTGTTGGATAATAAGATGATATTTTTCTTTTTCTCTTAGCAAAATATAATGTCCAACAAGAAATACGCTACCCTTTTCCTAGCCCGAGGTAAAACTTTCTTACCACACAATTATATAAAGTTAAACAAATTGTTAAGCTGAAACGGTTAGAAATTGAGACAAAGAAAAACAAGGAAGCAATAATAAAAACAAAACAAACTTACATTCCATTTAATTGCAGTCTTTTGTTCTCATTTACGCTACAATCACTTAAGTTTGTACTGTGAGGAAGGATACGTATAGCTAATTATATCGTAAGGGCACTTTGGCTGGATGTTAAATGCTTTTGAAGTTTTAAAGCTGTTGGTTTTAATGAACGTCGAGGTGGAACATATTATTCAGAAAATTAACGGTTTAAAAATACATGCAAAAAAAACGTGTGTTGTAGGAATACTCCAGTTCCAATAATATGCATTTCGTATAAACATTTCTTTTACTTATTACCCATTTTTCCACGGTAAAATGACGCATATAATTCCAACCCGGCGACTCGACCTTCTGCTCTGACGTCTCGACGGGTACTGTTCGGAGATCGCAAGCGCAATTGCTGTGAGTTTCAGATTTATGGAGGGGACATAATCCTTTTTAACCGACTTCATTAACCGACTTCAAAAAAGGAGGTTCTGTATTCGTCCCGTATGTATGTATGTATGTATATATGTATGTATGTTTGTATGTGCGCGATTTTCGCAAAAACTACTGATTGGATTTGGATGCGGTTTTCACTAACGTAATCTATATACTTTGAGGAAGGTTTTAGTATATAATACATTAGGTAATCATTCCTATGTACAAAGTTATATGCATAAATGTACTCACTACGTAGAAGATTTACTGTTGAACGAAGTCGTCAAAGTAAAAAGAGATAAAGAACTAAAAAGGGAAAAATAAAAACTTTTTTAACAAAAAATAACCGACTTCAAAAAGCCACTACAAAGAAAATAATAATTTTGGTTTCGGAAGTCGGTGGCAAAAAAGCAAACAAAAACCAAAGCCACCGACTTCCGAAACCAACATTATTATTTTCTTTGTAGTGGCTTTTTTTTTATTACATAAAGATTTCTCCCAGTCCTCTCCTACCGCAAGCCACGTTAAGGAACTTCCTTCTAAAAATCTAAACAAAGTGAAATAGATTGCTTCACAACTCACAGTTAAAGGAACATTCAATTATGGTTTATGGAACTTCAAAGCAGTCACAAAACACCATTCAATCTCAATATTGTAGTTCTGAAAAGCCAACAAATAAACGAAATATCCTTTAAGTATAATAAACGACGGTCTTCTTAGTAATCATGACTTTACGAAACATCAAACTTTGCTCAAAAAGTTTTTAATTACAATTATTATTTAAGATTCCAGTTTATTACTCTTTGATGTATCAGTTAATGAGTGCTTCGGAATTTTGAAAGTTTCGCTCTCAAAAATTATGGTTTAGCTGGAATATTTTTATTATGAATTATAAAAGAGGTTTATGAGTTAGGTTTTACGTGCGGCTCTAATAAAATTAAGTGGTAATCAGGAAATGGAAGGCAATATTGTGTAAAGTGGGCCAATGCTTGTTCCGAGGAATATGTTTGAGAGTGTGGTGTGAGACAGGGCGGGCTATCCTCTCCAAGGTTCTTTAATCTTTATGTAAATCAGGTGATAGGTGACCTCAGCAACAGCCATGTTGGATGCCATATAGACAACGTTTGCGTAAATAACATCAGCTACGCCGACGATATGGTGTTGCTGAGTCCATCGCTCAGTGGTTTGAGAAAACTGCTCGGTATATCGTCGGTCGGAAACAGTAATGGAACATTTCAAAATGGCCTGTTTTGAGTAATTAAGGTTTAAAGTTTTTTAAAATATTCAAATGCTATTTTATTTTATCTAGAGGCCTTTTTGTAATTTTTTTTTATTGAATAATATGCAGATTATAGCCAAGTTTATTGTGTACTACTAAGATTCAGGATATCATTTGTAATTAATGAGTGATCAGTATTTTTGTGAAATGTTCCAATAGTGAATTAAATTTTTTCTGAAAATCTAAGAACTAATTGGAATATTTCTAAATAAGCTAGTAATGAAATCAAACAACCAATCAATTTAGAAACCTTAATGGTTTATTTATATTTAAAAAATAAAAGAAATCAGTTAAATCTTAAAATAATTAGGTGCATAAAATTAATCATTTTCGTTATGCTCATCGGGTTCAATATGATTGTTTCCAGCTTCCAAACTTGAGTAATACAAACTTGAGTAAACAATAATCAAGTGAAGAATTTCAGAGCCATACTGGAACATTTCGAAATATTCGATTAATGAATTATAGCTCCACTTTAAAATTTTGGCTGCCAGCGGGACATTTCTAAATAAACTGATACTGAAAACGAAGAGATCACTAAAATCTGTATTTCTATAACGGAATATATAGTTTTCTGTCAAAGAGAAATGACATTTGAGTTGTACCGTTAGTGATTTAGATAAAATATCCAATTCCCTACCATTCTACATACTCATCTCAAAACACGTGATTTTGGAAATGTTCCGGTAATGAATCCGACCGACGATATGTGAATCATATGCGAGGCTTCATGGTCTTAGGTACAACGAGAAGAAGAGTGAGTACATGGTCATTAGAGGGAAGAACAAGCAACCTGAGCATATACCGCCGGTTTATCTGAATGTGATGCCTCTGCAATGTGTCTCCCAGTTCAAGTACCTAGGACACATAGTGACCGAGACTCTGAGTGACGATGCAGATATCGAGCGGGAACGAACGGCGTTGTCGGTGCGTGCTAATATGTTGGTATATAGATTTGAAGGTGTACAGTAGAGCTGAAAGTGACACTGTTCAAGGCCTACTGCCAAAGCTTTTATACCAGCGCTCTTTGGACCAACTACACCCAGCGGGCCTACAACGCCCTTCGAGTACAATATAATAACGCCTTTAGGATTCTGGTGAAGCTGCCTCGATACTGCAGTGCGTCAGGAATGTTTGCCGATGGTAAGGTGGACGATTTTTATGCTCTAATGCGTAAAAAAACAGCCTCTCTGATGAGCCGGATTCGGGGGAGCACCAATGGAATCCTAAAGTTGATTTCTGAAAGGCCAGAGTCTGCAGTGCTAGGGAGACTCATACGGCTGCACGTGACGAGATGAGGAGTTAGATTTTAGAACATGATATGACATAATATGATATGACATGACATGACATGATATATAATAATTAATTAATTTGATTTAGGTACCTACTTATAATTATAATGTATTTATTTGATTTAGCGTGATTTTATGATTAATGATTCTGTATTACTGACATAGTTTTTAAGACCTTTATAACTAACAATTATATGGACATCATTTTTGGTCCGAAATATTTTTTTTATATAAAATTACATTTTTTTTTTTATGATATGCAATGGTTATTATAGCTAAGTTAGTAGTAGGTAGTAGTTTTTTTTTAAATAACCACTACCATCATACCTAGTTATTTCTGCCGCTAAGTAGTATATTGCAGTATTCTATTGTTGGGTACCGATACACCTACCTAGTTACAGGGACATAATTCATACCATTATTATTTTATAACGAGCTTTTTATCCGAGAGTTCGTGCGCGTGGACTACAGTAAATTGACCATTTTAAATTACCTCCTTAGTGCTGGGTAGCTAGTAGTACGAAGAGGTCAAGCTGTAGAGTATCTCTGGTTCATTCCACCGGAATTAGACGAAATGTAGCTTAGATTTTAAGTTGGACCCTTAGCTACCAAACTGTGAAAACTACAACAAAATCCGTTCAGTACATTTTGCGTGGTGCGCTCACAAACAGATATAATAATATTAGACAATATTTGTTGTATAATATTATTATATTGAACTGGACCGAAAGATTTATTTACAAATAGAATATGTTTTATTTTCTAAAATAGAAAATAAAATAGATTAGGAACCGCAAACCTAGTTTGCAAACAAACAAATAATAAAAACAAAACACGCGACAACCGCTGAATACACAATAGCGCAAACTTTGCCGCAGAAAATAAATAATTTTAAGTTAGTTCTCAATTATTGTCACTGAAAATAAATACTCGTATTTATTCACAAGTATTCAGTTTTAGTGTTTAGTCTACGAGCTTGTATATAATTTAAGTTATTAGTATTTTTATAGCAGTCTGACTTTATTTATGAACCATAATTTAAACGATATTAAAGTAAAAGATTTGAATTTATTTTTAACCGACTTCCAAAAAGGAGGAGGTTCTGCATTCGGTTGGTTTTTTTTTTTTTTTTTTTAATGTATGTACACCGATTACTCCGTGATTTCTGAGCCGATTTACGTGATTCTTTTTTCATATGGTAGATAAACCTCGCGCGGTGGTCCCATATAAATTGTATTAACTTTGGTTGAGTAGATTTTTAACCAGGTGTAATAAACGGTATTTTTGGTGTATCTCGATGACATCATGACGATGATGAAAAAGTGATATTGTGTAGGTACATGAATTCCTGAACGCAATCGATCTCGATATTATGCATACATAACATCACGCCGATATTTCCCGCAAGGTTAGACAGAGGTGTATAGTACACACAATTTTTTCATGCTTAAGTCGCATTTGATAGAAGGCTAGGGAGCGAGCCTATTTCTATTACAAACTGAAAAAACACTGTTTTTAGGGTTCCGTAGTAAAACTAGGAACCCTTATAGTTTCGTCATGTCCGTCTGTCTGTCCGTCTGTCCGTCTGTCACACCCTCGTCAAATCTACAGTTCATAACCAATTTGTATGAAACTTCGTAGGTAGATGTCTTTTATAAGCCGCCATTAAGGCCTATAGTGAAATTACGAAAAATAAAATAATTAGGGGGGGCTCCCATACATGAAACTGAGGGATGAAAAACAAATTTTCGCGCACCCCACCATGTGGGGTATCGTTGGATAGGTCTTTGAAAATAACATGAAGGTTTCTAAATACCTTTTTTATTTAAGTGCATATTGAGTGAACTAGGAGCTCCCAAAGTCGTTAACAATGTGTCCCCCCCCTGTAATTTTCCAACCGCGCTATCGAAAAATCTGAAAAAAATCGAGCTTACAGCACTTAATTAATACTTTCGATTGAAATTAGTTTGAACAAGATACGTCAGTAAATTTTTGTAATATTTGAGTTTGACAACCGTAAAAATAATAATATTTCATAATAATATTATGAAATACAAACTTGTATTTGAGGTCGGAACACTGAAATACTTCTTGCTACGGAACCCTACACTGTGCGTGGTCCGACACGCTCTTGCCCGGTTTTTGTTTACTGAAATGCTCTCATCCACCAACATCTATGAATATAAGTACCTATTTAAATTCGTGGAAGTAATCGATCTCGGTAAAAGTACATAAATGATCAAAGTCGCTCTGTCCATGATTTTATGGTACTTTATTGTAATAAATTAACAACAACAAAAATGGTTACACTACACTAAAAAGATAAAAATAAAAACAGGTTTAAAAAAAACCGACTTCCAAAAACTACACTAAAAACTATGAAATAAAAATGTTAAACTTCCATAAATAAAAATCTAAATGAATATTGAAGTCGGCGGGGCCTAAGCATAAATATAGGAATGAAAGGAAATTTTAATTTGTCGAGGCGCAAAGCAAGCTGCACGTTCGCTGCACACACTGCGCACGTTCTTCCTGTTCAAAGGCTGAGAGGTAAAAACCTGAAGAGGCCCCGCCGACTTCAATATACATTTAGATTTTTATTTATGGAAGTTTAACATTTTTATTTCATAGTTTTTAGTGTAGTTTTTGGAAGTCGGTTTTTTTATTGTGTTCTTTTTCAAGAATTAAGATAATTATTGGATAAATGTATCCTGCAATTAAAAACCAAATCAACGTAGTCGGCTTATTGAAACACAATTTTAAAGCTTAATTTTAATAATGATTAGTTATGTTTTCGGTTTTACTGACGATAAATTCGTTTTTTTTTCTATTAGTTTCGACCTCAATCTTAATTAATGTTCTTAGGATCCTAACATACAGATATCTTACTAAATTATATTTGTTTTTTCAATTCTAAGGTACGAAACACAGACTAAGCATGACGTCCAGAGGGTACCGTCACACCGTGAGTCTGATGGTGATGGAGATGTCCAGAGAAGACGCGGGGGCATACCGGTGCCACGTGGAGAACACCCAGGGAAGGGCACAGGCCGAGCTGTTCTTACATTGTAAGTCTTGTTTAAAAAAAATCGTAAAACAAGTAGGTATTTAATGGAGATGATTTTTACAGTTTATAGTATGGTATTTGAATGAATAGTTTCAGAGATAACACGATGTACCTAATCAACGCGTGACGGACTGATTTAATAATAATTTGTGAGATTGCTTTCATAGGAGCGAATTTTGCGTGATTCGATTCATAAGGATAAACAAAACTTTACCCGTGCGAAGCCGGGGCGAGTTAGCTAGAATTAATTAAAATTACGCCGGTATTTCTCAAACGGGTAGGCTTCATAGTAGGTACAGTCACTTTTCACCCTATTGCCATTAACTGGGCAGGATAACATTTCAATAAAAAAAACTAATTACCTATTTGTTCGACTCCTAGTTCTATGTAAGTAGTATCTTGAAAGTCTTTGAATTGACGTACCTCATTCAAACAAAATTATATAGCATAAGCATAAGCATAATCGGCCTATAATGTTCCCACTGCTGGGACACAGGCCTCCTCTGTGAGAGGGAGTGGGCCGTAGTCCACCACGCGGGCCCAGTGCGGGTTGGTGGACGTCACATGTCTTCGAATTTTTGGTTCTAGGACATGCCGGTTTCCTCACGATGTTTTCCTTCACCGTTAAAGCAAGTGATAATTAATTTCTAATACGCACATGACTCCGAATAGTCAGCGGTGCGTGCCTCGGGATCGAACTCGAACCATTCGCCGTGGGAGGCACATGGTTAATCCACTAGGCTATCAGTGCACATTCAAACAAAATTATGATTTTGTTATATTAAGTAGACCGTAGGACTCAAACTACAACGAGTCACTTTGAGAAATCAGCAATTAGTCTTTAGTAATATTGTACCTACTCAGAATTTGAATTTTTTAAATGCTTTGTATTGCGTCTTTGATTGAATCTTTTTTTCTGAATGAAAGACCCAGCTTTTTTGAATTTTGCTATATTTAGCTCATTAAATTTTTAACAATGTTGTGGGTGAGTCCTTTCTACTAAACTACGTCTTAATTTGCGTCGAAGTTGAGTTATTTTTCAAAATCAGCTAATGGCTCAGCCATGAAATGCGACGCTCCAAGCGAAGTCGCCTTGTGCTGCAAGCGTCAGCGTCGAGCGTCAAAAACAAAGGCCACAAAGTAGCCGCTGCCTGCAAGCAGCAGCAAAGTTCCCTACACTTGTTTTTGACGCTTGCACCACAAGGCGAATTCGCTTGGAGCGTCGCATTTCGTGGCTCCTGGTAAGAATAGGGGTAAGTCTTATTTCTTTTGTTTTATTTTCTTTAATGCTTATTTACTTATTTTATTTTGCGCTTTGTATTTATATGTTATTAACACTCACTTTGCATTCAAATAAACACATGCACTCATATTTATATATTAATTGACAGCAATATCTATTTAATATAGTTTATATCTATCTATTATGTACTATGTTCGAACTGGTTTACATCCGATACGTCCAACTCACAACTAGGTCCTGTTGAAAACCAGCGTCAGGCACTAGTGATCTGGCATTTATGCTGAACTGGACCTATTTGGCAAAGCCGCTAGGCACACGGCAACTACTTTAATTTTAAGACCTTTTTTTGAGGTATTCCATGAAGCACACCCAAACGAAGCACATCCAGACGAAGCACACCTAAAGTATGGTGTGCTTCGTCTAGGTGTGCTTCGTTTGGGTGTGCTTCATGGAATACCTCCTTTTTTTTGTCTGTGTGTCTGTGTTGTGTCAAATAAATATTTTTTCTTTCTTTCTTTCTTCTTTCTTATTCAGTGAGTGCTCAAAAGTCCAGACAGAGGTCCTAAAGACGTAACGTACTAAAGAGCTTTTAGTCTACTTCGCTTACCTACTCTGAATTTTTGCATCGTAAGCGGTCGGATTGAATTTAAAGTTGCTTGGCTCTCGTTTCAGATTTAAGAACATCCTGCTTCGTTCTGTGCAACGTTAGTTTTTTAAGTATTAAAAGAATGCTTATGTGACTACTAGAATTAATTGTGAAATTAGAATTGGCCTTTAATGTCAAGACAAAAACAATAAATTATTAGATATTTTAATATTTCTTGTACCTTTGGGTCATTTTCGTACGTATGGAAGACATGCTGCGCTAACCCCAAACAAATTAGGTTATGGGCAGAAAGATGATGATGATCCATAATCCATTTATACACAATTACGTGTTCCTTACCATAATAACACTGTATTTTTGTTGGTATAGTATTAACAACAACAACAACTACAACAACGACAACAACAACGACGACGACGACAACAACAACTACAACGTTACCGCCGCCAACAACAACGTTGTTACCATGTAAGTGAAATTATCTCTTGTAGTGCAGTAGTGTAGTTTTTATCGATAATTCTGTCTCCACTATTTGTAAAATGTTAGGTTTGATGTACAACTAATTGGTTAGTGTTGCTTTTGATTTACAAATAATAATGTAATTATTTTAATGTCTCGTAGCAGTCGTAGCTAATTAATTGAGTTATGTACGCTGTTATAGGTATGTATAATATTCAGACAAAATGTTGCTATTCTTAAAAAAATTGTGTACATTATTGACACGCAGCAAAATAGCTATTAATTGCTATTATACTTGCAAACAACTAATGTAAGTATACGTGAGTCTTCAGATTTCTATGGTCTATACCTACTTATCTGTTTGATGTTAATATTAGCTATGTCAGTAACAGCAATGCCATCTATATAATAATTTTCTAGCATAAGCATAAGCATAATCGGCCTATAATGTGCCCACTGCTGGGACACAGGCCTCCTCTGTGAGAGGGAGTGGGCCGTAGTCCACCACGCGGGCCCAGTGCGGGTTGGTGGACGTCACATGTCTTCGAGTTTTTGGTTCTAGGACATGCCGGTTTCCTCACGATGTTTTCCTTCACCGTTAGAGCAAGTGATAATTAATTTCTAATACGCAAATGACTTCGAAAAGTCAGCGGTGCGTGCCTCGGGATCGAGTTCGAACAATTCGCCGTGGAAGGCACATGGTTAAACCACTAGGCTATCACTGCTATTAATCATTATTATGTTTATTTGCAATTATTTTAAATAATTGACTGTTTCTGTTTTATTTATAATTGCACAAATACTACCATCGTCTTTTTACAAATTAAATTTTAATCTATCAAGCAAATTGAAAAAAATTATCAACAGTTTTGAGAAGATTGATTTACTCTACAAAAGGTTTCTAGAATCTTAATCAAGTTAGATGAAAAATATACAAAAATCAATGCTTCTTGATAATGATAAAAAGCTAATAATGTCTAATAGCATAGTGTCCTTAAATGTATTTAATTTAAATCTAGTTGGATAAATATATCGAATTACCATGAAGCCGATACTAACGACACAGATCTGAAGACTTTAATCATTGAAATGGAATTCAAAGTTAAACTCTAATTGTTTATTCATTTAGAACATTATTAAGCACTTTTGAATCAAGTAGAGTTTACGGACTTAGAACACTTTTGATAAACAGTAAGACAGACGCCTAAAATCACTTTATTTATCGAAGTTTAGAGATCAATTATGGCTTTGCTTTGAGATTTGGAATGAAATAAAACATTGTGTTTACCGATTAATGCGCGGCAGTTGAACATATCAAGTTTAAAAAAGGGAAAATCGACTGCCTTCCACTTTGTAGAGCGTCGTATCCATCACTCATACCTATGTGACATTTTATCGCTGACTTGTTTATTAGATATAGGTACCGGCGTCAGTTATGATCACAAATCGCACATGTATATTTTCGGTCTAGACAGACAATAGAGAATAGTCCAATAGACGACGAGCATCGACTGACGAACCAATCGCGTACAGCCTCGGCGCCTCCCGTCTTCTTCATTCCGCCAACGAGACCAAAAAATCAGCTAATGCGCAAGTGACGTTTGTACTCATGACTGGTGCTGGTCCCTATGCCAAATTGTTAGTGCTTCGTGCGACAGAGATGACGATGTGTAATAATAGGTCTTTACCTATGAAATTGCCGTTTTGTATGAAAAAATTTAAACTAATTTTTTTCATGTATTTTTTATTTGTATTAATCGAAGTAATCACCCATGCAATCAATGCATCTTTGCCAATGCAGTGGCAGTTTATTGATGCCCTTCTTAAGGAAATCAGCTGGACGGGAGGCAACAAAAGCTTCAAAGGCATTTTGTACTGCCTCTCGGGTATTGAATTTTTTTCCCGCCAAGAAGTTATCCAAATTCTGGAAAAAGTAGTAGTCTGTAGGCGCAAGGTCTGGTGAGTAGGGCGGATGACGGAGAGCTTCCAACCCCAGTTCTTGCAACTTGGAGACCGTCTGCTGTGCAGTATCAGGTCGCGCGTTGTCATGCAGGAGCAGTGGAGACGAGCGATTGACCAATGCTGGTTGGAGATGTGCCAGCTTCTTCATCATTGTGTTCAGTTCTTCACAGTACACATCTGCAGTAATGCTCACCCCGTTTGGTAAGAAGCTGTGATGAATCACACTGGCGCTAGACCACCAAACAGTGACCATCACTTTTCTAGGGGTAAGTTTTCGTTTAGGGCATTGTTTAGGTGCTGAAGCAGGATCCAACCAACTTGCTGAGCGCTTGCGGTTATCAAACAGAATCCATTTCTCTTCGCAGGTAACAATGTGGTTCAAAATTCCTTCATTTGTGTGTCTGTTGAGCAGTGCAAGGCACGTCTCGACGCGTACTTCGCGCTGGCGATCATTGAGTTCGTGGGGCACCCATTTGTCAAGCTTTTTTACCTTGCCAATTTGACGCAAATGGACCAATATTGTTTTGACGCTAACGTCGAAAGCTGCTGCTAATTCAGCCGTAGATTGTGTATCATCAGCTTCCACAATCACCTTTAATTCGTCATTGTCAACCAAAGTCTTCGGACGACCGCGGGGTTCATTTTTCAGGTCGAAATTTCCAGAACGGAAGCGAGCAAACCAATAACAGGTGGTGCGTTGGTTTGTAGTGTTAGCTCCGTAAACGTCGTTGATGTTGCGTGGCGCTTGTGCGCGTTGCTGCCACGACGGTACTCGTATTCCATAATTACTCGAATTTTTAACGTATCCATGATGACGAAAAAGATTGAAATGCGATGAAAATGTAACACTAATCAATAAACAAATGACTACTTTTGGAAAAAAAAAACCATGTTTTTAAAATAAAATTAATTTGAAATTAGAATTCTTAGCCAAACAAAAATTATTTTGATTTGAAATGGCCAGTACTGCAGAACGGCAATTTCATAGGTAAAGACCTAATATTAACTGCCCCATACTGTAACTGGTCTAAAATTAAAAGTTTATTTTGATCTCCTAGACGACACAGAGAGACATTTGGAGCAGCTGCACCGCGGGGTGCTAGAAGATCCCGGCCTTGACAACCCATACATTGTTCTGAGCCAACACCAAATGCAGAACCTTGGTAAGTACTCCCATCATCTTCACACATCTTGCAGACAGCAAGATTGGTGTAGTGACTGAGAATTGGCTTCTACGCTGCGCGTCGCTGGTTTGATTCCAAATATTTTTATGATCTACAGATTAGGGATCTTTTAATTTAGAATTTTGGTGTCGGACTGCTGCCGTGCTGTTGTCGTACGACACCCGCACGGCTGCCGCACGACTAGAGCACGGCAGAAGTCCGACACCAATCGTATAAATTGAAAAAGCCATAAGACAACGTCTATTACAAAAGAGTGGAACAAAGAAATCGAAAGACGTGGTAGAGAAAAAGTACAATTTAAATAAAGTGTTAAGTTGAACTAAGACGATCTTGACATTATCGCAGCATTACTTCAGGATAATAGAACTTTCAGTTTTTATACTATAACAGCAAGTTTTAAGAGCTAAGTCGAATTACAGTAGAACTTGGCCAAAGTTGGAAACAATATTTTTTGCAAGAATATTGTGATATTTTTTTGCGGCTCATACCTACTATTTTGATCCCTACTGCCCTTAGACGCCTCAATCTCAATTTCCAACTGTGAACTTTGAATGATATTACTTAAATGACTGTGTGACTAATTCCAGAGGAATAAAATGTCATATTGTTGCGGCATTTATTTTTAAATCTCACAGCATTATGCTGAGATAGGGCTTTTTCGGCTTCGTACAGGTCTTTCTTTACTGTAAGTTGTTTGTTTTTATGTTTGTAATTTCCTGTGCGAGTCCCATTTAATACTTTTTCTTCCTTATACTACACAAACATACAATCGGCAGTAAATATTGAACATACAATAAAGTTTGCTAGCTTTGAATCGTCACTTGATGTTTTGTCGCTGACTTGTTTATCAGATACTCGATTTTAAGTACTTTGTGTGACAGAGATGACGCGCTATAAAGGTTTCTAAACCTGATTGTGTAATATTTACTGCCTTCTACTATACTCTTTTTATGTCCTCAGAAATGGTGACGACAATGTGACCTCCGGCCGGGGCGCGCGGCCCCTGGAGCGACGGCTGGCCCCCGCGGCACGACCGCGCGTGCGCCGCCCGCGCGCACCGGCTGCTGCTAGCCATCACCATAGTGCTCCTAGCGTGACATTGAACCAGTGATAAAAAAACAAAGGTTGTTAAAACGGCTTTCACCATACAAAATTAATTTGAGAGTTATTTTGTGCCCGGTTCACGTTATTCCAGTAGCATTCCAGAATTCGCAAGAATGCCACTGGAATAATATGGTATCGGAATGCACTGGAATGTACTCATTTCAGTGAACTGGCATTCCAGTTCCAGTTCACATTATTCCAGTGCCACTAGATTGAAATGTTACTGGAATAATGTGAATAGGGGTTTACTTTAGTAAAGGTGCATCTATACCGCAGTTACTTTCTGTAGAACAACGTTTCCAAGTGTTACTAATCATCAGCCGATAACAAAAAGTTGTTTATTGTTGGTTTATGTTGCCGTCTTAGTATTATGTTAAGTAATGTTGCCAAACTTTTGAAAACAGTTAACATGTGGTAATAATTGATAACATTGTTAGAGAATGTTACCGGTTGGCTTGAGGTATCGTAACAGAAACCTATGCACTAGTATGCAGTATTGTTATTACACGGTTTTACAACTTAAAACTAAACAGCAAAGTGACCCTATTTTATTATCATTGTATAAAAAAACCTAAGTAATTGTGAATAGTCAGCCATAGAAAATGATAAATAATATTGTTCTGTGACTCTTTGTTATATTTTGTTAATTTATGTTATTGGCGGTATGGACGCGATGAGTAACATTCAACAAATGGTAACAAGTGGCCACAAAAGTTACAGATAGTTACCTAATGTTACCGTATTGCACCACAAAAGTTAACTGCGGGGTGGATACACCTTAACCCATGCAACTTTGACTTGTAAATTGTAACAGTTTAATTAAACAACGACTGCTGAACACAATTTTGTATTGTTTAATGTATATATTTCAGGGTCGATTATAGACGTGGCTGTAAATAATTTTGCACGAAGATAGTCATATCAATTTATAGGACACGATTATGAATAAATTGTTAGTGCGTCAGGTGGTATCATCATGTGATGTTTGATTTGTTTCGAATGCAAAAACGTTTTCATCAATATTATTTGAATACGTACAAATAATTCTGCCAATGTAAAATAGAAGTGACTTTGACGTGCGGGGTGGAAATCAATATTAAAGTAACTGGTGTAATTAGGGTAGGCTGTTTGAAGGGTCGATTTCACTATTGAAATTTGAGTGATATATTATTTGATTAAGGTTAATTCTTCAATATCTTTGAAGGCTTTATAAAGTAAGAGAATGTTGGCCTAAATGTCCAGTGTGGTTGAAAAGTTACTAAATAACGTTTAAAATGTTTCAGTTTTGGGTAATGTTTGACAGGCAATTATTTTATTGTAAGATAATTATGTCATGTTTTGTTTTCAGATAATGATTAAAAAATATGTACAAATTGTACTCCGCCCTTGAAATGTTAGATAGGACATTGCCTCTTTTGGCCCTTCACAACGATCGACAATGTTAATTTGCATAAAAAACACACAAAAACAAAATAAATAGAATTTGATTGAAATCAAACCGCATTTGAATTTTCTTTTATTACTGTTTCAATAAACGATTGAAAGCTCAGGCCCAATAAGAGACAATAAATCTCCTTCAAAAGGACCATTTTTATTTTCAACAAAATCATTATCGTTTTTTACGTCACTTCGTAATATCTTCAGTCGTGATTTGGCATGTTGCATGATGGATGGTTCCCAACCCTTCTAAGTTCAGAATAACATCTTTCGTTTCCCTATTTTAAGGAAATTACAGTGTCCAAGAGTAATACATCCATCTTTCGTAAAAGAAACCGAAAGATTTCTCGTTTATTTTTTTCATAAATAGCCAGAACGGATAATGCACACCTATTTGTAAATTCCTATGTAAGTATTAATGTGTAGGGTACATCACACCTACTTGTATAGTTTATTTATTCACACATAAACTTACACAATATTATTATTATTATAACACTCACTAACATATTATATTATAATTACTACGTACATTATTTACAACACATTTATATACAAACACAAATACTACTTACAATACTAATCACAATATATCTATTTACATTCATCATCAATATGATGTATCATCCGGCAATTAATATTGTTTATTCAATATAATGTCGGATGACGTCAGGCACTGCACCGCTGAGGTGCATTGGACTCGCGCATGCAAGCTACGTCATCGATACGTAGCCCGCGAACACCGTAGGTGGGAGCGCGTTGAAGCGAACGGCCGTTCACCTTGCCGCGACCTTTAGTCGGTCTCAGCTAACGCGACACTCGGCTGCGCTTGAATATTTTGTGATACCTAGTTCGCCAAATTTCGTATATCACGAACTATATTACTGTCCTCTGTATTGTGCTGTGACTATTGTGATTGTGTTATATTGTGCCGTATCTATTGTGACTTTCTCCTTCTGACTGTTTAATGTGTTGTGTGGAACATTATTATAACCGTGAGTAAGACAAAGGATTTTTATTCCATCGCATACTCCCGTCTACCGTACACACAACTATACTGGTGACCCCGCACAGAACACCTCAGTAAAATGAGTGATAGCGAGTCGGAGCACACTGCATCATCGCAGCCGGCGGATAACGTATCGCACAGAGCGCGTCGCGCAAAGCGCGTTCCCACTGTCCCGTCACACGACATTTTCCGTGTGTCGTTGAAGTTGCCACCATTTTGGCCAGAGGAGCCGGACATCTGGTTCGCGCAAATAGAGGCACAATTCGCGAACGCTGGGGTGACGAATGACGTCACGAAATTTAATTATGTGGTCGGACATCTCGAGCCCCAATTTTCAAAGGAGGTGAAAGACATCATCATGTCTCCCCCCGCGGCCAACCGTTACGAGAAGCTAAAGACCGAGTTGGTGAAGCGACTCTCTGCATCACAGGAGAAGAAGGTGAAGCAGCTGTTGATGCATGAGGAGCTGGGAGACCGGAAGCCGTCGCAGTTTCTCCGCCATCTGCAGGGGTTAGCTGGACCAAGTGTGCCCGAGGAGTTCGTGCGCACTATCTGGAGCAGTCGGCTCCCCAGCAGCATCCAGCCTATCCTGGCATCGCAACCGCAGATCACCTTGGAGGCCCTGGCAGAACTGGCAGATCGTGTCCAAGACATTGTGTCCCCACCCAGCCACGTTGCAGCTACTTCGGCAGCAGGACCCTCCGTGAGTGAGATGGCAGCTGAAATCGCGGAGCTCAAACGCGCGATGAAGGATCTAACCATCCAGCTGCGGGATAGTCGAGCTCGAAATCGCTCGCAGAGCCGAGGCCGTGAACAGAGGCACAACACACGCAACCGGTCCTCATCACGCTCAGATTCGAGCTACCGGAGGCACCCAGAGTGCTGGTACCACTCAACGTATGGCGAGAAGGCCAAGCGCTGCGTCAAGCCCTGCGACTACAAGCAGGGAAACGCTGCGGGCGGTCGGTAATGGCGACAGACGATTGCCCCACCTCTACTGGTCGCCTGTTCGTCGCAGACCGAAACACAAAGACGCAGTTCCTGGTCGACACTGGAAGCGACCTCTGTGTCTACCCTCGTCGTCTGCTCAGCGATCGTCGTGCCCCCACGAATTACCAACTGATGGCAGCGAATGGGACCCCCATTCAAACTTATGGTTTCCTCGATCTCAACTTAAACCTGGGACTTCGTAGAGACTTTAAGTGGCGTTTTGTGGTAGCTGAAGTGACTAAACCAATCATCGGCGTAGATTTTCTATGTTTTTACTCGTTAGTCGTTGACTGTCGTAATCAACGACTAATAGATAGTAGTACCAATGTTTTTGCGTTAGCCTTGAATCACTCAGATTCATCTATACACTCTGTAAAGATTACTTCTGGTGACTCAAGGTACCACAAAATACTAGAGAGCTTTCCCGAGATCACTCGACCCGCCGGTACACTACGCACTACACTACACAACACTGTACACCATATCCGCACGACCCCAGGCCCTCCAGTTTCCTCCTCATTTCGGCGTTTAGCGCCGGACAAATTAAAAATTGCCCAGCAGGAGTTCCAGCTGATGTTGGCCAACGGAACTTCCAGACCCTCGCAGAGTCCCTGGTCATCTCCACTCCATCTTGCCCCCAAGAAGGACAACGGTTGGCGACCATGCGGTGATTACCGTATGCTCAACGCGCGAACCATTCCTGACAGGTACCCGATTAGGCACATACACGATTTTGCTCACAGCATTTCAGGTTGCCGAGTTTTCAGCACAATCGACCTCGTGAAAGCCTATAACCAGATACCTGTCAGCCCGGACGACATCCCGAAGACGGCAATCACCACACCGTTCGGCCTGTACGAATTCCCGTACATGACGTTCGGCCTTCGCAACGCAGGTCAGACGTTCCAACGTTTTGTGGATGAGATGACCAGAGGATTGGAATTCTGCTACTGTTACCTGGATGACTTCTTGTTATTTTCCAGAACAGAAGCAGAACACGAGGAGCATCTACGCATTCTTTTTGGCAGGATGAAAGACTTTGGCATGTTGGTAAACACGTCCAAGTGTGTTTTCGGTGTCCCGGATGTAACTTTTCTAGGTTACCATATTTCCGAAAAGGGCACCAAACCACTTGAGACCAAAGTCGACGCCATCAAAAACTTTCCCCTGCCAAAAGATGTTCGTCAGTTGCGCCGGTTTTTGGGCATGGTCAATTTTTATAGGCGATTTTTGCCGCACGCTGCTCAAATACAGGCGCCACTTCACGAGCTCTTGATTGGCAACGTAAAAGGCTCGCACCCTATATGTCTTGCGGAGAATACTTTGCAAGCATTTGAGGACTGCAAGGAAAGCCTAGCTAATGCTGCTTTATTAGCTCACCCCGATTGCAATGCCAAACTCGCATTGGTTACCGATGCGTCGGATACTGCAATCGGCGCGGTGTTACAGCAGCTTAGCGATGATGGTTGGCAGCCATTAGCTTTCTTTTCGCAGAAGCTCACCCCTTCGCAAGTGAAGTATTCTCCCTATGACAGGGAGCTGCTGGCCATTTACGAGGCCATCAAGTATTTTCGCCACATGCTGGAGGCTAGACACTTCGTCGTGTACACTGACCACAAGCCGATCAGTTTCGCATTCCACGAGAGGAAGAGAAACTGTTCGCCTAGGCAGTTCCGGCACTTGGACTTTATCGCCCAATTCACCACCGACATAAGGCACATTTCCGGCAAAGACAATGTCGTAGCCGACCCCTTATCTCGGGTGGAGGAGTTACAAGTGCCGGTCAGTCTCGACACTCTAGCGGAATCGCAGGCCTCAGATCCAGAACTGAAGAAACTTCTTCAAGAAGGATCTTCGCTTGACCTGGAGAAGGTACGAGTTCCTGGAGAGCGTTCCTCCGTTTACTGCGACGTCAGTACAGCGTCCCCCAGACCGTTTGTGCCCAAAATGCTGCGGAAACAAGTTTTCGACAGCTTACATTCCCTCAGTCACCCGGGCGTCTCAGCGACTGCCAAATTAATCGCAGAGCGCTTTGTTTGGCCAGGCGTCAGGAAGGACTGTAGGGAGTGGGCACGAGCTTGTCTCCAATGCCAGCGGGCTAAGGTGAGCCGTCATGTTTCTGCGCCTTTAGGGTCATTTCGACTCCCACGCGCCAGGTTCACGACGATCCACATCGACCTTGTGGGCCCGCTGCCGATATCGCAAGGCTTTAGGTACTGCTTGACGGCAGTCGACCGATTTACCAGGTGGCCAGAGGTCGTACCTATTGTCGACATTACTGCCGAGACAGTAGCTAAAGCTTTGCTGTCCGGATGGATTGCCAGGTTTGGCTGTCCTACCGACATTGTTACGGACAGAGGACGCCAGTTCGAGTCGGCCCTGTTCGAACAATTGTCCAAAATTGCTGGTTTTCAGCACAAACGGACAACGGCATATCATCCGGCGTGTAACGGCATGGTGGAACGCTTTCACAGGCAACTCAAGGCCTCCATCATGTGCCATGCCAACGACAGGTGGACAGAATCCTTGCCATGGGTACTGCTTGGCATAAGGAGCGCATTCAAGCAGGATGCCCAAGCTTCGGCCGCTGAATTAGTTTACGGCGAGCCACTAAGACTCCCGGGAGAATTTTTTACTCCCAGCCATAGCGGTACGACCGATATCACAGATTTTACTGCGCGTATCCGCTCTTTTGCACAAAAGTTGCAACCAACTCCAGCTTCCCGTCACAACAAAAATAGTATTTTTATATTCAAAGATCTGCTGACCACTGATCACGTGTTCCTCCGTGAAGACGCATTACGTGGCTCACTACAACCAGCCTACACAGGCCCTCACAAGATTTTAAATAGAGTGGATAAAACTTTTAAAATTTTATTTAAAGGCAAAGAGGTCACGGTCTCAATAGACCGCCTAAAGCCAGCCTACTTATTGGCTGACAAAGCTGACCAGCCGGAGGAGGATACTCCACCCGGCGATGTTAAAGAGTATACTACTCGTTCTGGTCGCCGTGTCAGGTTCCCCGATTTTTATCGCCCTTGACGGTCTCTGGAGGGGGGTGGTGTAGGGTACATCACACCTACTTGTATAGTTTATTTATTCACACATAAACTTACACAATATTATTATTATTATAACACTCACTAACATATTATATTATAATTACTACGTACATTATTTACAACACATTTATATACAAACACAAATACTACTTACAATACTAATCACAATATATCTATTTACATTCATCATCAATATGATGTATCATCCGGCAATTAATATTGTTTATTCAATATAATGTCGGATGACGTCAGGCACTGCACCGCTGAGGTGCATTGGACTCGCGCATGCAAGCTACGTCATCGATACGTAGCCCGCGAACACCGTAGGTGGGAGCGCGTTGAAGCGAACGGCCGTTCACCTTGCCGCGACCTTTAGTCGGTCTCAGCTAACGCGACACTCGGCTGCGCTTGAATATTTTGTGATACCTAGTTCGCCAAATTTCGTATATCACGAACTATATTACTGTCCTCTGTATTGTGCTGTGACTATTGTGATTGTGTTATATTGTGCCGTATCTATTGTGACTTTCTCCTTCTGACTGTTTAATGTGTTGTGTGGAACATTATTATAACCGTGAGTAAGACAAAGGATTTTTATTCCATCGCATACTCCCGTAAAGAATTAAATTGTATTGAAATGTTCCGTTGTAAAATATAAAAAGTTTGGGAATTGTGAAATTGTTTTATTTCTTTTCGCTTCTAATTTTCTGTACCATTTACAAATAATAGACATAATAATATTTCTGTTTAGAACTGAAAACTAATAGTGTTCAATTAATTAGTTCGTTCTGATTACGTTACCTATTTTTAGAAATTTCATTTCACAGTATGGTAGGTAGGTAGAAGTCACGTACGTACACAAATTCAACAGAAATTGAAGCCCAGAAAATGCATTCACCGCAACGAGCTTTGAAATCTTTGTTCCAATCGGATGAACGATTTCAGTTACCAAAACGTAGTCCTAAAGGGAATGGGGCTCATAAAAATGTATTGGAATTTTAGAGTAGACATTTTTTAGCGTATATACTCTGCTATAAATGGGTTCAACAATACAACTATAACAAATGGCATAATTTCAAGGTGTGGAGAAACAAGATGTATAATTATTGTATACTCTTAGAACAAACATAATTTATTTAGCTAAGTAGACAAATTTAACGGAAACACTTGGTAATGCGAAACTTAATGTGGATTATGTCAATATATAAAAAGGTTTTTCCGACGAAAGGGACATTCTCCAGCAATGATACACAAGGCTGTAAAAAGAAGAAATAAAGAAAACATACCAAATTGACACAAAGATACTGTTTGTGCCATTAATTGTCAGTGAAATCTAAACCACTCGAAAGCTGGAAAACAAACAAGGTGGACACAGAGCAAATACTATTAACACTGGGAATGTAATAATGTTTTAATTAATTGTTCATCTTATTTTATTTGTATTGTAGAATGGGGAAATAAAGTGTATTGTGCTAGTTGCTCTTTGTTGAGTTGTTTTTGTCTATTTGCAATCAACAAAGCTGCCATTGTTGCTATCAGTTTAATTTTTATACATTTATTTTTAGTATTTTATAGACTTGCCTTTGTTATATTAAAGCTTATTTTTATAAGCTTAATTTTTTCATCCAGGATTATAGGTATATCTTTACATAGATAGAATAATAAAGATCTGCTACCGTGGATGCAGCGTGTGAACTGAGGACCTAGTGACGGAACAGTTGTCGCAGTGGCTGAGCGATTGGCTGCTACGCAACGTGTCACAGGTTCGATTCCTGCATGGAGCAAATATTTTTTCCGGATCTAGAGTGTTCATGTATGTGAACGCACCCACGACACAGGAGAAATCCTAGTGTGGGCCAACAACAACCTTCTGTTGATATAATGGTGATGATATTCGTGGATGCTCATATTTTAACACTTCCTTACCTGATAATTCAACAGTTAACTGATATATTTTAACTAAACTAGAAAACCGTTATTAAACTTTAATTTACTCTAATACTGCATTATCTAGAGTTTCTCAGATCCACTACTAATCACGTTTCATTAACCATTTCTCTTAATAAAATACTGCTCCATTTTATCAAATAACCTAACCTAACCGCTAACATTACATTCATCTAATACTCCAAATAAAGAACTTCCAACAGTACAAATTACATCTCCTCTAACGTGATTCATAGCTTAGATTGGGAACGTTCCCTAATCTCCGTCTTTTACTTTTCCTACTTTAGCCTCGTTTAGGATTAAAATACTAGAATTAGCAGTTTATAAATCTGCAGAGCTTGCGATGATTGCTTTAGAATTAGATTGTAGTTGGTTTTGTGATTCATTGTCTCTGTTCAAATCTGTTTCAAAGTTTGGGTTAATTTTGTTGGTTTTGAAAAGCATAATAAGGAAAGCTATCTGTGTAAAGAGAAAATTATAATATTGTTCAGACTAGCGTATAAATTTTAATCATTAGACTAAAGCTTTGATAAATAGCGTTATAATAAGTTTGTTATGTGTTGCGTGTGTTGCCTTCACCTCTAATTATATTTTCGTAGCTTTAGTGTAAGGAACACTAAAGCTACGAAAATATAATTAGAGGCAGAGCCAACAGCATCAATTACCTATGGACTAACAAACAAGTTCTTTTTTGACTCCTGTGACATTTAATAACGAAACTTCATACACGTTGATAACTTTAAGCTCTGATTTTACTTTTTTTTTGCTATCCTTCCATTTATTAATGCACCATCACAATTATGTAGATTCTCATCTTTATGATTTTTTCTCTTCGTTAGGTACCTCTTGCGATACTTAGAAAAACTCAATTTTAGCAACCTCCAAATCCCTGACTTCGAATCTATACTTGCTACAAGAGTATTTCCTGTCATCCCATAACCGAATAAACCTCCCGAGCGGGTCTCCTAATTAATCTCCAGGGTGGTTTGCATTTTGTACGAAACTCTAGGTGGTAACATCGCGCATAAAATTACAATAAAACAGAGTTATCTGCCGTAATGGCTGCCGCTTTTATTTATAGCACCTGCGTCGATAAATTCAAAGATGTTGGATTCGTGGATGTGTTGCTTTTATAGCTTTATTTTCATTCTTGACTTGGTGAAGTGGAAGTAATGGTATGGGGTGTGTGGGTTTGAGTTCTTAAGTGTAAACAGTACGTGTGTCAACATATATGGTTTTTATAGCTATTTCTTGAATTATTTTATCCATCGCTACAGTAATGTGTTTTCTAATGTGTGTTTTAGCATCAGTTATAGGTACGACAGTTACTTCATTAAAAGGTTTATTGAGTAAAGTTTATTTAATAATAACATTTTCCTATCTCTTCTGCCGGCCTAGCATGACCACGATAGAAACGGGTTTTGTCTACATAGAAATAGACAAAGTGACAGATTGTAGAAACATTTCTACGTTTTATGAATGAAACGGTAGAAATGTTTCTACAATCTGTCACTTTGTCTATTTCTATGTAGACAAAACCCGTTTCTATCGTGGTCATGCTAGGCCGGCTGAGCATAATAAATGATTGAAGGTAATTTCAAAAGCTTATATTTGCTGTGTTATCTAAATTAATAAATAAACAGATCGCTCTCTCAGCTCGACACAGACTTGTGAATGCAATTAGTAGATGAGTGGTTGACATGAGTAATATATCACGACGAAACGTTCACACTATTACCAGCGCCTTCGTTGATGAATTCAAAGGTGTATGTGCATTCTCGCAGATGACACTTGTCGAAGTTTTGGATTAGTTGGAAGTGTTTGGCTTTACGCCTTTACTAAGATTTTTTAGTTTTTTCTCTATTAGTGGAAAATGTATTTTGTTAGAACTAGTATTTTTTTAAAGATTCACCTTCCGATACAGTATTAAAGTCAACCAATCATTAACATTAAAATAATATTTAACACATTTTATTATAGTAGCTATAGTCAACTAGAAAAATCAGTTTATTTCAGTTTTTTGAATCATAAGAATCATAACTGTACAAAATATTATTAAAGAAAATTTGGAACTGATGACACATTAAAATAACGCCTTTAGACTATTACATGAAATGCTGAAAAGCAGTGTAGCGAAAATGTTTGAGTTAATCGGCTTATGCTGACCGTACTAAAACAGTACGATGAAATTTCTGAATTTCTGAGACACCAGGGAGGAATATATTTTCACAAACAAAAAACTTCCTTGGGCAGGTGGGCCACATTTAAATTCGGTCAGCTGGATATCTTTACATAATGCATGAGACAACACGTCAAATATTTCTGTTTCAGGCGGCATTGAAGGACATATATTTTTTTTATTTTCTGAAAATGAACAAAGACTAACAGTTTAAAATTATTATTTAATTCGATTTTAAGTGTGTTCACTGCCGTTTAAACAAAAACAAAAGCGAATTTTAATTACTTGTTGAATTAATTGCTGATTACTGGTTCTTTTAAATTTTAGTTATAAAACCACAAGGTGTGAATACTACAGATTATTTTTTCACTAACCTTTCTCATGGTCATAGGTTATATAATTTTAAGATAGTTTACGTTATACCATTAAACATACTTCGAATTTCTCATTCCGACGGCATTAGAACTTCGCTCGTTATGTCTTTACCGTGAACCTCTGCATACTCTTTCAATAAGTAACAAAGTATACTTTACTACCTACTGCTTTTATTCATATCTTTTTTACTTACTACACTTCAATGAAACTCACTTTATATTTAACAAAAAATATATTTTCTCTTGTTATATCATTATCATTTTATCAGATTATATTATTATCAGTCAAAAACTTCCACTGCTAAAATAAAACCTTCCTTAAGAATCGCCACAACGAGTTTTTCCTCCTTTTAATTAATATTTTCTTACTACACCTCAGCTAAGTCCATTAAAGGTTTAGCGTGACCAAATATACGTATCATTTAATTGCTTTTACCTGAATTACTTGCAAAATAAATTACATTTAGCTAAGTATAAAACGTCTGATAAAAGATAACACTGTTACGGCTTCCATTATCTTTCCTTTGTCTTTGCGTAAGTACCTGAGTAATTACTCGTTATAGCTACTAAATAAAATATTACCTTGAACGTACTTAAGTAACTTTGTTGTTTGTATTTTTATTTAAACTAAATAATATTCCACTCAAAAAATTAAGAGCATTTTGAAAGAATCGATAACAATATCATTTCGATGTAATCCGATATAAGTTATACCTACCGATACAAACTCCCGTCGATGTCCGATTAAATTCTTCTGAATTTGAATACAATGTATCGATAAATACTTTAGCGGTATCATTACAGTGAATGCTTAATAACTTTAATTTTATCGTTTCATCAAAAGTGGAAATTGCTTCGGAGAATTACTTATTAATTGCAGATGGGCAGTTACGGGATGGCGTTATTGCATTTTAAATGTTTCAATATAATATAATTATTTTGCAAATATCCAGTGGAAACTTATCATAATTATGGTTATTTTGAATTAAAATAAATCCTTGTAGTTTTGACGCCGTAAATTACCCTTTTAAGGGTTATCTTACCTAACAGTGGTGAAGGTTTAAGGGTGCATTACGGCAAATCCTGTTATAGGATTTCAATGAGTTTATATAGAAAACGTAGTAGCCACGAAAAACAACGTCTGACAAGCTGAAGAGTTTGACTGTTCTTTGAAAAAATCGGTTTAAGGATAAACCTTGTAGATGAATGTAAAAAAATAAATGAAAATCACTAAAAACGTGCAAAAAGCAGTGCCATACTTTCATAACTTTGAAATGATAATTTTCTGAATTTGACACAATAAAAAACAGAGAACCCGCATTTTTTTTCTGTTTTACATAACAATGTTTCCGTTTAGTGTAAAAAGATCGCATTTTTTTTACTTTTTTTCCCAAAATATCCATAAAAATTATAATTTAGAAAAATTCAGCAAGTTTCCAATTTATTACACAGAACAGAAGTATTGATATAGAAAAAAAAATTATCAGCTACTACTCTGTACTTTGTAGCCTATAATTAAGTTAATTTCATTAAGTGTTCGTTCTTATTTACGCTAAAGTTATGTTTCTACGGCAGTGCTTTTTCCACTTTTTCAATATTTTTTTTTACATTAATCTATAAGGTTTATTTTCAACACGATTTCATTAGCCACTAGTGAAACTCTTTAGCTAGCCCAGACCTTTTTTTTGTAGCTACTAATTTACCTTTTTAACAGACTTCCAAAAAAGAGGAGGTTCTGCATTCGGTTGGTTTTTTTTTCTATACAGGGTGTAAGGAGAACGCTTCCGAAGCCAGAACGTAGATTATATACAACCTAAATGCAAACGGATGGAGCTGGGGTCGTCGGCCGCGCGGCTGTCGGCGAGCGCGTGTTCTTTGAACTCGAGGTTATGCGCGAGCGTCAGCTGATATTATTTACGAGTACATGGCGTGTTAATGTTGCAAAGAAAAAAAATGTATTTAATCGCAATTATTGGTTTTAGTTACCTGTTCTCACAGCATAGTGTACGAAAAAAGTAAAAAAAAATTGGTAAAATTGTATTTTTTTTTTCCCGATTTTTTGATGGTATCGTATCGAGAATCACTAGCTCTATCACCTGTCTTCGTTTTCGGAAGCGTTTGCCTTACACCCTGTATAAAGTTATGGTTTTTCCATAGGACTTTTGCATGGTGCTGACCCTTAATAAAACTCGCTTCCTACCGGCATCCATTGAAATATGGCACAGTCTGTAATGTTGTGTTTACTATTGTCAAATAATATAAAGTTAAAATATAATAATATCTAAATATTAATTTAATGAAACCGTTTATACTACAAGACTTTGAGACAATCAGCCAACCACAGCTATAGTCTATGGCCCGTATTACAGAACGATGCTCGAGCACAGATCTCTGCTTGAGCATAGATTTAAAGCCATTTGATTGGTTGAAATCTATGCTCAAGCAGAGATCGGTGCTCGAGTATCGTTCTGGAATACGGGCCTATGAGTCTAATAGATTAAATGCGTCACGCTTGTCAAAAGTAAGTATATTTTGCTCGGCTTGCTTCTTACAAAAATTGACTCTTCGCCACTGTAACCTAATCTAACTTTTACTTTACTAATGAAAGTTAGTTTAGTTTTGAAAAAACAATACAAAAAAATCTGTTCACATGTTTGCCCACACAATACATAAAATTATCAAAAGCCTTCGAATATCTTCCTCCAGTAATCGATTCGAAAGGTTTTATTTTTCCAGTACAACGTCAATTGACGTTTCACTTACATCGAATACCCGGGTAAGTATTACCTAGTATAATAACGCTATTTTATTTTGGGGAACTCAAATTATTTTCTTTTACTATGTCTGTTTTTCCTTAGAAGGTTTGCAACTTCTGGTATCACATGGTAGTAGGTACCTACTAGTTTTTTTTTTCTAGGAAATAAGGTGATTAAGAAAACAGACTACCATTGTATCGGAAGTGTATTTAAATACAATACGATTCAACTAATAATAGGAACGTTAATGACCTCGAACTGTCAACTATCACTTCAAAAGTAAGCGTCATTAAAGCGCATTTAATATCGCCATTTCATAACGCTTTTTTTGTCACTGAATCTTAGTTTTACCAAATCTATTGCAATCGATTTTTAATACAAATATACAGCTAAGACGTCAAAATGTGGCGCAAGGTCATTTCTATTCTTATTTTGATTGCATTTTCCCTTGCAATTATCACCATAAATATAATTGTTGCTACAGCGTTATTGCTATCTGATTTCAAAAGCATGGCTGCCGAAATATTAGAGGCACATGGGGGCTTATCTATTTATTAAATATTAGCCATTCTTAGCGCATGCGAAGCATTTCAAGATCTTTTGGGGAATGCACTGGCGTATCTCCTGTGCTACGCCAATAGTATGTCTCCGGGGAATTTATTTTCTCAACATCTTAGCAGTACAGTGCACGAGACCACTACGTGCCACTAACCTTCCCAGGGTCGATACATCTAGATGTTCGTGACCCATGAGGCACTGCAGGGGTTATCAAGAGAGGTGTTTCTGCTTAAAATCCATTGCATCATCTGTTAGCTCTATCTCTAATCACACTAATATTGTAAATTTAAATTTGTTTGCGAAATAAAAAAAAATAGTGTGTGTGTGTGTTTGTTACTTCTTCACGCTGAAACGGCTGTACGGATTTGGATGAAATTTGACAAAAAGATAGCCTGGGACTTGGAAAAGCACATAAGCATTATCCATTTTTACGTCGCGGGCAACAGCTAGTTCATATATGTATAAAAAATTTTCTACTTTGCCATCTGAAAAGGTTCTGTTTTAATTAGCAATTACCACAAGCATGGGATGAGAAGTATTAGTCCTACTCTCGTCGCTAACCTCAAAATAACAAGAAATGGTAACTACCACATCCTAAATAGGTACTTGAAAACCTTTGTTAAATATTTACATGTTCCTAAATCTTTATTTGTTCTTATTAGGCTAAGCCACCCAATTCTTGTCCTACCTTTTATTTATTAGATTCGTATAAACTTTTTGGTATGTTTTTGTTCTTTACGAATATATTTTCTGGTAACTAAAGCGGGAGCAGTTTGGACGCTTTTCAATAGCCGTATTTTTTTTTCAAACCCTTAATTCAATTCAAAGTTGCTGATAGAATCCCAAATTGGATCAACGTTTTCTATGGTTATGTTTGCAGCAACTGGTTTTTGCGTGAAAACCGGACCAAAATAATCGCTGCACTCTTTCAATGCTCTATTTGGACCACGATGTATGTGGCTCCATATATTGCTTGGAGCAAAAGTTTCAACTTTTATAAATGCAAATTGCTTTAGGTATAGTATTTTTAACAAATATCTTGGCCTATCTAAGGCTTAGAAAATATGCAGCATCTATTTTGTTTAAATCATATTCCGAAATGAACTGTGGAATTTGAAATCTTTTATACAATTCTGTTACGGTTCCGAGAATATTGCTGCGTTCCTGTTTTCTTCCATTTTTATGAAGTGTTTCCGACTCAGCGTTAGAAATCGCATTTTTTCGATATTGTTCGTCGGTTTAGGTTGGGTTTTATTCTTTTGCAATAGCGATTTTACTACAAGACTTTGATTAAAAATAGTCTTTGTCATAATCAGTAATTATGTTAGGTAGGTATTTCATCAGTTGAAAATCCTGTTTCTGACATTATACTGCATTCACAAGAGACATACACTGGAAAAGCAGATATTTCTAACAATAATTAGTAAAATAGGCTTCAGCTCAAAAGAGTTATTTTTTGATTTTTGTGTAGACTTTTGGCAAACAGTAGTTTTCCTAACACATTTCAAAATAACAAAACATAAAATAAACACTTTCTACAAAAACAATATTGATTTACACGTAGATACCGCTGGGCAAGTCTCAACAGGCGGAAAAGTCACAGAACACCTACGTATGTATCTACCAACGTAATCAAACGGTGTCCTAATTAAGGTCCATGTAGCGCTGCCCGCGGCCATGTCGGGTTTAGCCAAACGGACAATGTGTCAATTTTATGAAATGCCCTTTTTACGTCCGAGTACCTATCTAAAACATTACGAACAATTCTGTTCGCGGACAAATGAAAAGGTGAGAGATGACCTTAAAAGTTAATCGGGTAGACATCAAACTGTTTTTGGGACGGTCGTTTCTAAATTTCAAATGCGGGAACTTGAACGGGTGGAACTGTGTTGTCTGTGATCCTTTTTTAGATCGATATTCTTGTTCTTAGAATATGTCAATTTGTCGTTTCTGGTTATTGAAAATGTATCTGGGATATTTTTTAAGGGCTGGATTTCAAAAACACTCAAATTACAACTCGCGCCCTAAATGTTCCGAAATATGCAATAGCGCCATCTATGCCGCTATTACATCATAGTAGATACATAATATCTTGATCATAGATGACGCCATTACATAATTCTAGTGGCGCCATCTATGAGCAGATGACCACTCATGGTCATGATAGACGGACAACAAAGTGATCTTTAAGGATTCCGTTTTTATTTTTGTGGTACGGACCCCTAAAAATGATCATCCAAGGAATAAGACTGCAAAGAAATCCCTTTAGAAGGTTGAATGTAAATCTCTAGAAGATACACAAGAATTTTTGTCTATGTGTGTTCATTACGGAAAAGCATTATATTATTTCTTAAAGTTAACGAGGTCTGTCTGTAGCTTACTACGAATTACTCCGTACTCGTTATAATCTTCCTAGAAAATTACTCAGCTAGCGGGAATTGGGTTAAGTAATTAACACAGCGTCTGCAGTGCCTGCTAACGTGTAAGTTATCAACAGGTTTGGTAATTGTAATTAGATGTTCAGTGTAATATGTATGTTTAATAACTAATAACACTCAATAGTAATTATGTAAAATTTTTATTCATCATAGAACTTAGCTGAAACATCACAAATCTTGTTTTACAGAAATTTTTAATAGCTATTTACTTTTTTAATTTTGGGCTTTTACCGACAAGATAACAGTCCGGTAAATTGAAAACGGCCGTTTAACTTGACTATTTGTTTAGGGCTATGTTCACCAACAAGATAACAGTCCGATAAATTGAAAACGGCTGTTTATCATGACTTTTCATGTTCACCAAAGCTAATCGACCGATTAAACACAGTAATCAGCTGTTTTCTCTAACCAAGGTGGGACAGGTCGTTTAACATCCCGATTAGTACTTAATCAGGGTATTTTGACGTTTGACAATTACGAATTAGTGAAAAAATTAAGCTATTACTTTTTATTGTTGCTAAAATTAGCAAGGCACTTCTTTTTATCCATTTCGTTTTATCAATTCACAGATTACCAAATACTTTAGATATTAGAATATTATTTGTAGGTATAAATTCGAATAAAAATTATCATTGACATACAAGTTTGTTATTGGTTACCATAACAACATCTAAGATCGAATGCTGCTAAATTAAGACACAACGTAACCAGTAACCAAATATATATTATGACATATCATAATCGGGACTTTTAATTTCCGAAGGGTAATCTCATAATGCAACCATTTTAAAATGTTCATATTTTGTATGGTTTATTAAGTGTATTGCTACCAATCATAATTAACAGCTGTATTATATTATTCGGTCTTTCATTCATATAACGCTCAATTACAAAATCGAGGTTGAATTAAAAGTGATGAACACGAAAATTGCCGCCTCGTGGTTAAACGACTGTATTCGGTTATCGAACCGATTAGGAAAACATTGGTTATTTCACTGTCGGTGAACTTAGCCCTTAGAAAAGGATATGTTAAACGGCCGTTTTCAATTTAACGGATTATTATCTTGTCGGTGAACTTTGCCCTTAGTAAGACACTTGCTCTTCATACTAGACAAACCCGTATCGTGTAGAACTGTGCTCTTTATTAGGTTGACACATCATGTAGGTAGGTGGGTATTTGAACTGGAAATCATTCTGAGAAGAAGAAGTAAGAAGTAAGTAAGAAGTGAAAGGTGATTAAATTGTATCGAAAGAATGAGTAAAGCATAGATTGAAACTAGTTTAAATCAATCAATAGGCTTTAAATCTATGCTCATTGGGCATAGATTTAAACTCGAGCACAGATCTCGACTTGAGCATTGCTCAAATCGAGATCTGTGCTCGAGCATCGTTCTGTAATACGAGCCTTAGTCAATATTTCCTTGTCCAGTAATTTTCTAAAGAAAAATAAGGAAAGCTTACCTGTACAAGTCGTATTACAAAGTAACAGAAGTCACTGAATTTCGTGGCCATTACGCCTAGAAGTATTCTCTCAACAGACGAAATAATAATATACAAGATACAGGATAACAACAAACTTTGATTAGATTTGTCTTGTTTCCCGGAATTCTCCTTCAAGAACTCACTACAGATTACAAATGATTTTCAGGTTTAAGTTTTTTCTTTTATAAACCTGTAATCACATTACTAAAGATTCGGTAAGTAATGATATTAAAAAATTCCATCTGAAATTTTCAATACAATACAAAGAGATAAATCCATCAAGTACAAACAAATTCAAATCGTAATCAGATACCTTTTACAAAGCAATTATGAAAAACAAGCGAACGAGGCAATTGACGATAAAAGGCAAATTAATTCGGCATTCGGTGAATTGAACACTCGAACGGAATTCTGATACCTCACCTATGACTTTTTCGTGAAACAGGGTTGAGTTGACCCTCCCTGTGACGCTTTTGTTATTGAAATTGACATTTCCATATTCATCTTGACGTAAATATTGCTTGATTCTTGAAATTGAGAAATTCGATTGAGTTAATGAACAGTTTTAACATAAAATTTTATTTGTTTTAATTTGATCTGCTTGAAAGATTTAATTTATTCTGTTGACTTATAGTAAAGTTTAAAGTTATCGTAAAAATAAGTAGAGTTAACGATATCAACACGGTAACATTATAATATCTTTATTAAATTACTCCGCAAAGACGACAATAGGTGCTTTTACATGTACCTACTTGTTTCTACTTGATGAGTTGAAACAATATCAAGTAGCAGTAAGTTCTTTTAGTAGGAGTTTTATTCCTCTTAATTAGGTAAGTACTATTACAAATATAGATACATGAAGGTATTTTTATGAAAAGCATTAAAGAATTGATAAGTAGGCATTTATATCCTACTAGCTTTTGCCCGCGACTTCGTTCGCGTTTCCGTCGTTTTTAGTAAAAAAGTAGCGTATGTCCTTCCTCACGGTTCAATGGTTTTGATGTAACAGACAGATTAACTTTCGCATTTTAGTGGGAAAATATAATATGTCAATCTACAATACTGTTGAAAAATATCGCAATAAAGAACCGCAGAATATTATTACTAATAGCTGGGCCCGCGACTCCATCAGCGTATAATTCCTTGTGTGTAATACAATCAGAAAGCTCCGAACTGCTAAGCTATCGCGAGTTACACGTGTTATTGTGAGTAAACCATAAAATATAGACATATGCTGTTGTGGTATATTTTTTAGATAATTTTATGTAGAATATTTTCGTCATACATGATTTCTATGTAGCTTTAACCATTAAGGCTGCACACGCGACGGAAGCTTAAAAAATGGAGTAACTTCTCCCGTTTTCCCAACATTTCCCATCACTGCTCTGTTCCTATTGATTGTAGCGTAATTAAAAGTATACTATAATCTGCCCAGAAGTATGAAAAATAATTGTACCAAGTTTAGTTAAAATCCGTCGAGTAGTTTTTGTTTCTATAAGAAACATACAGACAGACAGACAGACAGACAGACAAAAATTTTTGTGATTGCATTTTTGGCATCAGTATCGATCACTAATCACCCCCTGATAGTTATTTTGAAAATATATTTCATGTACAGAATTGACCTCTCTACAGATTTATTATAAGTATAGCTAAGACAGAAATAGCATCGTGTTACCTACTTATTAGTGTCATATTTTTTTCTTAAATGGTCCACTATAAATCTTCTTAGCTTAGCTTTCGTGTAAGTCTTCCTGAGATCATATAGGTAGATGGCTGCATTTTATGTTTTTGGATGACAATTGATAAACACTCGAATAATAATTTATTATTTTACTTACACACAACCTAATGTTCATGTAATTTATAAATTGAATACGAGAAAAAAAACACAATTAAATCTATCTAAACATACGGCAGTACGTTACGTTCAAAACTATCATTGTCTGGATGAAAATAGGTACCATACCTAGTAGTCATGCACAAAAGCAAGAAATAGGTACGTTACGAAATAAACGTTAAATTCTCTTTACAGTCCCCTCCGAGCTAACGATCAAAGAAATAATTAAATCAAAAACAGTCCTTCACAAATCTCAAATAATCAAGACAGCGATCCGCGCTACCCTACCTTTATATAACACAACAATGCCGACATTCTAAGGGTCCGAGATCCATCGAGCCGTTCCGTAAAGGTGTCTTTGATCTTACTATTAGTTTAGGATCATTCACCCAATTACTGGTCACAGTGCAGGTATAATGTAAGTAATCAGTTGAAACAAGGTCTAATAATGGAATAAGAGGAAACTAGTTGTAGTTAGACTGTTGAAAATTAAGGGGAAGAATTAGTTTTAACTAGGATCATTTTGCTTAATTTTTGTGGGGACATATAATTCACCCTTCAAAATATTTTGCTCAAAAGAGGATTGCTTTTAAACAGATAGAAACATTCAATAATTACCACAAACCAGATGGTGACATGGACAATTTTGGGTGTGAAATTGTAGGCATTTTATTAGGATACCTATATCTTGCCTATAAGAAGCTAACAAAATACTGCCTTTTACGTTCAATTATTGCTATTTGTAAACGTATCTTCAAAATAGAAGAGAATCACTTATTACAACGGATGACTTTAGATGCTGATGATTTGATCTATTCCTTTTGAAATACTCAACACCTAATACTTTTATTCAATAATCTGAGTAGTAAAAAGACAAAAACCAATTATGAGGATTATTATATTCGACCAAGCGTCGTCGTCGTAAAAAACTCAGGGCAACAGAATAATAAAATATTGTACTAAAACAGTGTAATAATCCTTTTTATTTCTACAGTAGTACACTTGGTGACACTTCCAATTTTAGTGCTATTCAAGGTCATCGATATTCAAATTGAAAAATTCTTCAAACGAAATCTTGTTAAAATACTATTGGGTACTATTTTATTGAATAGTGGATTCGATTATGTGAAAAGCTTAGATTTTAGAACAAGAAAGAAAAAGGAAAGTAAAAAAAAGTAAAATGTATTTACTGGCACGAACATAACAAGGAGATGAAAACGCAATTTAAAAAGCTTAAAGCTAAAAATCTCTTCTTTAATAATAGTCTTTTGTACAACTGGAATTTGTTGCAAAGCAATCATTAAATTACTGTGATTGCTTTCTATTCTAAGCTACTTCTTTGTACATGCCTGCACCAATGAATTTATATTTTGTTTTAAAGTGCTAGCAGTTTATAAAATAATCGCTCAAGTGTAATAAATAACAAAGTCGTGACATTATTAATCTACACACCCCACACACTTGATAATATATTCAATGAAGCACAACAAATCAAAATGGCTGACGTTACTGACGATGTGAAAGTGTTAAAAGCAAACGAATCCCTAGTTAATGACGTGAGCGGCGTAGAACAATGTGTGCCATATAAACGAACGCCGTTTGTTTTAAAGCACCATTTTAGTTTTGCCTGCGTAGGTGCGTGAGGGAAAATGGGACAGGGAACAGTAGATCAAGTTGTGCCGGTGATGGAATCGTATTTTTGAGGCTTTTATTAAATAATTCGCCTTTGTGTACTTAGAAAAGGGAAAGTGTTTGGATTATTAAAATAGCTTGTGGTCTTAGATTAGATATGTTAAAAAATATTCACGTATATTCTAATATAGCCCGACATACCAGTTCTAAGTCAAACTCGCTTCCACAACCAAAACCAGGTGCCAAGGTCAAAATATTATCATCCCTTAGATTCTAACAAACCTTATAAATTCTCATTTCTATCAACAAACTTAAAACATAATTCTCAACCCTTAATTACTTAGCTCTCTGTAACCCTCCCACTACATCCTCAAATTTAATGTCACCAATCCGCATGAGCTACGGGTCCCTAAAAAGGGACCGAAATATGTCGTTTGCGTTTAAGCGGAGAATTTTGCGAGAGGATTTTAAAGACCCTTTAATATGTAGCCAGGTGATAGTGGTGTATCGGCGCTAATTTATAGGTGCGAACATTAATTTTGAACGTATGAATATTTCAAATTTACGCCTGTTATAACGGGTAGCGGTTAATGCGTTTTACGTCCTGTTAATTTTGTGAAGGGATTTTGCCGGAATTTTCTTGGGTGTGAATATGTTTGAAGGTGTTCGAAATTGAATGAGGTGTAATTAAACAGTGTTAGTGTATGTTATTTTAAATTTAATAACTTTTATTTCATTGTTATTCTAGTGTAAAATCGATAACTCCTTTCGAGAAGATGCTTTGATAAATATGTTTCATTACATCTACGGCTTCCATTTTGCTAACCTGGCTATTGTTTCATTCTCTTTCTCAGTTACTGTCTACTGAATATTATAAGCTACTCAAAGGCAATCCCATACTCATCATACTGGGTATTTGCGTTAGTAATCCGCTTGGCGTACTATTCCGTCACAGACTCAGATCATAGAAAAAAGAAGATATGCCATCATAGCAAATAAGTACGAGAACCATTGTCCCCACTTTTACAATAGTTTGTGACACAATTACAAGCGCTTGTCAGAAAATTATATTGGCGGGTTACATTGTTATAGATATATGTTAGAGATTATTTGTGATTTATCAAGTATTTATGAATATGTGCAGGTAGGTATCCAACAAAAAAGGGTTTTTATTATAAAATAACACAATTTAGGCAAGACTAGACTTTTATTTTTGTGACTCGAAAAACTAGTTGCTCATTCCAAAAGAAATTACCGATGGAGAAGAATGAGCAAGAAACTCCATGGTTTATTTTATACATATTGTTTTCATCATGATATACATAAATTAAATTTAGTCATAACCATTGTAAAACATGTAGGTAGAAAATCAAGAATATTCCCACATACTATAACTAGATCATTTAGACAATCATTTTCATTTAAATTAGCAATTATAAAATGAGGATACACAAAGCATAGCAATATAGCAACACAGATATAAAGATATTAAATTAACATAATTTTAGAGAATAATAACACTGTACTTAACTCAAGTGGCACCTCGTAGACACTACTTCACAAGACGATCGGTGAAAGTCAAAAGATTGAAAGATTTGAATAAAAGGTCCTCAACTAGCCGATCACCTGGCTTTTATACCCTACCCACCATAATAATGGTGTCAAACATTGTGCCGCCCTTTTGAACCAATCATACATTTTTACCGAATAACATTTAATATTGATAAACTTAATGAAATCTAATTTGTTAGAACTGTTTTAAAACATTAAAGGATAATTAATGTATTTTTAAATCAATATATCTGTTATCTTTAAGTAAATTCGATAAAACATAACATCAACTGAGTTTGCTATATTTATCATTTGAAACAAATAATGATATCAAAATAGGATATTAAATCTGAGAAATATTTAACTGCAATTATTGATCAATTAATACAATTAAACTTAATGACACAGTAAAATAAGTTTTTATATTTTATTTTGGCAAAATCACAATGTAGGTTTCGTTCGGAAATGAAATCTTTCTTCTAAAAATGCTTATATTTATAAAATAATTAATGAAATACAAGATTAAAATTCTCTGAATCCGATACGCTCCTTGTGTAAATATAAAAATTCCACACACCCTCAATCTAACACTGTTATTCGTCACTCATCCCTAGCACTAAACTAAACACTGTATTTATATCATCGATCGCGTTCGGTCCATCGGCAACGTGTATGCGTCAATGCGATCAAACTAAAGCGCAAAGCTCAATAGCGCCTTAGCACATCTCCCTTGTTTCTATGATCTGAGGTCACAGGACTTCAAAATTAAGCACACTAACGAATTCCAACTACTAATTTGACTGAAATCGAATTTGTAAAATCGGATAGATTCTATGAAATAACAATGTGTGGTGACGAGTCCGATTTCAAATGAAAATGAAACAACACAATACCAAACGCAATCACCCGGTATGTAGCGTTTTGACATTTAGGCTTACCATAATCTATGCTAATTTAGAAGTGTGTTATTATATATATTTATATATATTTTAATTTATATGAAATAGAAATATTAGGGATGGGCCGAAGTTCGTTTCACATTCGGTTTAACCGAACTTCGGTGGTTTGAACCGAACTTCGGCATTCGGCCGAATTTCGGTTCAAATGCCGAACATTCGTTACAAGAAATATTGAAATAATTCAACTGTTTTGACTAAAATAATAAAACTAAACCAATAAAATAAAATCATAAGCCTTAATTTATTTATTGTTTGTTACCTAGGTATTTACCAACTGGTAACAAACAATACCAATACCATAGGATGGACAACAAGTGAACTCACTTGGTGTCCATCCTATGGTTGCCTGTAAGAAATCGCAGATAGCGATAAGGCCGCCCATTGTACTTATGTTATCGTTAAGAATGTTCTATTCATGTGTATTCTTGGTGTACAATAAAGTAAAATAAAAAATAATAAATAAATAAATATTTAACAATTAAATGTATTTTAAACATTACCTATCAGAATTTTGGCATCTAAACACTGAAAGAATTCATTGTCGCCAAAAATCACTATTTTTCATTTTATAAAAGTTTTAAATGAAATCGTATTAATATATATTACCTGCTGGTGTTTAATAATTACCAAGGCAAGTTATGCTGCAAAAACACCAAGGATTCTGTGTAATCTGCTTATTCAGTATTGTGTTAGTGTTATGATGTTCCCACACTGCTGTTAGAAAATGTTGACTAACATTAGTAAACATAACATTTACTTCACAGTAATATAAATGTTTTCATGTTAAGTAATGTTAAAAAACATTTCTAAACAAAATTATAACAAATAAAACATCTATACTATTATAAAATTGTATAAAAGCCGTGTCTGTACATTGAAGATATTCCAAAAAAAAATAGTCGGGACAGGGTACTGGGACGTAACCATGCCCGATTATTTTTTTTGAATTTTTGTCTGTTTGTTTCATCACGCAAAAAGTACTGAACGAATTTGATGTCGTTTTTATTAACCGACTTCAAAAAAGGAGGTTCTGTATTCGTCCCGTATGTATGTATGTATGTATGTTTGTATATATGTATGTTTGTATGTGCGCGAATTTCTCAAAAACTACTGATTCGATTTGGATGGGGTTTTCACTAACGTAATCTACATACTTTGAGGAAGGTTTTAGTATATAATACATTAGGTAATCATTCCTATGTACAAAGTTATATGCATAAATGTACTCACTACGTAGAAGATTTACTGTTGAACGAAGTCGTCAAAGTAATCTAACGCGAGAGAAAGAACTAAAAAGGGAAAAATAAAAACTTTTTTTACAAAAAATAACCGACTTCAAAAAGCCACTACACAGAAAATAATAATTTTGGTTTCGGAAGTCGGTGGCAAAAAAAGCAAACAAAAACCGAAGTCGGTTATTTTTTGTTAAAAAAGTTTTTTCACAGTTCGATAGCTTGGAGCCCAACTTAAAAACAAGCCACGTTTTATCTAATTCTGGTGGAACGAACCAGAGATACAGCTTATTTTATATATATAATTATATATAAATCGTTGTGCCGCGGGAAAACAACCACTAAAATGTCGAAATCGAACCACTACGAAATCGAAATCGAAATCGAAATCGAAATCGAAATCGAAATCGAAATCGAAATCGAAATCGAAATCGAAATCGAAATCGAAATCGAAATCGAAATCGAAATCGAAATCGAAATCGAAATCGAAATCGAAATCGAAATCGAAATCGAAATCGAAATCGAAATCGAAATCGAAATCGAAATCGAAATCGAAATCGAAATCGAAATCGAAATCGAAATCGAAATCGAAATCGAAATAGAAATAGAAATAGAAATAGAAATAGAAATAGAAATAGAAATAGAAATAGAAATAGAAATAGAAATAGAAATAGAAATAGAAATAGAAATAGAAATAGAAATAGAAATAGAAATAGAAATAGAAATAGAAATAGAAATAGAAATAGAAATAGAAATAGAAATAGAAATAGAAATAGAAATAGAAATAGAAATAGAAATAGAAATAGAAATAGAAATAGAAATAGAAATAGAAATAGAAATAGAAATAGAAATAGAAATAGAAATAGAAATAGAAATAGAAATAGAAATAGAAATAGAAATAGAAATAGAAATAGAAATAGAAATAGAAATAGAAATAGAAATAGAAATAGAAATAGAAATAGAAATAGAAATAGAAATAGAAATAGAAATAGAAATAGAAATAGAAATAGAAATAGAAATAGAAATAGAAATAGAAATAGAAATAGAAATAGAAATAGAAATAGAAATAGAAATAGAAATAGAAATAGAAATAGAAATAGAAATAGAAATAGAAATAGAAATAGAAATAGAAATAGAAATAGAAATAGAAATAGAAATTGAAATTGAAATTGAAATTGAAATTGAAATTGAAATTGAAATAGAAATAGAAATAGAAATAGAAATAGAAATTGAAATTGAAATTGAAATTGAAATTGAAATTGAAATTGAAATTGAAATTGAAATTGAAATTGAAATTGAAATTGAAATTGAAATTGAAATTGAAATTGAAATTGAAATTGAAATTGAAATTGAAATTGAAATTGAAATTGAAATTGAAATTGAAATTGAAATTGAAATTGAAATTGAAATTGAAATTGAAATTGAAATTGAAATTGAAATTGAAATTGAAATTGAAATTGAAATTGAAATTGAAATTGAAGAAATAGTCAAACTCAATGTCACACTCAGTCACACTCAAAGTCAAACTCAAAGACAAACTCGAAGTCAAAGTCAAACTCAACGTCAAACTCAAACTCACTCAAACTCAAACTCAAAGTCACTTACACAGAAAATATGTATGTACACGTCCTTGGATCACAGAAACCCTTGAAAAAATTAATTTTCAAAGGTCCGCCGCCGCCGTGGGAAATCATCTCATCTATTTCATCTCATCTCATCTTATAGAAAGAAAAGAAATAGAAGCAGAAGCAGAAGCAGAAGCAGAAGCAGAAGCAGAAGCAGAAGCAGAAGCAGAAGCAGAAGCAGAAGCAGAAGCAGAAGCAGAAGCAGAAGCAGAAGCAGAAGCAGAAGCAGAAGCAGAAGCAAAAGCAGAAGCCAAAGCCGAAGCCGATGCCGATGCCGAAGCCGAAGCCGAAGCCGAAGCCGAAGCCGAAGCCGAAACAGAAACAGAAACAGAAACAAACATAAACAGAAACAGAAGCAGAAGCAGAAGCAGAAGCAGAAGCAGAAGCAGAAGCAGAAGCAGAAGCAGAAGCAGAAGCAGAAGCCGAAGCCGAAGCCGAAGCCGAAGCCGAAGCCGAAGCCGAAGCCGAAGCCGAAGCCGAAGCCGAAGCCGAAGCCGAAGCCGAAGCCGAAGCCGAAGCCGAAGCCGAAACAGAAACAAGCCGAAACAGAAACAGAAGCCGAAACAGAAACTGAAACTGAAACTGAAACTGAAACTGAAACTGAAACTGAAACTGAAACTGAAACTGAAACTGAAACTGAAACTGAAACTGAAACTGAAACTGAAACTGAAACTGAAACTGAAACTGAAACTGAAACTGAAACTGAAACTGAAACTGAAACTGAAACTGAAACTGAAACTGAAACTGAAATTGAAATTGAAGAAATAGTCAAACTCAATGTCACACTCAGTCACACTCAAACTCAAAGTCAAAGTCACTTACACAGAAAATATGTACACGTCCTTGGATCACTGAATCCCTTGAAAAATTTAATTTTCAAAGGTCCGCCGCCGCCGTGGGAAATCATCTCATCTCATCTATTTCATCTCATCTCATCTTATAGAAAGAAAAGAAACAGAAGCAGAAGCAGAAGCAGAAGCAAAGACAAACTCAAAGTCAATGTCAAACTCAACGTCAAACTCAAACTCACTCAAACTCAAAGTCAAAGTCACTTACACAGAAAATATGTACACGTCCTTGGATCACTGAATCCCTTGAAAAATTTAATTTTCAAAGGTCCGCCGCCGCCGGGAAATCATCTCATCTCATCTATTTCATCTCATCTCATCTTATAGAAAGAAAAGAAACAGAAGCAGAAGCAGAAGCAGAAGCAGAAGCAGAAGCAGAAGCAGAAGCAGAAGCAGAAATAGAAATAGAAATAGAAGAAATAGTCAAACTCAATGTCACACTCAGTCACACTCAAAGTCAAACTCAAAGACAAACTCGAAGTCAAAGTCAAACTCAACGTCAAACTCAAACTCACTCAAACTAAGTCAAAGTCACTTACACAGAAAATATGTACACGTCCTTGGATCACTGAATCCCTTGAAAAAATTAATTTTCAAAGGTCCGCCGCCGCCGGGAAATCATCTCATCTCATCTATTTCATCTCATCTCATCTTATAGAAAGAAAAGAAACAGAAGCAGAAGCAGAAGCAGAAGCACAAGCAGAAGCAGAAGCAGAAGCAGAAGCAGAAATAGAAATAGAAATAGAAGAAATAGTCAAACTCAATGTCACACTCAGTCACACTCAAAGTCAAACTCAAAGACAAACTCGAAGTCAAAGTCAAACTCAACGTCAAACTCAAACTCACTTAAAGTCAAAGTCACTTACACAGAAAATATGTACACGTCCTTGGATCACTGAATCCCTTGAAAAATTTAATTTTCAAAGGTCACGCCGCCGACGCCGCCGACTCCGCCGCCGCCGTGGGAAATCATATCTCATCTCATCTCATCTTATAGAAAGAAAAGAAATAGAAATAGAAACAGAAACAGAAGTATAAGTCGAAGTCGAAGTCGAAGTCGAAGTCGAAGTCGAAGTCGAAGTCGAAGTCGAAGTCGAAGTCGAAGTCGAAGTCGAAGTCGAAATCGAAATCGAAATCGAAATCGAAATCGAAACAGAAATAGAAATATTAGGGATGGGCCGATGTTCGTTTCACATTCGGTTTAACCGAACTTCGGTGGTTTGAACCGAACTTCGGCATTCGGCCGAATTTCGGTTCAAATGCCGAACATTCGTTACAAGAAATATTGAAATAATTCAACTGTTTTGACTAAAATAATAAAACTAAACCAATAAAAAAAACAGGTTTAAAAAAAACCGACTTCCAAGGCGGAGGCGGGGCCTCTTCTTCAGGTTTCTACCTCTCAGCCTTTGAACAGGAAGAACGTGCGCAGTGTGTGCAGCGAACGTGCAGCTTGCTTTGCGCCTCGATAAATTAAAATTTTCTTTCATTCCTCCATAATCTATAATGTTGCTTATATTTATGCTAGGCCCCGCCGACTTCAATATACATTTAGATTTTTATTTATGGAAGTTTAACATTTTTATTTCATAGTTTTTAGTGTAGTTTTTGGAAGTCGGTTTTTTTTAAACCTATTTTTATTTTTATCTTTTTAGTGTAGTGTAACCATTTTTGTTGTTGTTAATTTATTACAATAAAGTACCATTAAATCATGGACAGAGCGACTTTGATCATTTATGTACTTTTACCGAGATCGATTACTTCCACGAATTTAAATAGGTATGTACTTATATTTATAGATGTTGGTGGATGAGATCATTTCAGTAAACAAAAACCGGGCAAGAGCGTGTCGGACCACGCAGTGTAGGATTCCATAGCAAGAAGTATTTTGAGTGTTCCGACCGCAAATACAAGTTTGTATTTGATAATATCATTATTAAAAAAAAAAAAATATTGGCGTATCTTGTTCAAACTAATTTCAATCGAAAGTATTTAGTAAGTGCTATAAGCTTGATGTTTTTCAGATTTTTCGATAGCGCGGTTGGAAAATTACAGGGGGGGGGGGGGGACACATTGTTAACGACTTTGGGAGCTCCTAGTTCACTCAATATGCACTTAAATAAAAAAAGTATTTAGAAACCTTCATGTTATTTTCAAAGACCTATCCAACGATATCCCACATGGTGGGGTGCGCGAAAATATTATTTTTCATCCCTCAGTTTCATGTATGGGAGCCCCCCCTAATAATTTTATTTTTCGTAATTTCACTATAGGCCTTAATGGCGGCTTGTAAAAGACATCTACCTACGAAGTTTCATATAAATTGGTTATGAACTGTAGATAGTAGTAATAGCAATAGGCTCGCTCCCTAGCCTTCTATCAAATGCGACTTAAGCATAAAAAAAATTGTGTGTACTATACACCCCTGTCTAACCTTGCGGGAAATATCGGCGTGATGTTATGTATGCATAACATCGAGATCGATTGCGTTCAGGAATTCATGTACCTACACAATATCACTTTTTCATCATCGTCAAGATGTCATCGAGATACACCAAAAATACCGTTTATTACACCTGGTTAAAAATCTACTCAACCAAAGTTAATAAAATTTATATGGGACCACCGCGCGAGGTTTATCTACCATATGAAAAAAGAATCACGTAAATCGGCTCAGAAATCACGGAGTAATCGGTGTACATACATTAAAAAAAAAAAAAAAAAAGAAAAAAAACCAACCGAATGCAGAACCTCCTCCTTTTTGGAAGTCGGTTAATAAAATCATAAGCCTTAATTTATTTATTGTTTGTTACCTAGGTATTTACCAACTGGTTAATACCTAGGTAACAAACAATACCAATACCATAGGATGGACAACAAGTGAACTCACTTGGTGTCCATCCCACGGAATAAAGAACAAGATGGAAGTAGTAAGTGGGCGTGGTCCCTATCACCACTGATGAGTACTGAGAGACATATGTACCGTTTGAGTGAGCGCAGTCGCGATGACAGATATTTATCGTGAACATATGCGTCACTACCGTTAAAAAATCATAAAAAAATACTAAAATGCCCTAATGTTCCATATTAGAGTGTAAAAATCATAGCCACGGTAAAAATCTAACTCATGGAGGAATTTCGTACCATCGTTATGTTATATTTTCAGTTTTAATTCATAAAATACATTTTATTTTCTTTCTGTTAAATATAGTACAAGAATGACAATAAAGAGTGATCCTTATTTTCATCTAAAATACGGATAATTTTACTTTACTGGTTATCAATTGTTCTAGAATGTTTGATTACGAAATCAGACTTTTCCTGCTATTCAATTAGTGCATCCAATAGGTATCGATAAAAATGTATCGACCATTTTTTATAAAATATTTTTTCGGTAGGTAAACTACGAAATGAGCTCCGATGCTAATCGAAGTTAGTAATCTTCTATGTGCCTATAATAGTATCTATAAAATGAAGTTTCTCGCTGCGTCTATCTGTGCACATTCATTTACTGCAGGAATTTTCATTCTGTTCTCATCAATGGAATCCCATCTTATCAATTTCTTGAGAAAGGTTTGGTGTGAGATACGTTATTCATATCACCCCGTGTGAAGCTGCACCCTAATTGCGTAACTCAATTGCTATCACCATGGCATTGTTTTTGACATTCATTACGCCGTATGTTTGTTAATCCGTGCTCCCGTAACTAGCTCAATGCCGTAATGGATGTTGTTGAACTGTCAATATGAAAGCCATGGCGAAAAAAATTGAGTTACACAATTAGGCCGCTGGTTGCGAGTATGTTTTTAGATGAGATACCATAGTCTAATTTAAATCAATATCACAGCAACAATAGAAAACTTGACAGTTTCCGTTTTCCAAAATATCCATCTAATGAAAGAAAAGTGGATCAACGCATCCAGAAAATTCAATTGGTTCCCCGCTAATACAAGAGGTACGATCTGCATGCTACATTTTATGGCAGATGATTTTATTATAAAAAAAAGTAATAGGTAATAAATATATTATAGCTACAACTGCCGTGCTTACAATAATCGCAGTAAGTCAAATTATTTTTATACAGAAATGAAGATGTTCTCAACATTTCAATTATGTATTTAATTCTGCGATTATCTTAAGCACGACAGACAAGTTGTCTGGTAATTCCTCAGATCATAAAAACAAGGGTGATGTGCCAAAACACTATTGAGCCAAGATCCTTGATCAATTTGATCAATGATATAAATACAGTGTTTTAGTTTAGTGTGAGTGATGGAGGCTAATGACAGTGTTACATTGAGGGTATGTGGAATTTTTAATGTGTGGGAGATCTCTATATATATTCAATACTTATGCTAGTTGTAGTTTCATTAACATTTCATTGAAAAAATAGGTACCTTATTGTTATAGTTTTTGCTCTATTCTAGCAATATATTTCAGAATTTATTCATAAAACAACACGAATATTTTAGAAATTAATCCAATATCGCGAAAACACTAGTCGCCATGTTATTTAGGCCGCGGCCGCACTGGTACGGCGAAAGCGACGCGACCGCGATTTCGTGAACAAATAAATGTCGCTTGTCGTTTCTGCAGTGCGGCCACCGACATAATGTTTAATACTTATGAGTTTGTTTTCACAAAATCGCTGTCCCGTCACTGTCACCGTACCAGTGCTGAGTGCAGCCGCGGCCTTAGAACCTGTGTCACTACACTCTCTACTATAGTAAACAGTCAGTTTTTCTCGGTTTTTCTTATAGAGAATCCGCGAGCTAATGAATATGGTGACGTCACTTACGTCACATAAACAGACAACATGGCGGTACAGCGTTCTCGTGCGTTCCTAAATAACCAATTTTTAGAGTATTATTTTATAGCTTTTTACGACTTTGTAAAATAAATCAACAATTGTTATGAATAGTTCATTAAACACTTTTATATCTATTAATGTAAGTACCTTTAATCATTTCTTTTAGTTTTCGGTCACAGCGTAACATCTACTCCCTTTTTCTAAAAGCGCGGCAACTGCCTGTTCTGTCACTGTTAAATGTCAAGTCACTTGACATTTGTAAAATCCTTTGAAAAACCATCCGTCCCAAAAATGCCCATAACATTAGAAAGAAAGCTTTCTAAATATAATGTTATGAACATTTCTAAAAAATATCCCTTTTCAAGCGTTCTTCACATCATTCAATTAATCACAACAATTTAACGACCTTTTTTTGGATTAAAACATACTCCAAAACAATCAAGTACCTACCTCTACTCGACACTAGACGGCATTTATTATCGATAAGTATAGTAGGTATGATATACCCCATCACTATTACCCGCATGCGTCACTATAAACTATAAAGTACAGTAATTGTTCATTCAAAAAAGTTGTAAATTTTTACGAAACTTTATGAGCGGACTTAAACGTCAAGTCGACGTTTCAGGCCGCTCATAAAGTTTCGTAAAAATTTACAACTTTTTTGAAAGAACAATTACTGTACTTTATAGTTTACAGTGACGCGCTACTATTGACAATAAAGTGCAGCAATTGTTCTTTCAAAAGTAGTTGTCAATTTTTACAAAACTTTATGAGCGGACGAACTTCAAACCGGCCATCATAGCTTGCCGCTGGTTTAGGCCATTCAAATTCTACTCATATTACAACAACTACAGAGTTCTATTTGAAAATAAGAATAATAAACGCCATCTAGCGTCCAATAGCGGTACATAATCGTGTTGGAATATATTTTAATCCAAAACGAAAAAGGTCGTTAATCTGTCATTATTAATTTTTGAATTTGAAATTAATGGAATGCTATTAAGGTTTCATTTGATGCAAATAATGTTGTGTATAAGTCTTGTCGTAATTGTTGTTTTTAGCCAATCATAATACAGAAATTATAGTGTGTGTCAACTGTGAATATGTGAGTTTGGCGACACTGGTATTTATAGAAAATTGGCCTCATACTCCTTCTACTGTTTTTACTGTTCTGTGGTCCATCCTATGGTTGCCTGTAAGAAATCGCAGATAGCTGATAGCTGCTGATAATATTTCAAATTTACGCCTGTTATAACGGGTAGCGGTTAATGCGTTTTACGTCCTGTTAATTTTGTGAAGGGATTTTGCCGGAATTTTCTTGGGTGTGAATATGTTTGAAGGTGTTCGGAATTGAATGAGGTGTCATTAAACAAGTGTAATTAAACGTTATTTTAAATTTAATAACTTTTATTTCATTGTTATTCTAGTGTAAAATCGAGAACTCCTTTCGAGAAGATGCTTTGATGAATATGTTTCATTACATCTACGACTTCCATTTTGGCTGCATCCTGGCTATTGTTTCATTCTCTTTCTCAGTTACTGTCTACTGAATATTATAAACTACTCAAAGGCAATCCCATACTCACCATACTGGGTAATTGCGTTAGTAATCCGCTTGGCGTACTAGTCCGTCACAGACTCAGATCATAGAAAAAAGAAGATATGCTATCATAGCAAATAAGTACGAGAACACTTTTAGAACAGTTTGTGACACAATTACATGCGCTCCTTGTGTAAATATAAAGATCTCCCACATATTAAAAATTCCACATACCCTCAATCTAACACTGTTATTCGTCACTCATCCTTAGCACTAAACTAAACACTGTATTTATATCATCGATCGCGTTCGGTCCATCGGCAACGTGTATGCGTCAATGCGATCAAACTAAAGCGCAAAGCTCAATAGCGCCTTAACACATCTCCCTTGTTTCTATGATCTGAGGTCACAGGTTTTCAAAATTAAGCACACTAACGAATTCCAACTACTAATTTGACTGAAATCGAATTTGTAAAATCGGATAGATTCTATGAAATAACAATTTGTAGTGACGAGTCCGATTTCAAATGAAAATGAAACAACACAATACCAAACGCAATCACCCGGTATGTGGCGTTTTGACATTTCGGCTTACCATAATCTATGCTAATTTAGAAGTGTGTTCTGACAGTTGAATTCGTTATTTATGATAGATTTTAGAGCAGGATTGCTTTTATTTCAGCATATTTTAACGTTGTCGTCTTTAGTATTATTTTACTTCCAAATGGTCCTTGGGGAAATGGGTCCTTGGGGAACGATGCTAAATATTGGGCTTACCCGGGCAGTTAGAGGTAGCTGTATTAATATTATTTATGAGGACACGTTGTTTTGTTTCCTGCCATCACTATACTTATAATCTACTAACTAGCTTCCACCCCCGTGGAATAACTCGCTAAGGAGATGAAAAAAATGTGGTACTTCAAACTTTACCACCCCTTTTATCCCTTTCCCAAATACCATCAAAGAGACCGTAATATATGGAGATAATTAAGTGTTCTAATAAACCAAAAGCGAATCTATAGATGAACAAAGTAAAGAGAAATACATAACTTAAATATCTCTAGATAATAATAACATTAGAATATCGTAAATCTCATATCTAATCCAACCTCAGATCATAGAAAAAAGGACATATGCTATGATAGCCAATTAGTACGGGAACCACTGTCGCCACTTTTAGAACTGTTTGCGACACAATTACAAACACTCCTTGTGAATATAAGGTACGGAAAGGTAAAATGTACAGAATTTTTAATGTGTTGGAGATCCACACATTAAAAATTCCGCACACCCTCAATCTAACACTGTTATTCGTCACTCAGCACTAGCACTAAACTAAAACACTGTATTTATAACAACGATCGCGTTCGGTCCGTCGCCAGCGTGTACGTTTTAATTATGGTCAATACTAAAGCGTCAAGCTTAATCTTGTCACATCTCCCTTGTTTCTATGATCTGAGAATCCAATCCCCACTTTTATCCTGAATACTTAAAGAAAATGAAAAGCCAAACTAATCTCCATTCCATTTATCAATGCAGCGCAACTCTCGCAACTTTACTCGCAAGAGAAATTAGAAGATTAAACGTAACTAGATAAAACAGAAACTCTAAACTACTAAGCATCGGCGCACACTTCACTACTAATCCAATACATTAAACGTCGCAGGTACCGTCTAAACACGAAGCGCGAACCGATACGTTCTCGGACATTAATTCTGAACGTGACTCGAATGCGGACTCGATTTAATTGCTTCAGGATAACAAGTTGCCAAGTCGCGTTGTGTGCGCTCGATTGTGGAAATTTGACGTGTTTCGACTGTGTGGAAAATGTCGATGTACTGAATGGAAAGTCAAATATTTTCCTTTTCAGTAAAACTTTTCATGGAAATGGTTTTGTGTAAATAAAGGTAGGTAGGTATATTATTTCTTTTGGATAAATGACAACAAGTACATGTTGAAAAACATTTTTCAAAACAAACATATAATGACCACTTCCTAGCTCCATCACGAGACACTGGACATCATCTAAGTCCATAGTACTTGTCAAAACAGGTCCAACGAGCACAAACACGACGGAGTTATGTTGGTAAGTTGAGGAGTTCCCATGGCCACCTACCAGCCTCATCATGAGATGCATTGTCATTGTAACCTCAATATTTGTGTTCCAAATTTTAGCTCAATCAGTTAGGAGAAACCTCAGATCATAGAAACAAGGAGATGTGCCAAGGCGCTATCGAGCTTGATGCCTGATCTTGAGAAAATTGCTCATATTAAAAACGTTCGTGCTGGCGACGAACCGAACACGATCGATGGTATAAATACAGTGTTTTAGTTTAGTGCTAGTGTTGAGTGACCATTAACAGTGTTAGATTGAGGGTGTGCGGAATGTTCAATGCGTGGGAGATCTTTTTATTCACAAGGAGCACTTAATTATGCGCGGAATTGTGTCGAAAATGTACTAAAAGTGGCATCAGTTGTTCCCGTACTAATTTGCTATGATGGCATATCTCCTTGTTTCTATGATCTGAGGGAGAAACTGATCTAATTTGTTGCAAGATTTGGCCCCTCACTAACAGGGCAAGTTAAATAAAAGCTTGTGAAAAAGAACTGCTTTACAGTTTACAGAGATCATTGTTCTAATTAAATGAACAGTAAATATCCTATAAACGAAGCCGGTCTCGAAATACCAAGATTACATTACGATAGAAGGAATAACATTAGGATAGATGGTGACAATTTAACACGTAAATGCACACAAATCTATCCATTCCGCTTCATTTTCTTTAACTCGTGCGAAACATTATAGACAATCGATAAAGTCTGTTTTTTCCTTAAGCTACCAGTTCAGCGTAACAAAGAGTTTCATAACACACATAACAAGTCAAACTCGACTTACTATCAAAATAACACGTGCCTCAAGACAATCTCTTTTCTAAAACGTTTTACGTGAAAACCAGGGATGTTACGAATGTCATATTTTTCACATTCGCGAATGCGAATGTTTGGGAATAACATTAAAAACTATGATAACATAATTATATTAGAACAGTAAACCAGTGTTATACTTCACAGTAAATTAAATCTAGTATAGTCAAATTTCAAAAAAGGCATATTATTATATTTCAGAAAAAGTAATTTTTTTCACAAACATTCCATTTCGCGTGGTCTCGATCGATAGGCGTAAAAATCTACATATTTCACTTTTCTTTCCTAGTGCCATGGGAAAAACTGTCAAAATAGACACACAATTCTAAATTCACAAACTACCTACTTGTTTATTTACTTAAACTGACTGACAACACTAACAAGGCAAACTAACTAAGCAAGCAGCGAGAAAGAAACGCTTTCTATTGGTCGAATGAAACACGTGATGCCTGCCTGCGCCATCTGCGCGTGCGACAATTGACCAACCGCGCGGCCACAGGGCGAGACACGACACGGCCTGTACACATTCGCATTCGCAAAACATTCGCATCACTTGATGCGAATGCGAATGTCGATGCGAATGTTTGAAATGATGAATCATTCGCATAAGCGAATGCGAATGCGAATATTTTTTACATCTCTATACTATATTCAACTGGCTTTGAGACAAAACGTAAACAATATAAGTCTAACCCTACTAAATTCAAAATCACACGATGCACCGTTATTTGTTGATATTTTAGTTCATTTTACCTTGTCAGTATAATAGCAACATAAGCTGCCATTATTATACTGTTAAGTTAAGATGACCCATGAAAATCAATAGTTTACAGTGCAAGGCGCGATTTTGTATTCGGTCGGGTTAGATCTTCATTGTTTATGCTTTGTCTCACGGCCAAGTAAATATAGTATAGTGAAAACTTCACAGCAATTTTCATTTAATGTCAGCTGCTATAGACTTCACAATTATAGCCGTGGTGGTTCTTCCGGTACGTTTTTTGTTATAGCCTAAAATATATGCTACTTCCGGTCGGACATGACACAAGGTTGTCTCTCTAACAATTCCGCCCTTAATAACGTTATTAGCTTTTGAGGCGGGGACGCAACATGTTAATTACATATTCTTTTATATTTTTTTTGTGACAAGGTTTAAATCTGTGGACTTAAAAGTAAACAAATTAAGCTCAGATGGTAATATCCACAGTATTTGGAAATGTAAAATATACCTACAATTTGTTTTTTTGTTGTGTGTGTGTGTGTGTGTGACATATATCATGTAAAAGGGCTTGATCTGCACATTTCAAAATATATTTTCATTTTATTTTATGTATCACAGTTTTCGACATATATGATGAAAAATGTCTGAAAAAATACCATTCCCCCCCCCCCTTATCCCCGAAGTTTGCGGAGCGAAAAATCAGAAATAATTAGAGTTGATAGGAATTTACTCAAATATTGCACCAAAAATAAAACGACGTCCCTAACTAGTACAGTTTTTTTTTAAATCATCAAAATTCCTTCACAAACAAACTTTGTTATGCGGTCCAGTTTTTTTCACTTTGTACGTCCAAAAATGATACGGAACCCTCGGTGCGCGTGCACTTGGCCGGTTTTTTAATATATAGAGATAATAATTGGGCCTAGTTGCCTAGTCATTTTCATTTAATTTAAAATAATTCGACCAAAAATTACGAACGACGTAATCCTGAATGATTGTCACTATTTACTCCATTTAAATACTTCACCAGATTTGTGCAGCACGTCAAATTAAAATCAGCATACGAATAATTAGTTAGTGTGCAATCCATTACGGTCTAATAACTCGTGATATTAATGCGTGGTCACTTAAACCCATCGGTGGTTGGTTTCGATTCGGATCGAGCGAATTATGTTCGGGTTTAGCGATTAACAATAAATTGTGGCTAATGCGGTTCTCAGTTATTTCGTTCGGTTTTACCTTTGTGTTATTTTGTGTTGAACTTGTTTAAGGATAGCTTAGAGTTTTTCTGTAGTATAATTTGGTGTTATGTGAGCATCTGGGTTATTTCTTACTTTTTTTATGAGTAATGATAATGTCATGACATTTGGGGCATAATTGGTCGATTAATTTTTCTCTGATTTCCTGGTGTCGTACTGCTAATAATCTTCCAATACTTCTAACTCTCAACACTATTTAGTTATGACATGAGTTTGCCTCAATTGAAGTAAGCCTACTCCGTGGGATTCCAGTAGCGTCTTATAATTTCAAACAACTACAGATATGACAAGATCTACTTACTAAAAGTTTGTCCCCATTCAAAACAACCAAAGTTCATCCTGTTAGGTGTCCCACAAAGAAATATTTCCATTTCTCGAGCAAACAGATTCCATTCATGTCTATTTGTCTTTTTTCTTTCCATCATTCCGAACTTTTCTCATCAAAAAAAGTTATTTGGTTAGGTACTCTTGCTTCATGAATATAGAATTACTATTCTAATTTTTAGTCGCCTTAAGATTTCTTGAAGTGAAAAATAAAAAAATGTGTTTTTATGTTGACCTAATATGAAAACAAAAGTAGTTTGACAATCATTATTTATCTTCAGTGACATTTGTTCGCCAATGCCCGAGAGAATCTTTTTTTTATTCAATTCTAGACACAAGAGCCTTATAATTATAGGGGAAGCTAGTAAAAAATATAATAAAATGCCTGTATAAAATTGTGTCAAAAAGCTTTAGGATATTATAATCTTCATTTATTGCTCAATTTACACACAGTTTATAGATTATGTTATAATATGTGATATTATAATGAGTACATGACCCTACTAGTATCAAGTGTTGCAAGTATCAAACTAAGCTAGACTGACCGTGAGATGACCTTGACAACGTTTATTTATTATTTTATTTTATTGATTTACACGGCATATACACACCAATTACATAAATCAAAGTACAAAATTATAATAATTACAAACATAGACTGATAATAGAAATTATTCAAATCTTATAATATTATTTTCCAAAAAAAGTAGGCATATAACCATTACATTGGCGAATTTATTATAGAATAGATCGCAGTCCGGGTTGGCTTCCACGAGCTTATTTAGCTTATTAATTTAACGTTAATTTGGTACAATAAGTGGTTCATTAATTATTTACATTTGGACAAAGTGTGTAGATAATCTTACATGACTATTACAAGTTATTAACGCAAATCCGCAAAAGGGCAAAAAGAAACTCAAGCAACATCAAATATTAATACATGATCACCACTCGAATCCCGTAATGGTATTACCGACATTAATACGGAATTAATCTCCTGTTGATATAGCTTCCAGCTCTAATCCTTGGGGGAAGAACATTAACGATAGAAAACCGAGATATTTATTGGATCATTATTACGGAGCTGATCTTTTCCGCTTTGGGATCGATTACTTTACCATGTGGAAATCGTAGTTTCGAGAGCATTTGTGGCAATAGTCTTTCAACTGCGGCTATGAATGTTGTAGTAGGTGAGCTATAGGCCTATAGGCTATTCAGAATAGACCAAACAACTGAAGAAAGTGACAAGGCCAGACTGGATGCGGTAGATGCGGGACCGTGTATTGGAGTGGCGACTTGAAAGAGTATAATAATATATACTGCAGTGAATTACGACAGCATTTCTATTCTGTAGAATTACCGACACGCCGCATGATATCACCGCAAGAACTGTCAATTTATTTGCGAACATTCGAGGGAGAATATCACGGTGAGATTCTCCCGGGAACGCAAACGAATTGGCAGTTCTTGCGGGGATATCACGTTGGCGTATCGGTACAGAATACACATGCACATCGAATTGATTCACTAATTGATTACATCAGTATTTGGCTCCCTCCAAAAAAAATGCTCTTTTAAATAAAAAAACCGGCCAAGTGCGAGTCGTACTCGCGCACCGAGGGTTCCTTATCATTTTTGGACGTATAAAGTGAAAAAATCCGGACCGCATAATTAAGTTTGTTTGTGAAGGAATTTTGATGATTTTGAAAAAACTGTACTAGTTAGGAACATCGTTTTATTTTTGGTGCCATATTTGGGTCAATTCCTATCAACCCTAATTATTTCAGATTTTTCGCCCCGCAAACTTCGGAGATAAGAGGGGGGGGGATGGTATTTTTTTGGACATTTTTCATCATATGTCGAAAACTGTGAGACATAAAATAAAATAAAAATATATTTTGAAATGTGCAGATCAAGCCCTTTCATATAATATGTCACTTGACCTAGTAACCCCACTTTAAAATTTCGGACTCCCACTCCGGCCCCTTTTGCAATGAAAATAAAAATATTTTTTGCCTTTTTTCTTTTGCAATAAAGTTGGGCAAGCATTCTTTATAACTGTTCCAAATTTCAAGTCGATAGCATCAGTAGTTGCTGGAATAAGCAGGTGTGACAGACAGACAGACAGACAGACAGACGAAGTCGCACCATAAGGGTTCCTTTTTTACCATTTTGGTACGGAACCCTAAAAACAACCTTTTATAACCATAAAAGAATCCATCAGAACCCTTTTGGCCTCAAAAATTAATAAACCAACTCAGTCATCAACTTCCTAAATAATTTTATGTTTTACTTTTACTCGTAATGACTTTCGAATGAAAAAAACATCAGGACTTTGACCCACTTCGCTGCCAACGGATGGTCGGTTTGAACTTGAAGTAACGTAGCGTTGACGGGAGTGTACGAGCGTTCCGTCATGACGTGTTTGTTCATCAACGTTTAATAGCTACAGTTTATAAATATGAAGCTATTCGCTCATGTTCTCTATTGTGGAACGAACCGTGGTATAAACTACTAAGGCTTTTATTTTTACGATGAATGTTAGTGGTACTGATATCAGTATTTTTTTTTTGGTCTTTTAGAAAGAGACGATAGGAATTTTACATAACTGTGTGTATTGTCGATTTGTTAATATATTTCTTTCTTCGGGACCACATCAAATTTAACTTTAATTTCTTTGTATTCTCGCCTCAATCATCCTGCTAAATCATAATTTAGACAGCCAGATATTGGACAATTTTACGGACCCCAAAAATGTATCAGTTTAAATAATATTTGGATCAATAAATAATTTATTCGAATTTTTGATTACTTTATCACGACACGTTTTTTAAATAAAATAGTGCACGTTCAATTATTTCCCTATATTTGGAGAGATTTACGTAAACAGAAGCTGGCTCGGTCATCACGAAAAAGGTAATTAAGCTTGGACCAATTAAACTCACGGATCCAGTTGCATCAAGTTTAAACAGTAACGAAACATAAATCCCATACAAATAGAGGTTATTTTAAACGTTATACATTTTGAAGGATCGGGACTGGATCTCAGTAATGAAGTTTGCCAAAGTGGTTTGAAAGTTTTTTAATTTCCCGGTGAGTGAGATTTGAAATCGTCGGGCGGGAACGTTTTTCCTATTTGGATGTAGATGAACAGGAATTCAAACTAATTTCGCTTTTCTATTTAGATATTTCTTCGGTTAATTGGAATAGTTTCAATGATTAGGGAAGTTTGTTAAAATACAACGTCGTATATTTTCTCAGAATTCAAATGAATATGTAATAATTATGAATATTAAAGGTTGTAATTACTTTGGCCTGATTTAAACTTCATTTGTCAATTTTGGCTTTTCTAATAATGACTTTTATGATTGAAATATATTATTATTTATATTTCGCTTATTAATTAAAGAAACTAAAATACGAGAAGGTATTTACGCTGGTTTTGTAGCCAAAATAACCTGAAGGGTTATTTTAACTAGAGTAGGAAAATAAAGCAAACACTATGTATTTTTTTATACAATTATGGTACCACACTTTGGTCGACAGAAACAACTAGAAACTCAGCAGTGAGTAGTTCGCATGCAATACGGGTCTTCAGGTCTTCAGGTAATGTGGCTGGAGAACTTAACTGGTGGCGCACAGTTTTTTTTTTTTTTTGACAGGTCCTCTCGCCGTTGGCTTCTAACAGCCGTCACTGCTTAACCGGTCATCTGGTGAGGACTTACAAATGCCTCCAGCCAGGCTTAAAACTAAATAAAAACTACAAACTAAGCGACCACACGCTAAGGGCACCCCCTACTGGGGTACGGGCCTCGGCTTAGGGCGTCGCTGGGGGGAGGACAACTAGAGGGAGGGACTACTAGCTGGATCGGTACATTATTTTGGGACGAATTTAAATCTACAGGCTCAGCGCGGGCTGGCTCGAGCAAGGGTCGGTTAGGGGACTGAGTCATGAGTTTGAGACTGTACGTGTCTGCCGATCGAGAAGGCCGCCGCGTGCGCTTCGTCGATTGTGTTAATAACGTCGGGGATCGTGTCCAAGTGTACGGACTGGGTGGTGCCTTCGCTCAATTTCCTCCAGTCTGTTACGGTCTTGGTGACAGGGGATTGATCGGGATCTCTATGGCCTAGAACCATGACAACTGGTCTATGATCCGAGTCGAGCTCTTGTAGCGTCTCGATAGAGCGCAAACCGAGGTTCACGTTCTTAAGGAGCGCTATGTCGAGGACGTCGGGACGGTGGTCTGGGTTGGGAGGGAAATGAGTGGGATTCATCGGAGCGATGATGTCGAAGTGGAGTTGGCCACACATAAGGTGTAAGAGCTTGCCTCTCGTGTTATTCGAGTGACTGTTCCAGGCGATATGTTTGGCGTTGAAGTCGCCCGCTATGATAACGGAGCTACTCAAACCAAGAAGGGTTTCAAGATCTTTTTTAAGATCTGTGTTATCGGAGGAAGAGGGTGGGATGTAGGCCGATACTAAAGTGATCGGTTGATGTCCTGTCATGCCTAGTCGACAGATTGAGACCTCTAACTGCGAAAGAGGCGGGGTATCCATAGGTATGCAGTACAGTGACCTTTTGTGGTAGATGAGAGTTCCGCCCTTGTGGCAGCGAATCCTGTCATTGCGTACAACTTGGTAGTTGGCAATTGACGGGTTACGCGTGCTGGGCTTTAAAAAGGTCTCCTGTACGAGGAAGATATCAATTTGATGGTCGCGGAGGAACGTAGCGATCTCATCGCGTTGATTTCTAATGCCGTTGGCATTGAAGAAGCCTAATTTAAGGGATCGGGGTTTGACTCTGTACCTTTCTTTTGTACTATTCATACTAAGGATCGAATTTGAGGGCGCGCGGCCACCACGCGCCGCTTATATAGCGGTAGGCTCCGCCCATCGGCTGCAGCGACGATCACCGTCACAGTTTATTATTATCATACTTATATGTAGTAATGTCTATATTATTAAAAATCTGTAAAAAAGCCGCGTCTGTACATTCACGGGCATAACCATTCCAAAAATTTTTTTTTGGAATTTTTGACGTGACATGATTTTAATGTGATTTTCACAGTTTGGTAGTTTGGGAATCTAAGCCACAATTCATTTCATTCCGGTGGAATGAACTAGAAATATGTTCAGCTTGACCTTTTCGTAGTACTAGCTATCTAACACTAAGGTCAATAATTCATTGTAGTCCACGCCGACGGAGTCACGGGCAAAAGCGTGTTATAACTTATTAGTATCCTTATATTAATCAAACTATTGTCAGCGGTCTTATATGTATACTGGGAGAACTACTTCATGTACTTGGATAAAAGGGATCTCATGTCCTTCTTCATACCATATCTTTATTATACAGGGTGGCAGGTTAGACAGTGGAAATATTTAAAGGGGTCATTGTACTCATCATTATGAACAACTTTTACTATGGGACCAACCCTGAAATCGCGAAAAAAAAATTAACTGTTCCATACATTTATGTTCACATAACTCGACAAAATGTATGGAACAGTTGGCCCCATAGTAAAAGTTGTTCATAATTATGAGTACAATGACCCCTTTAAATATTTCCACTGTTTAACCTGCCATCCTGTATAGGTACCTATTAAAACCAACGTTCAAGCCACTTTATACTCATTATAACTAGCGGTTTAACCTTGAAAGTGTTACGGACAGAGAGATTTACTTTTGGGTTTTCAAAATAAGTTAAGATAATTATGACGTTTTAAAAAGTGTTATGTTGAAAAATTTTTTTCCAAATAAGCTTTTATAATAAATCTTGTCAAAACAAATCCAACGAGCCCAAACACGATGGAGTTATGTTAAGAAGTCGACGAGTTCCTATAGCCACCTCCCAGCTCCACCATGAGACCACATTCATGGTGTCATAATATTATTGCATTGTCATCGAAGTGACATAATGCGTTCCAAAGAACAATGGCCACTTTGGCCTCGGAAAAAAACATTAATTCTTATAGAGATAATAATGTTAGCAAAACGTAGTACAATGTTATTGTAATTAATGGATAGCATCAGTTTATTTTTAAAAGCCGGGAAATAATAGATAAACGTCTTCAAAATTATAACGTATGCTTGAAACAAACGCAGGATAAAATATTTATTTATGAACGCATCTACATTTATTTACGTCCCTAGAGACGTCCATACATTTCTCCTCCTTCCATTCTAAAATTTAAATCGATTTTATTTCTGAATCTAAATAAAATCCCAGGCTGTGTTCAACTGGATAAAATCATGATAATTATTTAACCTAAGGTTTAATGTACCTACCTACTTAAATAAGACCTCAATGTGAAAAACCTCTCAATCCAAAATGCTACAGATTAATAAATATACCGCATAACCTCAAAAAACATTGTACATATATTTCTAGACTCTCCGTGCTTTAAAAAATATATTGAATGCCGAACATAATTAAATATAAATAGGCAAATAAAATGACAATTGTTTGATCGTTATAACTTTTATAAGATTTTCCGAGTCCAAGCATGTTAGGAAAGTGGCCATTCTTCTTTCAGCTCAATTGGTTGAGAGGAACTAGTCTAAAATTCAGTTGCAAGATTTCGCCCGGTACACACATGGCAAGTTAAAAAAGCTTGTAAAAATAGGTATGCTACTTTATAACAAGTTATTCAATCTAAAATATGAACACAAACAAAGCTAGTCATCCCACGCAAGCATTTCAAATTAACTAAAGGAAAGGGATTTGAAAGTTCCGAAGTGGTTTTTGAATAGAAATTTCCTTGTAACTATAAACCATTGTTTGCATACGGTCATGTCAAAAGAGATTGTTGAACTAATATTAAATTCTGCAAGGTCATGGATGTTATTAATGAGAATGACGTCACTGTTTAATATTATAGTACATTTTATAATGATTTATTTTAGTATCGGGTTTGGCGTGTTCGTGTCGTTTTTGCCAGGATTTCAAGGCCAGTCTGAGCCTGTCAAAATAGATTAACTAACGACCCGAATAAAGGCATGTGAATATTAATGGTAATACAAATGTTGGTACAGTGACGCGGCAGTAAATGTTACACATCGAACTTTAGAAAGATATCGGCTAGCTTCGGCTTTGTAGAGCGTCATCTCTGTCGCACAGTAAGGTATCTAAACAGTCAGAGACAAAACGTCACATAGGTATGAGTGACAACCATGAAAATGCACATTTAGCAACTATCAGAACATGGTAAAATTGCTCCTAAAAATGCCAAATTATATCAAAGGTATGCATTGACCTATATGTCCCTAGACAAGCAGTTCCAAACAAAAAGCGGGTACTTGTCTTGCTTACCACATCAAACGTCAAAGTGAATGTGAGGCTTGTGTTGTGCCCGCACAACACTTGAGTGTGACATGTTTAATGTTCGGAACTGCTTGTCTAGACATATAGGTCAATTAAAATAGAGGTATGAAACATTTTACGAATACTTTCAAAGCTTATGCTGTGAATAACATGAAAATAAACTTGTACTTACTCGTACCTAAACTTCATTTCGAAAGAAACTTGCGCTCTATGTAAACAAACTCTATAAAAATTAATCAAATTTTAACAGTCCGCCACGCTGACATTGTTTATATAGCTCGCAAGTTCTATAATAATGAAGTTTAGGTATTGTCTGCTCATAAAATTCTTTATAAAAATACGCCGGTTTGTAATAACAGAGCGTTTCCATACATAAAAGTTAGAATAACAAAAGGAGGGGCCAACACAACACTGTATTTGTTCTCGCCTAGGGCGCTCGCGGTAAAGCGACGCCTCTGTGACTGCGATAAGCGGGTAAATCTAAAAGGAATGTGCCGAATAATTGAAAAACTAAAACAGTATTAGTAGAAGATTTGATAAAAAAGCAAGTGTGTAAAGAAGCGTGCAAGGAAGTATAACCTTACCTGTTTTGACCGCAGAGACCTTAACGTCACATCAGCTATAATAACCGATGCCTACCTGGCCTAGCATGACCACGATAGAAACGGGTTTTGTCTACATAGAAATAGACAAAGTGACAGATTGTAGAAACATTTTCTACCGTTTCATCACAACAACCTGTACAAACTCAAATACATTCCTCCGCCACTTTGTTGTTTCTGAGACAGCCAGCGCGGTCACCGATGATCGCTCGGTGCGTTTAGCGTGTGTTATTATTTAGCTTATACCCTCACTGTAATATTAAATAATAGTAATGAGTAATATTTATTTTGCAAAATTATGTAAGTAGTCGATGATTATGATGCACGGTAAAGCTCAATGAGTTTATGTTTGCATCATCTAGAATGTAACTGTATGTTTTATATTGTGATCGAATAAATAAATAAATAAAAAATAAATAAATTCATAAAACGTAGAAATGTTTCTACAATCTGTCACTTTGTCTATTTCTATGTAGACAAAACCCGTTTCTATCGTGGTCATGCTAGGCCGGCTGGTTACGGGACAAATTGGGTCGAGGAGATTTATGGAAATTGTAGTGAAGTCATTTATATTTTTAGTAGAATTAATTGATCGATGACCCCCGTCAGGAACGAAGTTCCAAATACATAATTCTACGTGTGTACGTTTTTTTATTACCCATTTTAGACGGTAAAATTACGCGTATTCCAATCCGGCGACGTGATGGCACTCTGACTTCTCGACGGGTACTGTTACCGGTCGGAGACCGCAAACGCAATTACCGTGAGTTTTAAAGAGACGATTTCTACCAGTTAACTCCAACCGCAAGACGCGTTAATTAAATTAAGGAGCTTCGTTCCAAAAACTGAACGAAACATTTCAATACATTTTTGCTTAAACAATTCCATCGACAACAATGGTCCTCCCCGCGAACATAAAGACCATGTTCCACTATAAGTAATTATTATGATGGACTTAGGCCAAGACAAATGCACGCAGCTTTGGCTTCGTCACTGGCGCGCATTTGCCAAAACGATGCTCCCAAATAGGACATTGTTGCCCTCAACGACGTTCAGTTATTATGTTAGGATGTTGCCGGTGTAATGTTTGTACAGGCTATGATTTTGGAAAGATTAAAGATAGGATGAATGTGGATAAGATAGCAGACAAACAGATCCTGTTTGTAATATCTTGAAAGAAGAAGGGAACACACTGGTTCGTAGATAAGCTGATAATGATGTTTAGAAACCTTTATGTTATTTTCAAAGACCTATCCAACAATGCCCCACATGAAGAGGTGCGCGAAAATATTTTTTTTCATCCTTCAGTTTCATGTATGCCCCCCCCCCCCCTAATTATTTTATTTTTTATAATTTCGCTACAGGTTTTTATAGCGGCTTACAAAAGACATCTACCTGTGAAGTTTCATACATATTGGTTATGAACTGTAGATTTTACAGTATTCCCAAATTAATAATGCGCATGCAGATCTCGCTAATTGTCTGTTTCTGTCTACCAATCTTTTTTAGCACAAAACACATAATTCTACTAAATTATGCAAGAAGAAAATGCACTTAACTATTCTTTATACATAAATCGTCTTCCGACGCTCGGGAATACGACCGTTGCCGAACAGTGACGAAGATTTCTATGCGCATTATCACTTTGGGAGACCTGTACGAGGGTGTGACAGACGGACAGACAGACAGACAGACGGACAGACGTACATGACGAAACTATAAGGGTTCCTAGTTTTACTACGGAACCCTAAAAATGGCAGAACAAATTACTAAGAAGGCATGTCATAAAGTTAATTCACAAAGTTCATATAAAAGGAGGTCGGACGCACGTACTACTAAAATGACTCGAACACGTGAATGAAGGAAGTTTTGACACATTCTCGGTCCGTGTAATTTCGCACTAACTTACGAACAGGCGCATCGGAAAGGTATGTACAGCATTTCATACAAAGTTTGTTGGGTATAGAAAGAAAATTGGTGAGGCGTGTAAATGAAATTGTGAAGGTTTCGAGAAAATTCGAATTAAGAACGTATGTTAAAAGTGTAATGGCGCGCCCCAAAAATAAAACCAATTTCCCTATTGATGAATCCTCGAGAAACCAATACCAAGACATGCCCACGTACCTTGGCAATCCAGAGATCCCACTCAGACCCAGGGAGATGGGAAAATACCTGGTTCATGCGCGCGTGATGGCTTGTAGGTATAGGCTGCCGGCCAGCGAGCAAAATCTTCTTAAATCCACCGGGGGAATGGTTAAAACTCCAAAAATCAACACTGCACTATAAGTCCTCAATGAAGCACAGATGTAGGTCTATTTATTTTACGAGTATCATCAAGGTTTCACCAAAAAATAATTTTCAAAAAGCGGAGCGATGAGCACACGCAGATACTTGCGGACGGGCGGGGAGCGGAACTACTAATGCCATCTATCGGCCATGTTGCAAAAAAACTCAATAATATTTCGAGACATGGGCGCTGCGGCAACAAATATTGTGCGAGTCTGCGAGGATTCATCAATTGAGAAGTTAAATATTTAATTTAAATTAATACATTTTAATGAAAAATCTTAAAATATTATTATTACATTTTTTATGTTGAAAAAAGGCATTAACGCTTCAACAAAAATATTTAATACTAGACTTTTGCCCGCGACTCCGTCCGGGTGGACTACAGTGAAATGACAAGTTTAAATGACCTCCGTAGTGTAGGATGGCTAGTACTACCAAGAAGTCAAGCTGAATCTCTGGTTTATCCCACCGGAATAAGATGAAACGTAGCTTAGATTTTAAATTGGACCCCAAGCTATCGGACTGTGAAAACCGCATCAAAATCCGTTCAGTACTTTTTGCTTGATGCGTGCACAAACAGACGAACAGAGAAAAATTAAAAAAAAATAATTTTTGGATATGGTTACGTCCAATTACCCTATCCTAATTGTTTTTTTCTGGAATATCTTCAATGTACAGACACAAAATTTTTTTAATAGTCTAGATATAGGAATATAGATAGATAGATTCTCTATTTTATGTGATATTCATCATCATCATCATCATCATCGTATGGGCAATGGCATGAGATATTGCCCTTGGTCCTATATCTACATGTCCCTAGACAAGCAGTTCTGAACAAAAATCATGCCCCAAACGCGGGTACTTTTCTGTTGCTCACCGCTTCAAACGTCAAAGTGAGTGGGAGGCTTGTGGTGTGCCCGCACAACACTTGAGTGTGACATGTATAATGTTCGGAACTGCTTGTCTAGACATATAGGTCAATGCTCTTGGTAAATAATTATTACATACAATTTTATGTCCTTTTGTTTTGCTAGCACCCATAGGAATTAAACCGTAAAACAATAATGCTACTCGTTGTAACAGAAGTGAGAATGACAGAAGAAAATAATAAAATTTTGAACGAAAAACTTTTTATTTTTATTTAGGCACCTGCTAATAGTTTGACCGCCATCTCGCCTGGTGTTAAGAAATGATATGATCTACGATGGAGCATGCTTGCCTAGAAGAAATCGATTCACTCGCAACTTGATGACGCCCATATTGTAACTATCGGGGAACACTCACTGCGGCAGCGCATTCCACTGTTTAGCGGTTTTCACAAAGAAACTCTCTCAAGGGTTTCTTTGACTAGTAGCTGCTAACTCTTTTAAATGAATTAGTAGTCACTATGCTACCCGCGACTTCATTCACATAAAAATATATGAAAGTGGCCTATGTGCTTTTCTGGGACCCGAGCTACCTCTTTATGTTTCATCCAAATCTGTCCAGCCGTTTCAGTGTGACGAGTAACAAACACCCACACACTCCAACACAAACATTCGCATTAATAATATAGATTGTAGTGGGGGATGGAGGAACGAGGTGGAATGTTCCTCCATTGAAAAGTATCCTACTATCAGACCGGGTGATATTGGTCTGGCGGGCCACTGCCCCCAACAGTCGATGTCGGGTTTCTGTATATATGCAAATCGCTGTGAAAACTCTGCTTGCGCGATGTAGGATTCAACCAATAGTCGTCATGCCGGCCTAGCATGACCACGATAGAAACGGGTTTTGTCTACATAGAGATAGACAAAGTGACAGATTGTAGAAACATTTCTACGTTTTATGAATGAAACGGTAGAAATGTTTCTACAATCTGTCACTTTGTCTATTTCTATGTAGACAAAACCCGTTTCTATCGTGGTCATGCTAGGCCGGATGTAGTGACATTCACTGTTAGTTGTCTAGCTTGTGTTGGTAGTCTTCGCTGTCGTCGGCAGATGTCGCTACACCTAGTGGACTAGTGGACTAGTGGACTAGTAATAAAAATACTACTATTTTTATACCTAGTTATTTATAATCATTGTTAAAATATATTACGAAGTTATAATGGCTTAGTACTAAACAGACGATATCAAAGCTTATTCTTCATCACAAATATTGCAGAACATTATTATTAATTAAGATTAATTCACATATTAATATATTCTGAATTCAACAGCTCATTATAAAAAGTGGCTCTTAAAAACAATCATTAAAAATTCGTCTCTCTCGGGGAGAATGACGGTTGAAAAAGTTTTTATACAATTACTCTTTTTAAAGTAAGGAGAAATGGTATAAAAAGGACAAATGTTAAACCTATTTAAAATAAAACATAAATAGAAAATCTATGGTTTTGAACAATAGATAATAATTAGGTAACTGGTGCCTTTGGAGATGAAGGTCGATGTACTTCCACTTCATTGTGAATATGAAGATATTTCTTTGTGTACAGTCTACAAATATAATATTATTTGTTAGGCTGTTAGTGCATGTAAGATTTCTGATGATAGAAACACAAGTTATTAAAGAAAACAGAAAAAAAATAATTAGTCACGAAAAATTACACGCTCATGAAAATACAGTCTTGGACTGAATCTGTTGTTTGTAGGTAATGAGTGAATTTACACATAGAACGCATAGCTTACGAATAACTTACGGTGTTACAGTTATACTTTGCAGAGGTTACGGCGTAAGCTGGACAGTAAAAAAACGTTTCAGAAGGGGCTTCTCCTCACAAAACTTATGGGGTAAGAGAGGATATCAACATATTAGACCCAGAAATCACTCAACATTCTCCGTCAGTGACAAATCACCAACAAGTTTACGACTAAACCCAATATATTGGAACTTTTACATCTTTCCAGTAATATTTATTTTCCATTCTCGACATTCCAAAAAAGGTAATCTGTCGTTGTAAAAGATCTGAAGAAAGGAACTTTAATCTGGCCGGAGGCGGCGGGCGCACGTCCCGCTGTCAAATAAATAAGATTCCGCGCCGGTAATTTAACGTGCTCTAACGTCAAACGTGAACGATTACGTTTAGGTTTTTATTTGGAAATGGTGCGAGCTGTAAGGTCTTGGCGGCAGTAAACTGACTGTTGTCTTCTTAACTGAAAATATTTTGATGCAGCTCTGTTGTGAACTAGGTTTAAAATTAACTGCCTTCAAAAAGATCCAATAATGTTAAAACAACATAATTTAATACAACATTATTGTGTTTTTTAAGGCATTTTTTTAAGAGCTTTTCATTATGATTCACGGCTAATATAACTTTTATCTGAACATGAGAATCGTAAAATTTTAGTGAAAACACGTTTCTAGACTTTTGAAATTGACTGATTAATCTTAACCTATCTTTCAAAGATCTTTTATGGCATATTTACATTAATAAAATGTAGTAGGTACATACAATCGCTTTTTCCCCACTGCCGCTCATCGCTTGCACCAACCCTGTCCATGTCCTTGAACGGAAACCGTTGTCATTATTGTCAATCCGTCGTGACCCACGTACGTCAGTCGCCACAGTTGTGACCGGCGGCAATAATACCTACGTAGAATGGACCACCATCTGTGAAAAACCTTTGTAATCTTGGGGTTTCTAAAGATCAATCTTGAAAATATTTATTTTAGCTTTGACTTTTTTATTATTAGGCCTATTTTTAAAAAAAGAGAAGAAGAAAGAATTGTGGTGATAAATAAATTTCTTCGAAAAATATGTCTTGACACTGCTGCATGAAACTAGGTTTTTGAGAATTTCCAGTCTAAAAGTATTCAATTATGAAATAAATTATTTTATATGTGCTAAAACACAAATATAATTTGATCTGTCAAATCCAGATCGATACAAAACAATTTACTTTTATAAAAAAACCAAAATAATAAATCATCCGAATTGAAAGAAAGTTGATAAATCGTATTTACAATAAACTTCTCCAGATTCTTTCTAATTTATCTGGCAATTTACGTTTTGTTCGTCGAACTTGTACAAATTGCGTGGAGGCAAGCTGGCGGAATATTAACGGGAAATAGCTGCTGTTATGGTCTGGCAACCTGACAATCTGGGCACTATATGAACCATAAACCCTATAAGTTAATGCGCTCCGTGCGAGCAGTGAAAGAAACACCATGATATTACATGGGAAAATTGATTCTTGGGTAGTAATAGGGAATTATCGATAAAGGCAACAACATGAAAGACACTTTTGTAAGTAATTTTTACAGATTTATTGACTCCGCATGCCTTATCATCGTTCTCTATAAAGAAATGTGAAAATAAGCTAAAAGATCTCTCCCGTCTTTCTGGTCTAAAGCATTTATTGCGACTTTTGTTTGAATAATGACATGAGTAGGTACTTATAATTTTATTTTTTACTTTATCTTCTTTCCAAAGTATACGCTTTTACAATAAAATCCCTAGCCATATTCAAAAATTAAGCCTTAATAAATTCAAATCATTAATAAAGCGAAAACTTTGTCATAAAGCTTTTTATAGTGTTAAAGATTATATGGAGGACAAAAAGGCTTGGGATTGAGCTGTTCCAATACATACATGGGTCAATACTACTTACTATTGACATAACCACTAAATTATTGCTCTTTTAATTGATTTTATAATTTTTTCTATATACACTTTGACATTAAATGTTTCCTTTTGAAACAATTTAATATATATACAAAATGACATTGAATGTGATAATAATGATGTAATATATTGATTATAATTATTGTAAATGTGAGTACTATGTGGGTTATTATGTTACTGTTATAGATCTCAAGTTCAGTCTGAAAGTTTGAGTACTTCAGGGGGCCTACCCAAATGTCCTCTCTGATGGTAATGTTCGTCGGGTCGTTGAGCGCCCTAAGTCTGGGTTGAGCTACCACGATACCCGGCACATGCGTGCACAGTCAGGTCAGGTCCACTCAAATCTGTATGGCTCTTTCCTCTAAAGGCCATTTCAGACTAACCTGCATGGTTCTTACACAATTTATCTTAACTGTCTGGACTTTAAAAGAGACATCAACCTTTGAGTTTGTTTCGGTGTTTCTTCTCAAAGGTAGTCATATAGGAAACACCGAACTCATCTAGCTTAAAAAAATGTTTTGACGTGTAAAAGTGTTATTTTTAACCTATTTACAAAATAAATATCATTTATCATTAAATATCATTTATCATTATCATTTGATTAGGTAAGTAAGTATATTGGCGTGTGTTAGTTAGGTACATCATTATTTTACTTTTAAGTAAGTATTTATAGTTTTTATTTATTGACACTTGCTGATACGTTGCGCAGTTACCTTAGAGTTAATTAAATAGAGATTAATAAACTAGTAGAGCTCCATCTGAATAAAAATGTATACTAAACTTTAGTACCACTTTTACATACCTACCTACTCAATTCCTTTTGCTTTCGATATCTACAGGTACTAATATAATAAAACTGAAGAGTTTGTGCGGAACCGCAAATATAAATTTGTATTTCTAAATAATATTTTGAAATACAAATTTATATTTGCGGTCACAAACTAATCTCTGAAATTACCAGTCCGATTCGAAAAATTATTTTTGTGTATGATAGCTAGACTTCTGAGGAATATTATAGGCTACTTACTTTACTTTAACACTACGCTACGACCCTTAGGAGCCGAGCGACGGCGGGTGAATTCGAAGCTAGTAGTTTATTTATAATTATGTATGTATAATAAAAAATACTCTTATTATTTTCCGAAGTAGAGGATGTGAAAACCTTTGTCGTGCAGCGGAAAGATCATGGCCGAATAATAAATGTTTGTTATTATTATTTCTTGAGTGAGATCCCATAAAAATCTCAAAAAAGGCTGAGTATCTTTTTATACCTAAAAATTCTCAGCCTTTTTGTTTTTTTTTTACCATTGGTACAACTCAGCACTCCGGTACAATCAACAAAAAAGATTTCTAACCCTTCATAAATTAATTACGAGTACTACAATTTACCCTCTCCATTTTAGGAGCCGCCATGCTTTTATGGAAATGGAACAAAAAGATTTTTGTAGCGTATGAATAACGTTATATCGACCCTTTGACGGACCCGCACTGGTTCCGTACAAAGGAATTTTTAATTCGACTTTTTCACAGTTAGTTACATTGCATGGCGGCTGAAATACAATTTTGGTCGAGGTTTTTATTGAATTTTGTAACGAAATAGTGGGTGGCTATGTAAACTAGGCTCTGTTACCAATAGTGATAGAGTTACGGCCAAAAAGAATAAAAAACTTACATACTAGGTAGGTACGTTATTGCATAATAACGTACGTACCTGGTATGTAAGTTTTTTATTCGTAAGTTTTTACGTATAACATTTTTAGTCAACTATCATATCGGTAGGTATGCACCTACCGATATGATAGTTGACTAAAAATGTTATACGTTTCCAACAGAGTATTTATGGATTGTATTGTCCACGGTGATCGATTTTATTTTAATAATAATATACCTACCTAAGTATTATACAATAATTTTTTTGTTTACGTTTTCCTCGAATATTTGCATGACTCAATTCACATAGTCATCATACGCCTAGCTTTTTCCTAAAATAGATTGGGGTCGGCTTCCAGTGTAACTAGTTGCGGCTGAATATCAATATTTTACGTGGAGAGAATGCCATCTAACCTCCACAATACAATTATCGGGTAATACGGGTATTCGAAAGTTAGACCCGTTGTCAGACTTTCGGGCTCCTGACTACCCGTAATGACTGTCAAAGATATTCCTATGACCGAGTCTCGGTGTGTAAAGAACGGTCACCCATCCAAGGACTGACCACGACAAGCACAGTTTAACCTCGCAGATCGATCAATCAGCGCAGCTGCCATTTAGTCATAAGCCCCTTCCAATTTTCCGATTCAATTCATAGTGAACGATAAAAAGAAAAATGTACCTTACCACAGATAATATAATACTATACGTACAGATGCCTCATCTCATACAAAGAAATGTGACCGATTTAGCGCGGGCTATCTTCGGGCTATACATTTTTCTGTGCTTAAAGGATTTTTCAAAATATTAACAAATATTTTTCATGATGTATTTTTTCGTGTTCTCAATTTTACACAAACTTCAATAGCAAATCGATACATATATCGCCATCTATTATAAGTTATTTCAACAAATGTTCCTTTGTTCCTGATGAGACCCCATGACCTTACTATGAATAGTAAGTTTACTTTTTTCTCTTTTCATCTCCATATTCTATGACGCCTGACCTTTTTCTCTTTGCCTATACCCGCCTATTACAACACAGTACCGCGAACATTTCGATAGCTGTTACCGCAAGTGAATGGGTATCAAAAAGAATATATGTGAGTGTAACGCGAGGTTGTTCTCAACGGAACGTATCACCAAGCGAAGTGGTTAATGGTTGGTCTCGTTAGCGCGATTATGAGGAAACTATTCAAATACCTAAGTCAAATAGCTCAAATACCTTCTCATCAGTCAATATGAGTGCAATAAATTATAATATTACACCCTAATATCGTATTGTCTTTAGAACTAGTATGCAAAATTTCATCTGAATCGGATTACAAAAATGATTACCGGATTTGACTACGTATGGTGTTTCCCGATAATTACAATCGGAGTGTTTTCACATCAGGTGAGATGGCGATCAAATGCAAGCCTATTATTATTAAACTGTTAGTTAGGTTGGAGTGTAACTGCGTCAAATCGTTTTAAAAAGCTATAATAATAACGAATAATAGGCTGTAAACTAATGGACTATATTTATCTGACACAATCTTATATGACACATACCTACATAGGTGGGTTAAAAAAGCAGTTCTTCATAACCTATTATATAAAACCACGCAACCATAGTGTGTGTCCAATATTGGGGAGTTGAAAAAGCCAGAAAATACTCCCCATAAGTAAAATGGTTTTTTTTCTCACAAGTCGTGCGTCAGCGGTATAGGGACGAGACCTTCGCATTCCGCGGCGCAACCCGTGATTGCCAAGATCAAGGGAATTGCTTAGTAATTCCCTTGCAATATTCTGCTCTAATGCCGCACTGTGGGGAGTGTAATATAAGGTTTTTTCCTTCAGCATACAGAAATAAATATTGTAGTGAGGGACGATTTGAGGAATAGTGTGTTTCGATTTGTATCGCTTGTTATGAATAATTTATTTTTCTATTATTGCGTGATAGTATTGCATTGCATAACATTACATAATCAGCCTATAATCTCAGTGCGGGTTGATAGATATGTCACATATTTTCAATTTTTTAGTTCCAGTCTGTCTGCAGAACTGCTAATTCGGTTCGAGGGAGAATCACACTGAGACATTCTCCCTCGAACGTTCGCAAAAAAATTGGCAGTACTCGCGGTGATATCAGGCGGCATGTCGGTCCGGAATAGACTGGTGGACTATTTCCTCACGATGTTTTCCTTCATCGTTTTTAGAGCAGTGATGATGAAAAAAATTGCACAAAGTGTGCGCCTGCTGGGGCTCGAACCCACAACTGTAAGTCATGGCCACTAGCACTGGCCCACCACTGCTCTTACGTACACCTACTCATTGAATGAGAGTATTTTATCTTGAATTTGGTAATTAACTAGGTATTCTATTTTAAAATTATTTCATTTCACAAACAATATAAAGTATTTGTATCATTAAACAATGAAACCTTTTTATAGTACTTAGGCGTGTTTATGTAACTAATTTCTCCACATTTACCTGCCCGGGCGTACCAAACATTACTCGGAAAGGTAATAATAATACCTAAGTCCTTACAAAAATATTCCGCGAATTCCAGGTACGGTCATCACCGCTAATGGTTAGGGTGGCAAGCTACTATTATTATATTATACGAAAAAACCTGTATACTGTGGCCTTGAGAGGTTACTTTTCGCTATAACCGTATGTGTCCCCAGGGTCCTGTATGTGTTAGAACCTTTTACACCTTTGAAAAATTCTGTTACGCTTATAGGGTTTATGGAAAATTTTGATGTAAGAGCTAAAGAACGGCCAACGCTGAATTATTCTTGCGTTTAGCACGTGTATGAGCACTATAGAAACGGATTTTGTCGACGGAAGATTAGACAAAAGGACAGATTGCAGAAAGATTTCTACTGATTCAAGCACGGCGATGTTAAAAAAAACCGGCCAAGTGCGAGTCGTACTCACGCACCGAGGGTTTCGTATCAGTTTTGGACGTATAAAGTGAAAAAATCCGGACCGCATAACTAAGTTTGTTTGTGAAGGAATTTTGATAATTTTGAAAAAACTGTACTAGTTAGGAACATCCTTTTATTTTTGGTGCCATATTTGGGTCAATTCCTATCAATTCTAATTATTTCAGATTTTTCGCCTTGCAAACTTCGGAGATAAGGGGTGGGAATGGTATTTTTTTGGACATTTTTCATCATATGTCGAAAACTGTGAGACATAAAATAAAATAAAAATATATTTTGAAATGTGCAGATCAAGCCCTTTCATATGATATGTCACTTGACCTAGTAACCCCACTTTAAAATTTCGGACCCCCACTCCGGCCCCTTTTGCAATGAAAATAAAAATATTTTTGGACTTTTTTCATTTGCAATAAAGTTGAACAAGCATTCTTTATAACTGTTCCAAATTTCAAGTCGATAGCCGGTAGGATAGTCGGTAGTTGCTGAAATAAGCAGGTGTGACAGACAGACAGACAGATAGACAGACGAAGTCGCACCATAAGGGTTCCTTTTTTACCATTTTGGTACGGAACCCTAATGAAGATCAGCAAAGGTCTATTTTGCTAAGCACGGGTCGGAGAAGAGAAGAGAAGAGAAGCTCGGGCAGAAGAGATAACGAGTTGGACAGAAAGAACTTTGTCTATTCTTGCTTCAATAGAGATGGAATTGGTTATGCTACACTTGCAGATGATACCGCACAATATTAAGCGTAGTACCTAGCGTCCGGGAGGCGCTTTTAAAAAAATACTCACGTAATTGGTCGCGTGGACTACGTATGTAGACCGCCGAGGTTTAACACCTTCTCCAGAGACACCCACACGTCGCTAATGCGCGAGCGCAAGTGAGCGGGGACGGGGGTTACTATACTTAAAATACACGAAGTCCCAGCTAACATTACATTACATTTTAATAGTTTATGAGAAATTTCATTTTAAACAACCATGGGCTACATATGTAGTCCACGCGACCACTGCAGGGTTAAAGAGACATGAGTCATTCAAGAGTGGCAACGCGCCTGCAATGCCTCTGATATTGCAAATGTCCTAAGCTCAGATCATAGAAACAAAGGAGATGTGCTAAGGCGCTATTGAGCTTGACGCTTTACTTTGGTCACATTGACTATAATTAAAACGTACACACTGGCGACGGACTGAACATAATCAATGATATAAATAGACGGCCGTACCACAAAAAAATAAACATCTTTTCAACATACGTTCAACACGAATGCTACCAAAAATAATAGGCTATTGTTTTAGCACTAACATGTCTAAAACAAGTGTGTATTATTTTTGGTAGCATTCGCGTTTAACGTGTGTTATCTTTTTTGTGGTAAGGCCGACAGTGTTTTAGTTTAGTGCTAGTGATTCACAAGGAGCGCTTGTAATTGTGTCGCAAACTGTTAAAAAGCATTGATAGCCTAGTGGTTTAATCATGTGCCTCCCACGGCGAATGGTTCGAGTTCGATCCCGAGGCACGCACCGCTGACTTTTCGAAGTCATGTGTGTATTAGAAATTAATTATCACTTGCTTTAACGGTGAAGGAAAACATCGTACGGAAACCGGCATGTCCTAGAACCAAAAATTCGAAAACATGTGACGTCCACCAACCCACACTGGGCCCGCGTAGTGGTCTACGGCCCACTCCCTCTCACAGAGGAGACATGTGTCCCAGTAGTGGGAAAATAATAGGCCGATCATGCCAAACTGTTCTAAAATTGGGGACAGTGTTTCCTGTACTAATTTGCTATGATGGGCTTGATGGCACATTTCCTTTTTCTATGATCTGAGGTCATAAGGAAGCACTCACACTACCTTCGGATGGGCCGCTTGCTTGGTTGCCACTTAATAACATAATAACACGTTTATTTACCTATTTTAATATTATATTATTCCGTTGACCTCTCGGTTAGATATAAAATTCTTATTAGATGTTTTTATGATTGTTAATTCATTAATTTCCCGGGGGAATCTTCACTGTTTTAACAGTCGTTAAAGTGGCTTAAGTTTGAGTTAGTGGCCAGTTAATATCTTACAACAACGTGGCAACAAAGAAATATATTATTAACAGTACTGATTTCATTGTTTCATCACTGACCATTATTTCTTTGAGTAGAGTTCATAAATATTCGTAGAATCCGCATATGCACTATAGGTAGTAATATTTTTAAAATAATTCTGTAAAATAAAATGAAAACCGCTTTCATATTAGGAAATGGGGACAAACGGGCATTTTTGGAGTTGTATTTTATATGTTAACGTGCAGAAAGTGTTATTTAGCTTTAATCCACTTATAATAAACGATTTTATTTAAAAAAAAGAACAAAATTGTTTATTTTTCTGTTTTATTTATGAAAATATTCCAAATTTAGCCCAAGATGATATTTAAGGAAAATAATAATTCAATACGTTTCCCGTAAAAGGAAAAAGATACAATATGTGACCTTTTGAATAAAGCAGGCGTAATCCTATAGGTAGTTGAAGGTTGGTATTGTTTGAATGAATAGCGCAAAGTTCTGCCCACGGCTTGTAATCCAGTCTTTGGTACATAATAACGTCTGAACTCTATTTATTATGAGATCAAAGCCTGTATAGTTAAGCCTCTTGCAATCTAATTAGGATTAATTACCTATCGTGACATTGCTTCAGTAATGACATAATTATTTATATTATTTATGTACCGACTAGTCGGTAAAGCCGACTATCCGGCCACTTTTATAGTCGGCGACTAGTCGGCAAAATTCCAATATCGCCGTAAATCACATGCAATTCCCTCATTTAAAGCCATAGAAGTAAAATCCTACTATACTTTCCCAGCATACTTTTTCCTAGTAAATTCTCATAAGACATTTTTCAGTGTGTCGTCGTTTTTCAGTCGGGATTATGAAATTCTGGAGTGCTTATGAAACTTGTTTTGCACGATGCGTCTCTTGAGTGCTCTACGTTTGAGTCTACGTGAAGACGTCGGCTGCGTGAGCTATTAAATGAACAGAGTGCGCTGAGACTGGGTAGGATTTGTTGCAGTGTAAGTAAAATAAAAACCGGCCAAGTGCGAGTCGTACTCGCGCACCGAGGGTTCCGTATCATTTTTGGACATATAAAGTGAAAAAACCGGACCGCATAAGTAAGTTTGTTTGTGAAGGAATTTTGATGATTTTGAAAAAACTGTACTAGTTAGGAACATCGTTTTATTTTTGGTGCCATATTTGGGTCAATTCCTATCAGCTCTAATTATTTCAGATTTTTCGCTTTGCAAACTTCGGAGATAAGGGGGGGGGGAATGGTATTTTTTCAGACATTTTTCATCATAAGTCGAAAACTGTGAAACATAAAATAAAATGAAAATATATTTTGAAATGCGCAGAGCAAGCCCTTTCATATGATATGCCACTTGACCTAGTAACCCCATTTTAAAATTTCGGACCCCCACTCCGGCCCCTTTTGCAATGAAAATAAAAATATTTTTGGACTTTTTTCTCTTGCAATTAAGTTGAACAAGCATTCTTTATAACTGTTCCAAATTTCAAGTCGATAGCATAAGTAGTTGCTGAAATAAGCAGGTGTGACAGACAGACAGACAGACAGACAGACAGACGAAGTCGCACCATAAGGGTTCCTTTTTTACCATTTTGGTACGGAACCCTAAAAACCTATTAGAACATACGCTTGATAAATAGTGTTGGACAATTTTAATTTATCTTTTGTTGATTATGATGAATTTTGATGATCATACAAACCAGTAAATAATAAGATTTTAAATAAGCTTAAGTAGATTCTATGATGAAGAAATTAAAAATAGAAATGTAATCACATAAGTTTTTATTGAAGTGACAGAATCCATTACTGTTAAAATATTCATCAGGTCTTTTTTCAAACACTAGCTTCCGCCCTCGGCTACGCCCGCGTTTTCGGGATAAAAAGTAGCCTATGTGTTATTCTGATGTATAAGCTAGGTACTAGACTTTTGCCCGCGACTCCGACCGCGTGGACTACAATGAACGACCAGTTTAAATGACCTCCGTAGTGTAGGTTGGCTAGTACTACCAAGAGGTCAAGCTGTATCTCTGGTCTTTTTCAGCGGAATCAGATGAAACGTAGCTTAGATTTTAAGTTGGACCCTAAGCTATCGAACTGTGAAAACCACATCAAAATCCGTTCAGTACTTTTTGCGTGATGCGCGTATCGGATTCAGCGAATTTTAATCTTGTATTTCATTAATTATTTTATAAATATAAGCATTTTTAGAAGAAAGATTTAATTTCCGAACGAAACCTACAAAAGGTAAAAAGGTCGACATCTTTAGACAGGTAAAAAGGTATATTTTTGTTTCAATTGTGATACTGATGATAGAGGCACTTAATTTGAATTACATGCTTCGATGTTTATTAAACGTAAATCTTATATACCTACTTAGGTATAGAGCTTTCGTGTTTACAGGGAGCTTATTAAGTTACTTGCTTCCGCTCGCGGCTTCGCCCGCGTTTTTGGGATAAAAAGTAGCCTATGTGTTATTCTGATGTAAAAGCTATAATATTTCTATAAAGTTTCATGAAATCCGTTCATTATAGTTTTTGCGTGATTCATTTATCCAAACTTTCGCATTTATAATATTAATAGGATATTAGGACTTGATTTAACCGCATAATCACCTATCGCAGTTCGCGTTGCAGCCCAATGTAGCTTCAGACTAATAGCTTCTAACTAGGAATAATTATTGATATCCAATGTCTTTAATAAATAATAATACAATAAAGGTAGGTATAATTTTACCAATTTCTAGTTAGATAATAACTGTCTAGCCATAATAAAAATCTCAAGTTTCAAATTATGACTCTCATCAAAATATTGTGAAGGTTCAATAATAATTATGTGAAAATTGCAAATAAATTAGGCCAATTAGACAGATTGCTTCTTATTTTCTAATAAAAATTTTGAAATAGCAAAATATAATAAATAGGTGCCAAGCAGTATTGAGATAGAGATGCCACGAATATTCGGCAACTATTCGGTATTCGGCCACTTTTTTTCGCTATTCGGTATTCAGCCGAATATTGCAAACTATTCGGCTGAATACCGAATAGCAAATAATGACATTAAAGAACGTAAAATATTACTCATAAAGATGTTTATTTAACCAAAAAATCAACATATTAATATTTAAAATCTACCGCGGCCTAATCACAAATGAAACAAAACTACCTGTGCCTACTTTAGCGATGAAGTTTAAACTCGTAAGTGACGGACGAGTTGTGACTCGACTCCCGCGAAAAGTACTAAGTGTTGCCGAATATTCGGCAGCCAAATATTCTGCGCTTCGGCCAAGAGCCTCGCCGAATATTCGGTATGCGTTATTCCGCCAAATAACTATTCGTGGTGGCATCTCTAATTGAGACATAAAATGTTTTTCGGATCATAAGAAAACGCAATTTTCTGAACATTGAAAAATTGCTGCCACAATAAGCAATTATAGCTGTCACAGCCCATTCTATTCAGTCTTATATTTTTCATATGAAATGATTATAAGCATGTCAATGTTTAACATCAGAAGGCTAATACTCGTAACTTGTTTAGTTTACCGTACCGGCACTAATCATGAGCATAGATCGCGCATATACATTTTCGGCCCAATAGACAATAGACAGTTGACAATACGTAATAGAGAATAATCCAATTAGACGACGAGCATCGCCGACGAACCAATCGCCTCGGCGCCCGGCGTCTTCTTCATTCCACCAAAGAGACCAAAAATCAGCTAATGTGCAGGTGACGTTTGTGCTCATAACTGCTGCCGGTACCGATACCATCATTCACAGTTGATAAAACTGAAATTAGATTTTGAATTTACTAAAAATGGTATTGTGTTGTATATAAGAAGGAGAATATTTTTAACCGACTTCCAAAAAGGAGGAGGTTCTGCATTCGGTTGGTTTTTTTTTTTTTTTTTTTTTTTTTTTATACGTACACCGATTACTCCGTGGTTTATGAGCCGATTTACGTGATTCTTTTATCATATGGTAGAAGAAGCTCGCGAGGTGGTCCCATATAAATTTTATTAACTTTGGTTGAGTAGATTTTTAACGAGGTGTAATAAACGGTATTTTTGGTGTATCTCGATGACATCATGACGATGATGAAAAAGTGATATTGTGTAGGTACATGAATTCCTGAACGCAATCGATCTCGATATTATGCATACATAACATCACGCCGATATTTCCCGCAAGGTTAGACAGAGGTGTATAGTACACACATTTTTTTTATGCTTAAGTCGCATTTGATAGAAGGCTAGGGAGCGAGCCTATTGCTATTACTACTATCTACAGTTCATAACCAATTTATATGAAACTTCGTAGGTAGATGTCTTTTACAAGCCGCCATTAAGGCCTATAGTGAAATTACGAAAAATAAAATTATTAGGGGTGGCTCCCATACATGAAACTGAGGGATGAAAAATAATATTTTCGCGCACCCCACCATGTGGGATATCGTTGGATAGGTCTTTGAAAATAACATGAAGGTTTCTAAATACCTTTTTTATTTAAGTGCATATTGAGTGAACTAGGAGCTCCCAAAGTCGTTAACAATGTGTGTCCCCCCCTGTAATTTTCCAACCGCGCTATCAAAAAATCTGGAAAAAATCAAGCTTATAGCATTTAATAAATACTTTCGATTGAAATTGGTTTGAACAAGATACGTCACAAAATTTTTGAAATATTCACTATTTTCCATTTTGAGTTTGACAACCGTAAAAATAATAATATTTCATAATAATATTATGAAATACAAACTTGTATTTGCGGTCGGAACACTCAAAATACTTCTTGCTATGGAATCCTACACTGCGTGGTCCGACACGCTCTTGCCCGGTTTTTGTTTACTGAAATGCTCTCATCCACCAACATCTATAAATATAAGTACATACCTATTTAAATTCGTGGAAGTAATCGATCTCGGTAAAAGTACATAAATGATCAAAGTCGCTCTGTCCATGATTTAATGGTACTTTATTGTAATAAATTAACAACAACAAAAATGGTTACACTACACTAAAATGATAAAAATAAAAACAGGTTTAAAAAAAACCGACTTCCAAAAACTACACTAAAAACTATGAAATAAAAATGTTAAACTTCCATAAATAAAAATCTAAATGTATATTGAAGTCGGCGGGGCCTAGCATAAATATAAGCAACATTATAGATTAAGGAGGAATGAAAGAAAATTTTAATTTGTCGAGGCGCAAAGCAAGCTGCACGTTCGCTTCACACACTGCGCACGTTCTTCCTGTTCAAAGGCTGAGAGGTAGAAACCTGAAGAAGAGGCCCCGCCGACTTCAATATACATTTAGATTTTTATTTATGGAAGTTTAACATTTTTATTTCATAGTTTTTAGTGTAGTTTTTGGAAGTCGGTTTTTTTTAAACCTGTTTTTTTTTTATTATGTACCTATGTCCCATTTTAGAATTTTATCAGAATGTCTGCTTTAGTTTTGATCAAGTTTTGGTCAATTTTCGATTTCACTGCGATATAAGTTCACATTTGTCGTTGTTTTTTAGAACAGTACCACTTTATAATATTTTTTGACACTGAGACTAGTTTGGAAATACATATATTTTGAACATTTTAATTAGGAGGATTGCCCTTCAGAACTACGTTTCATAGTTATATAGCATAAAACATTCCATTCCACGAAACGTGACTACGACCGTCTCTTCAATATCTCTCAAACTTTAAAGCATTACTACAAAGGTTATATCTCCTTACATAGCTTCCAAGATTCAACTTCAACTTTTACTTACTTCACAAACGCCAGTATAAAACTTATCTGGGAATCCAGGACTTGTGCGAAGCATAACTTGTGCAAATATGCGACAGTGACACCTTCAGCAAGTCTTCATATTGAGCCAGGCTGAAGAATTGCGGAATTTCATTTGTTAGTTTTCCTGTAGCAGAAATTGTTTCCAAGTATTTGGACTGAGTTTCAGTGAGTGCATCTCGTGGAAGATGGGTTTAATTTTGGCAAAGATAAAATGAAGCTATGTCTTCTAGATATAACTCATAAATTGTTGAATTCAACTATATGTACGTATGTAAAATTTTGTAAATTTTTGAGTGCCATTCGTTTTCACTATAAGACAATGGCCTGTTTCACCACCTTTGGATAAGTTCCGGTTAACTAATCTGGCAAACAATTTCATACAAATTCTGTTCCAATTTTGAATTTATCTCACATCACATTACTCAAATCATTAATCACCTCAGTAATATTTGTGTTATTAATTAGTTTTTTCTTACAGTTACAGATTCTTAATTTCTCATTAAAACATTTATTAAATATTTTTTATGTTCTCATAAATTAAAACTTACATTAATGAGAAAAATAATCACGTAAACAAAAGTTTACTGATTTCAAAGAATTTTAACGAAACATTGAGTGCTACTTTAATTATAATTTTACTTTTTTTAAACAAATATTAACAGAACGAGGTAGAATTTATATTGTTGTAGCTTTATCGAAAAAAAATAACATGGATTTAGGATCTAAGGAAGCTAAAACTAAGAAGCTTTAGCTAAAAGCATTTCCTGTTACACAAAATGTGTAGATTCTTAGGAACAGGCGCCTTAATACTGTTAGTAAGCTTTGTCACCCTCTGGGAAATCTTTGTTCATTCACAGGTTTGGTGGCAGAGAATTTAAACTAAATTTAATATCATGTCGGTGTGAAATAGATAAACACTATACAATAAAATACGTTTCAAACCGAGCTAGTAATAGTTTACGTAATGAAACATTATCCGTCGTAATTTATTACAAGAATAATCACTATTAAAAAATATAACTATTAACTACGCTGCGATCATTTTGATTAAAACCAAGAGTACATAATTTATATCTAGATTTAGAATATAACACCAACACTAATAACATACTAAGTGATTTATGACTTAGTCTCATAAAGTATTAATAGAAATAAACACACGTACACTTATGAACTTTAACAATTTATGAACAAAACACGCACACATTCAAAGCTGTCGACCATTGTTGTGTGACATTAAAACAATCTGTGTGGGTATCGTGGCAAAGTAGAAAGAAAGTTTAATGTTTGAGATAAATTAGTGTGTGTTCAGAGTTGATTGTAGGTACTCTTGTGTGGATGTGGGCAGGGCTTTTCACCAAATTCTTATAGCGAGTGAAATATCACTACAAAGTTACTGACAGACGTTAGCAATATTTTTTGGTCACCATCCGTGTGTTTGCGTCACCTATAAACTTCAGTTATCTCCTACGCTGTGTGTGAACAACATAACATGTTTTGCTTCAAATTTTTGTGTGATTTATATCGATGAATCGTTCAGTTTTAGCTAAATTGTGGTATTGATCGGTTCGTTGACTCGTCTCGGCAACTAGTCAAGATAGCTTTGCAAGTGATCAATTTGAAAATTTTATTACTCAGACAGCAATATATCAGTTTTATCGTAAAAACATCTGCATAGTCTACTACAACTTTTACGATAGCTTGAGATTATTTTGAAACAAAATAAGTATAGATAGTTAAACTGGTACTAAGGAATCCACATGTGACACTCACGACATAAAATACTATTCAATGGTAAATACGTTTTATCTGAATTTTCGCAGACACCATCAATATTGTATTCTGTTTTATATAGGAGCTAGCCGGCAAACCAGTCTATCTTATCACACCGCAGCTGAACAAACTGTTCGTCTAGAATTGAATTCGCAACAAGAAACTATACTCAGTGTGTGGAGTGTTCAACCACAAAATAGATAAATGCAGTAGTCCCACGTATGACTACAATTAATATTAGTGACGCTAATATAACTTACGGTGTAATGAATCTGCTGAAATACGTTCAGCGCACTATAAGTAGTTAACCATTGTATGAACCTTGCTGGCTGGATAATGCTTTCTCCGCAGTGTGAGCTGATCTCATAAAACTCATGCCTTCACTAGAAAAAAAGACTATGGTATACTAAAAAAGTGATACTTCTTTGTTCCTGTGCAAGTGCACCTACTAACAGGAATGATCTTATGAAGACCTTGAAGGCTTTCAAAGCCTTATATAACTTTGCCGTTATTATACAGCTGTCATCTTTAGCGGTAATCTACATGCATTGCTTAGTGCATCATCTGAATTGCCTCGTCCTTTAACTATGTTAAGTGACAGTGTGTGGTTATCAGTATAGATAGGGTGACTCTCACCTTATCTATGCTGTATTGAGATCAATCTGTCCTTCTGACCCTGAGTGTTACATGGTTGAGTAGAGGATACAATCTCGAGGCGGATTTCCATCGCTGTTCCGAACATCCGCGCTCATTCGCGGATCTATCGCGGATCTAACATGATTACTGGTGCGTACAACATGTACGATGTTTAACAAACTTTGCAAAATGTACATGAATTCACTCATCGAACGTTGTTGCAAACTAATTTGGGTGCAAACCTTAAACCGTACTGCACGGTTTAAATTGCAACGAACTCGCTTGTAGCAGAGTTTTTAATTGTTGACGTGACTCGAGAACTTTAAATTAACAAAGTGGAGAAGTAACATAAAATGGTTTCTGTTTTGTATGAAGCGTTGTTGAGTACTCAAATAACAACAATCCGAGTTCTGTTTAATATGGTGTGTGTGTTTGAATACAAAGTGTGTGAATTCATACGAATTGCACAATTTTGTTGAAAATTTTCTTTGAGTAAAAATTTTCCATCTCTTAGGAATTTTTCCTGCACTGTGTGTGCATTTATAACCACAAATCAAACATATACGAACACCCAGCTTCGAAAAAATATTTGTACCGTGCGACATGTCGCGCAGCAGCAAATCTCCCGGCCACTGCCCCAACCGTTACGCTAATCATATAACATGAGAATGCCCTAATCGCACACCTACATCAGTATGATGGTTAAAAAGTACGTAGACCGGTTGCAGGTAATATTGACGTAAGAACCTAAATCGATTTAAGATATGGCCCAGCTAACCTAATAATGGAAGAAATAGTCACGAGCGATATAATCAGATGTCATGCTATAACGAGTAAGTGGCATGTATGAGTGAGGGAGCTATAGATGACGATTAGCACTAACTCTTTTAGCGAATGATGGATTTTCTATGACCGCTGCGTTAGCTGTGGTCTAACCATGTGCCTCCCACGGCGAATGGTTCGAGTTCGATCCCGAGGCACGCACCGCTGACTTTTCGAAGTCATGTGCGTATTAGAAATTAATTATCATTTGCTTTAACGGTGAAGGAAAAACATCGTGAGGAAACCGGCATGTCCTAGAACCAAAAATTCGAAGACATGTGACGTCCACCAACCTGCACTGGGCCCGCGTGGTGGACGACGGCCCACTCCCTCCACAGAGAGGAGGCCTGTGTCCCAGCAGTGGGAACATTATAGGCCGATTATGCTATGCTTATGCTGCGTTAGCTTAGCCGACATACCGCATTAAGATTCTTAGCATAACACATGCATTTGTATGTAAAATATTACAGCCGATTAAACACCAATAGCGCCGGAGTTATAGAAGATCGGATCAAAGGCAATGCACGTATTCAGAATAAAATTGTTTATACCTACCCATCTTTCAACGAATCTTCGATTTTCTTATTAACTTGTGCTGCATAACTTCGTAATAGCTTACTTTTATAAAAATAATGTTAAGTGAAATGATATTCTCTGTAGAATGTGTTGATTTGAAAATTTATATCCAAATAGAGTCAGCTGATACTATCGGGAGCGAAGGCGTAAACTATAACAAAACTCGCCTTAATTTTATAAGTTTGTCAAACTAGCCGTGTTTTATTTGTTAAAAAAGTAAGTAAAATTTAAACAAGCTACTACATAAAAAGCATGTAAAACTTAAAAAAAAAAGTTTAATATCACATTAGTTTTGTACCAATGTTAGTTATGGGAATGTTATACAATTTAATAACTAAGCTTCTCTCGATTAAAATCTCAGATTTTGATCTGGTTCTTTCGCTGGTGCGTCTTCTTGTTCTCGATCTTTTCTTATTGCACAGCATATTCTGAAAAAGCAAGCATCTGAAGTAAATAAAAAATATTAAATCTGAAATAAGTCGTAGTAATATTAGAGCAGCTGATACCGAATAATTATTATAATATCAAATTGACAGGGTTCTATTCTAGGCCATTCAAAACATTGAATCCACATAACACATTCTCTGATGAATATAATGGCCATCTGTGACCTGTGCTAGTTTAATCCACTTTTTATCCATAATTTTATTGTTTTGACAGCTGGATCTAAATGACTAGATTTACAATTAAAATCAAATATCCACTATACCTTAGTGTTGAAAAGTAAAAGATCTCGGCCAGGCTAAGGAATGAGAATCCTAGGAACAGGCCAAGGAGACCACCGCAGTTAGCGAGGAAGTCAGTCATCCCGAACAACTCCGAACGACGCATCGAAACAAACGACGAGCCCTTGTAAATTATCACCAATCTTGAATACTTTGTCCTAAAATTTCACACTCCTCATTATTAGAAACTACTTAAACAAACGTATCATTTTTGGGAATGATTGAAGTTGAATACAGGGATTGTGTTAAGTTATTCTTTCAGGTTTCCAGTTTTATGAATCAGATGAGATGTCACGTGAGGAGCTCATGAATAAAGAATTTGAAGTAGGTATAGGGGGATAATTAGCAATTAAAATTACATTGTTTTTTTCTTATATATTTTTAGAGTCGTTATACCTTTCATTAGATAATGGTGACGTATGCAGTTCGGCGAAACAAGAAATACTGGACACCTTCACATTATGACATCGGTTTTGGTCACGTTTTTGGCATTATTCTATCATCATCATCATTATAGGTTGTTGGGGTGTAATGCCCAACAGTGAAAATGTTATGTTATGTTGTTATGTTATGTTATGTTATGTTGGAAATGAGTAGACGAACGATTCCCTTGATGGATTTATTGCTACTAAATATAATTACAAAATCATACAATTAAATAATATGTCCAAGAAAAGCATACCTAAACAATAAATGTTGGCCTAAATGAGTACGACGTACAAATTACAAAGTACAAACAAAGGTCAATGTACAGCGTAGCTCGTACATATTGCCCACTCACAAAATGTAACATGTAATAAATTGTGTGAAGCACGAAAGGTACAATTGTAAAAATGAAAGAAAAAGTCAAAAGACAAATGTACAAACATAAATGAATAAAAAATAATGTAAAAGTATTAAGATGTTAGCCTAGGTCATCATGCGCCGTGTTGTAACGCGCAATAGGCGACGTTGCTTTGTTGATTACGTATGCGTTTGTTTGCGCTCGACAGCTGCTCTCGCTGACGTCACATGTGTTGTCCGCGATACTAGCTGTGGACCTCTTCCTTGGCGCAGGGTCGGGAACAACAGGCGATTCAGGCTGCGGCTGACGACTAGGTTGTTTGCGCAGCCGATAGAATCCATATATTGCAGCTGCCAGTAGTGCTCCTGCCGCCAATAAGTATAGCACGATGTATTGGTGGACATCGTGATGTGTAATTCGATCTGCTAAGACGCCATCTGCTGTGGCGGCTTTCATTTCTTGTATTTGTTTCCCAAGGTCAAGCAATAATGTTTTTTGCTCCAGCTGCTGATCGTCCTCATTTTGTTCGGGCTTCAAGATCGGTACAGATAGGTTGATGATACGATTAATTGGAGGGATTTCCATCGTGACTTCGTCGACCTGGGCATGAATTGTTTCCGTTAGTTGCCTTTGGGAATGAACTGTGAAAGCCTCACTGTTGATAGTGCAGTCGTCACCTAGTGTCATTACCCCTGCCTTGCTAAGTACTATAGTGGAAACTTGAGTCCCGCATATGACGCGCATTTTGTAAGCGTCACAGCAAAAATATAAATAGCTATTTATGTTATTGAGTTCCACCCACGTGTCCCGACAGTTCTCATGTTTTGTTTTGCAATCAGGCGAGTCTTTACTCTTTTTACAGAGGCTCTCGTCAGACTTCATGTGGTATACTGGTGTCTTCATGGGGCACAACCGAGTATTACTGTCGTAGTGCATGCATTGATGTAGGTCGATATCTGTCATTGGTAGGTAAGAATCCTTTTGAATGTTGATAGCTAATAGTTCCGCTATAGGTAATAGGGTAACCATATCGAGGCCGCTCTTTTTTGGGACAGGTATGACATTGTACACTTCGTAGTTTTCTCTGCTGATTAACGGCACCCGTATCTCAATGATAAGATATCTTTCTGTCATTTTCGCCTTCACTTGTAGCAGATGATATATGCGGAAAAAATCTTGTTGAAGATTGGTGATGGGAAGAACCACATCTTTTGACAGCTGGCCTGATATAAAGTTCAATTCATCCCTTAGCTGTTCTGGCGCAATGAGGTGTAAGTTCATCTTGCCATTGTAAATGTTGGTCACGGTATCTAATAGAATCTCTTGAACGTTTCTTAAATGCTCTAAAAAGCTGTTTGCAGAAATGGCAGACATCACAAACTCGATGGATATTCTCGATTTTTTGTAGGGTTTGGTCACAGCCGGCCACTAAGATTTGCCGGTACATTTTTTCAATGTCAGCTGTGTACGCGTATTTGTATTGCCTCCACTTGATCAGTGTTGTTTGTAAGTCTTGTTGTAGGTTTGGGCCTTTGTACATGAGATCGTTCAAACTCCATCCTGTCGATGTTTTAGCGGATGCATTAAACACCACCCTGTACTTTGTTGTTGTTGACTCGGCGCGTTCGACGCCATGATGCGGCAAATAGCACTCGAGTGTCTTGTTACATGTTGTTTGTTGCATATGACCTAAGTCAATATATTCATTTATAAATTCTTTGTAGGTTTTTGCTAAGTGTTGTTGTTTTCCAAATCTTCGCTCTAACGTTTTGAATTGGGCAATGGCTGTCTGTTTGGAAGAGCCTAGTTTGTATTCCAAATCATTTTTCATTGGTAATCTCACTTCATATCTTCCGTTTTCTAAACGTTGCGTGGTGTTGGTGTAGTATTCAACGCATTTCTGGTCTTCCACTGAAAACTCGACTTGGTCACTAATGTCTTCAGCATCCCAGAACTGTGACATATCCTCCAAATTGTTCACGTTGCATTGAAATGTTCTGACGTGTCCGCATAGTAGCCATCCTAGGTAGGTTTGTTGAGCGATCGGCTGTGTGACGTCATTGCCTTTGATCATTCCTCCTAGCATGATCTGGGAGTAAATGTCTGCCCCAAATAGTAGATCTACTGGACGGCTGCTATTGAAATCTGGATCCGCCAAGTTGATGTTTTGTAATTGAGGCCATGATGGTTTAGCGAAAGTTTTGTTCGGGAGATTCTTGACTAGGTTCTTCATAATGAAAACTGATTTTTTGAAGTTGAAATCGTTGAAGACAGAGCTGCATGAAATTGTTATCATGCCCTTGCAATTGCTCTCCTTTTCACCTACTCCGAAAATAACTCCTTTACATCTCTGGCGTTTGATACCGAGAAGTTGAGCTGCGCGTTCTGTAATTAGTGATATCTGAGACCCTTGATCGACAAGAGCTCGCATGTTGTACTGAGTTCCATCAGCTCCCTCTACCTTTACGATGGCGGTCGCTAATAGGATCTCGGGAGTTTCATCATTTTGAGAAGCATGAGATGAAGAGTTTGGGTTTTGCCCACTGTTTCTTGTAACAGCTTCGTGCACTAACGTGTTGTGCTGAGCTCTGCACTTGCGACATCGGTTGTTTGACGTACATTTTTTCCCTTTGTGGCTGTACAGGCAATTAATGCAGACTTGCAATTTGTTTATTGTGTTAAGTTTTTCATCATTCGGCATTTCTAAAAACTTTGCACAAAAATAGAGGCCATGCTCATCGTTGCAGAGTGGACATATTATAAATGTTGACGCATGATAGGATTTCGTAACCTTGTTGTTACTAGCCGCTTGATGTTTGTAATAATGATTGTTGTGTTTCTTATAATGGGAAGCTTCTTGATGCTGATTTGTTCCAGAACTTGATTTCTGTGAGCTGTCTTGTTTACGCTGCGACGATTCCATTAAAGTAAACTTCGCTTCTAGGTAGTCTAGGAAATCCTTTAATGTAGGTAATTCTCGCGAGTTCTTCAGTGATTCAATGTAATCGGAGTATGTCTCAGCGTCGAGCTTTTGTGACAAAATATGTACTAGTAGCGGATCCCAGGTCCTGACATCCACTTCCAAATTCTTGATGGCGTGCAAACATTCTATTGTGACGTCATGTATTCTTTTTATGGGTAATAATGACTGATGTTGCATTGTCGGCAGATTGAAGATCATGTTGATGTGCGATGTAAATATAAGTTTTTTGTTGTTGTAGCGGTTGTTGAGAATGTCCCAACACACTAGATAGTTATCTGAGCTTATCTGTAAGTGTTGTATCAGCTTTTCAGCTTCTCCTTGGACTTTACTTTTCAAAAATTGCATTTTCTGCGCATTCGATAAGGATGGATTGTTATGGATGGCTTCCGTAAAAAGGTCTTTGAATGGAATCCACTGATTAAATTTGCCGTGAAAAACTGGTATTTCCAACTTTGGTGTTGTTTTTTCTCGATAAGCTTCGGACCACATCTTCGTGTTTAAAGCTTTCTTAAGATCGATAAATTGGCTTTCGAATCTTGTATAGCGCTCTTCATATACTGCGTTCTTATCCCCGTTGAGTTCGCACTCTATCTCCCAATGAAGACTATCGATGGCAGACCAACGCGCCTGTAATGTTTGCAACGCATCCTGAAATTCCCATTTTTCAGATATAAATTCCACCTGAGTGTTGGCGACTGCTCTCATGAAAGCTTTGAAGTTCGCCGATTGTTTTCGCAAAAGATCGTCCAGCTTGCTGTTGGACCCTGTGTCCCTCTTGGGAGGGCTCTGTTGCTGACTAGGAGGCGATTGATCCCTGTTGTTGTCGCTGTGATTATCATCTGCGTTACTGGTTTCTTCTTCCTCCCCGTTGTTATGTTGTTGTTTTTGTTCTGTTCTGCTCAATGTACCTACTTTTTCTTGTTGAGAGGTACTTTCGAATGTTGTTGGTTGCGCCGACGGACCCCCTGCGGGCCGTTTGTGCGTTGAAAGTTGTTGATGTTGTGAGAGAATCAACTCCTTGACTTCTTTGTAACACTGCAATGTTGTGTTATATAAGTCACTTGTAAAATAAGGATGACTCACACTCGCTTCTGTAGACAAACGGTCATGGTTGAACTGGACTTCACCCCACAAGTTTTCTAACATCTGCATACGCCGTTTGAAGTAGTCCGAGTTCTTCCTGTCCCAGCCATCCTTCTTGATGTTGATGCCGACTTTCTTGATGTTCTCGTAAAGTTCGCGCTGACTCTCGTAAGTATCTGCTGATGACGTCATGTTGTCAAACTTCTCGACGAAACCACGACGAACTTTTGATTTGTATAATAGGCTGTTGCTCCACACTCCTGGTTCTTGATATTGTGCAACCTTTTCTTTCTACGATATGCGCCTTCTCAATTGGATACTGGGGAGACTCGCTTGTGAGAGGCCAGCCCAACCGATTCGCGATCGTAAAAGGTGTAAGTCACACAACACTAAATTGCTCGAAGGACCAAATGTTGGGGTGTAATGCCCAACAGTGAAAATGTTATGTTATGTTGTTATGTTATGTTATGTTATGTTGGAAATGAGTAGACGAACGATTCCCTTGATGGATTTATTGCTACTAAATATAATTACAAAATCATACAATTAAATAATATGTCCAAGAAAAGCATACCTAAACAATAAATGTTGGCCTAAATGAGTACGACGTACAAATTACAAAGTACAAACAAAGGTCAATGTACAGCGTAGCTCGTACATAGGTAGTATATTTAATTAAAGGTACTATAGGGACTAAAGCACTCAGAATGGAATGGAATGGAATTTGTAAACAGTTATCATGTATTTTATAATAAGAAAATATGTGACTCGTTGCTGAAAGTGCATCCAGAAAAATTAGACTAATGTCAATAAGAATTTAAAAAATTGTTGACTCAAAAATGTTAGTATAGTGTATTTGACTTCTTAAACGACAAATTTTGTTTTTTTTCCTAATTATATTTGCAATTAAGTATGACATTTTTTTATGTGTATTAATTTTAATTTTGTATAATTATTTAATTATAATATAATCTATTAAAATAACTTTAATTAGTACTTAACTTTAATTTGTACGCCAATTGCGGCAAAACATGTTGAACTTCTTTTTTTTTCTATCCTCATATGCATTACCATGTATTATGTTACACATGTAAAAACAAATAAATAAATCAAATCAAATCAAAGTCAATAAATATTCTGCAGTGCAGTGATAGCCTAGTGGTTTAGCAATTGTGCCTTCCACGGCGCCGGCGAATGGTTCGAGTTCGATCCCGAGGCACGCACCGCTGACTTTTCGATGTCATGTGCGTATCAAAAAATTATTTGAAGGAAAACATCGTGAGGAAACCTGCATGCCTGAGAGTTCTCCATAAAGTTCTTGAAGGTGTGTGAAGTTTGCCAACCCGCACTTGGCCAGCCTCATTCTGAGAAGAGGCCCATGCCCAGCAGTGGGACAGATTCTATACAGGGCTGATTTATTATTATTGTTTATATTAATACCGTATTCTACCTACTAATATCAAAATATTTAAATCAAAGCTTGTTTTTAATTTGTCATTATAACCAAACCACTTTTTAGAATCACCTACATATTAACACTTCTACATTACATATTTATGTAACTTACTTGGAAAAGTTTTTTTTGTAAGATTCATAATAGTCAGTTACTACCATGGCCTCTTTAAAATTGTAGTCATTCCTCATAATGCTGGCATCGTATATGATTGAATTGCAAGCGGTTAGACATTTGCATCGATTAGCTGCTTCATCATCTGATTCTCTATATGCCAATTTTACTAAAACATTATATATATATAAGGAGATTCATTTCCCTGTTCTTAGGTAAGATCTGTTAATAAATATATTGGAGATTTTCAAAAACAACTGACACAGGCGGGGATTGAACCTGCGACCTCTGGCTTACCGTGGCATCGCTCTAACCAACTGAGCTACAGTGTCATGCCTGAATCAGTTGAAGTTGGAAACCTCTACACGCTGAAATTTTAGTGGTTGTTTTCCGAGAGCAGAACGATTTGCCATCAGTAGTACTATCGAAACATAGAGTTCAATTTAAAAAATATTATGTTTTTTTTTTCAAATAATCAAAAAAAATATTCATAGACTCGAAAGTGTGAAAAACAATGGTAACTCACTAGATCTAACGTAGGTATAGTTATCTAGTCAAACCGACACGCGCCGCGCGCCCCGATTCCGCGAATCAAAGCGGCGGTGCCGACAAAGGCGGCGACCGATTCATAAATGTGCAGAGCAAAATCAGCTCTCGCGCATAGTGATACGGCATAAAACAGACTGATCGCCCGTTGCAACCGCACCGCACCCCCCCGACCCGCACTCCACGCCGACCGTTGGCCGCGACGCCGACCGGCCGACTGGCCGTCAGTTTTACCGCGAACGCGAATCTCGTAACATGCGTAGTGAACTAGTGAGTGAATTATCGTTGCAAAAATGGATCGACATTACATTATTATTCCAATTTAGAGTACGTCGCTATGGTGCAAATGTATGCTAGGGCTAATTATGACTCCCATGCTGCGGTATTTACGCGGAGCCGCAACAACTTGGAGTCGAACAATCTTGGCGGTGTTCTAAACCCCCAAGTCCCGTAGGCCCGGACGATCGTAGCGGCGACACAGTGCTACTCGATCATGGCGAGTTACAGTGCATGTACCCGTTTGCCGGAGTTCGGCGAGGAAATCCACAAGTAGGTACTTCAAACGGGATCCTCGTCGAAGTACCTACCTAAGTGTATGGCTGTGGTGGCTGGGTTTAACGTAAGTCAATAACTACGTTTGGAAAGTGCTCAACAATGAAAGACTGCTTAAGTACCTATCATTTTCGTAAACTTATCAAATAAAACGTGCTCGATTGTGTTATTGTGTATGGAACGCAGTGGCTTGCAATTTGAAAAATTACTCCGTTACCGGGCCTAAGCGTAAGTACCTACTTGTACCTTTGTATTAAATACCGAACATTTAAAAGTAGGTAAGTAATTAAAATCATTGTAAAAAAGTTTATTCCATTTTTTTAAATACCTACGGCTTAAATACTGTAATAGGTATCTAATTCAGAAAATATCGTTTTCTGAGATAGGTGCCTACCTACCTAGTAATCTTGTATTTTTAGTTTCGTGTTCACGTGTTCAGTAATTTGTCTATCAATAACTCAGGAATAGTTATCAGCTGATTGATAAACACGGAGGGCAATGACCGCGCGGGCGCGCCCCGCTCGGCCGCGGCCGCTCGCGTCGTCGCCGCGCTTGCGTAGCTATCGTGAGGTACCTACTATTGGTTTGAGATTTTGTTTTTCACATCATTCTCATCACACCATTCTGCCATTTTTTGATTCTAATTTTTCTTTTATATATCAATCGAATGTACTGCCAAGACAAAATCATTTCGCTACGGGAAAACATCCACTTAAATTTCACCGTGTATATGTTGATAGGTAAAGACTAAGGCCCGTGTTCCAGAACGATACTCGAGCACCGATCTCTGCTTGAGCATAGATTGAAATTAGTGTCAACCCAAGCAGCACACACAGCTGTAGAGTGACTGGACAACAGAATTTTTGAAAACTCGTGGCTGTTTTGCGTCTGTACAAGGGCTGTACATCCGGATACACAGCTCTATTAACTCTAAATTTGGCCCCAATTAACCAGCCCTGAGTGAAATAGTAGCTTGTTAATAGCTGTCTAGAACTCTAGGAGCATTGTAACAGCTGTACAAGGGCTGTACAATGGCTAATAATTCTACTATACAGCTCCTAGAATTCTCTTAGACAGCCAAGAGATGGTTAATGGCTTTGTAACGGTTATTGTTAATTCTACAAAGAAATAATGTCAATATGGTGGTCTAACTATAATCTGTGGACAAATATAATAATTTCTAATTAGGGAAGTCATTTTTCACGTTTGTTTTGTATATCTATTGGTAAATTGTACTGCGGGTGCCACTTTACTGTTATATATATAGGTGATATTGTCAAATATTACACGCGCCCTCGAAATAATATAGTATTACTAAAAAGATTATACAAAGTAAATACGCGTATTTACTTTGACTATTTCATTTACATTTAATGAGCATTAATATCTATTTGTAACAATGAAATAATGTGTTTTTAATTTAATAGCTCACAAATAACATGAAAATATAACAGATATCAGTGGTTTTTTTCATATGTAATCGGCTTGTTTACATTAAAATGGCGTCAATTTGTTATCCAGCAATAATTCTCACAAAATTCCCTTGACCCTCTCTTTTCTGTTTAATGGCTGTACGATGGTTTTCAGTTATTCTAACGGCTGGTTAAGGGAGTAAAGTGAGAGTTTACGACAGCGTCTTAGGGATCTCTAATCTTGATAGAAAACCATTTCGGGCATTTCGTACTCAATTAGCTTAGGGTACTGATTAGGGTGATGATTTCAATTTCGATGATGATGATGATGATAATGATGATGATGATTTCAATTTTGATGATGATTTCGATGATGATCATTTCGATGATGATTTCGATGATGATGATGATGATGATGATGATTTCTATGATGATGATGATGATTTCTATGATGATGATTTCAATGATGATGATTTCGATGATGATGATTTCGATGATGATGATTTCGATGATGATTTCGATGATGATGATGATGATTTTGATGATGATGATTTCTATGATGATGATTTCTATGATGATGATTTCAATGATGATGATTTCGATGATGATGATTTCGATGATGATGATTTCGATGATGATGATGATGATGATGATTTCTATGATGATGATTTCAATGATGATGATTTCGATGATGATGATTTCGATGATAATTACTTCGATGATGATGATGATGACGGAAAGGGTCTATAGACATTTTAGTAGGTATAAGAATTAGGTTTCGTGGCCAGGTTTAGTAAGCATTTGTACGGAACTACGATTATTTGTAACAAAATCTATGTGTCCGGAACCCTCATTTTTAATCGACACTGGCACTTGACTGCAGCTAGATAAATGAATGAGACTTTCACTATCCTTGCTTATTATATTCTTTTAAGTTTATTTTTAACTGCACCAGTTCTTTTCCTTTTTTTCCATGGTTTAATCGTATTCATTTTTATTCTTGCACGATAATCAAAGTCGCGTTTCGAGGTTATGACAAAATTGAGGTTATCATAGCACTACTAACCTATGTTTACTCTTCAATAATTCTAGAGGCTGTAAAATAGCTAATATTTACACTGTTAGCTTTGGAATTAAAGTGGAGTAAGGCTACACCAATGTACAGCTCATGCGCTCTAAAAATGCTATTAACCAGCTACTATTAAGCTCATTGAGGTAGCATTATAATAGAATTTGTGTACACCATAAAAAAGCCAGTGGCAAAATTTGATTCTCTAATACAGCTCACAGTTTACAAATGGTGTTACTTTATCGCGTTAAGCAGCCGTTAACAAGCTCTGGGCTTCTTAACCAGCTAGTAGCATTATACGTAGCCAAAAGCTGGAGAATAGTTCTTTCAAGTTCTACTAAATGCATTTAGTTGATTTTTACTCCATTATACAGCCATTAGTCAGCTGCAGTGTAGAAATCGCCCCTTATACAGCCTCAAGCATCGTCGTATCCATTACTACAGCTACATAACAGCCTTTGGCTGTCATATAGCTGGTTTATGGATATAATTTTCGCTAATGTGCTGCTTGGGAACCAATCAAATGGCTTTAAATCTATGCTAAAGCAGAGATCGGTGCTCGAGTATTTTTCTGGAATACGGGCCTTAGACCTTTTTACCAATACCAAAATAAAATATTGTTCATAAAAATGTAGATAACACTCAAATGTAATTGTAATACTTTACGATGCGCTTTTTGAACACAATTGCGATGTAACAATGTGCAAATTTTCTGGCTTTCGTTATCTAAAACAAAAAAAAATAAGTAGAAAAGATCCAATAAATTTACTGATCAAAATAATCCTACTAATATTATAAATGTGAAAGTTTGTGAGGATGGATGTATGGATGGATGTTTGTTACTCTTTCACGCAAAAACTACTGAACGGATTTTGATGAAACTTTACAGTACTTATTATAGCTTAGACATCAGAATAACACATAGGCTACTTTTTATCCCAAAAACGCGGGCGAAGCCGGGGGCAGAAGCTAGTATGCAATATAGGTAAGTCAATCCCACTACAAATTATATAGATATAATATTGAATTCACTTACGGGGCATATAAAATTCCACACAGCCACAATTTTCGTAAGTAAAGATTGACAAACACTCCATTCTACAGTTCCTTGCTGTGTATATTTTGAAGTACTTCAGCGGTCGATCGTCAGGAAAATAACATTGTCTTCTGTAACAGACAAGTTTATAACATGAGTTTTTAGGCCCGTATTCCAGAACGATAGGTACTCGAGCACCGATCTCTGCTTGAGCATAGATTTAAAGCCATTTAATTGGTTGAAACTAGTTTCAATCTATGCTCAAGCAGAGATCGGTGCTCGAGTATCGTTTTGGAATACGGGCTTTAGACTTTTTAGATTTCTTTTGTTCAACATAATGCTATTTGATTGTTGGGCAAAGGAATCCCCTATAGATTTTTTCTTTATTTTGTTTTATTTTTTAGAAAATGTTGCCCCACACTAGGATTTCGCCTGTGTCGTGGGTGCGTTTACAAACACAAATTTCACATACACAAACATCCAGACCAGTGTGTGGGTATCGAACCCGCGACACGTCGCGCAGCAGCCAATCTCTCAGCCACTGCGACAACCGTGCGGCCTTCCATATTCCAATTCCATATCTCTTTATCAAACGTTTTTTCTGATCAGTTTGCCTTTGCCATGAACGCAGCATCCAAGTCATCATCGTCTTACCAATTACCAAGCAATCATAGCCTGTTTGATGCATTAATTTGGTAGATATAAAATAAAAATATTTTCGTCTTTGTACCATTGTAGGAATTCGTTTTATTGTGTAGATAGCATTTATTGATTACCAGCTGTACCTCTCGGTTTCAATCGCCGCCGCTGTTTAATTACAAAAAAAATCTTCGATTTCACTTAGTCTCATCCGCCTAGCCTTTTCCCAAACATGATTGGGGTCGGCTTCCAGTCTAACTGGTTGCGGCTGAATATCAATATTTTACATGGAGCGACTGCCATCTGACCGATTGATTTTTTTTATTATTTTATTTATTATTTATTCGATTTCACTTAGTGTTCTTTCTATTTTTTTTTTGCTCGGCTTCTAAGCATTATATTTGCGATATGATGTAACCCATACTACTCGTATTTCTCATGAATTTGACTATCATAATTATACGAAAATATTTTTTCAAATCCAACATGCTAAGTAATAACAAACCGAATTGAACCATTGAAAACTTGTACTCTGTAATTAAAATAAAACCATAATATTGTTTTCAGTAAAATTATTTGAGAAGTGCACGAATTCTAATCTATCACAATATCTACATCATAAGAATATCGGAATACTTGTGAATTCTTACATTTCTGGATCGTAGTTCCTCAAGGTCTCTGAAGTATTCATTATGTTGAAACTGAGCGCCAACACTGATGACTGGTCGTTCATCAAAGAGTGAGTATACAGAGATGCTTGAGGTAAATCTGCTGGGTGCTGTATGTGTACCTAAAATAAATGATACAACCATCAGATTCATCATCAAGCGTTGGAAATCACCAAACTTTTGCCCTTTTCAAGTTATACTAACGCGTTATACTAACTATACGCGATTTCCTCCTAGATACCTATATCCGGTTCTAATTGAGGTAAGCTGTTCATTTTGATCTAAAAACACCCACTGGAACAAGTTCTTTCATTTGAGCTAATGCCTGCTTAAATTGATTGAGTTGGAGGGGAGCTAAGTGTGTACAACTTGACATTCAATATGCGTTTTAATTAGGTTTCAATAATTATTATCATACAAGAGCGTTATATTTGAATGATTGTGCCAATAGTCGTTACGGCTAATGATTTAATAGTCAAGAGCCTCGACCTACACCTGAGGAGGCTCTCGTTAGGTAATTGGATCAAGGGCTTGATACAGAAAGCGGTACTCCTGGATACGGCTTGTATTGTCAGGATGTTCTTAGAACAGTTTCCAAGCAAAAGAACTTTGTCTTCACTAAATAACTCTGTTTTGGAAATTACTTACGTCATAACCAGTATTGAAGCCGTGGCAATATAGATCATGGTCGTCTAAAATTTGACCGAATAAAATATCCACATTCGGTGACCCATCAATTGCCTACAACAAAAAATAAATATAAGATTAACAATAAGGGATATAGTGTTTTGAGGAGCTCACACATCTCTCCACCCATGACAGAAAACGAGTGTGCAATATGCGGTAAGAGTGAGCGAGACAATACTTTATTTGATACTTTGGATGTCATTGAAATTGACATTGAACGAAACACAGAAACGTGTCCATATTTTGATACGGTAGGGCGCATCTAACGATTTTAATTTTTGATTGTATATGTATTAAAATTTTTTCTTGCGTTTTGAGAGTTAAGGTAGACTTTCGTGGCCAGCGGCCGACGCGTCTGAAGCGCGCGACAGAGGCAGGCGATAACGCGCGCGTCTGTCGCGTTCGGCCGACGACACACCCGGCTTTCGTGGTACGCTTCAGTCGCGCGCCGTGTAGTCAGTGCTGTTCGTTCGTCACTTCCAGTTGTGTCGTGATTCGTCAGTAAAATTTAAAAATATGGCTCTATCGGACTGTTATTAATATTTTATTATTATTTTACGCAAATTCTCACGCTATATCGCACTTAAAATAATGTTTGTACCCCGGTAAATTAAAATCATATAAGAAAAGGTTCTGGGCAACTAAATTAATTAAATATTCATCTTCTTGCGAAGAAAATTAAACATTACTATCTCTAACAAACGTCTTATATTCGCGCGGCGCGCGGTCATACTAAGCAGGTCGAGACTCAGCCGCGCGCGACTCACGACAGTCGCATCGGCCGTCGGCTGCGCGCGTCAGAAGAAAGCGACGCCATGTTTAGTATTGTCGCATCGGCCGTCAGCCGTGAGCCGCGCGCGTCAATCGCGTCAGCCGCTGGCCATGAAACCTACTTCTACCTTTAGGAATTTTGATTATGTTTGTGAACCTTAGATATCAGTGCGTTTGATTTTTAACCGACATCAGACTACCTACTGAAACTAAAACCTTGGGAACAGTCTGTTACGTATCATGAATATGATAAAAGCTCCTTACCAATCCTCGATCAGGATAAAAACTTGATGTTGACTTCAAATCGTGGTCATATCCGTGTTCCATCGACCACTTTTTACTGCGTTTCGTTGAATTCAAATGGAATTGGAAAGTCTCGCTGTATGCTAAAACGATAGAAATTATCACAAAATTACCTGGAACTTTAAATAGAAATACACAATAGGTGAAAATAGGTACAGCATTTTATATTTTTTTATGAGGCAAGAGTGCTAAATCAAATTGTTTTTAAGAGACACGGAAGAGGATAACGTTTAAAAAGTATATAAAAACTTAGTTACATACTGTACGTTTACTTTTGCACATAAAAATTTTCACATAGAAATTATGTAAGTAACGGCCCAATTTCACTGGCTCCTCGCGGGCGTGCGCGTTCCTCTAACGTTTGACCAGCGCGTCGACGACAAGCATGCAGCGCTCGCGTCACGTTCTAAATATGAGCGTGCTTGTAACGTCGACGCAAGTCAAACGTTAGAGGAATGCGCACGCCTGAGAGTATCCAGTGGGATTATGCCATAAGCCCATCCAACAAAAAAAAGCTTATAAGGTATGAGGAAAAACGATTGCGCAGGCCCTCGTCAAATCCTTGATAGGTCAAATCCTATATATATTAGTATAAATCTTAATTTGTCAATATCGCGATTCGTCAAATAATTTTTCGTCAAAGCCTTAATTTGCCAAATACACGATTCGTCAAAGCCTGCGTACAGTCAAGGAAACTTAAGGTAATAAAATAACTTAAATATTACAGTAACTGAAACTTTTAATTATGTACATATACCTACTTAATAAAAAATTAAAACAAAAAATATTTTCTTATTCATAGCCTAGAACAAAATTAAACCATCCTAATCTTCTACAGATAGACGCACAACCCAATCCGGTGGACTTAGAAGTTTGAAATTTGAAGAAAATATTCTTTGAGTACCTCTGAAAGTGTAAAACAATTTTGTGTTTGTCTGTTTGTCCGCTTAATTCTTCTTAACTACACAATGGATTTTAACGCGGTTTTCACCACCATTTAGAGAGTTAATTCCGGAAGGTTTATATGTAAAATATCTATTTTAGGTACGCTGTAATTATATGTGAGGTTTGTTTTTGACTGTACAGTTACTTTACGAATTGCGTATTTGACGAATAAATGTTTTGGCAAAAAATAATTTGACGAATCGCGAAATTCACAAATTAAGATTCATACTAATATAGGATTTGACCTATCAAGGATTTGACGAGGGCCTGCGCAATCGGAAAAACTACCGCATGCTCTTAAAACTGAACAGCAATGCTGTTTAACGGTAATATAAGTTAGAATGGTAGTAATCCTTCCCAGCCTGCTTAGCATGACCATTCTATCTTCTATCTCTATTCTACTAAAGAATAGACAAAGTTCTTTCTATCCAAATCGTTATCTCTTCTGCCCGAGCACGTGGCGCGACCCGTGCTTGGTTTATCAAAATTTTGTCTACTGAAGAATAGAAACATTTCTTCTCTTCATTGTATGCATAAAACGGTAGAAATCTTTCTACAATCTGTCACTTTGTCTATTCTTCCGTAGATAAAACCCGTTTCTATCGTGGTCATGCTAGGCCGGCTGGAGTCGCAAGAAGCCTTAGAGCGCTGGAGACGTCCGGTTTTTTTTCACCGGACAACGGACCGATTTTTTACTCGATTCGCGGTGGTGTATGGTTTATAATGAATCCGGCGTAAATTGTTCGCTGGACCGATGTCCGGTGTGTGTACACACATTCATTATAAACCATACACCACCGCGAATCCGGTAAAAAATCGGTCCTTTGTCCGGTGAAAAAAAACCGGACATCTACAAGCGGCCTTACTGCTACTAACAGATAATATTTTTAAGTACATATTTAATTACTTTTCCATACGAAATATCTCTTCAGCTGCCAGAGAATTCATAGTGTAACAGATTCCTGCCGCAGTTACTACTTTAGAAAATAGTTTTTGACAGCTCACAGTATTATTACTTATGCTGCATCTTCTAAAAATATCTTTGTAGTCCAAAGCTACCTGAAATAAAAATTACACGAATAAAAAAATATATATATTCGGTATTTATCTCTTTCTCATAACACATCTTAAGTAAACCCCTTGACTTTGTTTTCAATTTAATTTTGCGTAGATTTTTTGGTGTGAAAAAGAAAATGATAAGCAATTATAGTATTTAAATATTATAGAGATTTTTTAGAACAAGTACCGGGCGATAGAGCTTCGCTCGCCATTTTCTCAGAGAGCACACAATATACTCGTATCTAGATAAAATTGAAAAGGAAAATATTGTCTAAATACATTTCATCGAAATTGTTAGAGCGAATTGTTAGAAATATTCCTGTCTGATAACCTGAAATTGTGATATCCAGGGTATAGCCGTGGTCGCATGCCATCGTTGACTAAAAAGCCGGTCCAACAGGGCGGTATGCGACCACGGATATACCCTGGATATCACTATTTCAGGCTATCAGAGAGGAATATTTTCTTGTTTCATGCTTTTCAGTTTGATTTTAGGCGTAGGTAATCGGGTTTTAGATTTTATTTACTTAATTTTTATTTATATTAAAAATATTTTTTGTGATTTTATTAACACTGAACAAGACGCAGTGCAAGCTGCAGTCGATTATATTAAAAATTTACAAGTTTTTTTTTTATTTTAGTTTTTTTTTATAGGTATTTAAGATATACAGGTTGGCAGGTTAGACAGTGGAAATGTTTTAAAGGGTCATTGTACTCATCATTATGAACAACTTTTACTATGGGACCAACCCTGAAATCGTGAAAAAAAAATCAGCTGTTCCATACATTTATGTTCACATAACTCAACAAAATGTATGGAACAGCTGATTTTTTTTTGCGATTTCAGGGTTGGTCCCATAGTAAAAGTTGTTCATAATGATGAGTACAATGACCCCTTAAAATATTTCCACTGTTTAACCTGCCACCCTGTATATATTTTCGAAATCGTCTTTTCAATACCCTTCATTTTGCCATATGTCTATGTAAAAAATATTTTTATTATATGTAGTTCATGACTTTATGTCCTCTAGAGGCCGTCATATTCAATTTAATGTGACGTCTCATAGCTTATAACCAGCGAACAACCAAGACATTTCAAACGATACCGCATCTGTTAAATTCTGATAAGTAGTTTGAACTTATGAGAGAATAGATGAACATACACACATCAAAAAAAGTTTACGATCACTAGCTTAAGCTGATACATGATGATTTTAAATTGATCTTTATCAAGAAAAAATCTTTGTTGTGTTAATAGAAATACCCAGTTTGAATATATTAAAAGAAGAAGAAATCATAATATAATCTACCGTAACTTTTTTGTTACCTACGGTAGATTATATTATGATTTCGATTTTTCAAAGTGATCGCAATTTTTTTTTGATGTGTGTAGGTACATACATGCATACCAGTGAAACTCTTATCCCTCCGTAGCCGGGTACTAAAATCGTATAAAATAGCCTGTTTCGATACTTTCAATATTTTAAACTTCCTGCTCAACTAGCAGTGATAGCCTAGTTAGTGTTAGATAGCCTAGATAGATAGCCTAGTTAGTGTTAGATAGCCTAGATAGATAGCCTAGTTAGTTTAACCATGTGCCTCCCACGGCGAATGGTTCGAGTTCGGTCCCGGGGCACGCACCGCTGACTTTTCGAAGTCATGTGCGTATTTATCACTTGCTTTAACGGTGAAGGAAAACATCGTGAGGAAACCGGCATGTCCTAGAACCAAAAATTCGAAGACATGTGACGTCCACCAACCCGCACTGGGCCCGCGTGGTGGACTACGGGTAGCCCACTCCCTCTCACAGAGGAGGCCTGTGTCCCAGCAGTGGGAACATTATAAGCCGATTATGCTCAACTAGCTAAACAATGGTTTACCTCATTTAAATGTTTCAGGGCAGTAGAATTGTAATAATGGTGTGATGGACCCATAAAGAAGTTTCTAAATAATATGTTTTTTAGATTACTATCGTGGTTCCCGCACACCAGTGATAGTCTATCGTACTTTTCCCATTGTTCCTGCGTGCTGAAAATTAATAATTATAATTTTATGACATGTTTCAAATTCACAAAAATGTACTTACATTTATCCTACTAATATTATAAACATGAAGTTTTGTATGTATGTATGGATGGATGTATGTTTGTTACTTTTTCACGCAAAAACTACTGAATGGATTTTGATGAAACATTACAGTAATATAGCTTATACATCAGAATAACACATAGGCTACTTTTTATCCCATAAACGCGGGCAAAGCCGCAGGCGGAAGCTAGTAATGTATAAATGGTGATATCGCATCGATGTCCTATTAATGCAAACTTAAAGGCATTAAGTTGGAGTCTATGCAAGCAGGCATATGCAATGAGATCTCAAATTTTGAGTGACCGAGCGGGTCGCAGTAACTCAGTTGGTTCAGAGCAATGCCACGGTTAGGCAGACATCATCGCGGGTTTTAATCCCGCCAATCTGATCAACTGAGTTACCGTATCCCGCTCGCATCAGTTGTAATTTCAAATACCTATATTTAAAGAGCTTTTAGTGGCAACAACAGCAAAAAATGTTGTCGAATGCTAGGTCCTTTTTCCAACTAGATTGGGATGGGCTTGGAAGCCGAAACATTGATATTCAGCCACATCAAGCTAGGTCCAGCCTATGAGCATGTGGCTGACTGAATATCAATGTTTTACCGCATGCATGAAAATGGATGAAAAGCCTATATTATTATGCTTAAACAGGGCAACTTGTAATTCGACATATTCTTTTCGGGACATGTTCGGCCGTGTGGCCTATTTGGAACGAAGAAGCACCTCTATTAGTCTAGCCGAAAATTCATGGGTTCATGGGAGAAAAATAATGTTGTTTTTAGATGCAAAAGTACTCCAAATCTATATGCGGCGGCCAAAAGAACTTAATTAGGTTTTGGTCAAATAACTTAAGTTCTTTTGGACGCCGCATAAGAACTCAGGTCATTTGTTTGGTCAAATACCTAACTTAAGATCATTTGGCCGCCGCGACTAAAATTTAAATTCGTCTTACTGAGTTTTATTACTGTACTGACGTTTGTTACCATCTTACTGACTTTTTTATCTTACTGACTTTGTTTTTATCTTACTGACTTTGTTTTTGTCTTACTGACTCTGTTTCTGTCTTGCTGACTTTAGTTACTGATTTATGTTGTATAATGTTTTTATTTACACGTACATATTATTATTCCTTTCCCTAATTTTTCTTCTCACAGCAGTATAGTTGAACACAGACGCCATACATTTCGCCTGTGGGCAAACTGTTACTGATGGCAGAGGAACCTGAAATATGTGAAGTGATTTAGTCTGGTAAAAAAACAGAACAAAGAATACAACTTTTTGCCCGAAACCACACCCTTTATAAGCACATTAAGTACCACACAGTATCAACCTCATACTGCATTAATCTGACACTGCATTACTGTATACTGCATTAACCTCATACTGCACTAATTTCATACTGCATTAACCTCAAACTTCATTAACTTCATAGTGCATTAATTTCACACTGCATTAACCTCACACTTATAAAGTTAACCTCACACTGCCACACTGCATTAACCTTTGCATTAACCTCATACTGCACTAACTTCATACTGCATTAACCTCACACTTCATTAACTTCACAGTGCATTAATTTTCACACTGCATTAACCTCACACAGTAAATTAATTTGGATTTGGATTTGAACGTTACACTGCACTAACCTCACACTGCATTAACCTCTTACTGCATTAACCACACACTGCATTAACCTCACACTGCACTAACCTTACACTGCATTAACCTACCACTGCATTAACCTCACTTTACGCATTAAACGCATAATAACTATGTAATGGTGAAACGTAGTCGCTTCAATAAATTAACTCAAACCTTCATAACTGGCACAAGTTGCTCACTGACAGTGACAATGACTGGACTAGTTTGCCATTTTATCCAAACATCTCGAATCAAGTAGCAGCATATGCAAAAGCTTGCAATAAAGGTCAGCAGCCAAAATATTCTGAAAAAAAATCGGGTCAAAATATTTGTCTTAAACCCCCAAGAATCTCTTCCGTATCGTGGGTGCATAGACACAAATACACAAAAAAACGACCCAGAACATGTTTTAAACATTTTGAAAAAAATTAAAGAGGTTTGAATTTAAAAATCACTTCTAACGAAAATTTGTTTGAATAAGTTAAATTATGTAGTTGTTGAAATATGGGACATTTTGGATTTTAGGTTAGTCCACATCTACATATATTCCGTGGGTTAGTCGGACAACTGAAATAATCTTTGCTACGAAACAGTACAGTGTGCGTGTCCACAGAAATCTAAATAATATTCAATAGGAATATCATCTACCTACCAAATTTTATTCCCAGACGCGTGTCGCCGGTTCAATGTCAATGTCAAAGCATCCAATGCAATACAAAATTAAACTTAATTCCGTTCACATGCGTCACATTTTTAAACGCGCGCTCTTTATGTAGTGCAGTAAGACACCACCCTGCCTTACATAATTTGCTCCAATGCGGCGACAAGGTTCAAGATTTCTGTGGTCGACACACACGTTGCCGGTTTTTACAAGATAAATTGAATTCAAAAACAAAACATGGAATAGTACTTTGTTTCAAAAAAGCCAATGATTGCAATATTTAAATATGTTAAAAGCTCGTTATGATAGGAACTGCATCGATATAAATTAAAATACAGAACAAAACGTTACTTCTCAATGAAAGAAAGTCCTTTTTTGGTGATATAAGGAATACCCTGAAGCGAAGTGTTCTGAGCGTACTCATAACACACACTTCGCATTAAACGCTTTTGCCGTTTTTTTCTTCCTTTGCGATTGCTGTTATTGTCAAGTGCATTATTTTTGACTGTGTCTTTATTGCCTCTGGAAATAAAGAAAAAAAAATTAACTGATTATTAATGCTTAATAATAATAGCCGAAATCTTCTCATAAATTTTCAACCCATTTCCCGTAATCCGATTGAACAGATTTTTTGCACACTTTTGGTGTAGTTTTGACGACAATAAATTAAATAAGGTCTCATTAATAATAATATTAGTCGATTTGATTATGCAGACGGAAGATTAACTTAAAATCGTTTTACTAAGAGTTTATAATAAAATGTCTTCACTGCACCAATTACGGTTTATTAGCACTTTTACTAAAAAAAATTATTTACTCCATTTTTTGCCAGCCTTACGCACGTCTTCCTCCTTTAAAATGAGTCTATTACTATTTAAAGATGCCTATTTCAATAATAAAATTTAGGTAATATCCGTAATTATACTCGTGCATGGGACCAATAACGTATCTACTGAGGCTTCGCGATAGGTAATTAGGTCATTTGTAATTTTGATAATGAACGTTTTTTATGTGAAAATAATTATGTGGTTAGCTCATTGTCACGTTGTTTCCCTATTCTTAATAGGGTAAGCAATACTAAAATATGATGTGTCCGACAGAGTTTATACATAATTGAATCTACGATCGATCACCTGTTATAAATAAACATTATGGAATGCAATAAAGTACCTATTGAGTATTGAGTTTTTAAGTTATCTAATTGGTAGATAAACTAAAGTGATGAGTTGAAAGTTGGGAGTTAAAAGTTGGGAGTTGAAAGGTATGAGTTGAAAGTTATGAGTTGAAAGCTGTGAGTTTAAAGTTTTGAATTGAAAGTTATGAGTTGAAAGTTATGAGTTGAAAGCTGGGAGTATAAAGCTTTGAGTTAAAAATTATAAGTTGAAAGTTGATACATGAAAGTTACAAGTTATAACTAAAAAATTGTCGGAAACGGTGACCAAACTCAAGACACCATGCTCGGTTTGTAATTTATATTGTCATTCCATGAATAGTACTACTTATTAAATTGTTTATCACATTCCATAATGTTATGTTGATTTCTAAATAATTAATCTTACTTTGCGCAAAACCGATAAGCGTTTAATTCTCTTCATTAAAATAAATTTGTTTTCTCGTGGTTATTGGAAAATCTCAAGATTTGTAAAGTAATCAGAAGTTGAACAGATCTTAAGTAATAAACAATCAAAGCTATAGCTATTCTAATATTTATGTTCTTATTTTCTTTACAGAATAAAGGCGTGATATTATGTTATGTAGATACCTAATATAAAAAAAAAACTTATGAATGGATTCATCGGAATTTGCTTTTACCACCATTATAAAAGCTTTCAAACTCAACAAAGGGTATCAAAGTATTATCAGTAATTGATCGTCACACGTCGGGACTAATGCAACAATGACGTTTTTATCTTAAGCTAATGGATCGAACCTTTTTCTTTAAGTTTTTCTTGAAATTTCACCTTGGGACGAAAATTCTAAGGATTCTAGGCAAGGGATAATTTAAGTCTATTAATGCATAGCAAAGAACACCTTCTATTAATGCTTATTAAAAAACCAAAAAAAATATCAGTGGCAACGATTGGCTGTTCTTCTGACATTTCAAATCCTGGCTCTTGTCAATGTAGTGAGATACTCGTAAGGGTTAGGGCTCCAAGATCTCCAAGGCCATCGTACTGGTGCTCTTACTGCCTTTATTTTTTTAGAAACCAGAAGCCTTAAAATGTTTGATGAGTTTAGTATAGCTCAAAATAAATAGTCCACAAAAAAGTGTGTCAAAGAGATCACGACCTTCAGTTTTAAAATAGCCGATACAAGGAAAAGAAAACCAAGATCTACTTTAATGTAAAACAGCAGTACTTAGCAGCATTTAATCTCTTAGCTGAATATTAGCATAAAGATCAACATTATCTATTCAAGTCCCAAAATAGTGTCCTTTACCTGACTCAAACAAGCTCGGTACATAACCCTACCCCAGCCGAGGGCCACAGGTATTCATTAACAATTTATCATCTATTTCGTCTAATTAGGACAGCCGCGGGCCACTTTCGCTAATTAGAGCTTGAAGGGTTGTGTACCATAGAATAGTAAGCTAGTTAATGTAGCTACAAGCGATTGCCCTTGACTTTGTCTGTCTGGGAATAAAATTTTCAGATTTTTGAAGTCAACTTTGATTTAACAATAAAGTTAAATTTCAAAGGTCACTGCTGACCGGACTCAACCATGCTTAGTCATAAAATAATAATATAGTCAAAGTCAAAACATTAATTTCAATTAGACCATTTACAGGCACTTTTAAAACACATCTCTGAAATGATTAGTTCTCCATTACAAGCATAAACCATTAAAATTATCATTTTTCCACAACTACACAGTTTTATATCCAATGAAACGGCTCCCTAATGGAAATTAGAAAGCATCATCTTCAAATTACTTAAAGTAATTGGACCAGCGCAAAATAATTTGAACACAAATTAGGTGTACCGCTATACTAACAAAATTATTCCTGTTTTATGAGCTACCAGCCTTGTTACATTTATAAATAATTAGCATATCAATTAAGGAATAAGAGAATATAATTTTGTAGCAGCAAAAATGTAAAATAAAGTATTATATTTTTTAAAAGTATTAATTTGCTTGTTATTGAGAGTCAGTACCGACAACTATTCGATTGCCCCGGGAGGTTAGCATATTGAATCGAAATCCATACATTTTTCCCCACCGTCCTATAAACAAAGAATTGAAACAATTTCGTGGCCGATAAATCTATTGGTCAAGAGTTGTAAATAATTTCTTATTAAAACAACCACTATTTGTTGGTTTACTAAATTGTCTGATGATAATCAAATTCCTCGCGCAACAATGTTACATTACATAGTTGTTTCACCGACAGTTACTTAGTAATTATGCTAATAACTCAATTTCCATAATATTTATTTTATGAGATTGCAGGCTTTAGTTGTTTTACTCACGATAGCGGTACCTACCTACTATTAGTAAGTGGAATAAGCGCAGGTTACTTGTGAGTCCTTGGGGTGTATGATGTTTGTAAAAAGTTCTTAAGATTTAAAAAGCTTTTTAGGGTTCCGTACCAAAATGGTAAAAAAGGAACCCTTATGGTGCGACTTCGTCTGTCTGTCTGTCTGTCTGGCACACCTGCTTATTTCAGCAACTACTAATGCTAGCAACTTGAAATTTGGAACAGTTATAAAAAAATAATAAAAGTCAAAGTCAAAGTCAAAAACATTTATTTCAATTAGACCATTTACAGGCACTTTTGAAATGTCAAACAATATTACAATAGTTGTCAGTCGGTTTGTCCGTTAGTTGAAGCTAGTTGTCCGTTCCAAAACGTAGATTCCAATGGAGAAGAACGGACAAGAAACTCCATGGTTACTCTTTTTCAATAAATTCTGTTACAATTTCTTTGATTACAGTGATGCCCTAATATGTGAGAACTATGTTTAGTAAGGTACAAAATAATAATAATATCAACTAGACAAGTGAAAAAACATTGTTTAGGCAGTCAAGAGATGACCAGCACCAACTGACAGCGCCCGTTCACGGACATGACGTGCGCATCAGCACCGTTCAACTCAACCATTTTGGAGGGAATCGAACGATCCAATACACACGCCACCGTCAGCGGTACCTTTAAGCGAGCATGGCAAATGCTTGCCCAACTTTATTGAAAATGAAAAAAGTCAACAAATATTTTTATTTTCATTGCAAAAGGGGCCGGAGCGGGTGTCCGAAATTTTAAAGTGGGGTTACTAGGTCAAGTGATATATCATATAAAAGGTCTTGATTTTCACATTTCAAAATATATTTTCATTTTATTTTATGTCTCACAGTTTTCGACATATGATGAAAAAAATCTGAAAAAATACCATTCCCCCCCCCTTATCTCCGAAGTTTGCGGAGCGAAAAATCTGAAATAATTAGAGTAGATAGACGTTGGCCCAAATATTGCACCAAAAATAAAACGATGTTCCTAACTATTACAGTTTTTTTCAAAATAATCTAAATTCCTTGACAACAAACTTAGATATGCGGTCCGGTTTTTTTGACTTTATACGTCCAAAACTGATACGGAACCCTCGGTGCGCGAGTTCGACTCGCACTTGGCCGGTTTTTTGCTTATTGTCTAGTATGTTATAGTACTGTAGAAGCTAGAGGTATGGGGAACGGAAACTCGCGTCTGAGCTTGATATTCGTGTATTTAAGAATAAATTACAGACAAAATAGAAAAGCGCGACTAGTTTAGACCACGCTCGATGTCAAGCCTCTACTGTTTTTTCTATATGACAACCTATTCTATTTAATTTAAAATTATTAAGTCATCGCTTGTCTCATAGACGATAAAGTTAACCAGCCTACTAAGACTTCACATTAAAACCTCTACATGAGGATTCGGTTGATGCCGACACCGACTTTGCAAACAGAGCATAGTCTTCGCAAAGTGTGTCTGGGTTGGACACAATCGGTTCAGCTGATGATCGAAGACCCACAGCCCATTCAGATTCGAACCATAAAAATTGTAGGGTTCAGTAGTATTTTTAAATTAATTTGACTAATGTTTTTCCTAGTGGAGTGGGTTCACGATAAAGTTTGATCGAACAACTTGACCTTTCCCTTTCTCTGACTCAGTTGCGTCCGATGAAGTTAAAGTTTGAGGTGCTAGGTTGATTTTTTTTATGAGTTTAGTTTTAACCCTTCAAGGATGATGCATCACCAGTTTGTATAAGTGAGTTGTAGCATCATTTGTTATTAGGTATAGGAGGTCGCATCGCGTCTTTTCCAGGCGTTTTGTCGCGATGAAGTTTATGGCGTGATGTTTTTATTTTATTATATGGGTCTTATCTGATACATATAAATTGTTATTGATGTTAATTGATAGTCTAATGAGATTTGTATATCACGCAGTAGACTATCTCACAGTAAGAGACGTGCCTCAAACACATTGTTATTTTCCATTCCGCCTGTTAGGTAAGGATTCTGGATAGGATCAGGCAGGTGTAGTGATATAGCACTCTATAAGTCAACAGCTTGTCTCAGACGGAGAATATGACTGAGGGTTTCATCCATATTATCCTCAGGGTGGGCGTAGCTCATGTAGAGGTTTTAATGTGAAGTCTTAGTAGGCTGGTTAACTTTATCGTCTATGAGATAAGCAATGACTTAATAATTTTAAATTAAATAGAATAGGTTGTCATATAGAAAAAAACAGTAGAGACTTGACATCGACCGTGATCTAAACTAGTTGCGCTTTTCTACTTTGTCTGTAATTAATTCTTAAATACACGAATATCAAGCTCAGACGCGAGTTTCCGTTCCCCTTACCTCTAGTTTCTACAGTACTTTGAAAAGTTTGATGAAAATTAGTATAATATGGGTGAATATTATGGATCTTGGTAGACTATAAGCAAGCAAAGAAGTAGGTTTAGAAATTCATCTGAGCAAAACAAAACTGAAAATCATTTAAACACAACAATAGATTTTTTTTTTTTTTTTTTTTTTAAGGGCCTCTCGCAGTTGGCTTCTAACAGCCGTCACTGCTTAACCGGTCATCTGGTGAGGACTTACAAATGCCTCCAGCCAGGCTTAAAACTAAATAAAAACTACAAACTAAGCGACCACACGCTAAGGGCACCCCCTACTGGGGTACGGACCTCGGCTTAGGGCGTCGCTGGGGGGAGGACAACTAGAGGGAGGGGCTACTAGCTGGAACGGATTAATATGATTTAGGGACATATTTAAATCTACAGGCTCAGCGCGGGCTGGCTCGAGCAAGGGTCGGTTAGGGGACTGAGTTATACGCGGCGGCGGACTCGGGTCATGATGGGGACGTCGCGACGGGCCTCGTCGGCGAGGTCGGAATGGACAACAATAGAGTACGTTGATAATTGAAGGGTTGTATTACAGAACTGACCTCAAGACTCAAGCATTACGCAAAACTAGTTTCAACCAATAAAATGGCTTTAAATCTTGAGTATATTGTTTAGTAATACGAGCCTTAGTATCTACTTACCAATAATTATTTTTCTCGTCGTGACAAATACGGAAAACATCCTTGCAAGGGGCCTGTGCCCATGCAAACTACGAAAGGAGATGGAGATAAAATATCATACCACGAAGTAGTAAATAACAGATGACGTGTGGATCCACTGAGGTGGTAGCCACCTCTTTACATAAACAGCTGATAACATCTATACCCTCAGATCATAGAAACAAGGGAGATGTGCCAAGGCGCTATTGAGCTTGACGCTTTATTCGGTCACATTGACCATAATTAAAACGTTCACGCTAGCGACAGACCGAACGCGATCGATGATATAAATGCAGTGTTAGTTTAGTGCTAGTGCTGAGTGACGAATAACAGTGTTAGATGGAGGGTGTGCCGAATTTTCAATGTGTGGAAGATCTTTATATTCAAAAGGAGCGCTTGTAAGGGGCCGTCCATTTATCACGTGAGACTTGAAAGGGGTGGGAGGGGGTTCGGAAAAATTCACGAAATATCACAAGGGGGGCGGGGGGGGGGGTGTAGTGAGATATCACGTGTATTTATTTTTTCGTTTGGACGCGCGATTTCTAAACCGAAAAAAAAAATTGCTGTATTTTAAGATAATATTCTGAAAAAATTGCAAAAAACATCACGTGATAATTAGACGTCCCCTAATTGTGTAGCAATCTGTTCTAAGTGGCGACAGTGGTTCCCGTACTACTTTGCTATGATGGCGTATCTACTTTCTATACCTACCCAAAGGGTTCAAGTAGATAAAATCTTGTATTTTTTGCCTCGTAACTTTAAAGCTGCTGCAAATTCGGGGGAAAGCTCAGGAGGTCTATCTTAAGAAATATCTTAATTAAGAAGGACAGTGCCACCTTAACTTAATTTGGTCCAACTTTGTCCGAAAAATCGCATTATAAATGAATGGCTAATTTATTCTGTGTAGATGCATATTTTTAATTGGATTTGCATATTTTTGGGGTAAATAATAAGATTTTCGAAAATATGAAAAATTGTTTTGGTGTTGTGCTGTGTACCTACTGTAAATAATTACAATACTTAAAAAAACCGGACAAGTGCGAGTATACCTCGCGCCCTAAGGGTTCCGATATAAGATCATAGATGGCGCTACTGCATACTTCTAGTGGTGTCATCTATGAGGACATGACTCCACTTACACTGCGTACCTTAAAAATGCCTTTTCTGTATAATTTATATTTCATTTCATTTATTCTTATAACAATTTACATTGTGTTGAATATCACATGCAATTTACACAAAAAACAGATAAAGTATCTAAGAATTAATATCAATTAACATCCAAGTGAAATTCGAGTACCTACCTATGTGTAGTAGTAAACCAGTTTTGAATAATTACCTATGTCAAACAGATTTAAATACAATTTCAAACAATTTTAAATATAATGTCAAACAGTTTTAAAATAATGTCAGTTTTTAGAATAAAATGTCAATCAGATTTCAATATAATGTCAAGCAGGTTCAAATTATAATGTCAAAAGATTCTAAAATTATACAGGTAAGTAATGTCAAAAGAAAATGTATCATTTATTATTGTGTGACATTAGTTCCGATATATTATACAGACATTTTTCTAATAAAATGGCTTTTAATTTTATAGGCTTTTAAATTTATAGTTAAGTTTAGAAAACAAATATTGTATGGCTGTTTTGAGTAAATTTTATTTATTATTTATTTACTTATGGTCCGGTGACTGACGGCGGACAACAAAGTGATCTTATAAGGGTTCCGTTTGTTCTTTTGAGGTACGGAACCCTAAAAATAACAGTACTGTACTGCAAATAATTACAACTAGCTTCCGCTCGCGGCTTCGCCCGCGTTTTTCAGGATAAAAAGTAGCCTGTGTTATTCCAGACTCTTCAGATCTACCTGTGTGCCAAATTTCATCCAAATCCGTCCAGCAGTTTTAGCGTGAAGAAGTAACAAACACACAAACATACACCCACACACGCATAAACTTTCGCATTTATAATATTAGTAGGATTTTCTATGAAGAAGACACGACAAATCTCCATTGTTGCACTTTTAATTTTAAAATATTTTTTGCGGAATTTTAATTTAAGCTGGGTACTGTCCTGAGTTAATATTATCACATTTTATATATCGTCGGTCGGATACAGTAATGGAACATTTCAAAATGGCCTGTTTTGAGTAATTAAGGTTTAAAGTTTTTTAAAATATTCAAATGCTATTTTATTTTATCTAGAGACCTTTTTGTATTTTTTTTTTTTATTGAATAATATGCAGATTATAGCCAAGTTTATTGTGTACTACCACGGGGTCTCATCAGGAACAAAGGAACATTTGTTGAAATAACTCTTATTAGATGGCGTTATATGTATCGATTTGTTATTGAAGTTTGTGTAAAATTGAGAACATGAAAAAATACATCATGAAAAATATTTGTTCAAATTTTGAAAAATCTTTTAAGGACAGAAAAATGTATAGCCCGAAGATAGCCCGCGCTAAATCGGTCACATTTATTTATATGAGATGAGGCATCTGTACGTATAGTATTATTATTATCTGTGGTACCACTAAGATTCAGGATATCATTTGTAATTAATGAGTTATCAGTATTTTTGTGAAATTTTCCAATAGTGAATTAAAAATTTTCTGAAAATCTAAGAACTAATTGGAATATTTCTAAATAAGCTAGTAATGAAATCAAACAACCAATCAATTTAGAAACCTTAATGGTTTATTTATATTTAAAAAAATAAAAGAAATCAGTTAAATCTTAAAATAATTAGGTGCATCAAATTAATCATTTTCGTTATGCTCATCGGGTTCAATATGATTGTTTCCAGCTTCCAAACTTGAGTAATACAAACTTGAGTAAACAATAATCAAGTGAAGAATTTCAGAGCCATACTGGAACATTTCGAAATATTCGATTAATGAATTATAGCTGCACTTTAAAATTTAGGCTGCCAGCGGAACATTTCTAAATAAACTGATACTGAAAACGAAGAGATCACTAAAATCTATATTTCTATAACGGAATATATAGTTTTCTGTCAAAGAGAAATGACATTTGAGTTGTACCGTTAGTGATTTGGATAAAATATTCAATTCCCTACCATTCTACATACTCATTTCAAAACACGTGATTTTGGAAATGTTCCGGTAATGAATCCGACCGACGATATTTCGAGATAAATAAAATGATACGATGATCATATCTGTACCAATTATCTGCAGAACAGCTCATTCATTATAATGTGACTGCCTCAATCAAAATTGTCATAATAATAAATAATAGACGCAGATTGCAGAATATTCGCAATTTCGCAAATATAGTTGTAATCACATTAATTTGAGTTAATTACGTTACGCATAATTACAATACTCTAATTATGAGCGAGGGCTTTAATTAAAGTCTTAAATTTTCTAATAGCAATTATTTTGTTATTAGAAGCTTTAATATACGTGATTTCAATGAACTGTAGTCATTAACATAGTCACAGTACAGTCTTGGTACAATAAGCCTGAAAATGTATTCGTGAACATTATACCGCTAAAATATTGAATATTTGATGGACAAACATACCTTTGTTTGTTTGCTTTGCTCTAAGTAGAATTTGTTGTAAGGTTGAACTTGAATAAAAGTTTATCAAGTCATCAAGAAATAGTACTTAAAATAGCATTATGCCAAATGTCAAACACAAAGGTCACGCAAAAACATCTGTGATAAACAGTCAGACCCAAGATTAATCATCTAATGATTCCACTTTCTTTAAAAGGTACAAAACCCTTAAAAATATAATATTATTTGCAAATCAATATGATATTTCACCCAAATATCATTTTTGGCAAAACAATACCAAATGATATTTTGACAATAATTTGAAATTGATTTCAAAATCAGATTAAAGCATTTAACTTTCCAGCCAATCGACATTACATCTATACTATTATAAAATTTAAACAAGCTGTGTCTGTACATTGAAGATATTCCAGAAAAAAACAGTCGATAGGGTACTGGGACATAGCTATACCCAAAAAGATTTTTTTTAAATTTTTTGTCTGTTTGTCTGTTTGTGCGCGCATCACGCAAAAAGTACTGAACAGATTTTGATGTGGTTTTCACAGTTCGATAGCTTGAAGTCCAACTTAAAATCTAAGCCACGTTTCATCTAATTCTGATGGGAGAAACCAGAGATACAGCTTGACCTCTTGGTAGTACTAGTCACTCTACACTGCGGAGGTCATTTAAACTGGTCATTTCACTGTAGTCCACGCGGACGGAGTCGCGGGCAAAATCTAGTGACATATAAAAACAAACAAACTGCCTACTACGAACTTCATAAAGAAAAACAACCCAAACGTTGGTATTGGATCTATTCTCATTCATTTACAAATCCTGCCAGCGAATTCGGATTTGGAAGCCACAAGCAGATTCAGTGTTTGAAAATGTATGAGATATAAGTTCGATACTAGAGCTTGGGCTTCGTTTTGGCATCGAACAATGGTCGTACTGATAAATTAACTAGTGATTCTACAGATACCCTCAGCTAACAATAACTACGGAACGACCAAAGTCGATAAATATCTAAAACTAGCTATTAGCCGCTTTGAAGATTAGCCCACACATGTCATACAGATGGACAAAAAAAAACAGACAGATACTTTAAAGAGAAACCTAGTACTTTTATTACTGACTGCCCTGTGGTGTAGTATATTACCACATAGGACAGTTTTTGTCCGGTAGGACTATATTTTTGCCCGCGACTCCGTCCGCATAAACTTCAATAAATGACCATTTTATGACCTCCTTAGTGTAGGGTGACTATACTACAAAGAGGTCAAGCACTATCTCTTGTTAATCCCACCAGAGTTCGATGAAATGTGGCTTAGATTTTAGGCTATATTCTATTCTATTTTTGGCCATGGTTACGAACCAGTCCCGACTGTTTTTTCTAGAATATCTTCAATGTACAGACACAGCTATTTTTACAGTTTTTAGTAGTATAGATTCGATTTAAGGTTCCCTAGGATTCCAGTGAAATTGTGGAAAACAGCTTGTCTATACTAATACGAGTATTATAAAGCTGAAGAGTTTCTTGTTTGTTTGTTTGGACGGGCTTATCTGTGGAACTACCAGTCAGATTCGAATTTTTTTTTTTGTATATGATAGCCAGATTCATGAGAAATACTATTTAACATCACGCTATAACCCTTAGGAGCCGAGCAACGGGAATGAAACCGTGGAGGACAGCAAGTGTTGTCATAAAATTACACAAGTTATGATAAGTTTTAGGTAACGCAGGCCTATGTTCACATTTTTCAAACAAATCTCTTAGATAGGTACAAGCAAACTCACAGCCAAAATCAAGCTACCAAGATATTATTGGCAGTTTGATTAATATGAAAGTTGTTCGTTGCACATGACTGCGCCGTTATTAGGCTGTGATCTTCGATACATACCTAACAACTTCTACAACTTTAATTAAGTTTCTTCGCAAAACAACATAATATTCTAAGGTCTGGTACACATAGTTTAGGTTCAGAGATTGATAAGCTTTGATAGACATAGATTAAATCTTGTGGAATGGGTTTATGGAATTTTCGTTTCTAGACTAATTTGAAACTCGATGGTATTGGATTGCGCTTTGAACTTTGTGATGATCAAGTCAGAATTAATGTTCTACGAAATTGTTAATAAGCAAGGTAAGAAAGTAGATGAAATTGCATTACGGAGTAGTTACGAGTGCTCGACCTTGAGTGAGCTGCGTATTACACAAGGTTAAAAAATATGGACATGCGTCTACTATTTATTATTTTATTAATCATTAGTCATTAGAGAATACTAATAGAAACCTCTACATTACTTTACTTAAGTAAATAAAGCCTTCTTCAACAATCTTTTATAGTCTTTTTTTTTCTACCAGAACTACTGTTTAGTTTACTAAAATAAAATTATGCAAGCGATTTGAACCAATAAAATATCTTGACCACCAAACCACCTTCGAGCTATAGAGACTATTTTTTTCTTCGACTATTTCACTTTATCTGCAGTATCCTAATACATCTCATTCGTAAATGTCTACCGACGGTATCGTTTAATTTGGGGGTACTAATACATATTCAGCGCGGAAGCAGTGGAAAGCACCGAGTAAAGTTAATTTATCGTCTCGCTACAGAATAAGCGTGAAAAGTAGGAATTGGAGTTAGTTCTCGAAAGCAAATGGTTTTATGGGATAATTGGATGTAACTTTCTGGAAGTCTTGTTGCAGATATGACTCGTTGGATAGGAATTGAAACTCCAGCATGCAAAATATGACTTACAAAGGCAAAAATCGAGAAAAAACCTGGACTTCATCTTATCGTATCAGCCAAATAACGTGTACTGCTAGACATACACTGAAGAAAAAATCAGTAACAGTGACTCACTTAATTAAAAAACACCATTTTGAGAGGTTAAAATAGAGCCAATGCATTAAAGACTAATATGACCGAAAAAAAAAACAGTTAAAGCAAAGAAAACAGTTAGTTTTACCACTCTGTCCAGTTCGATTTATTTCATTTATTAATATTTTATTGTTCACCAAATATTTCAAGACAGTACATTATTATTATAAAAAACATACAATCGGTTTCTTCCAGGCAACCATAGGATGGACACCAAGTGAGCTGGATACGATACGATACGAGGGGTAGTTGAATACAGTATAGTTTATATGGACAATTTCGAATTATGATGACAACAGATTTATCATTCATTTTTAAACAAGACTGAAAAGAAAGCAATTTAATTTTGAAGGTCATTTAGATTTATCAGATGTAAAAAGTTTCTAAATAACAAGAGATCAGAAATCATAAGTTTTGTAGATTTATTACAGATCTAATTCTAATTTTGTTTAGTTGAGCCTGGATTAGTTTGCCGTTAACAATCGTCAGTCTAGACTGAATCATTATACTTTAGACACTTTATTATTTTTTTCTTAAATTGTGAGTTATGTGTTTACAGGTGAGTTAATTGAATTTTAGTTTATTGGTATCACCTTTTCATTAATTCTGGCTAAGTTTGTTTGTTGTTCTTAATTTATGGTCGTTGTGATTAAAAAAGTACTTTTTAGTTCTAGACATTTTCTAGAACTAATATTTTTTTGACAAGGTATGCTTTATGTAGGTATTTTTATTTTTTTGCCTCTATCTCTGTACGGATATTTTTTTGTTTTCCAGGAATCTACTTTTAGAACAGATATTTGAAGAACAACTAGAAAAGCTGAACAATACTTATAGTACTGTAAAGAATATGAACAAAGACAACAAAAAATTCGTCCCAAGAGATAGTCCCAAAACTTGTATAATTACGTATATACTAATTCCGTGAACATTTCCAAAGCTTCACACTGTATAACAGATGGCAGCAGATAGAAAATCAATAAAAATAAAATTAAAGGTATATTCAAAACCATCACACAAAATTCTGTTGTACCTACAACAAATTATCCAATAGCCAAAACGGTACCGGACTTATTTTTTATTATGAATCTGTAAACTATTTGAAAAAAGATAATTAACACCAAAAAAACCGATGAAACATCTACACAATTGGCAAAGTTATAAGCGTTTTAAAATGATTTGCTAGACACGGACGGCACGCATGATAAGTGACGTAACACCACCTATGTCCGCTTCGCGCGATCAAGACGGAGCGATACTCCCTCCAAAAACTTTAAAAGCGTCTATGTTTTCCATTTTGTGATATTTTTTTTTTTTTTTTGTTATATATCTATTCCTTCTTTGGAATAAAATAATTTATTTGCACTTTTTTAATAGTAGTCCACTACCGTATTATAAAACCTGTCACAATAACCATAATAGCAATTAAGATCCTCAATCACCCGGTGACACCTGCCATTCCAAAAAGTTCCGCAAGTAGGGTCCCAAAAAATGCCCCAAAAATGCCCCTGTATTTTTCGTTTAATGGAATTACACCTGTAATCTTGCTGCCGATGGCGGGCCGAGTTACGCCAACTAATTTGGCAACTTTTATTTACCTGCCGCGCTGTCTGTTGTTAGAAACATAACGGGTGAAATAACAATGCCAAAAAAGTTTGTTTTGGTGCCAAAACATGTATAACTTGATGAAGCCCCGTTTTGTGGCAGTGAAGTACATTAGTTAATTAATCGAAGTTTATATCGGTTAATTTGCTGGCTTGTCGGCTCGGGAAAATTTTTCGGCTGTATTAAATGTAAGCAGATGAAATTGGATTGTGTTTTTTGGCGGAAGTTGAGGAAATTAAGCGAGGGTTGGTGTGGCTGTTTTGAATTCCTTCTTGTTTATGGTTGTCGTTTTGTTGGGAAGAGGAGTGCACAGTAAGATGAGTTAAATGTTTAATAACATTATCACATTTATACACTAGATGTGAGATGTTACCTACTCCTTCATGCTGAAACGGCTAATTGGACTTGGATCAAATTTGACGAAAAGGTAGCCTGAAACCTGGAAAAGCACATAGGCTACGCTAGGCTATCTAGTTTTACGCAGACAACGTTGCGGGCAATAGCTAGTGTTGAATATAAAATGTTCACTTTTGTATGTTTACTTTCTGTGTTAATAATAATTAATCTTTCAACCTAAAACTATCAATACCCATATCGACAACTGGCATAAAGTCAGCAAACTGTTGAATAAACTAACCTAAAAGCCAAGATTTGAATCACAGATACGCCATACTGTGTCAAAATATGGTCACGTTTCCATTTTTCGTTCAATGTCAGTCTGAAGTATCAAATATAGTATTGTCTCGCTCACACATACCAAATATTGCACACTATCATTCTCTGTCTAATTTGTGAGCTCACACGTCTCAATAAGGACACATTTCGCGCGATGAACTACGGTGAGCGCACATCTACGATTTAAATCTTTGCCTGAAAGTAAATTAGAATTCATTGTCAAAGACTGTCGATAAAATTGGACAAGCTATCAAAAATGAAGAAACTTAAAGAACAAAAAACTTTCAAATAACCCTAGATCTTATAACTACACATCTAAAATCACCAAACATAGTAAGTACTTCACCATCCATAAACCAACGAATCGCGACCTCTTTGCGCGATAGAGCAGGGTCGCCGCTGTTAATCTTCCTAACGCCTCACCCATATCCAGCACAGTATACATCTAATAGACGTCGCTAATAAAAGTCTGTAGACACCCTTATTGGGTGCGCTGAATGATTTTTAAAATGGTTAGGTATTCGGGGTAGATGAAGACATGTTGAGATTGCGTAAAAGGATGTTCAGTAGGCATTACATTCTTCTGTTAGAGCTTTCTTGTTTGTCCAGATTTTTTTAACTCTCTCACATCGCCCATAAATACCTGCCATACGTGCATAGATTTATTGTATCTTACTAGCGGACCCAACAGATGTTGGATTGCCTACTGTTAGCGGGCTCAGCAAAATTTCATAGAACCCGATCATAGTGCCATCTACCGGGTCCAACGGTGAATCTAAATCATTCAGGGACCCACTCAAATACATCCAAAAAATTTCATAAAACAAACAGGTACAGCCGTTTTTTTTTTGTAAAAAACTTTGCCCCACACTAGGATTTCTCTTGTGTCGTGGAACAAACACAAATTTCACATACACAAACAGCCAGACCAGTGTGCAATGCGAGAATCAAACCCGCGATGCGCAGCAGCCAATCTCTCAGCCACTGCGACAACCGTACGGTCAGTCGTTTAGGAGGAGTTCAGTGACAAATACACGTACAGAAGAATTAAGTATAAAGACAAAGATAATAATGTTAGCCTGTAACTTTCCTACTTCTGGTCGAAAGGACCTTGGCCCTATCACTACACTAATAGCACAAAATAAATAGATACAGAGGGCCAGTTCTATTCAACGAGTGAAAAGGCATGCACACATAGACACGCCTCTTCGTACTCATAGGAATTTGTTTGAGATTGCCATATATACGTCGTAGGGACATGAGGAAACCAGGGATTTCGCGAAATCCCTAGGAATACCACGAAATGCCGGTAGATGTCGAATATTCTTGTTTATTACGTCTTCTCACTAAGGCCCGTATTACAGAACGATGCTCGAGCACAGATCTCTGCTTGAGCATAGATTTAAAGCCATTTGATTGGTTGAAATCTATGCTCAAGCAGAGATCTGTGCTCGAGTATCGTTCTGGAATACGGGCCTAAAAATGTTTAGTGATGCGCGCCTGGTAACGCTTATATTGACAGTTAAAAAATGTTCATTGCACCGTATCATAAAAATTCTTTTCGACATCTTAATTCACGCAATAAATATTGCTGAACCAGTAAAAATGCAGCGTCTAGAAATTATTTCGAGGGTATATTAATATTTATTTGGGGAATGGAGGAACGAGGTGTAATGTCTCCCTCCATTGAAAAGGGAGGAATCCTCCTATCAGACCGGGTGTTATAGTCTGGCGGGCTACTGCCCCCGACAGTTTATGTCGGGTTTCTGTATATATGCAAATCGCGGTGAAAACTCTGCTTGCGCGATGTAGGATTCAGCCAATAGTTGTCATGTAGTGACATTCACTGTTAGCTGTGTTGGTAATCTTCGCTGTTGTCGGCAGATGTCGCTACATTTACTTATAATAATCCCTGAATCATTTGTATTTAAATATCGACCATTTGTAGCTGAAACCAAGGGATTATCCGCATAAATCAGTAAAACTAATATTATAGCGGACGATACCGATCAGCTGATCCAGATCTTTTAAACCCAGACAGTAGGTACTGAAAATAAACCAATTTATATACAGGACGATATTTTGTGAATACAATTTAAAACTTTAATATAGCGCGCAACGTCAAATGATAACATTCCAATATGGCGGCTGGAACTCGACGGTTATTCCTTTAATATTACGGTTAAATAAAAATTTCTTCGCGTCACGTTTGGGATTTATAGCCTTTTTTGCAAAATGATTTATTTTTTGACCTTACTTTGTTAGGTAAGTTGGTATCTCGTTCAATTAAGCTGCGTATTGTTAGGTGACATTGATAGACTGCGGGCACGAACGGTCCTGGAGATAGTAGAGTACCTATTGATAGTATTTATCACCAAATAATAGAGTGTAGGTATCGTGCTCTCAATAGGTACCATGAATAATGTGTATAGAAAAAATATCCTTGAGTATTTAATGCTCTTGAGAAACGGACGTTATTAGGTCAAGTATGCTCACGAATAATGAAAGATAATAATGTCACGTTCTGGTACCTGTTTAATTGAATTTATTATAAAAGATCCATTTTTTTTGGTTCGGCTCTCGACTGTTTATTTGTTTAATAAAGTATCACCTACCTACCTATCAGTACCTATAATATTTTTTTTCGTTTTTTTCGTGTCTAAAGAAGTTTTTTGCCAAAACTTCACATCCAAGTTGCATTTCAGCCAGTTGTTTTTAATAAGTTGGACTAGAATACTAAGATTTTCTGCTGTATCGTGGGTGCGTTTACAAACACAAATATCACATGCATCATTTTTTTTAACTGCTTGGGAATGGAACCCACATCACGTCGCGCAGCCGCAACCGCTCAGCCACTGCTTCAAACGTACCATCTAACTAAACTTCCGAAATTATTCGAGTTCCAATTGCTTCTCAACCCAAAACAAGAAAAACAGGTTTAAAAAAAACCGACTTCCAAAAACTACACTAAAAACTATGAAATAAAAATGTTAAACTTCCATAAATAAAAATCTAAATGTATATTGAAGTCGGCGGGGCCTCTTTTTCAGGTTTTTACCTCTCAGCCTTTGAACAGGAAGAACGTGCGCAGTGTGTGCAGCGAACGTGCAGCTTGCTTTGCGCCTCGACATATTAAAGTTTCCTTTCATTCCTATATTTATGCTAGGCCCCGCCGACTTCAATATACATTTAGATTTTTATTTATGGAAGTTTAACATTTTTATTTCATAGTTTTTAGTGTAGTTTTTGGAAGTCGGTTTTTTTTAAACCTGTTTTTATTTTTATCTTTTTAGTGTAGTGTAACCATTTTTGTTGTTGTTAATTTATTACAATAAAGTACCATAAAATCATGGACAGAGCGACTTTGATCATTTATGTACTTTTACCGAGATCGATTACTTCCACGAATTTAAATAGGTACCTACTTATATTCATAGATGTTGGTGGATGAGAGCATTTCAGTAAACAAAAACCGGGCAAGAGCGTGTCGGACCACGCACAGTGTAGGGTTCCGTAGCAAGAAGTATTTCAGTGTTCCGACCGCAAATTCAAGTTTGTATTTCATAATATTATTATGAAATATTTTTTTTTTTTTATTACGGTTGTCAAACTCAAATATTTCAAAAATTTATTGACGTATCTTGTTCAAACCAATTTCAATCGAAAGTATTTATTAAGTGCTATAAGCTTGATTTTTTTCAGATTTTTCGATAGCGCGGTTGGAAAATTACAGCGGGGGGGACATTGTTAACGACTTTGGGAGCTCCTAGTTCACTCAATATGCACTTAAATAAAAGAAGTATTTAGAAACCTTCATGTTATTTTCAAAGACCTATCCAACGATACCCCACACGGTGGGGTGCGCGAAAATATTTTTTTTCATCCCTCAGTTTCATGTATGGGAGCCCCCCCTAATAATTTTATTTTTCGTAATTTCACTATAGGCCTTAATGGCGGCTTATAAAAGACATCTACCTACGAAATTTGATACAAATTGGTTATGAACTGTAGATTTGACGAGGGTGTGACAGACGGACAGACGGACAGACAGACGGACATGACGAAACTATAAGGGTTCCTAGTTTTACTACGGAACCCTAAAAACAGTATTTTTTCAGTTTGTAATAGCAATAGGTTCGCTCCCTTAGCCTTCTATCAAATGCGACTTAAGCATAAAAAAATGGTGTGTACTATACACCTCTGTCTAACCTTGCGGGAAATATCGGCGTGATGTTATGTATGCATAATATCGAGATCGATTGCGTTCAGGAATTCATGTACTTACACAATATCACTTTTTCATCATCGTCATGATGTCATCGAGATACACCAAAAATAGCGTTTATTAAACCTGGTTAAAAATCTACTCAACCAAAGTTAATAAAATTTATATGGGACCACCGCGCGAGATTTATCTACCATATGAAAAAAGAATCACGTAAATCGGCTCAGAAATCACGGAGTAATCGGTGTACATACATTAAAAAAAAAAAAAAAAAAAAAAAACCAACCGAATGCAGAACCTCCTCCTTTTTGGAAGTCGGTTAAAAACAACCTTTTGTGTACAAAATTATACGACATACATTGTACGAATTATTTATTTACAATGACAGAACTTTGAGTGACAATCTGTTCCAATCATTTAAACGCTATGAGTAAAAAGTATGTATATATCACAACCGCTTAAATAAATCAGCATCAAACTAAATTAAAATATGACTGCAACATTAACAATAAAATATGACTGCAACATCCACAATAAACTCTCAGATTTATACAAACTAAAACCAACTTCGCTGAGTAAGCCGTAGCAAAAATATGAAGCTGGACATTCATGAGGTGTAACAAGAATTTATAGCGGCCGGCAAAGTTGCAACTTGATGTTTATTTATACAGTTCAACCTGTCCACGGTAATGCGGACTTTTATCCTTTTTATTCGAAGTAAAAAGTGGTATGAAAGTTAAAAGTATAGTTGTTTTTAGGGTTCCGTACCTCAAAAGGAAAAACGAAACCCTTATAGATCACTTTGTTGTCCGTCTGTCATGACCATGAGTGGAGCCATCTGCTCATAGACGGCGCCACTAGAAGTATGCAATAGCGCCATCTATGATCGAGATATGATATATCTACTATAATGCAATAGCGGCATAGATGGCACTATTGCATATTTCGGAACCCTCAGAGCGCGAGTTGTACTCGAACTTGCGGTTTTTATATTTTAAAGGCTGAACCACACCAAATTCAAGCGCAGTCATACTGAGTATGCTTGTTCATATATGAACAAGCATACTCAGTATACCGATGTACTTGTAAAAAGGTGTAAAAGTGGTAATAAATATCCACTACAATATACTTATTCCACTTTGCAAGTTGTGTCTTTTGTCAAGCCGTACCCGGAGGTTCCCTCAGAAAGATAGCTGAGGACAGAGAGGGACTGACTCCGGGACTAATAGAAACTAAATACCTAATACGTAAATTATACCCTTATGCGCCATTTAGGCATTTAGGTCACACAACGCAAATATAGACACACATAATAAAAATAACTAAACTGTTAAACAATCGTATTTTATAGTCCATAAATTTCAGTATGTTTGTGTAGGCTCACTGAACTAAATATTGGATTCAAGTTTTTGGCTAAATGCCAGAAGAATTTGTTACTAGGTATCTAAACATTGGAAGTAATAATATTACCATCATGTCGTGAGGAAACCACAAAATTAGAGATTACGATAAATCCATAGGGAGATATCATGAAAATCTTACTCAGTTATGATTATGGTTGTAAATGCTATGATTACTATTTGCCTACTACTTATACTTCAGATTATAGAAACAAGCAGATACTGTTATCATGTTAGAACATAATAATAAGCTATATGGAAATAATAAGTGGCGAATCACCGAATAACATTTTCTACCACATTTTGCGGGGGGCGAGGTAAACACGTATAGCACACTACGGAAATTTGACAATCAATTACCTATACAATGGAATAATGTCAGAGGATTTTAGTGATACGCACCTAAATTAGTCAAGGTGTTTAAAAGTTATAGGTGAACAAAGAAACTCACACTCACTTGAAACATGAAACATACCAATAACTGTTTTGAGCAGTCGTGTAAAAAAAACAATCAACTCGATTCGAATCTATCTCGAATACAGAATAATCGAAAGTAACTGAAGCAACTAAATCCACACATGCTAATACAATGTATATAACCATATATTCTGATAATGTAATGTATTCGTATAATCGGATCGGGCCCCATTCCCTTCTTACTGAGAATCGATCGGATTAGTCCGTGACAGGAAGAAAACAAACGCGAAGGTAAATGTATTCTTTTAGTTATGTAGTGCGACTTATTTATATTGGATGTTAGGCAAGTAAAGGGTTGAGATGATTGAAATTCAGGATAGGAATTAGGAACTCGCTTTTTATTGTTTCTGTTTTATTTTGAACTTACTGTGTGTCGCTTTTTACGTTGAAAATATTGGATTCGGTACTCTAGCAACAGGCCGCAGCTTCGCCAGCGTATTTTTTTACACAATATCTTTGTAAATTTTATGATGATTTATTAAGGCGAAGGTAAATGGTAACGGCCAGTTTTAAATCTCTTATTTCGCCGTGCAATTTTTTTATGTTAAACTAGAACATATGTACATCAATCGTACCTGTGAATATTTAACTATTATAGTAAAATACTTAATGAAATAAATTCATGAATTCGTGTCTACCCAAAACATAAAAACGTAATTACTTTCAAACCGCTTAAGATATTTTCATGATTTGTTTTGTGTGAAAAGACTACTACTGTTACTACCTATAATATTGCCTGTTACTTTTTTTTTATTTTGTATTTTAGATACTAAAAAGTAATAATACGTCTAATTCTGCACAGCGCGCTCCTTGATAGGCGAGTCGTATTGCTCGGTGGATGTATGTCGCGTTGCTTGAGCTCAGCGCAGAACACTCAAGCTATACCGCCCAAATCACTCAAGCTATACCGCCCAAATCACTCAAGGCCGTTGGCGTATACCGGGGCCTTAAAGGCTACCTACTTAGTTTTTTGTGATGACCAGTAACTGTGAAAAACACTTTATTAATATTCTGCATTTTATTTATAACCAGACTACCTCTTTGCCAAATTTCATCCAAATCCGTCCAGCCGTTACAGCGTGAAGAAGTAACAAACACACACACACACACACACACACACACACACACACACACACAAACACACACAAACTTTCGCATTTATAATATTAGTGGGATAATCCTTTAATTTCGACTTTCTTCAGTGTCTATTAACATAAGTTTTGTGTCAAACATTGGCCACGCAATTAAAAACACCACCTAAACCTACACTTAAAACTTTTACAAAATTAGGTCAATATTGTCCAAAACTATTTCAAACACAGATCTTGATAGCGAAACCTTTGCAAATAATTTGGATCGGCCATTGGGCATTAGCTCTATTCAAATAAACTCCAACTATCTGATCTTTTAACTAATTAACTATACAGGCTGTCTCGTTTTGAGTGGTCCAAGGGAAAATTCTGGTATAGGGATGTCCCTACACCAGAATTTTCGCTTGGACCACTCATGCTGCATAATTTGGGGAATTTCGATATCGATTAGAAATATTATTGTTACCAATTTTCATGAAAACCCCCAACTAGCACGATTTTTAGGGTTTCGTACCCAAAGGGTAAAAACGGAACCCTATTACTGAGACTTCACTGTCCGTCTGTCTGTCAGTCTGTCTGTGTGTCTCCAGGCTGTATCTCATGAACCGTGATAGCTAGCTAGACAATTGAAATTTTCACAGATGTATTTCTGTTGCCGCTATAACGAAAAATTCTAAAAACAAAATAAAATAAATATTTAAGGGGGGCTCCAATACAACAAACGTGATTATTTTGCTCGTTTTTGCTCGATATTGATAACGGCAACAGGTAGACGCTTGAAATATTCATAGAATATTTAGTTATATATTTACTTTAAAAATAAATAATTAAATTAAAATAAAACAAATATTTAAGGGGGGCTCCCATACAACAGACATGATTTTTTGCCGTTTTTATAGATAATGGTACGGAACCCTTCGTGCGCGAGTCCGACTCGCACTTGGCCGGTTTTTTTAATATTTTAGGGTTCCGTACCAAAATGGTAAAAAAGGAACCCTTATGGTGCGACTTCGTCTGTCTGTCTGTCACACCTGCTTATTTCAGCAACTACTAAAGCTATCGACTTGAAATTTGGAACAGTTATAAAGAATGCTTGCCCAACTTTATTGCAAATTAAAAAATATTTTTATTTTCATTGCAAAAGGGGCCGGAGTGGGGGTCCGAAATTTTAAAGTGGGGTTACTAGGTCAAGTGACATATCATAATTATGAAAGGGCTTGATTTGCACATTACAAAATATATTTTCATTTTATTTTATGTTTCACAGTTTTCGACATATGATGAAAAATGTCTGAAAAAATACAATTCCCCCCTCTTATCTCCGAAGTTTGCGGAGCGAAAAATCTGAAATAATTAGAGTTGATAGAAATTAACCCAAATATGGCACCAAAAATAAAACGATGTTCCTAACTAGTATAGTTTTTTCAAAATTATCAAAATTCCTTTACAAACCAACTTAGTTATGCGGTCCGGTTTTTTTTCACTTTATACGTCCAAAACTGATACAGAACCCTCGGTGCGCGAGTACGACTCGCACTTGGCCGGTTTTTGTATAACGGATCCCAATTTTTCATTCGAACCTTTCTCTAGGGAATTGTTGATAAAATCTAGGTTTTTATAATGACTAAAAATCTAATCTAAATATTTCGAATTGGTATCGCAATTCCCCAAACTAATGCTGCATGTCTACTGATAGCTAGACATATCTTTTTACCGGGGTTTTCTCTTGGACCACTGAAAACAAGACAACCTGTATAGTTACTCTCAATAGTCTCAATCTGATCTCTATGAAGGTGACACAGGAGTAATTAAGTTACTGTTAATTACTTTGAGCTAGGACTATAAATATTTGGGTCTAGCTTAAGAGAGTACTTGATTAAGTTGTATCAGTATATTTAATGATGCTTTGTAATTGGATTTGTGGAATGTAAAGTCACATTCAACGTGTAAAATAAACAAAATGTTAAAGAACTTTTTTATAAATCTACCGGCTTCATAAAAACCAATACCCTATGCAAAATAATAATTTTAGTTTTGGAAGTCAGTGGCAAAAAAAGCACCAAAAACCAAAGCCATCTAAGGTTTTTTGAAGTCTTTTTTGAACTTTTTTTTAATTTTTTTTTATCCCAAATTCAATTCACGAAATCGTCCATCATAAAATCTTTTACGTAGTGTGTACATATTTTATGCATTTAACTCCGTACATAATAATGATTACCCACCTAATGTATCCTTTCTGAAAGTATGCAGACTACTTAGTGAAAAATTCATCAAAATTGATTCAGTAGTTTTTGGGAAAATCGTGGACAACAAGCATTCATACACACATACCCGCTGTTTTTGAAGTTAGTTAAAAAGTTATTATTTTTAACTCAAAACTGACTCTACTTGAGTTGAGGTTTATTTTGGTTTTGTGAAAACAATAACTCTGTTATATTTTACGTGAAAACAAAGGGCGACAGGAAAGTGATGATGGAAAATCGTTGAAGCATCGAAGCGAAATGAATTTGTTCGGCAAATAGGTATAATTTATTTTTTCCGCCATAAAGCATTTGACCTAAAAGGCTGATAAGTACCTACATATACATACCTACCACTGCTTAGGACTCGTCATTTCATCTAATTCCGGTGGAATAAACCAGAGATATAGCTTGAACTCTTCTTAGTACTAGCCACCCTGTACTAACGAGGTCATTTAAAATCGTCATACTATTGTAGCCCACACGGACGGAGTCGCGGGCAAAAGTCTAGTCGTATATATATATCTATGCCAATAACGACTAACTCAAATTTCAGAGAAGAAAAATGTTCCACGTAAAGCATTTTAATGTCAATGTCTTTGTTCAAGTCTTGAAAAATGTAATACAAAATGCTTGTAAAGGCGGTCCTAACAGTTTTATTTCATTTTTCTTAGAGTTTTATATCATCTTTATAAAATAAACGTAAAGAAGAATTTTCTAGACGGACCGTTATAATAATAGCTCTGGACATCCTGAGATTTAGTCCAGAGTAAAAAAAAGTGTCAACAGTTTTACTTTAGAACTTAGTGAGTCTTTATATAATAAATTGGGTGACCTGGTAGGGTTAGCAAATATTTTTTGAGCAATTCTCTTGTAAAAGGCCGTCTGCTACTTCAAATCCGTGAAACCATGGAATTTCCTATCACATATACCTAATTAAGTATAAACAATACACCAACATGCTTTTATTTATGTATAACTAGCTGTGCCCGCGACTCCGTCCGCGTGGAAGTCGGAAAATAACATGAGGTCGTTATTTCATTAAAGAACAATGATATGTAGGTAATAGGTATGCTACTTCATCATCTGCATAAAAATCGACAAACAATAATAATATTATGCCACCACACCACACCAAACACCATGCAGCACACAGAATCGATCAGTACCAATCTTACCCCTAATGTTTCACCAATCGTAACGATACACATATCTGATATCATCTATCACCAATCACCACCACGCAATTAACATATCACTAACCTATTACCAATTAACTGCAATGATTACGTATCACCACTCGCATAATACGCGTCGGCGATACAGATACGGTGATTGGATTGAACAAATACGTTATGTGGACCCGGCATAATAATACATGTTAGTAAAGTTACTCCTGACTGATAGATTTTTTGTAATAACTTTTGATAGAATGGACCGATTTTAATGAAATAAAGACTAAATGTTACCTCAAGATACTGCCTATACATTTCTTTCTACTTCCTCATAATCAATTCAGTAGTATTGATTTGATGCGTGTTCAAACACACAGATAAACCGACAGACAAACCGACAGGCAAACAGACAGACAAACAGACAGACATTAATTCTAAAAATTATAGAAATTTACTTTATTACTTATTCTCAGTCCCCCATATTATGTTTATGCAAATATATGCAATGTACAGACACGTGGAATTTACATTCTTATTATAAGTACTAGCTGACCCGCCCGGGCTTCGCACGGGTAAAGTTACCCTACGCCAGCTAAGCTACCCTACGCCTACCCTACGCCTACCCTACACCTACCCTACGCCTACCCTACGCCTACCCTACACCTACCCTACACCTACCCTACATCTATCCTACACCTACCCTACGCCTACCCTACGCCTACCCTATGCCTACCCTACGCCTACCCTACGCCTACCCTACGCCTACCCTATGCCTACCTTACGCCTACCTTACGCCTACCCTACGCCTACCCTACACCTACCCTACGCCTACCCTACGCCTACCCTACGCCTACCCTACGCCTACCCAACGCCTACCCTACACCTACCCTACATCTACCCTACACCTACCCTACACCCCAAATCTCAAAAATAAGTTTCAAGCTTCTAGTTTTAAAAATTACGTAATTTCCACACAAACTTTCATGCCCTATTTCAACCCTTTACAGCCCTTTTTTCTCATTAAAAAGTAGCCTATGTCCTTTCTCAGGCTCCAGACTATCTCTGTACCGAATTTCATTTGAATCGGTTCAGTATTTTAGGCGTGATTGCGTAACACACAGACAGACAGAGTTACTTTTATAATATTAGTAAGGATAGTATAGGCTATTCCATATCACGCTACAACCCTTAGGAGCCAAGCAACAGGATTGAAACCGCGAGGAACAGCTAGTGTAAGTATAAATTATGCACCAACATGGCTTTATTTAAGTACAATCTGTAAGCCTGTATCTGTGCGTAATTGTCAAATCGTAGTGTATACGTGTTCAATTCGCCCCCTGCAAAAAGTGATAGAAAATGTTATCCGGTGATACACCGCTATAGGTACCGTTTCCATATGCTCGGAGATGTTACTATTTTCTTAATTTGGAATCAAGGAGGTTACATTAATTTACACCAAAAACTTATATATTTTATTATTAACTTCTTGTTTACAACAATGCATAGATTAATGATCGGTCTCTGCTGCAACAAAGACAACAACAATTTAGACAATCTTACGTCATTTGCAAAACGATTGTGTTTTATGATCATATTTTAATGATAGAATTCAGTGGTTTTATGATTTAAAAGTAATAATAATTACCTAACATATGATACGCGTCGGCGATACGAATGTACGGTGATTGGATTGAACAATAGTATATTATGCAATTAGTGAATAAAAGACGGATTTAAAGCAAGGGCCATAGATGAATCACGAGCTAGTGAAGGATTCTAACGATTGAATCACGACCGTAGGGAGTGATTCATGATGATTGAATCACGAGCGTAGCGAGTGATTCAAGTGTTAGAATCCTGAGCGACGCGAGCGATTCATGGCCCTCTATATAAATCCGTTTTATTCAAGAGTTGCATACTATACTTTATACCATGACTACGAGAAAAAGAAAGATTTAAGTGAAAATATACATATAATGAAGAAAAAGTAAAGTTAAATTGGCTTTGATGTAAACCAGCCATGATTTTTTGGGTAGCAAGCTTTCACCTTTCCACTATATCGGCCGCCCTCTCTTTCACAAACTCAGGTGTTAACACATCTTCATCACTAGAATGCATTTTTAATCGATTAGAACAACACTAAACAAACACAAAATTAAAGATTAAAGTAACACTAAACTTTGTGTTCCTACAACTTACAGTATTCAAAATAGCGCCAATTTACTAAGGACAGCAAAGAACACAAAACAGTTTTTATTCTAATGCTAAACTCCTTGTCGAAAATGTCGACCAATCAAATTGAATTTAGAACACATCAATATAGGACGAATACACAGATTACACTTACACTAGATACGGCAAGCCTCGACCAAGCGTGCCCTGCATGTTTGACTGTTCGTACTAAAAAAAGTTTGTTAACTCAGTGACGCTTAGTGATTGAAACAATTCTGTTTACTCTGAGCACATCACTAAATGACTGGGGTGAAGTTATCGTAGGTATAAAAAAGATGACACGTTCGGTTTTCATACAATCTAATAACGTGCCGCATCTAGCATAGGTTCTTTAAATCTGTGGTCAAATACATTGGTGTGTTCCATTTTCAAACATCAAAACAGTGAGTAAAAGTGCTTTTTATTCACTGTTTTCAGTGAATAAAATAAGCTTTTTAGAGGGGGAATGGTATAAATACATTTGTGGACCCGGCTTAATACACATGTTAGCAAAGTTAGTTCTGATGGTAGACTTTTTGTGATAACTTTTGATATAGTGGACCGATTTCAATGAAACAAAGACTAAATGTTACCTCAAGGTACTGCCTATACATTTCTTTCTAATTCCTCAAAATCAATGCAGTAGTATTGATTTGATGCGTGTTCAAACACACAGACAAACAGACAGACAAACCGACAGACAAACCGACAGACAAACAGACAGACATTAATTCTAAAAATGATAGAAATTTACTTCATTACTCATTCTTAGTCCCCCCTATTATTTTTTTGCAAATATATGCAATGTACAGACACGCGGAATTTACATTCTTATTATAAGTATAGATTGATTTGTAAGCATGTATGTGTGTGATTGTCAAATTTCCGTAGTGTGCTATACAGGATAAAATTAAAACCAGTGCGGATATTTTAGGAGGTGAATATGATCAACTTTCATTATGGGACCGACAGTGAAATCTATACTTATAATAAGAATGTAAATTCCGCGTGTCTGTACATTGCATATATTTGCAAAAAAATAATAGGGGGGACTAAGAATGAGTAATGAAGTAAATTTCTATCATTTTTAGAATTAATGTCTGTCTGTTTGTCTGTCGGTTTGTCTGTCGGTTTGTCTGTCTGTTTGTCTGTCGGTTTGTCTGTCTGTTTGTCTGTGTGTTTGAACACGCATCAAATCAATACTACTGAATTGATTTTGAGGAATTAGAAAGAAATGTATAGGCAGTACCTTGAGGTAACATTTAGTCTTTGTTTCATTGAAATCGGTCCACTATATCAAAAGTTATCACAAAAAGTCTACCATCAGAACTAACTTTGCTAACATGTGTATTAAGCCGGGTCCACACATGTATTTGTTAAATCCAATCACCCCAATCACCGTACATCCGTATCGCCGACGCGTATCATATGTTAGGTAATTATTATTACTTTTAAATCATAAAACCACTGAATTCTATCATTAAAATATGATCATAAAACACAATCGTTTTGCAAATGACGTAAGATTGTCTAAATTGTTGTTGTCATTGTTGCAGCAGAGACCGATCATTAATCTATGCATTGTTGTAAATAAGAAGTTTATAATAAAATGTATAAGTTTTTGGTGTAAATTAATGTAACCTCCTTGATTCCAAATTAAGAAAATAGTAACATCTCAGAGCATATAGCCCTGGAAACGGTACTTATAACGGTATCACCGGATAACATTTTCTATCACTTTTTGCAGGGGGCGAATTGAACACGTATACACTACGAAAATTTGACAATTACGCACAGATACAGGCTTACAGATTGTAGTTAAATAAAGCCATGTTGGTGCATAATTTATACTTACACTAGCTGTTCCTCGCGGTTTCAACCCTGTTGCTTGGCTCCTAAGGGTTGTAGCGTGATATAGAATAGCCTATACTATCCTTACTAATATTATAAAAGTATCTCTGTCTGTCTGTCTGTCTGTCTGTGTGTTACGCAATCACGCCTAAAATACTGAACCGATTCAAATGGAATTCGGTACAGAGATAGTCTGGAGCCTGAGAAAGGACATAGGCTACTTTTTAATGCTTTTTAAAAAGGGCTGTAAAGGGTTGAAATAGGGCATGAAAGTTTGTGTGGAAATTACGTAATTTTTAAAGCTTGAAACTTATTTTTGAGATTTGGGGTGTAGGGTAGGTGTAGGGTAGATGTAGGGTAGGTGTAGGGTAGGCGTTGGGTAGGCATTGGGTAGGCGTAGGGTAGGCGTAGGGTAGGCGTAGGGTAGGCGTAGGGTAGGCGTAAGGTAGGCGTAGGGTAGGCGTAGGGTAGGCGTAGGGTAGGCGTAGGGTAGGCGTAGGGTAGCCGTAGGGTAGCCGTAGGGTAGGCGTAGGGTAGGTGTAGGGTAGATGTAGGGTAGGTGTAGGTTAGGTGTAGGGTAGGCGTAGGGTAGCTTAGCTGGCGTAGGGTAACTTTACCCGTGCGAAGCCCGGGCGGGTCAGCTAGTATGAAAATAAAAATCAGCTGTTCCCTACAAAAATGCACTACAACACGATCAAAATGTATGGAACAGCTGATTTTTTTTTCATATTCCTAGTCGGTCTTATAATAAAAGATGATCATATTCATGAGTACTTTCACCTCCTAAAATATCCGCACTGGTTTTAATTTTACCCTGTATGTGTTCACCTCGCTCCCCGCAAAAAGTGGCGGAAAATTTTATTCGGTAATTCGCTTCTTGACATTTCTATAAACTAAATACGTAGTATAGTAAGAAAAATATAGTTCAAGAGAAAAAGCATCTAAAGCCTCGATTTAACGCAGTCTACTAAAACACAATGTCCAGTACAAATTATTGAAATAAACACAGCGTTACGTCGAGGGTGGGTTACAATGGAGGTAGCAACAAAGCCTTTGTTCCGCCCCATTGTCGCGCCAATGCAATGGGAACATGTTGCGAGCGTGTTTTCAACGTAACGTACAAACTTTTTTAAAAGGTATAAAATTGGACGTCATCTGACGGCTATTGTTGCCGCTATTTATTATCTAATATGACTGGGTTATTTATTTTGGTTGATTACTTTAGAGATGTTTACTTGATTAGAATTTAAGTGACTTTCTGCGTAGGTTATTTGAGCGGATTTTAATAAGGGTGCGTTGTTTCAAACTGTGGTTTCGTCGATATTCTGCTAACTTTGACGGGCAAGTGAAGGTGACATATCGACCTGGTGTAAATGAGGCATTAAGCGTAAGTTTTGTGAGAATTAGGTACCAATAAATACACCATAATTAATTATTACCCATCTATTAGTCACTACTAGAGACGTTTAATTTTAGCCAATTTCCGTCCTTATGCCTAGCAATAATTAGTCTTATTTAAAAACGTAGTTCCCAGATAGTGAAAATTACGTACAAACAAACTAAATAGGGAAACTATTCAGTATTGAATCAATTTTGGTAAGACGACTGTCGACAGTGCTAATGGTGAGATGGTACTTATACTTTTTGCTAAACCCGAGCGAAGCACTGCTATTAGCTAGTTCATTAATCTTTCCTTACATATTAATGAGGGTATTTTAATTTTAATTCCGTTAATGGAATTTGTGTTGAAAGTTTTCAAGTGGAAAGGTTTCTCAGTAACGGTACGAACGTATAGATGTTTATGTACAAGTAAATTTTAGTCTTAATTCTGTGGCATAAAGTATATTATCGTGTAAGAGTTGTAATGTCATAGAAGAAATTATGTGGCTTGCCTTATTTGTTAAGGCAAGCCACTTAATTTCTTCTAATATAATACTAAATTCTAAATAGATACCACCGATTCCTTGTTGGAAAATATCTAAGTATTTGCATGTTTGTTTAAACGCGCTGAAATCCGGAAGTACCAGTTCAATTCGAAAAATTATTTTTGTATATAATAGCTAGATTCATGGGAAATACTATAGGTTATTTAACATTACGCTATGACCCTTAGGAGTCGAGCAACGTCAGGCAAAACCGCGGGCCATAACTGTTTATTTTTAGTATTCTTAAAGGTACCGCCCGCATACAAAATGAATAGTTTAAAAAATAAGCCGTTATAGATTGAAGATTTGTAAGAAATAAATAGAATGAATAATAATACAACACCTGTCTGTTTATAAGAAAACGTCTAAGTCATGATTACCTAACATTATCTAAAAAGGATACTTTATGAGACCCTTTTAATCTAGACCCGCAGCCAATTTATATTGCTGACACCGGGGCTAGAGGTGTGAACAAACAGCCTGCGTAAGTTGATAGCGAGAAAATGGATAGGTAATGAAAAAGTATCCTTGGCACAGGCTGGCATTGATGTCTTGCCTAGGACTTTAGATAACCTCAAAGTTAAACAATTTGATAATATACTCTTACCGCATGTTAATAAATTAGGGAAAATAGTTTTATTTTAATAAAAAATACTGTCATTTTTGTCGTTTTCCGCTAACCATTAAAACAGAAAAATAATTTTACTATTGCTACGTCGTAGCCGACAGTATGATGCAGCTACGCCAGCTACGCTTTCGTAGCAGATGGCCGTTGCGCTACTCATAACCATGCTATATTTTCTTTTAACCTTAATCCATTTTTTCACGATACCTCCAGGTGGTCTTACTTTTAGCTGTCTTGCTCATTGTTTTAGTCAAGATAGTACTTCTGATTTAATTCAATGAATATTTTAAAACACATAACTAACTAGTTAATATCTCAAGCAACTGAAAGCAATCAAACATCACTAATGATTGTATTCAGACATCAGCTGTTTACTTTGGAAACAATTGATTTTGATTAAGTGTGCTTTGAATTTAAATTATTGCAATGACAACAGGTTTATGCAAATATTACAATTGACAAATCAGACCTTCCAAAATTGCTAATTAGTTCATCAATAAACTCGTAGTTAGGTCTCGGAAATCACAAAGAATCTCGTCTTGCGAACAAAAAATTTGATAAAGTCAACATTGACATGTAACAAATATTTTTTATTTTGTTTTATTTCATGTTTAAGAAAATATTACATAATATGTGTAACAATCTATTTACCCTTACTGTCATTCGAAAAAAATATTCTAAAATAGCTGCTGCCCACGACTTCGTGTACGTGGAAATGGATAAAAAGTAGGCTATGTGTTTTTCCAGGTTACCAGGCTACCTTTTTGCCAAATTTCATCCAAATCTGTTTAGCCATTTCAGCGTGAAGAAGTAAAAAATACACACACGCACAAACTTTCGCATTTATAATATTAGTAGGATAAGTATTTGTGCCATTTTTTCGTTACAGCTCCAACTTTCGTCATACTGCCCAAGTTCTTGATTAAATAACTTACTTTCAGCAATGGTCATTGTTGGCTGCAATATTAAAATACCTACATGTGTATCTAAACCTTTTTGAAAGATTCTATAAAAACTTCACCGCCATAACTCACCTCTAGTGATAATTTCACCGACCGAGCCTGCAGAACATTAAGGTCTATCTCGGTGATACATCGTCCAAAGACATATCATTGTCTACACGGTCTCTTGAGCTATCTGATCAGCAGATCTAATTTATGGGCACCTTTGACTTTTTAATGGTCTTTATTTTTTATTATTTTGCTAAATCAGAGTTGGTACCTACCTACTAGAAATGGTAATCATGAGAGTAGGCTTTTTTTATCATATTAAAGGATTGCGTTTGACCGTTACCTCGTCTAATGTTAAGTGATAATACGGTCTACGATGGAGCGCGCTTGTCTAGAAGAATTCAATTCACTTGCGACTTGAAGACCACCAAATTGAGTTCACGTGAGATATTTTAACTTTGTGTCTAGGGTGGATAATGCACCTGCGATGTCTTTGGTATTGCAGCTCTCCATAAGCGGCAGTGACCGCTTAGGGCTCGTGAACGTTCGAGGGAGAATCACGGTGAGATTCTCTCTCGAACGTTTGCAAACAAATTGACAGTTCTCGCGCACAGAACAGACTGGTTTTATATTTAGAGTGTGTTATGTCAAAGAGCTGACAAAATCTAGTTTTATGTAAATGTCTTTGTAAATATTTACAGTGGCGAGTTTATAACGGACACAAAAGTATCCGCAACTTTTTCGAAATGAAAAATTCCATTTTCTACAGACTCACCGCTACTTCTACCGATAAATGCGACCTTACCTTTTATCAATCGACTTTTCGAGAAACAGCTACTATTTGAAAACCGGAAAGTCAGACACTTTTAAATTTTACCAACTTTCACCGCAGCTCAGAATGATTCCGCAATTTTTCCCTCAACGCTGCCTGACGAACTTTTCTAGCGTACGAACTCATTTTACCGCCGGCAGTTCTACGGGTTTCGAAAGTGCTGTGTAGTTCTTTCTGTAAAGAAAGTAATATAGTTGTTTAATTTTCTCAGTTTTATTGAATGTCTGGAGTTGAGTTTTTAAAATAGTTATGATTCTGAGATTTTAATGAGATAGAGGTAAAAAATTGTATGTTAAATCTTTTTTGTTGAACTAAAAGAGAAACGCTTAATATAGTAGCTGTAATATAATTATGAATATCTAACGAGATAGGGAAAGTATATTTTTGCTCTTTACGTTTATTTTAGAAGTTTCATTATTCATGTTTAACGATTATTACGTATCTGTTTCGAGTTTGCCCGATTAATTTAAAACTTAAACAGAGCTCATGACGAAAGAATCATTAATTTTATAGTTGCCTGGTTTTGAAACCGTGACCAACCTAAAATTGGGCAAACCACCAGGCTACTATATGTTAGGAAAAATACATCCATAATCATTTCCAACCATCCTTTGAACGGGGTTCTTTGGTGGCTCCCAACCGAAAAAAGGGAACCCAGAGCCCCCGACTTATGCTCGCATGGGCCACTTCATACATTTTGAAAGACCCCTGAAAGCCGCTTATTTTTAGATGCTCTTTGATCTGCGGCATGAATGAGAAATAAAAATATATGGATACTTAACTAATTACTTGTACCTAATAAAATTGTACAGTTTTTTTATTACATGTTTTATTTCATAATTTAGTAACGATTTTTTCGATAGGTAGGTCGTAGAGTTAATGAGTCAATTTTTCTTTTTACCTCAAACAAAGAAGGTCAAAAAAACGGCAGTAAAATATTGAAAACGCAACAGAAAATTATAATCCAAATTCATTTTACCTCTTTCCTGTGTTAACCTGGCTTAAAGCTAGGCTAGCTTTAATTTTGTGCTAATTTTACTGGATGCCATATATGTCCGTATTTTATACAAAGTTCCCTAGTCGAGTCAGTTTGCTTTGAAATTCAGCAAACCATTTAGTACTGACCGACTGATCCATTTAGCACCATCTGACTACTCTTCACGTGTGTAGTCAGAAATCTATCCCTCATTAGAGGCAGTTGCTCTCATTAGTTGTGACAAACAATAATTATTATTTATTATACTTACTAAAAAAAATAAAAGTGGCTTCAAAAAGATGTCACAATAATTTTGTGTGAAATCAAAAGCATCGGCTTCCGAATTTTTTTTGTATAAGAAGTTATAAAATATCCTCAATCAGTTCCCACTAACTTTTTTAGTAAGAAGCCTCACAAAATTCAAAACTGAACAAAATTCATTTAATCAGGAACGTCAGTCTTTTTAAACTCCAAACCAGAAACTGTTCCTGAGTTTAATTCTAATCTCATTACACATTCCACTGATAAAATCCTGCACTAACCGGAATTAGGCTGCATTTCTACCTGAGATGAGCGAGGAGGCATAGCGGAGCTATGAACGGTGTGGCTCTGTCCACTAAAGCTGTACGAGGAAGCTGAGCGGTGCGAGGATGCGTAGCTGACTATGTTCACATCATTAGCTATGTAAGTTAGCGTACACTATCACACTAGTGTGAGGTTGTTTGAATCGCTTCGCACATATCCCTTGCACATTTCCTCGCACGCCTCCTTCGCTCGTGTCCCTCGCACACATCTCTCGCTTGTTTTGTGTGTACAAAGATCTCGCTCCGCTGAGTCCTTTTCCACCAGAGCTGTGCTAAGCGAGGCTAGGAAAATGAAGTTATCCTCTTGCTGGATTTTTTCCTCGCACACCGTTTTATTTACTTTCCTTTCCAAAATCTTAGATAGGTTTCATCCCTAAGAAAATCCCGAGCGAAGTTCGGTCACCCAGGTACTAATTGATGAATGCTTCAAATTGTCTTTCCACCGGAATCCCACTTGTAACTACTACGCTGAGTAATGGCATTAATAATATAGGTGTGTGTAGGGTAGTCAAGTCGACAGTTCTTTAATAAGGTATTTTTTTTCTACCTATCCTTTAACAAGTTCTAGAAACCTAACTTGTTGGTCTCACCGAACTGTCTATACCACTGTAAAGAGTGGTCAAGACGACAGTTTAATCGTTATCGTCAAAGGATAAAGTATCCGGGGAAATAAATGCATTGCCAATTTTTTTTTGCCGTTAACTCCTCAGAACTTTAAATAGATAATGAAAAGCAAAATTAAAACTCCCCAACATTATTCCTATAGACAGACAATGTTCGATTTGATAAATTATTGCACTGCCATTTTTTTGCCGTGAATAATAAATAATGAATAGCACATTTTATACAAACTCACCGACACTATTCCCGTCTGCTTTTAATTTCAGTCTCATTACACATTCGGCCGATGAAACCCGCATTCGCCAGAATTAGTACGAAATACGAAACTAGTGAGCGTAAGTACGAAATTATTTCTCATCAGTATCGGAATATGGTTGCAAATATACGATTGTTTTGCAACACTTCCATTATTAATTCCGCCTGGAGTTCGGAATTATTCCGAGTTTAAATATACGGTAGCAAAATAGCAATAGTTAGTGTAAGTTTCGACTGTCATTTAGGAGTTTGGAGTGCTGTGGTTACGTGTTCCCGATAAATAAATGTTGAGGATTTAAATTCGTATGGAAATCTCGGTACCTATTTTTTAAATAAAGGGTTATGTATGATGTAGGTTCCCTGAAATTGGCACGTTTTGTTTCGCACGTATGTTGTTGATTCAGTTGTGTGTCAAACCTGAAACTGTCGTCAACGGCAAGGCTATTCGTCTCAGCATAATTATTTCCCGTTATCTGACGGGAAATACGGAAATAATAATGATTCTTTAAATTCTTACTAGATTATGGCCAAAGTTTCTAAAACCAAAAATAATTGTACAAGAATTGAATCGTTGTTACTTGTAAATTAATAAATAAATTAATAATTACCGTCTAGCTGCTAAAAAAGAATTTTCAATAAATCCTTAAAAGTAGGTACTTACTTCTTTTTTACACTATGCAGTTTTATAACTCAAGGAGAAATTCTTAGACAAAGGTGAATTTAGTCTCATAATACTAAAATTCCTGCTGCCTTGCTATTTTTAGCGCGAATACTGTTCGCTAGTACACCGTGCACATAATTATATGTAAAGTATATGTAAATCTGTGAACTCGCAGACTGAAATGTAGGCAGGCATCAAATTGAATGTGAAAACCGCCACAAAGTACCTACCTGCAGCCAATTTGAATTTTAAAACAACCGCCTCTTTAGGTATAATAATGTTTTAAAAATGTAATAGGTACTGATAATCCATGTGCCTCCCACGGCGAATGGTTCGAGTTCGATCCCGAGGCACGCACCGCTGACTTTTCGAAGTCATGTGCGTATTAGAAATTAATTATCACTTGCTTTAACGGTGAAGGAAAACATCGTGAGGAAACCGGCATGTCCTAGAACCAAAAATTCGAAGACATGTGACGTCCACCAACCCGCACTGGGCCCGCGTGGTGGACTAACGGCCCACTCCCTCTAACAGAGGAGGCCTGTGTCCCAGCAGTGGGAACATTATAGGCCGATTATGCTATTATGCTATGCTTATAATCCACTAGAATGTTGGAGTTTTTTGGTATTATGTAAATCTTTATGTAAAAATATAAATTTATTTTTAAATACATCAAAATCACTAGAAATGTTGTGTGTATTTTAGGCTAGGTTAGCTAAGGATAATATTTCTAATCCTACTTAATACGATTCAACAATCGTACTTAATATTATTATAATATAAAAAGAATATAAATATCACATATAGAAAATAAAAAAAAAATAAAAAAAAAAAGGAATCGTGGTACCGCTGACCCGGAACATAAAGGGCTAAGGAAGGAACACGGGTGGGTTTTAGTCAGTAAGAGTCTGACACTCCCTTCCGCTCCGCCCAGAGCGGGAGGAAGATGATAATTTAACTAACATAAATACCTATTCATTGTTACATATGCGATTTTGTCCCTCTATGGTAGGGGAACAAAAGCCCAGATGCAAGGTGGGTTAGTATAGATAGGCAAAGAAACCACAAACTTTCTCGAACAATGTAAGTTTATTTATTAAAAATCTATACACACATGCAAATAATTAATTTACCTAAGAGACACTTATACTTTAGGGTAATGCCAGCCAGCGTAAATTTCAGTCGGTTTCGAACTATGGTTGTGGGGGGTTGGAGATAAACCCAGTACTGTTCCTTTCTCACAAGATTAAATTAAATTATTAATTAATTAATTAATTATTAAATATTAGTTCTTACTAAACTATCAAGGTACAACCTTCCAGTTTTATGAATGTAAATAAATACTAAATGGGCGCCAGGGACTTGAAGAGTCCCAGATCCCGGAGCCGACGAAGATGTCCAATATTCTTCCAGTTAAGTGTAGATGTCGAACCCGGGGTCTTTTAATTAATTTAGAAGAAGACCGGCTTCTATAGTTGAAAACCGGGCAGGTGATACACTGGTTCGTTTATGAACCGGTAGAAAATAAATTAAAAGGTTTAAGCTAAAATAAAAAAAAACCGTCCCGCCTGCGCTAAAACGCTAGGCGGACTCTGCCACCGCACAGTCGTCTCCACAGGAGGCTTTGTGGGGACTCGAGGAACGGGTCTCGCGTCCAGGTTCCAGAGGCTCCTCTAGATCCTGGCGGCGAGACGAATCACTCGAAGTTGCCTCACCTGGAATCGACAATACGGGGATCCTATTATATAAGGGAACACGATGGTACTTTCCTTGAGAAGGAATAGGGGTGAGTAGCTAGGAAATCCAAAGGCTAAATCATTAGCCTATTATTATGGCCCTATGCAAATAAAATTGGAATGAGCTACGTCTTCGGTTTGCCTAACCCTGCGTGGTGGGACATCAAGAAATAGAATCATCCACGGGGCGTGTAATACTCACGGTTGCTTAGTGGTGAAAACCCTTGACAGCAAGAGGCGACCGGCCGGAGAACTGGTCCGCCTATTTTCTTTGCGAATCCTTTTAACGCATGGAGTCCTGTAATAAATATCCAGGGATCACTACAATATCCTTGCAACGACCTGGGAAGGACTCAGAGACCACTTCCAAATACTAATCTACCAAAATCCTTACCTTGTAAAAAATTGTATAATGTTTGTTTATATCTCAAGCGCGATCAATCGTAAATGAACGCCCGTGACCTTCCATTGTCCTGTCATCCTCCAAACCGGAATTGGGGTGGCATACCTGGAAAAATCTCCCCTGGCTCAGGTAAAACCTATGGGAGCACTGATGACAGAATCACGACACCAATATATTTAATTCTTGAAAATCCCTAACAACTGTCTAACATGACGTTTAAACTCTGAAACAATAACAATTTACAAGATCCAAGCTAACAAACTCATTATTTCTTATTTCTAATACTAAAGTTTGTCTTCAGTCGGGTTCAGAGACCTTCGGCGAATTGAGAATCTATAACCTTGCCACACTAAGTCATAGACAAACCACAGATTAAATATGTATTGTGTGCTTCGCGAAGTTTCTAGAAAAATGTCCATAATAAAAAAATAATTTCACTTCCGTTTACGGTTAAAAGAAAACTAAGTATTTTAACCAAAAGCTGAAAATGATTAAGGATTTGGTTGTACAATATTAGTTCGATGGTTTCCAATTAATATGTTAAAATTTATCGATTAAAACTACAGTTGTTACTTTGCAACCGCTAGATGTCGTCTCTAACTGTCAGAAACTGACGTTTAACTGAATGACATTTGGAATGTAAACAATCGCAGCATAATATTATGATGGATTTAATTTATTGTGAAAACCTGTTTAATAGGGTTTTGAAAAGTGGTTTATCGTCCGAAAGTGTTACTAAAGAGTCCAGTGACGAAGTACAGATGAAGGGATGACTCTTCCTATAAATCGCAGGCTAAAGTCGTTGGCACAATCAACAATGAACATTACACTTGGAAACCATTGAGATCAATATTGGAAACCTCACAATTTACAACGTATGCTCTCAGGTAAATGTTAGGTACAAAAAAAAACAACGTAACATCATAAACAAACCTTTAGAGCTTGTCTATTGCAAAGGCTGAGTCGATACATTTAGGTTGTAATACACAGGGTGGCAGGTTAGACAGTGGAAATATTTTAAGGGGTCATTAAGTACTCATCATTATGAATAACTTTTACTATGGGACCAACCCTGGAATCGCGAAAAAAAATCAGCTGTTCCATACATTTTGTCGAGTTAAGTGAACATAAATGTATGGAACAGCAGATTTTTTTTTCGCGATTTCAGGGTTAGTCCCACAGTAAAAGTTGTTCATAATGATGAGTACAATGACCCCTTAAAATATTTCCACTGTCTAACTTGCCACCTTGTATAATAAGATAGGTACAAATAAGATCTTGTAATAGAAAAGCAGGCACATGATTGGTTATGGTCAAGCACCCAATTTACTTTACTCTAGTACCTATATGTTCGTCCATTGACCTAAAAATATCAGTATACCCTGGTAATTGAATTTAGGATAGAGGTCAGATGACAGTCAATCTGTATAAAATACAGATAGTCTGCCTCATTCGGCCATACAGTGGAAAAGTTGCTAAATGGGAAGAAATGTGTAGGTTTGCTACAAAATGAAGCTGCATACAGTATCACTATTAAAAGGGGATATAATTATTATGAATATTTAAAACGATTATTGTTCTGCTCTGTACCCTATACAGGTGCTGGTGAACCTAAGGATTCACTTGTAATGAGCATTCTAATGAATGCTACATTACAGATACCTAATACAACAGGAGCATTCTAGCGAATCAACAAAAAAATGCTACGAACTTTTTGCTGAACCAAGTAATTCTCATAGTTTCGCCTCCACCCTGAACTACGAGCCATAGATGATAAGCATTAGCTGGTTACTAGACTGATCGACTAAATGTTCCTATCGATTTTTGGCTTTATTTGTTGATCAGTTCTACTAAAAACGGGAAATTTGCTCAATGTTCTATTACAATTGAATGCTCCGGTTTATTTGCACTTTAGAGTTCTATATTTATCTCACACTGGACCAATGACACTGGACCAAACACGGACCATAATATGTTTTACCTATAGCTATAGGTAAAACATATTATGGTCCGTGATACAAAAATAAATCATCAGTTCTAAAAGTTACAAATAGATTTTGTTTAAATCGAAACAGTATTACACTAAAATCTAATTTAACTAAAGATAAATAAACAGCACGTTGTAACATTAAATGAACAGAACACCACATCGAATGTTAAGCAATTTGTTTAATTCCAACTGTACATACGATTTAACAGATCACGCTAATTAATCAAATGCCTGGTTCAAATGGAGCCGGTTGAATACTAATGACTCTATGGATGAGCACTCATCAAGTTTATGTGCGAATACCGACATATAATAATGGTGATGTGGATATAAATACAATAACATTACGATTAAATACAATAGCATTAGGATTAAATACAACAGCATTAGGATTAAATACAATAGCATTAGGATTAAATACAATAGCATTAGGATTAAATACAACAGCATTAGGATTAAATACAATAGCATTAGGATTAAATACAATAGCATTAGGATTAAATACAACAGCATTAGGATTAAATACAATAGCATTAGGATTAAATACAATAGCATTAGGATTAAATACAATAGCATTAGGATTAAATACAATAGCATTAGGATTAAATACAATAGCATTAGGATTAAATACAATAGCATTAGGATTAAATACAACAGCATTAGGATTAAATACAATAGCATTAGGATTAAATACAATAGCATTAGGATTAAATACAATAGCATTAGGATTAAATACAATAGCATTAGGATTAAATACAACAGCATTAGGATTAAATACAATAGCATTAGGATTAAATACAATAGCATTAGGATTAAACACAATAGCATTAGGATTAAACACAATAGCATTAAAATTAAATGCAATAGCATTAAGATTCGGTTGTTTTAAACCATCTTTAAATAAGACAGGAGCTGGTAAGAAAATTTAATCAACCATATTTGATGGATTTGAAAACTGTAGATTTTGCAATAAATACAACTCTTCTTACTATATCAAATTCATAGGCCTATATGAATATAACAGCTACAGCCTTTATAATATTCTAGAGATAAATTTGGTGCCACGGGTAAGCGGATTTCAATAACTTCGAACTCCGTCTTTCAAGAATACAATCTTTATTCAATCAATCCCTTGAACCCTTCCCACCTTTAGATTTCCCTTATATTTTATTTCCGAAATCCTTTCTACGCTGTCCTGGTTTGATTCATTATAATCCCTACGTTTTAGAATCTGGACCAATTTATTTTATTGGAACTGTGTTATTTATCATACCTACTCTAAAATAAATATAATGTTCAATATCTTTATTGGGTATTAGAAAACAACATTTATTGAGTAAAATAAATAAGTTCCTTCTTATCCTTCGATATTATTAGCCACCACTTACAGTACAAATATAATAAACATCACGAAGCTATTTTTATTAACAATATCTCCTCAAGTTCTCTTCTAGCTATTTAGCTATTTTTATTAAAAAGTCTCTTAGGCCCGCATCACAGAACGATGCTCGAGCACAGATCTCTGCTTGAGCATAGATTTAAAGCCATTTGATTGGTTGAAATCTATGCTCAAGCAGAGATCGGTGCTCGAGTATCGTTCTGGAATACTGGCCTTAGAGTTCAACACATCTAGGGCACGCTCAGCAGTTAGACCCACTACCTACCTTGTTGACTAGCTTATCTTTTTACTAAAGCATACATAGCTGCAGTGTTTTTTAGAAGTTTCTACATACGTAAACTACAGAATTCACTATGTTCACATATAATGACATCATCAATATAAACTACTGAGACCGCAGGGCACAGATTGTTCCCGTTATTGATGAACAATAAATTCAAGTACCTTCAATAATGATTGACAGTAGCGCCACGGTTCGCAATCATGTAGTGCCGTAAGTTACAACAGTTGAGCGGACGAAATTGACTGAAAGATAAAATAAACTACATACTAGTATTTGGATGTAAGTATAAGGAGAATCTAAAACTATATGTCAATGAAACTGTATTAGTGATAAAAAATTGAGAAGTAAATTGGTAAATTACTTGATACGAAAAGGTTAAGATTTAATTTTAGCATATTAGAATCTAGAAGCATAACAAACGTCGTGAGGTCATCATACTTTAAATCAATTACCTAATTATATTGGAAATAATTTTATATTTCAAAAATTATAAAATTCTTATTATACAATACTTACTTATCGAAAGCAAGCCTAAATAAAAAAAACATGCCTGTCATTGTCGTTTAAAAGTTTATTAAAAAATTGAAAAATAAGTTTTGTTAGTTAGTGATGAATGGAATGAATTTTCATGCGCAGTCAAGATCCTATAATAAAATGTTCCACAAAACTGTCCTCTGACTGCATAAATGAACCCTAAAAACTAATCCTTTTTAGGCAATCATGAAAAAACAGCATTAATTTGTTGATTGTCATCATGACATAAAACCAGCAAGTTTCTCCTAACTTGCACCGCGTCGCAAGCAAGCCCGGTAATCACATGGATCATTGCGTAGCTAACTCATCAGCCACGAATGACGAACTGGGGATCACGCCGCGTCATCTACCAGATACACTCCTACATGCTTTTGTTTTGCAAAATCCTTTATTTTTCGTTTTTCTTGTATAGAAGTTTCGGAGTTAGCCAATTTGTCGAATAGTCTTTGCAAGTTTGGGGGCCTTATTTGTTTTCGGGATCGACGGATAAGAAATGATAGTGTTCTATAATTTGATGTGGTGGGTTTCTTATTATTTTTGTGATTCACTTATTATTTTTGTCCAATGCTATACGTATCTTAGGATGAGTTATATTCATATTGTAATGGACATAAGTTGAAAGTGATATTTGGACTAAGCTCATCTCAAAAACATACGCATGTAATATTGTGCCATAGAAATAGTACACTGCGGAATTAACAAATGGACAACAATTTATATTATTTTTGTCCATTCCTTTAATGTTTATTAGCCAAAAAAATACGGATGGGTACAAAAACTAGGAGGACTAAGTTATAATTAATAGGTAAATAGTAATCAAAGTAGCACAATGTCGTAGGTTGCAAAATCTGTACATATAGTTATTAACCCTGCCTCTTAAACTAAGTTAACCTGTATCTTAAGAAACATAAATCTTACTTAAACATTATTTTAAGTATGGGTACGACTTGCTTTGTACTATTGTGAGCTAAATTCCTTTTGCCAGTGTGCTCAGTTAACTGAAAATAAATTAAATTAAATGAAGTACCATCTTCCCAAAGGTTTCTTTTCCATTTCCAGAGCGTCTAAGACAAACAGTTGGAATTTAATTTAAATACAAAACATAAACAGTACACAGTAGTTACTCAACAAGGAAACAAAGATGGAAGACAATTCACAAGTCAAAAGTGAGTGAGAGACCAGGATAACATAGCTTGAATGTAGCTAACAAAGACGAAAGTGCATATCCTGGAAGAATGCTTTGTTTGATAACGAGGCACAAGACGGTAAAACTATAGGAAAAATATAGGAAGACTATCTTACCGTGAGACAGTGACTAGTACGGAAGATAGTGCGAATCAGGATCAAATAATCAAACATACCTACCTACGTGTGTTATTTTAATGTGCAGGACTGACAATAATGTAAGTTTGGTTGTTCTCTTTTATTTGATAATAAACTTTACTATAGGCCAGTTTGGAATATGTTCGTAACAGAATACCATTGCTAACTGACGAAAAGTACTAGGTTAACATAGGTGTGAACGCGTTGTTGTCGTGTGCCTGTTTTTGATCAAACGCGCTTGGACGATGATACATGTTTACCCACAGCTTCGTTCTCGTAGTAACAAGAGATTTGTAACCCAAAGAAATCATGTTTTTATCTCTATGGAAATTATCGATAAAATATAAATTATCTCTATGGAAAAATCATGTCAATCCATTGGTCCATTGATGTTTGAAAGAAGGATAAGCCAACAAACATTTTCGCATTTAAAATATTAGGTATTAAAAGAGATATAGGTACACTCGACGCCATTGACGGTCGATCACTTTTCACCTTTATGTTCTTAGTAATAAGGGTGAAAAGTGGTCGACCGTCAATGGCGTCGAGTGTACATATTTAGAAAATATAAAAGGTGACCTTTATTCCTATAAAGGTCAAATGAGCAACAGAAATAACGTTCAGACTATAGATAATATTATATTCTGCGAATTGCAAGCGGGCTTAAGTGTTTTATAAATAAAGACTTGACCTTTTCACAGAATTGTTTTTATCCATAATAAGCTAAGTAACGCTTGACAATTTGATTCTGGAGTAAAGATAAAACGGATTTTTTTCCGTTAGCATAATAAATGTATTGCTTCTTTTGGCTATAATAACAGTAAAAAAAGGATTTGGAAAAGTTTGGTAAAGTTAAATATTTTTTAATCTTTTGATCACGTAATTACGTTTACATAAATAATTCAGTTCTTTATAAAAAAATGTTGCAAGTAGACTCATCTAATCTTCGCATTTCTTTTACTATTCAACGAAAATATAATACGAGAAAGTTCTACTAAGTAGATTAATGTTTCTTACGCACATTATAGGACCGAAGTTTTGATGTGTGATGAGAGCAATAGTGATAAACTGTGACTGTCATGTGACTTTGATAGTTTTTATGATAGCACATAAAGGATGAACTAGGATTTAAGATAATTAAATAGGCAACACTTATACTCCTACAAATACTGATATATTGGATGATGTAAAAAAATAGAACTTCCAAATTAAAAAAGATGATTTAAATATATTAAATAAATTAAAAAAATAAGATGATGAGTAATATAATAATTGCACCTTTCTTAATGCCTAATTTGCATGCAACCAAAATAGCAAAAGAGCAAAAGAAAATGGGTAAACTTAGAGAAAAAAATCCATAACAAAAACGTTACCTCCTTAATGAAACAACAATTAAACAAGAACATCGCTCCATCGCATCTAAACAATTCTTTTTATATTCTAAAGGGTCCTTCACACGAGTCTCCGTACACGTCACAAAGAACTGTGCGCCCGACTCCCCTTTGTTGCGACCGTGTGACGCGGCTTTTGACTGACATAGCTCCGTAGAGTGGCGCGTTATGTCTTCATATAAAATATTCGGAACAATGCACTCTGTGTTGTGTTTGTTTTGACTGGAACGTTTGTGTTTGTAGGTGATTAAGACCTATGGGGACGATTGTTTTCATAATTTTTTTATTATCTTTTAGTGATATAAAGTTATTGCTAAATAGGGGTGTTTATTCTGAGGTATGTTGCCTTAATTACTTGGCTTGGCACAATAATGATAACAGTACTAACGTGGTTATGGTAGCAAAGACTACTGCGTTTTCACAAAATTAATTAGTCATAAAACCTAAAAGAAACGCCCCCATAGAGCTCCCCCATAGCCTTCTGTAATTTACTGCATACCTAAAGCAAATGCTTCTGCTAAAACAAAGAAGGATCAACTTCATCACACTAGCTCACTAAGATTTGGTAAGCCATTCCTTCTATGTTTCCTCACGATACTTTCTTTACCATAATCTATGGTATCAAAGATTAAACTTCGAGGTCAAATTGGTACCGGCCAGATTTTGACGTTAAAGTTCAAGAAGGAAGTTTATAAACTACCAGTTCAATAGCAATGTCATGATGATGACATAATAATGTGAAGACATGAAACTGTCCAACTTATTGTTAATTAGAGGGTCCTTCCCGCCTGTTGCCAAGGTCTTCTAACATAGAGGAACTGTTTCAACTTCAATTAGCAAATAGCTCAGCTATTTAAATGTAAGTTCCCGAATCAATAGTAAGTCAAAGACAGAGTAATTTAACAAGTCTTCAAAGTTAAGGACTATTTAAATAATAGAGATATAATTCAGCACAACAACAAACTCATTAGCCCATATATGCCCAGAGGGTCGATATCGACCCAAAAGGTCTTGATTACTTCTAGTGTTTTCCCATGAACCGATCTTACGGGTCTTATGCCATCTTAAAATCGTTAGCACTGATCAACGTTGTAGTAATATATTAGGTAATTACATTGATGAAATAGAACAAATAGCATTGTACCTTCATAATGGAACAATGATGATTGTAATACTTCACAGTACTGTTCCCTAGTCTCTAGTTCTTAAAACTGGGAGATATAATCAGATTGATTCGAAAATGACTAAACACAAAATTATATTGGTGAATGTTCTGCATAAAGGTACAAGCAAATAAAATTGTATTAGATGAATGATAACTTTAGGATATCCAAATAAGATTCTTGAAACTGATGTTATTGCAGTTGAAGTTCCAACGGTCGTAATTTAGACCTCAATGTCTCAGTAGTTGAATGTGCTGACAGAACCAAAATATGGTCGGTAGCTTGTACACAAACACATCAACAGTTAGCCTACACAGGACGTCAGCGACATCAACCGCAATACATCGGCAAACTTAGCCTGCAGCTAGACACGTCAACTAATAGCTTATGGGCTCTTTCAGTTTAGACGTTTGTTGTCGGACTGCTACACGCATGACCACGATAGAAACGGGTTTTGTCAACAGAAGAATAGACAAAGTGACAGATTGTAGAAATATTTCTATCGTTTTATGCATACAATGAAGAGAAGAAATGTTTCATTTCTTGAGTAGACAATACTCTGTTATGTCGAACACGGTCGCCTCGTGCTCGGGCAGAAGAGATAACTAGTTGGGTGGAAAGAACTTTGTCTGTTCTTTGGTAGAATAGAGATAGAATTAGTCATGCTAAGCTTTCTGCAGTGCGGCAGCCGTACTGGTGTCGTACGTAACCTGTCAAACTAAATTGTCTTGATTTAAATGAATTTCAGCGTGCTTATAATCGTCACGTTCCGACGTGTCGTCTAAAGTAGTATGAAAATTTTAGTCCAACTAAAGATAGCTCTTTATTATGTCCATCTCTTTCTTATTTCATCAGAGAGAAAAAGATAGCATAGACTTAAATTATATTTAGTTGGTGCACAACAGAATCGGAACCAATTGTCTTCGCCGCCATATTTCAATATTACAAACCCGTAATATTATACAGGGTAAAATTAAAACCAATGCGGATATTTCAGGAGGTGAAAGTACTCATGAATATGATCAACTTTTATTATAGGACCGACACTGAAATATGAAAAACAATTCAGCTGTTCCATACATTTTGATCGTAAATAAATAAAAGTTGATCATATTCATGAGTACTTTCACCTCCAAATATCCGCACTGGTTTTAATTTTACCCTGTATAGTAGGTATCAACAGATATTTCTCATTCTAAGCCGGTAGCAGTACACTGCAGAACATAAGCTCCACATCACACAATATTATTAATACATGTCATATGTAATCTGTGGTACAACATAATACACGGTACAATACAGTACACGGTACAACACAGAACCAATGTTTCGGCATCGCAACATATTCGTGTTAGCACTAAGACGACCATAGAACTGGATGTCTCAATTGCTTCTATACACCATAATATTAACAGTGCACACAAACCATTGCACGGTATGTTTGATGACCGCAGTACGGTAATACTGTGATGGTTTCACACTAAACAGTCGAGTGAGTTACTTGTGTCGAGTGTTGAGCCGGTATTGAATTCGATATGCCTATTGGCTACGGGTCTTAATACTTGGGTGTATGTTTGATTGTAATATGTAGGCTCTTTATACTTACTCGTGTGGGTTTGAAATGTTATTTAGGGGATATTCTCATGAATACCGGTTTAAAAAATACATTAATGATTATTGTGTTAGACCTCATCATTACTTAGCATTAGGTGAGAGCGGTCAAATGCGAGCCTAATATTAAAAAAACCGGCCAAGTGCCAAGACTTTTTTCATTTGCAATAAAGTTGGGCAAGTATTTTTTTATAACTATTCCAAATTTCAAGTTGACAGCTTTAGTAGTTGCTGAAATAAGCAGGTGTGACAGACAGACAGACAGACAGACGAAGTCGCACCATAAGGGTTCCTTTTTTACCATTTTGGTACGAAACCCTAATAAACAAAAAGTGTACCTATTGAAATAATTTTGAGAGACTGTGCTTCTTTGAGTTTAACTATAATCAAAGGCACCGACTTCGGGACCTGTTTTACACAAATTATTGTATACTTTTGATGATTTTTTTTTACACATGTCATGACATAACCTATTTACTTTTTAAGGTGATTTTTTTTTTGAAAGTTATTTTTTTGTATAAGTATTCAAATCTCTAGTATCTGTTTGAATACAGAGCTTTTGTCATGTGACCTCAATATCCTTTGTAAAAATAAGGCTTCCGCAGTACATTGTAACAAATCTCCTGTCCATCTGCCGGATTAAATCCTCCGTGCTCGTTGAACCAATAAACTGTCAATTCAAAGGTAAAAATAACCCGTAACTTAAGCCGGAACGTAGCCGTAGCTAGGGTTACCAGAAAGTAAAATTTTCCTGACATGTGCAGATATGACCCTTTGTCAGGTAAACAGGGAAAAACTGTAATTATGAGGAGTTTTTGAAATTAAAAGAGGAAAATATAAGTAATACAATATAAACATATTAGGTAATTTTTCTGGTTACATAAAAAATAATAAGTTTTATCAATTTCGTATTTGATACAATGCGGGCGGAGTGCTTTCGCTGCCTTCACATTCAGACAAAATGTCAGGGAATTTTATTATTTGATCTGGTAACCCTAAACGTAGCAGAAATGTACCCAACGAACCTCAACAACCTACGAGGAACTCCCGATATGTAAATATTGTATCCGAAAAAACAGCCTAATATATTATGTACCTACAACAGAACAACACTTAAGCTTTTTATATTCCAAATATTTCTAAGGAAAATATTCTCCAATAAATATATGTATACAAAGAGTCTTTCATGTTACGTGAATAAAATTCGGTTCTGGTAGACAAAGGGTTAGTTCCATATTGCAGTAATAGGGACCGATTGAGGTCAATCGAGTTATTTCTTGGATGTCATCTTATGTACTGGGCCGTACTGAGCGAAGGCTCGATGGGAATCAATAGAAAGTTGTTAGTCGCTATATACGAGTATTTAGGAGATTCAGATTTCAGCGAACAATATTGATTACTTTTTTATACAAATACATTGCATCATACTAGGCTATCTCCTGTGTCGTGGGTGCGTTTACAAACACAAACAAATACTCAGATCCGAAACAAATATTGCGACAAAAATCGGCACTTCAGTTTTTCAGTGTCTGGAATAGTTGCGAACGTCAGACGGCGCTCTGTCGTGCATATAGCGAATAGCCATATATAATTGTTTTTTATATACCTACGTTTCACCAATAACAATAAATAGGTACGTGTAACGATTTTTACTGATTATAATCGCGACATCGAGATGGCCTAAGGGCCACCTACTGTGGCAGTATTTGGCTTAAATTAATTTAGCGTGAATACTTACAGTAAATTACTATTAGACGTTTTAATAATATTATGACTTTTACCGAAACAAAATAAGCGCAACTATTTTATGACAATGAAAACAATATTACCACAAACTATATCAAGTGAACCAATAGGATACCCCGTGAAGTGTTATTCCTTCGTGAAATTTCCTTCTCCTTTTCCATATTAAAAATAAACACTTTCGCTGAAAGGAATCTTAAGTGGTTCTAGCCTTGAAATCTAGGTAAAAAAACAGGCAAAATATAAGTCAAATCAAATTCAAGTCAAATCTAGATTGCTTTCAGTTTGGTACTTTTATATACGAAATGTACAAATTTTTTTTAATAGATAAAATTTTACTTTCTGGATTTCTTATGCTTGCCAGATCTCACACTCCTCCGTGCACGTAATTTGCTTAAAAAGGGATACAAAGTTTTCCCTTAGCGACCTCGATATTTACATATTGATTTTAAGGCGTCCGGAAGCAACAAGCAAACACACATACATTCAAATATTAATAAGGATAACACCGACAGCAAACCTAAGACCTTTCACTAAACATCGAACGTTACGCCTTTCCAAGGCGACTAAAGATATTATGTAAATACCATCCAATCAGAAATGAGCAGCATACCAAAATCAGGACGCTGGTCCCCAAATGAGGGTATATTTACTGAGGACCTCGCGTCGTCAGCGACACCTATCACTCCCTTCTTTATTGAAGCCTACATCGGTCTGAACGTGGGAGCAGAATTATATCAAAGTCTGCAAAACCTTAGTTGATTTTAGTCTCAGATCGTAGAAAAAAGGAGATTTGCCATCATAGGAAATTAGTACGGGAGCCACTGTCGCCACTTTTAGAACAGTTTGCGGCACAATTACAAGCGCTCCTTGTGAATATAAAGATCTCCCACACATAAAAAAATCCGCATAGATTAGGGGAATCTAACACTGCTATTCGTCAATCAACAAAAGCACTAAACTAAACCACTGTAAGTATTTATATCATCGATCGCGTTCGGTCCGTCGTCAGCGTGTACGTTTTAATGATGATCAATATGACCAAACTAAAGCGTTAAGCTCAATAGTGTCTAGGCACAACTCCCTTGTTTCTATGATCTAAGATTTTAGTCTTACAAAACTGAAATTTTAAATTCTTGGTGAGGTGACAAAAGTGCGCGTTGGAGCAAATGTTAGGGATAAGGTGTTTACTGTTTTGCATTTTTAACTGACCTTCTATTTATAATAATGCTGGGTTCATATTTTTAATTCTAAGGGCCGTACCACTAAAAGATAGACACGCGTTAAACGCGAATGCTACCAAAAATAATACGCACTTGTTTTAGCACTAACTTGTCTAAAACAAGTGTGTATTATTTTTCGTAGCATTCGCGTTTAACGCGTGTCTATCTTTTTTGTGGTAAGGGTGTTAAAGTTAAAATTTTTCAAGCTTGGTCAGATGTTAACGAACCCGTGGTCAAATAACTTTGCAGTGTTGAATTTGGAGAGAGAAAAATATGAGACAATTGATTGTTATCTTAGGCCTGTATTACAGAACGATGGTAAAGCACAGATCTCTGCTTGAGCATAGATTTAAAGCCATTTGATTGGTTGAAACTAGTTTCAATCTATGCTCAAGCAGAGATCGGTGCTCGAGTATCGTTCTGGAATACGGGCCTTAGTCTAATATCCTACTAATCCTACTAATATTATAAATGCGAAAGTTTGTGAGAATGGATAGATGTTTGTTATTCTTTCACGCAAAAACTGCTGAACGGATTTTGATGAAACTGTACAGTATTATAGCTAATACATCAAAATAACAAATAAGCTACCTTTAATCCCGAAAAACGTGGGCAAAGCCGCCATAGACTACCTTTTATCCCGAGAAACGCGGGCAAATCCGACTATAGTTATTCAATAAATAACAGTTGATGGACGAAAATCATAAATCATTACATCACTTGAGAGACTGTCGACGTGAATAAGTTAACTGGCTCCTAGGGGTCGGTAATTAATTGGCATCCCGGACGCAATGGCGGCACCTGGCCGCAATAGCCTTGGCATAATAATATAGGATTGGCTGATTAATTTGTCACGTTGTAAATTAGATTATCGAAATAATAGTAATTTAATATTTAATTTATAATTATATTTTTAAGCTTTATTTTATCAAATCAATGCACATTAATTCTAAGAAACACATTTATGTTCTTAGGCCTTGCACAACTCACTTTTGCACTGCACATTTTTTACCTATTATCACTGAACATTTTGCACACAATATTTTTTTTAGAATCTTTACAATATTTCAAATAATACTACATATTATATTATGTTACGTTAGGTAGGTACTTACTTATAAGTTTTCTAAGAAATCTCTGGGATTAACGGACGCATATATACGGGAGTGATCCGGTTTTCCCTTTTAAGATTGACCATGAAAAGATACAAAATAGACATAATGCGGATACAAAAACCCTAAATAACTATACTATGTATTAAGTAATTGTGTAAAATTGTCCACTAAAATGTAAGTGCTTTAGTCGTTACTGTAAACTTATATTTAATTAAATAAATAAATAAATAACAGGGCAGTGGTTATAACAATACTCGTACAGTAGCAGGCGGCATTGGATCGATTATCGTCAGATCACGTCCCGTCGGAGAGCCGACTTGTACACCTGAACGCTATTGAGGATTATGTTAAAAGCGTAGGCGAGAAATAAAGGGATTATCTATTATCCTTATTACTTTTCTAGAAAATAATGCTGGAATTAATATCCTGCGGGTGGCTGTCAGTTTGAGTTATAACTTATACTTATATATGACTCTCAATAATTGCTAAAAATACATAAATTGGTGACCCTAGGTCCTCTGTATAAAAACAGGTTTGGTACAGCCACCGCCGTCGCACGATAACCGGACGGCGCTCTCAACGTGTCAATTGTATGGAAAAAAATAATCGGCGGTGTGCAGTACGACATCCACACGGCTACCGCACGACTATCGCACGGCAGCAGTCCGACAAAAAACATCAAAATTGAAAGAGCCTTAAGACTATTACAGGTCGATCTAGTACAAGAACAGTACTTTAACAAGTTCGATGTTCATGAAGCAGACTACATTTAACAATCGCCATGAATCATATGTGATTCATGGCACAGAGAAAGGGTTAACACAAAGAAAAAAATATGCTGTTGTTTGGATGCGTCAAATAAATCGTGTAGTTATTGTCAGATGATAAAACTGTGAGTAATAATTGCGTACAATGCGATCAAAATAAGAATAGAACTGACCTTGCGCCAAAAAACTTGACTGCTTATCCTGGGGCCTCGGTTCAATCCCCGGATCGGGCAAAGTTGTTTTTAGGTTTTCCGCTTCAAGTTTACTCTCTACAAACAAAACTAACACTATCAGAGCACACTTCACAGCGATCTTAGACTAGTAAGTTCTGAATCAATATCTCATCGGCTAAGACTGTTTAATTCATCACGCTTCAACACCGACTCAGGAATACAAAACTAATCCCGTTTTGGGTTTGCCCTACATAATAATACTGTTTTATTGACGTTAACTTATAGGGTTTGGCGTGTGTCTCTAAGTTGGTTATCAACCGTCTGCAGGCTGTCCTCGTTATTCAAATTAATTGCTAGTTTAAACGGTACAATGAAAGGGTACAAATTATTCGGATTCTGAGCTCAAGACGGTTGGAATAGTTTGTTGAATCAAATTTAACTGAATTACAGGGGTAAAATAAAATTGTATTCATTACAATCAACATTGTTAAAATGCATACCTACTAGGTATTTACATTTCTTTTTTAAACTCCAGTTTAAAAAAGAAATGTAAATACCTAGTAGGTATGCATTTTAACAATGTTTCCTTCCTTATTAATTTTCCAGTTTGAGAAAAATTGAGTAGGTATACTTCTTCTACTAAAAAATTTAATGGGCATACTTCTTTTTGTAGCTATAACTGTATCAATATTTAGGTAATACCATATTAAAAAAAAACTGTTTTTGCGTCGCAATTCATCAAAAATCTGTTTGTATTCGTAAGTACCTAATTAGTGTGTTTGTTTGCTCCGACAACACACAGAAAAAAAAACACTACTTAAATATAGATCATAACATAATAAGGAATGATAAAATAAAGAAAATATTATTTTTACCTTTGCCTTACAATTTATAACCAACAAGCAATATCGATCACTATGGGGCAACGTAGACGACAGACTTGTGCGATCGAGTCTGCAGCGCTTTGCAGCGCTCAAACAATCTGCAAAACTTAGTGCAAAGATTGTTCGAGCGCTGCAGACTCGATCGCACAAAAAGTCTGTCGTCTGCGATGCTCCTTAATGTTGAAAGAAACAAACAATCTTCAAGGCACCTATCGTTCCCCACTCATAAAAATAAACCTCTTCTACACTCACAAGAAGTTAATGTGGGTGGGACATGCCCACCCACATTAACTTGTAAAATATTCACAATAAAGAATAATAATAACAACCTTATTGTAATAACATAATGTAGGAACAATATTGTATCAAACGAAAAAAAATGTCGTAGAAAAAAATTAATATCGACAAGTCTCTTTGACCGGGCAATTGTTAAGAATTTCCTGATTTCCAAAACTTACTTTCGTTTTTATGTACAAATTGAAATATATTGTGTTCACGGGGAAGATATCAAATCTTTTCTCTTGAAACAAAAAAGGTATGGAGACAAAGGGAACGCAAAAAGTATTTGGTTGAATGACGAGTTAGAATTTGATGGAGGCACTTATTTCAAAGAGTATGAAGTGGGACATTTGATTGATATAATAATGCTTTTGTTGTGATGTTTTATTAGAACACATCGGGTATAAACTTATGTAATAAGAGTATAGTTAAGTGTGTATGTAATACTTACGTATAACCATACAATGAAAAGATTTTAATGTTTTGAAATATAAACGACGTGGATCTTTAAAAAATACATTTAATACTATTCCTATTAACATTATCAGATACATGACATTTATGGCTGTAATAAATTAAAATCTACAAACAATTGCTACTAGGATTCTGGTCAAGAATTCATACCATTTTAAATAAAAAATACATAGCTAGAACAATTTCAAACATGCTTAGTTTTAAGCATAATTATTAATAACAGTAATTAGAAATCTAAAATAATATATTAATAATAAAACAACAATGAAAATACATCAAATAACACAAATAACAATTATACGAGACAATTGGATTATAAATAATGAAAGAAAATTAATTTTGACAATCTAAGGCCCGTATTACAGTACGATGCTCGAGCACAGATCTCTGCTTGAGCATAGATTTAAAGCCATTTGATTGGTTGAAATCTATGCTCAAGCAGAGATCGGTGCTCGAGTATCGTTCTGGAATACGGGCCTTAATGCAGTGGGGTGATTCTAATTATTGAATAATACAATTATCATCAGTGAAGGCGGTTTAAAAAATTAAATCAAAAAGCTAAAGAATGTGACAGATTTTTAAGTAAAATTTAAAAGAAAAGGTAGCCCGAGGCGACGTTGACGTGGCAACGGGCCTCAGGAGTTAAAAAGCTTAGAAGGAAAAGAATTATTACGACTATTGTTAGTGCAAGTCCGTGAAAAAGTCGATTTTAATATTGAAAATGGAACAGCTTTTACCAAGACAGTAAAAATTGAGTTATCATATCACGAGACAAAATTGTTTACTAATCCACATAATAAGCCATCATTCGTACAATAAAATAAAAATATTACCTATTTATCACAATGGCGCCGATTCTCTTTTGTACCACCTAAACTGATATTAGAGTATTGCTATTTTTTTTCTAACAAACAGCACGTGAACAGTACCATTAGTGATGTTTTAGTCCTGGAAAACTAAATTACGTCTTGATTTGCATGAACTTCAGCGTCTTTTTAATCGTCACCAACGTGTTGTCTAAAATTGTATGTACACTCGATGCCATTGACGGTCGACCACTTTTCACCCTTATGTTCTTAGTAATAAGGGCGAAAAGTGGTCGACCGTAACCATTTACGGTGGAATGAAATGTACACTCGACGCCATCGTCGAGTGTACATTTCATTCCAACAAAATTTCTCACAAAAGTTTTATCAGAGAGAAAAGTAAGAAAATTAGAAGTTTAGGTAAGTTGGTGCACATCGGAATCGGCACCGTTATCTAGAATCAAATAACTAATACTCTGTTTGTTCTTTCTTCCAATTACATGGTGGGATACACCTGTAAGCTTCAACACCCCACTGCTTATGATACCAGCATATTTTAGGAGTTGCAGCAGGTGTGTTGCTCCCTGAACAAGGCTTGCTCGTAGACCTGGATCGGCTCCTAGATTGTTGTTGCTTAACAGACACTTCCAATGCAACCACTTGCTTGCCCAACTCATCAACACTTTGCTGTATGTTATCTACTACCGTGTTATGCAAATTGCTGTTTTCAGATGCTTTGGACGCATCCAAAATGTTGTCTGCAAGTTCAGCTAGTTTTGTATTTGTCTGTTCAAGTCGACTGGCTAAAATCTCTTGACAATGTTGCGGCAGTCGACGTAACCAAAGATGGAGTAGGATCTTGTCTACGGTTATATCAGATCCAGCCAGCCATTGTAGATGACGGTAGAATTGAGAAGGTGTTTTATTCTTGAGCTTTTCATCAAACAGTTTTCTCATCCTATCATGTTCTGGTTCACCCAAACGACGTTTTAATTCTTCCTTTAGTTTCACATATTTTCCTCTAACTGGAGGATTATCTATAATGTCCTTTACTTTTTCTGCTGCTTCTTCATCTAGTTGACTAACGACATAATTGTATTTAGTATGATCATCTATTACACGAGCTACCTTAAATTCTGACTCTGCGATGGAAAACCAGAAACTCGGAGAACGGATCCAGAAAGGTCTTTCTTTAAGTCCCTGGTGGTATTCTCGTTGGGCGATATTTTGCTCTAATTCCTCAATTTTTTCTTCCAAGGCTGCTTTTTCAGCTGCAAGTTTTTCTATTTGGGTTTGATGTCCAGACATATTTGGTCCAACTACGTCTCAGCTGAAAAGAAAAATAACGGCGTGAGTACTCATGAGCTAGGACATAAAAAAATCATTCCTACGTCGTACGTCTGTAAACTCTATAGACAAAAAAATTGTTGTATAGCACTTTTATCATCCACTGCAGGCTAATGGTAGGTATGTATCTCTTCGACTGTCACTAATGAGACACAATTAATTTTTCTATTGTTCCTGACCTGAATCAGGTGTTTCGACAGATGAACTAATATCATAACATGATAACATGATGCAATACACGGTTGCAAAATAAATTGAATATTGCAAACCGGTTCTGTTCAAAAAATAGATTGGTCGCAGTAAATACTCGTAGCAATAGCTGGCATAACCTTTTATTCAAACTAAAACAGTTTTTAAAGTGCATACTTACAACCTTTTAACCGATGGAAGGTAGACACAATTTTGTTTTATTGTTTGCTGTCTACAGTGAGACAATTCCTGCTTACTGAATATTTGCTTAACGAATTACTATAAAACTGAACGGAACAAAGTTATGCAAGGAATAACGCCAGTTTAACGATACATTTTTTGATATTTAAGCGTGTCCTAACTTTATTCCGTGTTTATTTGTACCAGCCTACAAGCCTTAGACTCATCTACTTTAGTATCGTGCGGACCATTTTTACTGGAATTAAAAGGTTACTTAATATAACACCATCCTGTTTTCCTCGAAAGGTAAAACAGAATTCTATAGCACACCCATATTTCATCACTTATCACGTTAATTGTCCGCGAAGCAGACACAATAGTTAAACAATTGCCGTGAATTATATGTAGGCCACTGGATAAGGAAAGGGTTAAAAATCTCATGTTATTAAAATAATCATCTCTATTTATGCCCAAATAAACTAGTCAGAGTATAATATAATTAAAATTATCAAATAAAAACTTACGGAATGATATCGGCTATAATTCCAAATTCCGTAGATACGTAGCTGCTTGAATCACGAATTGCGTTGACCTTCTAATTTGAGCTAACATGTATTATTATTATACTAAGAATTTATAATTATATGAATATCACTTATTTGAAATGCCTTTTCATGTAAAAAATACGTTAACAACTTAAAAATAGTTCGTTTATAGCTTTGTAATGTCGCTTGGTCTGCGGGTCGGTAAAGTTTGGTTCAACGAAACTATTCGGTTATCTTCGGAATGAGCTTGTGTGCCATTTGTGTTGCCAGAACCAGAATTGTAGGTGTCCCCGATATCGATAATTGAATTTTTTTATTCTTCAATTATTGGAGTACTATTGCATTTTATAAAAGCTAATAAATACCGAGTTTCTGAAGTATATTAGGTATTTAATGAAAAAAATATATAAATTGATCTTCTTAATATCTACCGAACTTAAGAACAACTTAAACACACATAAATTGACGTATAACATAATCAGACAATCATAATTTTCCCACTGCTGGGACACAGGCTTCTTTTTGTGAGAGGAAGTGGGCCATGAGTCACCATGTGGACCCAGTGCGGGTTGGTGGATATCTTATGTCTTAGAATTTTTGGATCTACATATCGGTTTTGTCATGATGTTTTTCTTTACCGTTTTTAAAGCAGTGAGTATTGAAATCTGTAATAAAATTTTTCTCAACAGTATTATTTTGAAACGATTTCTAACCTTATCTGAATTGGATAATTTTCCCTAATATATCAACTTTATTTTTTAAACTAGTAACCCTGGGCACTCAGAAATCGCAAAACAATGTAGGTACTAACGCGCTGCATTTACATTTCACACATATACTAAAGTGTGCGTGTATACCGCGACAAACGATGGCTAAAAAAGTGTTTCAATGCACCACAATCTTTACTTACTTATTTATGCATGTGGGTATAATAAAATAGATCTATGCTTACCTGTGAAGATCTATTGCGACATATTTAAAGTAACAAAGTAGAAAAGATACTGTAGGTGAAAAAAAATCGTTGTCATCATTTGTTTGATATTTCACGAAGATCTGATGCCAATAGTGAAATAAAAGAATGATATGAAATAGATGAGAAATGTTATTAAGCCCTATATTTACAGTAGTTTATTCAACGGATTTTGACTATTAATGAGTTGGTGATAGGGATGTAATGCGGGAAAATTACTTTCGTTAATTCGGTAAAATACGATATTTTACGTAAAATATTATATTTTACGGTAAAATACGGTAAGATTGGGTAAAAAACTAATTAAACTACTACTAAGAGAAGTTCCGAGTCCGGGGAACAGGAGCCACAGTCACTCATTGCGACCAATCATCACCGGCCGCGGTCCGCGCATACCACCATTCACCATACATAAGTAGCCGGTAATTTTACCGTAATTTATATAAATTACCGTAAAATACGTATTTTACCAGCGTTTTCGGTAAAATTACCTAATTTTGCGACCCTATTGGTGACATGACTAATGACAACTGCAATAAACAGTTGGTATTGCATATACCTTTTTGCTTTTCATTTCATCCTCAAGCCTACGGTCGAATATAAGTCAAAATCGGTTGATTAAACTGTAAATAAGGTTTGTTATTTCTAACATTGTGTAGAAACTTCTTCTTTTAAAATATTAAGTAATCAAGCCTCAAACTCGTTACTTGCTTTACAGCTTTTATCTTCGTTCGGAGAACACAAATAACAATAACGGGTGCATTTTGCAAGATTGCTTGAATCTCAATGTTGGTGCAGTACGATCGTCGAATGTTTTCAGGTTGTTACCCGTCTGCGCAGAGCTTGAACCAGTTATTTTTATTTAATAGCAGTTTATTGTAACTGTAGGGGATAAGTTTTTTGTGTAAGGTTCCGTTTTTTTACCACCCGTAAAAAAAATCACCAAAATTGGTTCATTATGATTTGAAAAATCCCATTCAAGCGGGTCGCATGAAGAACCATTTTATTGAAGTTGGTTAAAAACGTTCTCTTTGTTTATTATTCTTATTATACGAGTAATTTGTAATCATTTTAGTATTTAAATAACTGTAGGACAATCTTTACACTAAGATATTTCTGTATCATGGTACGTTTAGATATAAGTAATAATATCTCGCAACACCTTGACGTATAAATTGCCAACTACACTGGCCTGCAAAAATAAGTATCACACATAGTACGAAGTAGTAGTAGAAAGTGTAGTACTTATTTTTGCAGGCCAGTATATATAAAAACATATTGAAAGGGACGTTATAAGACCATTTGATACGGTACCCTAAAACAAAGAAGTATTTCATATTTTTCTTCAGTCCCTAAAAAAATATGAATTGAAATCAAAATGATATGTAAACATTAGTAACATTACTCATAGCGTATAAAAATACTATTCATAGTTACATGGTACGTTGACCCTAAAAATACAAAAAAAACTAATGAGAGTGAGAAACGAGTGAGTTAATAGAATGTAAGGTACTTACCTACCTTAAAAACCTTATTGCGGTTTCATATTTAAACAAATAATTTACATTATAATTTTCTTCATTGTTCCTAAAACTGCTTTTTAATTAACATAGGTACCCTTCAAGGAACTTAGGGCTAAATGTAGCCAACCAGCCCGTTTTCCAGGATATGTCCTGCTTTTTGGAGTGTCCTGGGCCGTCCTGGATAGTTTAAGTAAAGTCCCGAGGTTTTTAAGGTGTCAGCTAAGGTCCTATGTCTTAAACTTCACTACTGCAGACCTTATATTTTATCGATCAGCCTTGCGCCTCGCGTGTGGTCGCGACGCTTTTGCAACGTCCACTCTGCTTGTTGTATTTTTCTCACAAGTATTACTATTAACTACTGCTCTGCGTCCTGTTTTTAAGCCGAAATGTCTTTGTATTCCTATCTTTAATCTTGGTTTTCAAAATTTCGTGTTGGCAACCCTAGCCTATAGCCTAAAAATATAGTCATCCTGTGACCACGAACGTTGCAGTATTCGAAACGTCAGCAAAAAAAAAGAATCATTATTATACTTACTTGAAACTTGTTTTGTTATAATGTGTAGTGATTGCGAAAACCTAAGACATTATTAAAATATAATTTCGTACAGATTTTACCTCTAATACGCCCCATATAATCAAAGTTGGCGTTAGGCCGCCACACACGAACGTCTGTTCAGGGACATGTTTATTGAATTAAAACTTTCCTCGTTACACTAGTGTGCAGATGACTGATTACGGAACCGAACGAATCTCAATCGTACGTAAGTTTTGTTTACTCGGCTTTATTTGCTTTCTAGGAAATGTTTGGGTATGATAATTACTTAGTTGTTTGTTTATGTTAATTACTTTTAGGTTTATCTAGGGAAATTGTATATAACTTTTGAAGATCAAAATAAGTAGAAGACGGTAGGTACATATTCATACTACTATAACTTCTTTCATCGCATTTTGGTACAAGGTACAAGGCCTTCTATACGAGTGCATTAGGGAAGTGCGACAGTACCAAGTGCGAATCGTCGCTGGTGCGACAAAACCGTAGCGCAAACGACGGAAGATCGAATGCACTTTAGTTCGAAGCAGCAAGAAATTGTCAAAAAACCGGCCAAGTGCGAGTCGTACTCGCGCACCGAGGGTTTCGTATCATTTTTGGACGTATAAAGTGAAAAAATCCGGACCGCATAACTAAGTTTGTTTGTGAAGGAATTTTGATGATTTTGAAAAAACTGTACTAGTTAGGAACATCGTTTTATTTTTGGTGCCATATTTGGGTCAATTCCTATCAACTCTAATTATTTCAGATTTTTCGCCTCGCAAACTTCGGAGATAAGGGGTGGGGAATGGTATTTTTTTGGACATTTTTCATCATATGTCGAAAACTGTGAGACATAAAATAAAATAAAAATATATTTTGAAATGTGCTGATCAAACCCTTTCATATGATATGTCACTTGACCTAGTAACCCCACTTTGAAATTTCGGACCCCCACTCCGGCCCCTTTTGCAATAAAAATAAAAATATTTTTGGATTTTTTTCTTTTGCAATAAAGTTGAATAAGCATTCTTTATAACTGTTCCAAATTTCAAGTATATAGCATAAGTAGTTACTGAAATAAGCAGGTGTGACAGACAGACAGACAGACAGACAGACAGACAGACAGACGAAGTCGCACCATAAGGGTTCCTTTTTTACCATATTGGTACGGAACCCTAAAAACTAGCCCGTTTAACCGCACCTTTAAAATTAACTGTTGAGTAGTTACATAATTCAAGAGACAACGTTGTGTAAATAAAACTATTCCTTAGTATCCTCAATCTTGAAGCATCGCACATTTTCTAAAAAACAAACTCGAACTACCCTCCCCAGCGAACAATAAAGGTTTTCATGAAAAATGAACTCTCTTGAAAGTTGAGAGTCATTCTACAGATATCATTAACGGTGGAAGTACAAGTCATCGTGGTAAATATTACACGATGTTAGGGTATTGTTCAGGTCATACATCGTTAGGTTATGTTACGGTTGGAGGGGCCGGGAAGCGGAGGGTGGGGATAAAACTTATGATTTCAATACCAAAAGGGCTACATCAGATACTCAGCTCATAGGAGAGATGTGCCATGGCGCTATTGAGCTTGTTGAACGGTTGATTCTATCAACACATGCGTGGCCTGTCAGGACAGGTCCACTCAAATCTCAAGTTCTTTCTTCTAAACGCCATTCCAGACTAACCTAAATGGTTCTTACATAATTTAATTTTGAATTATCTGGACTTCAAAGGAGACATTGATCTTTGAGTTTGTTTCGGTGTTTCTTCTCAAAGGTAGTCGGATAGGAAATACTGACCACATCTAGTTAAAAATATTGACGCGTAAAACCGTTATTTATAACCTATTTACAGAATAAACATCATATTTTTTCATTTTATTTTGTTTCTTTTAAAGGTCAGGTATTTTAGTCTCACAGATAGACGAGGAAATATAACATAATAACCCAAGTTAACCTACATAATTTAATCTAATACTTACATCAAAAGAAAAACAATACAAACCAGTAACAACACTCACGAATAGATTTTCCAACAAATACATTCCCAGTTTGTTCGCCGCACTATTTTCGATTCCTACCCTTTGCCCAAATGGCCCCAGGGGGCAAATAAGTTACATATCATGTTATTGCCCAGTATTGTGCTAAGCCCGACATAATATCCTACATACATGTTGTGCCCTTTGGGAAAACCGCTAGTTTCTTATAGGTAGCAGAATTAGAATAGGTATGTACCTCCTACATTAAATATGCCTTCGGATTCATGTCCGTATGGATTGAGGAGCCACTTTTTGTAGCTTAATGAAATTAATATACTTATTTAGTAGTAAGTTTAAAAATATTGTAGGCTCAATCCTCGAATTTGTAGTATAATAGTTCAATAGTTATATGAACATAAAGGTGGCTCCTCAATCCAAATGTTTGGATTGAGGAGCCACGTGGAAACACGGAAAGTATACAATGAATATTCTTGAAAATATTGTATCATTTAGTAGCCATTATGTAGAATGCCTACTAAAAATCTGATTCCAGTACTGTTGATATTCAAGAATGTACAATACTTTTAATGTGGCTCCTCAATCCAGATAGATGAGAGCGTGAATTTCCATAAAAGCAATTGGTAATTTTAAATTCTACTCCAAAAACATTTAGAAGTAAGTGTGTTAGAATTTGTAGTGTATGGACAAAGTAGTAAAACTGTGTGAATTTAGTAAATAAACGCATTTTATTTGGCTCCTCAATCCTGACGTTACTGTATTGAGAAGATACTTGAGTTACCTGAGATCACAACGGAATAAAAAAACAAAAACACTAACATTTAGTATAAATTTCTACTAAATATATATGCACAGATCAACATTGTATGTATTCGATATCTGATAGACAAATAACTTTTCGATATTCCTTAAGAATTCGCCATTTAGGGGGACCATGTTATATTAATGAAACCAGGATAACCAGTTTTTTAATTTTTTTTTTACAAATCAAAATATCGGGGTACAGGTACCTATGTACAGAGATACTTCATAATATATTATGTTTAGGGTGGTGACACATCAAATGGTACAAAGTTATTAAACAAATATTCACTCAACAAACAACGAAACGCAACATTATCATTTCGCAAATCATCATTCCATATAAAAATGTTAAACAAACTTTACATTTCATAAAGTACTTAATGCTTTCACAAATGGTAATTCTGCAACAGAACATTAGTAAATTTTTCCTTACACAAATACGTTAATCGACAAAGATCTATTGACAATTTTTTCTTTAACAAAAGGTTACCTACTTGGCGTACTTATAAGACATTAGACAATTTGATGAGGTCTCGTCATTTTGTTTACTTTCTTTAGTTTAGTATTTAGTTTCAGTAAATCAATCATGTTTTTTTTTACGGGGCAACAACAAAATTAATTACAACAAAAACTTACACAGGTGGTTACACCTGTCTAGGGTCCAAGAGCGAGCGAAGCGAGCTCGGGAACTTGCGACACCCCGACACGGACAGTTTAGGCGTAGTAACTATTCAGTAATCTGTGGTTTAGGTCCAAAGGGGTTGACGTCAACCCCTTCGTGTTAGGTTACTTTTAACCTTGCGGACAGAAATAGGAGCCCCGCGTAGTGTGCAAATATAATTTGTTAAACACAGTATCATTCGAAATAAATGTTGTTAAAAAGTTTCCAGTAAACGAGGTACCACAATCTATAATGATATCAAATAGATCATATTAAACATTAATAGGCGTTATAGAGTTTATCCCTCCTATAGATGGTGATATCGCATCGATGTCTGATAACTGCAAAGTAATTGGCATTGAGTTGGAAATACTGCATAAGTTTTCCGATAGATGTCGCCAAACGCTTCTAAGAAGCGTATTACAAAGGGGTCTCAAATTTCAGATGAGTCGGGCGAGACCCGGTAGCTCAGTTGGTTCAGAGCACTAGTCACGGTACGGCAGAGGTCGCGGGTTCAAATCCCGCTCGTGTCATGATTTTTGAGAATCACTTATATATTTAATAAGTTATTAAATATATAAGTGATTCTTTCTTTCTTAAAGCCATGTTATGCTTCTATCAAGTTATTAATAATAACTTGATAGAAGCATAACATGGCTTTGACATTCACATTTGAAATTCACAAATAAAAATATACATTTATCCCTCCAATTAGCGACGTTGGCATGGGCCACTATAAATGTCACTACCCCATAAAGGACGAGATGTTCTGTTACGACGACTATGATTGTCATGGTAAATTAAGTAAAAGCACCGACCAACCAATTTTGTATCATACAATAACTTATGTCGAAAATGATTAGTAAGAAGTACCTATCTTAAACATATATGAAGTAGGTATCTCTGTACATACCTGTATTCAGATATTTTGATTTGTAAAAAAAAAATTAAAAAACTGGTTATCCTGGTTTCATTCATATAACATGGTCCCCCTAAATGGCGAATTCTTAAGGAATATCGAAAAGTTATTTGTTTATCAGATATCGAATACATACAATGTTGATCTGTGCATATATATTTAGTAGAAATTTATACTAAATGTTAGTGTCTTTGTTTTTTTATTCCGTTGTGATCTCAGGTAACTCAAGTATCTTCTCAATACAGTAACGTCAGGATTGAGGAGCCAAATAAAATGCGTTTATTTACTAAATTCACACAGTTTTACTACTTTGTCCATACACTACAAATTCTAACACACTTACTTCTAAATGTTTTTGGAGTGGAATTTAAAATTACCAATTGCTTTTATGGAAATTCACGCTCTCATCTATCTGGATTGAGGAGCCACATTAAAAGTATTGTACATTCTTGAATATCAACAGTACTGGAATCAGATTTTTAGTAGGCATTCTACGTAATGGCTACTAAATGATACAATATTTTCAAGAATATTCATTGTATACTTTTCGTGTTTCCACGTGGCTCCTCAATCTAAACATTTGGATTGCGGAGCCACCTTTATGTTCATATAACTATTGAACTATTATACTACAAATTCGAGGATTGAGCCTACAATATTTTTAAACTTACTACTAAATAAGCATATTAATTTCATTAAGCTACAAAAAGTGGCTCCTCAATCCATACGGACATTCGGATTCTGGTATAGAAAAGTGTAAGACTTTTCAGTCACCAGTGGCAAAAGCTGGTAAAAGATACCTATCAAAAAATTGTGGAAAAAAAATAATGTAAAACTTGCTTTAATTTTTAATTAATGCAATAAAAAGTGTAAATTAATAATTCAATTTCATATGAAACTAGCTGTAGCCTGTGCTTCTCCAAGTCTTTGTCAAATTTCATCTAAATTCATCCAACCGTTTCAGAGTGAAAGAGTAAGAAACACATACCCATACCCAAGCTTTTACACCAAAGTTGTGTGTGTAGTCAGCAACTTTTTAACTTGTTTAATCAAAGGCGTACTTATGAACTACTTCCGCGGCTTCGCCCGCGTCATATCATATCATTCTCTAAAGAACGGTCTTTGTTAAGCAATGCTCAAAGATGGACACTTGAGAAAAAAAGAAAAAATGTCAGTTTCCAGCATTTCCCGAACATTTTAAAACCAACGCAAAACAACGGTAGTTCTGCATAATTACTGTGTACATCCACTAGTCAGGCAATTATGTCCATTTTGAACGCGATGCTACAATTTAGCGCCATATTTACGACATTTTAACGACCCTCGGCTTAACTAGGATTCCCAGTTTAGGGGTAATTTCCCATCGTGATGATTTAATGGTTTATCTGTTATTCCTATTGTTTTGATGCTGTTGTTCTTTGTTGAGTTAGATTTTGATTGATAAGCATGTCTATTCTGTACTGACACGCCGCGTGATATCACCGCGAGAACTGCCAATTTGCTTGCGAATGTTCGGGGGAGAATCTCACCGTGACATCCTCTCTCGTACATTCGCAAACAAATTGGCAGTTATCTGTGATCTTGTGCAAAGATCATAACGCATCGACGGCCATGCGTTTGCTAGGCGTCCTAATTGCGTTCAAGGCGCGTCGTCGGCGCGTTAAAGATATGCCGTGTGCAAAGACCCGTATGTAGACTATGCGCATAATCCTGCATTACACGGCTAAGGCCTCATTTACGGAGACGCGGGGCGTCTCGCGTCGCGTGTGGCGTGGCGTCTCGCGGCGCGTCGAAGGTTTTTTCTGTTTACGGTGGGGCGCGGGCGGCGCGTGAAGCGGCACGCATCATCGCACCCGTAAACACAAACTTATAGCAATATACGACCATGTTTATAGAGAAGCGAGACGGGAAGCGTGGCGGTGCCCGCCGCGGCGCCCGCGGCGAATCCTCTAGCGTGTAGCGAAGCACGCGGCGCCGCCGCGATAAACGCCGCGTGGGACGCGTCGGTGCCATCCGCGGGCTCGGCCGCAAAAAACGCCCTAATTCAAACAAACGCGTCTAAAATCGCTTCTCCGTAAACGCACTCATACAACGCCATATATTTGAATTCAGTGCGGGACGCGCCGCTCAACGCAACGCGCGACGCCCCGCGTCTCCGTAAATGAGGCCTAACGGCGATTAATGTGGACGTATAATAGTGAAATCCACATTTCAGATGCACGATGTATCAAAATTGTCGGTCTTTAAGATTGCACAACAATTTGTTTTAATTAAATACAATCTGTTTTAATACAGCCATCATTACCACAGAAATCAATTATTCTATCAGGAGGTTGTTGATATTTTACTTTACCGTTCATTACCAAGAAAACTTAATCATAACGCAACCTTCCAGAAATACCTGTATCCCGTAATATACACACAAAACATTACCAATGCCCTTTGAGTATAGAAACAAGGGAGATGTGTCAAGGTGCTATTGAGCTTGACGCTTTAGTTTGATCACATTGACCATAATTAAAACGTACACGCTGGCGCGAGGGACCGAACGCGATCGATGATAAAAATACAGTGTTTTAGTTTAGTGCTAGTGATGAGTGACGGATTACCTACAGTGTTAGATTGAGGAATTTTTAATGTGTGAGAAATCTTTGTAATCACAAGGCTTGCATTGAGCGCTTGAATTGTGTCGCAAACTATTCTAAAAGTGGTGACAGTGGTTTCCCTACTAATTTGCTATGATGGCATATCTCCTTTTTAGGGTTCCGTACCAAAATGGTAAAAAGGAACCCTTATGGTGCGACTTCGTCTGTCTGTCTGTCTGTCTGTCTGTCACACCTGCTTATTTCAGCAACTACTTATGCTATCGACTTGAAAGGACGTCGGCAGTTTTGGGCTTGATCTGGTACAGTAATAAAAGCTTAGCCAAAAATAAAAATATATTTTAATTGTTCTTTGCCTAATTTATCTTAGAGATTAAAAATTGGAATCAAAAATCGAAAAAAATAAGAAATAAAATGATAAATAGAACGTGGACAGTTTGAAAAAACCAATAAAACAAAAACGGGTGCATGCTGGCTGGCGCGTACCTCCACAGAATATCATGTCGACAGCAACTAAAACCTTTGAATTGACAACTCATTAGTCGGGCTGTACTTGATTGGATCATTCACACCATACTTAACCTAACCGTCACAAATACGAAGATTTCTCTTTAACCCAATTACGTACAAAAACAAATAAAAATGAATTTAAATACTCTTGAAATACTCGATCACACCAAACTAATTTCATATCTGTACCGACCTACACAATCTGAAGCCCAGCGTTCTATGGGCGTCTGCCGTGTCCTTTAGAACAGTTATAAAAAATGCTTTTTAAATTTTATTGCAAATAAATAAAGTCCAACAATATTTTTATTTTCATTGCAAAAGGGGCCGGAGTGGGAGTCCGGAATTTTAAAGTGGGGTTACTAGGTCAAGTGACATATCATATGAAAGGGCTTGATCTGCACATTTCAAAAGATATTTTTTTTTTATTTTATGTCTCACAGTTTTCGACATATGATGAAAAATTACCAAAAAATTACCATTCCCCCCTCCCCTTATCTCCGAAGTTCGCGGGGCGAAAAATCTAATGTATCTATGTAATTAGAGTTGATAGGAATTGACCCAAATATGGCACCAAAAATAAAACGATGTTCCTAACTAGTACAGTTTTTTCTAAAACAAAACTTAGTTATGTGGTCCGGATTTTTTCACTTTATACGTCCAAATATGATACGGAACCCTCGGTGCGCGAGTACGACTCGCACTTGGCCGGTTTTTTCTATGATTTGAGCCAATGCCCTACATCTCGAGGCTATGCCAACAGAAACGGTAAACATCAAATAATCCGAGCGAACATTATTTGTATCGGCTTTAAAATAAACTAACTGAAGTTACAATTTGAACCTTCCAAGTATCAAGAAATTATCACTCCGTTCACTTCCGACCTCGGAACTTAATTTATTGTTAGTAGCCTGGAAGCCATCAATGTCAAGTCTAAATTAATAATTCAGTGCGAACGGAATAGCTCAGGATTTCGTATTTGTAATAATAAAATTGTTTAGGATGTAGGTAGGTTTGTACAAAATCTATACTAATTATTGTAAAGAGGAAAGATTTTTTTTGTTTGTTTGTTTGTACCGAATAGGCTCCGAAACTACTGGACCGATTTTAAAAATTCTTTCACTAATAGAAAGCTACATTATTACTGAGTAACAGGCTACTTTTTATCCCGAAAAAATGCACAGTTCCTGTGGGACACGCGGATGAAGTCGCGGGCAAAGTGCTAGTAATTGATAAACGATGGTTTTTTTTTTAATCTTAATCCTGTTCAAAGGCTGAGAGGTAAAAACCTGAAGAGGCCCCGTCGACTTCAATATAATTTTTATTTATGGAAGTTTAACATTTTGTAGTTTTTAGTCATTGACCTATATGTCCCTAGACAAGCAGTTCCGAACAAAAATCATGCCCCACACGCGGGTACTTGTCTGTTGCTCACCGCATCAAAAGTCAAAATGATTGTGAGGCTTGTGTTTTGCCCGCACAACACTTGAGTATGACATGTTTAATGTTCGGAACTGCTTGTCTAGACATATAGGTCAATGTCATAGATTCAATAGTCATAGATTAATGATTATTAGAGATGTGAAAACATAGATTACGATTAGTCTCCGCTTCGGCGAAGCGGAGACTAATCGTAATCTATGTTTTTAGTGTAGTTTTTGGAAGTCGGTTTTTTTTTAAACCTGTTCTTTATTTTTATCTTTTTAGTGTAGTGTAACCATTTTTTTGTTGTTGTTAATAATTACCATAAAATCATGGGTAGGTCGACTTGAATAATATACTGCCTTTGACACACATTTTAGGTATAGGTGCTTTTACCGAGATCGATTACTTTTACGAATTTGTTAAAAAAAAAACTATCCGAATGCAGAAACTCCTCCTTTTTGGAAGTCAGTTAAAAATAAAAAGGCTTTGTTTGATATTTCATTTTCATTCTTATCATAATGGGTGGAATGGGTTTCTTCTAGGCAAGCGTGCTCCATCGTAGACCGCATCATCGCTTAACATCAGGCAAGATGGCGGTCAATAATAGCAAAAAAAAAATATTTAAGTATTAGGCTAATTAATAATGAATGCTTCCTTTTGCACCAAGGCTGCCGTTTTGAAAAAGAATAATTAATTGATACGAATTTCCGTAGCATCTGACGTTGGCAGAATGGCCAACAACTTTACTACAGCTTGAAAAAAGAACTGACATAAGGTTATATTAGTCTAACGTGACAGCGCGTTACGTAAGTATTATTAAAAATAAGTGCTTCCCATTACCCCAGGGCTGATGTTTTAAAAAAATGAATTTAATTGACACGAATTTCCGTAGCATCTGAAGTTGGCAGAATGGCCAGCAACTTTACAGCTTGAAGAAAAAAAATGAGATAAGGTTATATTAGTCTAAAGTGACAGCGCGTTACGTAAGTATTATTAAAAATAAGTGGTTCCCATTACCCCAGGGCTGATGTTTAAAAAAAAAAATGTAATTGACACGAATTTCCGTATGACGTTGGCAGAATGGCCAACAACTTTACAGCTTGAAAAAAAAAACTGACATAAAGGTTATATTAGTCTCAAGTGACAGCGCAGAAAAAGAAAGTTTATTATTTTGTTGTTAAGATTGTACTGATTAATCGTTGACAATTTAAAAAGTGAAAGGAAAGTGTTTAAATTATTGTCAACAATGTATTAATTACCTACCTACATAATTATTTTATTGCAATTACATCTACCCTCAATTCGATTTCTGCGCTAAGCATGGCGCGTCAGTTCTGTTGTAATGTAAATTACTACGGAGACGTGCACGCGGTTGATCGTTTGTATAATGGTTTGACGTGTAGTTTTCGTCTATCAATTTTATTGGTTATTGGACACACGCGGATTGTATGTAATTTTTTTTTCGGGCCGTCTCGGTCGTTCGTCCTCCACGGTGTTCCGTGTTGATGACGATAATCGTGAGTGTTGTGATGAGTGAAATAAGTGTTTGGTGCCACGTTGTAATGAATATACGAGCGGCCACGCGACTGTCGAGATATGGCCGCTATCCTGTTTGTAGTTTTATAGTTTCTCGTAATGTTTTGAGTCATCAATTAGTTTCTGCACTCTCACGAATTGTGTATCGTTTAACTCGTTTTTTCGAGCAAATTTTCGGTCGTTCGTAGTCCGCGGAGTTGGTGACGATAATTGTTGTAATTTAATTTTAATAATTAATTGTCTCATAAAGTTACATAGGTGCATAGTCTTATTCCCTAGACCCCACACTAGGATTCCCTGTGTCGTGGGATCTAGTCTCTTTCAATCCGTCACATTTGTGTGTGTTGTGATAAGTGAAATAAGTGTTTGGAGCCATAGTGATGAATACGCAAGCGGCTACGCGGCCGTCTAGACAGAGCCTGTACTTCGCCGTCATGCAGTTTAGGTAAGTACAGTAGTTTAGTTTACGTATCTTATAATTCAAAGGGTTTGTAGCAGGGATGTTGCGGATGCGGATGTGATGCGGATGCGGATGTGATGCGGATGCGGATGCGGATGCGGATGTCATATTTCCTTGCTATGCTTGTTTAAAGATTAACTTACAACCTACTTTTATTTATGTAAATTATGTATCCATTAAAAATATTGACTTGACATCCTCATCCGCATCACATCCGCATCCGCAACATCCCTTCTGTAGCGTCAGGCCACCCCGAGGCCCTAGACAAGTTACTTTTCTGTTAGCGTTAGCGTCAAACGCTACGGATAAAATGTATGGAAATGACATTTGTGAGTCACGTGACTTTTCCGCAGGTAATGTCATTACCATACATTTTGTGCTTATCGTTTGGCGTGAACGCTAACAGAAAAGCAACTTGTCTAGAGCCTCAGCCTGTCTATTCTGCACCGACACGTCACGTGATATCACCGCGGGAACTGCCAATTTGATTGCGAACGTTCGAGGGAGAATACAGAGGAGGGAGAGACAGGCTGTTTGCACCCAAGATTACTTAAGTACCTAGACGGTAAATAATTATGATACTTAACCACTCACGCGTCAAATATTTTGCACAGAGGTCCCTTTATGATGTAGACAAGGAAAGTCTAATGGCTCAAATACACCAAATCCGTCGTCGTACGAGCAATGTTCGTGCGATGACGGATTTGGTGTATTTGAGCCGTAAGGTCCACGCAGATGGAATCGCGGGCAAAACACCTACTCTAATATAAAAACAATGCCATGGATAGTTATGTTAATGAAATATTTTTACAAAAAAATAACCGACTTCAAAGAGCCAATACAAAGTAAATGCCTAATAATGTTGATTTCGGAAGTCGGTGGCAAAAAAACTCCCTGAAAGTATGTAGGTATCTACCTAGACTACGTTAGTGAAAACCCCATCCAAATCGGATCAGTAGCGGTCAAACAAAACATACATACATACGAGTTGAGTACAGAATCTCCTTTTTTGAAATTGTTTAAAAATCTCAAATACATCGCAAGCAAAGCCGCGGGCGACGCTCAGTCCCGTACTAAATAAATCGTGATTCAAAACGAGCATTCAGTTTGCCGACTTGGAAGTGGCTTAGATAAGTGATGGATTCGTCTTTGTGAGAGGGTAATTCGGAAATTTTTCATCCTGAAAGCCAAGTTTTGTGGTAAGCCCTTCGCAGACAAAGTTAAATAAATAGCTAGGCGAAAGGATTGACATTTCGAGTTCACTTTGGACATATTTCCCTTTCAAATGTTTTGTGATTTAGCTTCTTTACGAACCTAGTCTAGTTACTTTTTAGGGTTCCATACCTCAAAAAGAAAAATGGGATCATTATAGGATCACTTTGTCGTCTGTCTGTCCGTGGTAAGTCCGAAGCATCTGCTCATAGATGGCGCCACTAGAAGAAGTTTGTAATATCAATATGGCATCTTCATAGAAGGCGCTATTGGATATTTCTAGTGGAATATTTATTTTATATTTATAAGTAATATATACTTATAATATAAAATAAATAAGATATTATCTACATACATAATTAAGTTTTTACGGAACCCTCAGGACCAACCAACCCTCAGTTCTACTCGGACTTGTCTGATTTATTTTTTCTAGTTTATTTAACATTATGAAATAAAGATCATCAACCCACTTGCGATACGCGTGGTTTTGACTTTAGCAAATTACCCAGTAATATTTTTATTCTAAAGATCTGAGACAAAGACGTTCCCGAAAAAAATAATTTCGCTTTAGGTAGGTAATGCCTAAATGCCTCTGTGAAAAAACATAAATGGAAATGTTTGCTGTATAGATTTCTAAAGGATAAACAAATCTCATTATAAGAAAAATATTGCCTACAAAGATGGAATTTCTCTGATTGAAACAAATAAATAAAATTAAATAATTTTATATAGCTGCTACGCTATGAAGTCAACATTTTGTTACTGGCGAGGACACAGTCGAGTCTTTTCACTAATACTTAACAGAAATATTATTTTACTAATGATTATTATTCTTAACAATACCTCCTCAGCAATGAATATCCAAAGTTCTACATGTTTAAATGCACACAAATCACAATCAAAATTGTTTCAAAAGAAATGAAAAATGGGGTACGTGTCTGCCTCGTTCCAAGTTCTACTTAAACTGTAAGAAAAGAATTTGATAAGTGCATGATAAATTCCGCTGGCAACGGACCAAATAAAACATAGCTATAGCCTCTTATATTTTAAATCCAGTTTTTATAGAACGATGTAGATACGGCTTCCACGTGGTCACGATAGGAGCCAAGTTTATGCATCCGTTTGCACTCAGCATTATAAGGTACGATCCTACGACGGGCGCGCGGCGGAGCGCTGCGGAGTGCATTTCACATGTGGCAAAACAAATTGAAGTGTCTATGCAGTAAATAAAGTTCATATTCACATGCAACTTATACATCCTGGAACCCAGTCTTCTCTTCGCGTGATGGATATGAATATGGACTCTAATTACTTTTTAAACATTTCAGTTTCCTATGTTGCATTGTAAAATATGCTCCGCCGCGCCCCGTGTTACCAATGTTAGAAAGAAATGGAGCTTACTATGTTTTTTCGCAACAAAAAAAATAATTAAATTAACACTTTATAATACGGCCTGAATTTATTCCAAATTTTTTATCATATACCATTGTTTAATGGTTTCTTTTAATAACCATCAATTTAGATATTTTACATCTGCCAGGCTTCCCGTGACGCCCACATTTATTACCAGCCATCATGTTTATACCCACGTTATGTTAGAAATATTTCTCTTCGTTACACAGAAACAGTAACTTATAATATATAATAACTCAGTAACAAACGATTGAATACATCGCTCAGGCGATACTTCAAAGAAACTCAAAGTAAGATCGATGTTCACATCACAAATTAGCGTGACGTCACACATGATCGACGTTTTCATAAAGCTTTTTATGTTTTGCCTTTGAGTGCCGTTTGTGAATTCACGAGAAATTTACAAGCGCTTGAATGATAAAATTTACCAATAATTTTGCCTTTGTACTTCTATAGGTACATCTATCTATAGGTAGGTACTATTATAAAACTGTAAAAAAGTTGTGTCTGTCTGTACATTCAAGATATTCCAGAAAAAAAAGGTCGGGACAGGGTACCTACTTTTTAGGGTTCCGTAGTAAAACTAGGAACCCTTATAGATTCGTCATGTCTGTCTGTCTTCAGTCTGTCTGTCTGTCTGTCCGTCCGTATCTCACAGCCTTTTTTTTCCGAAACTATTAAGACTTATACTGTTGAAACTTGGTAACAAGATGTATTCTGTGAACCGCATTAAGATTTTCATACAAAAATAGAATAAAATAATAAATTTTTAGGGTTCCCCATACTTAGAACTGAAACTCAACATTTTTTTTAGGTATTTATGGATAGGTCTTTAAAAATAATATTGAGGTTTCTAATATCATTTTTTTCTAAACTGAATAGTTTGCGCGAGAGACACTTCCAAAGTGGTAAAATGTCCCCCCCCCCCTGTAACTTCTAAAATAAGAGAGAATTACATTATCATGTAAACTTCCACCGAAAATTGGTTTGAACGAGATCTAGCGAGTAGTTTTTTCAAAATCATCAAAATTCCTTCACAAACAAATTTTGTTATGCGGTCCGGTTTTTTCACTTTATACGTCCAAAATTGCGCGAGTACGATTCGCACTTGGCCGGTTTTCTTCCATACATTTCTTTTAGTCGAATGGTGTCCATGAAATCCATGGGCTGACCGCGGTAAACGCAACCAAACCTTGCAAAACGATCGATCATTGTAGCTGTTATTTGGCGCGAAACCCTTCCTTGATACTGTGGTACTAAATTCTGAAATACAAATCATGATTTGAAATATTGTTCCGCCATTATGATGTTAACGGAAATTTCTATAATATTGTGGTTTTGTGGGTATTTCAATTTCTATTGGCAGATGGATTCGCAGTTATTATTATAGCCTCAGATCATAGAAACAAGGAGATGTGCCAAGGCGCTATCGAGCTTGATGCCTGATCTTGAGCAAATTGCTCATATTAAAAACGTACGCGCTGGCGACGAACCGAACACGATCGATGGTATAAATACAGTGTTTTAGTTCAGTGCTAGTGTTGAGTGACGATTAAAAGTGTTAGATTGAGGGTGTGCGGAATGTTTAATGCATGGGAGATCATTTTATTCACAAGGAGCGCTTAATTATGCGCGTAATTGTGTCGAAAAATGTACTAAAAGTGCCATCAGTTGTTCCCGTACTAATTTGCTATGATGGCATATCTCCTTGTTTCTATGATCTGAGATTATAGCAGACGCACAACAAAGCTGTTAACTACCCTCTTTATTTATAATCCCTTTAGCTAGTATACTAATATTATAAAGCTGAAGAGTTTGTTTGTTTGAACGATTTATTCTCTGGAACTACCAGTCGGATTCCATTTTTAGGGTTCCGTACCAAAATGGTAAAAAAGGAACCCTTATGGTGCGACTTCGTCTGTCTGTCTGTCTGTCTGTCTGTCTGTCTGTCTGTCTGTCTGTCTGTCTGTCTGTCACACCTGCTTATTTCAGCAACTACTTATGCTATGGACTTGAAATTTGGAACATTTATAAAGAATGCTTATTCAACTTTATTGCAAATGAAAAAAATCCAAAAATATTTTTATTTTCATTGCAAAAGGGGCCGGAGTGGGGGTCCAAAATTTTAAATTGGGGTTACTAGGTCAAGTGACATATCATATGAAAGGGCTTGATTTGCACATTTCAAAATATATTTTCATTTTATTTTATGTCTCACAATTTTCGACATATGATGAAAAATGACCAAAAAAATACCATTCCCCCCCCCTTATCTCCGAAGTTTGCAGGGCGAAAAATCTGAAATAATTAGGGTTGATAGGAATTGACCCAAATACGGCACCAAAAATACAACGATGTTCCTAACTAGTACAGTTTTTTCAAAATCATCAAAATTCCTTCACAAACAAACTTAGTTATGCGGTCCGGATTTTTTCACTTTATACGTCCAAATATGATACGGAACCCTCGGTGCGCGAGTCCGACTCGCACTTGGCCGGTTTTTATTTTTAGATTTATGAGAAATAGTATAAGCTATTTAACATCACGCTATGATCCTTATGAGCCGAGCGACGGGCGTGAAAATTCGCGGGGAACAGCTTATCGTCTTATAAGACACACTATCATAATAGGTATTATTCTCAGATCATAGAAACAAGGAGATGTGCCATCATAGCAAAATAGTACCGGAACAACTGATGCCACTTTTAGTACATTTTTCGACACAATTACGCGCATAATTAAGCGTTCCTCGTGAATAAAAAGATCTCCCACGCATTAAACATTCCGCACACCCTCAATCTAACACTGTTAATCGTGACTCAACACTAGCACTAAACTAAAACACTGTATTTATACCATCGATCGTGTTCGGTTCGTCGCCAGCGCGTTCGTTTTTAATATGAGCAATTTGCTCAAAATCACGCATCAAGCTCGATAGCGCCTTGGCCCATCTTCCTTGTTTCTATGATCTGAGGTATTATTGAACATGGAGCTTATAAAACAATATCAATCGATCTATATTGTTATCTACTATTATAATGTAAAACTAAAAAACCGTGTCTGTACATTGAAGATATTCCAGAAAAAGCAGTCGGGATAGACTACCTACTGGAACCTTTGGAGTCTTAAAATCTAAATCACATTTCATTTAATTTCGGTGCGTTGAATTAGAGATACAGCTTGACATCTTTGTAGCACTAGCTACTTTACACTAAGGAGGTCAGTTAAAATCGTCGATTTATTGTAGTGCACGCAGACGGAGTCGCGGGCAAAAGTCTAGTTATATAATAGAATGATACACAACACATTTTCTCTAAACCACACACAATTAATAATATTTAACTGCAGTAAACAATTACCCGAACTATTCAACAAAACATCCAATTACGTCATAACATTTTGTAAACTCATATTAAACATACCCAATTACGTAGTTCTACCTAATTTGGTATTCGCATTTCACGCAACACGTTTGTCGGTATCAGTCGGGCGCACTCGTCGCGAATCGTCCCTTCTCCCAATATCCCAGTGATCCGGTTTATCTCGACCTTTTTGCCCCATATCGGACCACTCGCCCCATCTCGGACCACTCGCCCTGATTACCCCCGAATAATCGCATTAAATGCCTTTTAATTTAATGTTAATGTTGTTTACGTTCGTTCGTAACTGTTGGATGGTCGCTAACTGGGTGATATTGAAACAATGACGGTAATTATGGCGGGCAAGGCTTTTATTAGCGAACTGGCACTTTTCCCGCGAATTCGTCCGCGTAACCCACAGGGACTGTGCAGTTTGTCGGGATAGAAAGTAGCCTATATCACTGAAGGTTATTGTAGCTTTCTATAATTAATTAGGCATGCACAAAATCTTTTGACTAAGTTCGTGTACCTAATCAATAATTTACGCAGACTTCGTGTTTACGTTTTAACTGAAAGACGATAATACCTGCTTGAAAATGGCGTCGTTGCTGAACGTATAAATATCTAAAGACCCTTATCAATGCTGACGTGCGTACTCTTGCCGAAATTAACGAGATAACGGAGTTTGTGTTTGTTAACATTATGCAAAACCGACCAAAGTAAACTTATTACATATACATACGAGTTTATTTTGTTTTGGGATTTTGAAAGGCGATATATTTTGATATTTATTGCACAATAATTAACACGACTTGTGTACACACCTCAGATCATAGAAACGAGGAGATATGCCATCATAGCAAATTAGTACGGGAACAACTGTCGCCACTTTTAGAACATTTTTCGACAAAACTATAAGCGCTCCTTCTGAATAAAAATATCTCCCACGCATTAAACATTCCGCACACCCTCAATCTAACACTGTTAATCGTCACTCAACACTAGCACTAAACTAAAACACTGTATTTATATCATCGACCGTGTTCGGTTCGTCGCCAGCGTGTACGTTTGTTATGCGGTCAATGTGACCGTATCAAAGCGTCAAGCTGCATAGCGCCTTGGCACATCTCCCTTGTTTCTATGATCTGAGGTACACACAGAACATTGTTCTTGAACTCTGGATAATGCAGTGTTTTATTTCTTAGTATCGAATGAATAAATGGTGGAAAGTGATCGGCTAATTTTGGCACTTGCCGGCTGCCGCGCCGCCATGGTGGTACGACCTACCGCTTCCTTTGCTCGGCTCGTGCGTGTAGTCGCTTAACCTAAACGGTTTTTCAGCAACTATTGGTTTTTCATTTCGGGGGGCTTCCCTACCCCCATCCTACCCCTAACCCCTAGAGTTGTACTCTCCAATAATTTTTGACTAAATTATCGACCTTTTCAGCCCCAAAAACCTTTGCACAATACAAAACTGACTCAGTATCACACAATAGTCCCAGGATAAATTAAATTGCATTGCGTGGTGAAGATCATTCAAGTTTTGGAACCACAATGGTTTCTGATTACGCTGTCCAGCAGTGAACGGCTTTCAGCTGATAATGATATTCAAATTCTCTTCTAATTTCTTTAGACCAAGTAGGTAAATAACATAAGTTAAATTCTCCATAGTTAAACAGCGTCAAAAACTTCTCAAGTAGGAACTAAACACTAACTTAATACAGAGTAGTTGTAAACGCGTTCAATATTCATAGTCATAGGTAGCATAGCTCGAGTCAATACAGTCGCGATATGTGTTCGTGCCGCTAAATATGAAAATGTTCTGAGAGCGTGTTAACTGATGTTGAGTGTTTCTGCTGGGGACACACGAGGGGAATGGGGGAAGAATTAAATAATAATATAGGTACGTTAAATAATATACGTTCTATGTTATCTGTAACTGTTAACTTTATAAACTATTCTATACTAATCTATACTAATATTATAAATGCGAAAGTTTGGATGGATGGATGTATGGATGGATGGATGAATGGATGGATACTCAATCACGCCAGAACGGCTAAATGGTTCTAGATGAAATTTGGCACAGAGATAGATTATAGTCTGGAATAGCACATAGGCTTTTCATCCCGAAAAATGCGGGCGAAGCCGCGTGCGGAAGCTAGTAGTTACATACAATTTACTGCAGTTAAAAACTACATAACTAATCCTTAGAAAAATAATAACAAACCCTATTTACTGTAAATAGGGTTTGTTATTATTTTTCTGAACTTTTATTATTGAACCAATTTTGACTTCTATTATACAGCTCATTCGATCCATATAGCATTTTATTTAATGTAAAACTGGATCAACAAACAGTAAATCCTCACCCCTCTTTGCCCGACTACGGATCAGGACCCAATGACCCGGTAGCATGTATCCACATCCTTAAAAACTTTGTCCCTGAGTGTATCACTACCCTTTGCGATCGACAGCTGAACTTAAGCCGTGTTTTAGTAGCGATCTCTTCGATCACATCGCCGTCGTAAACTGTAAGTTGAACTTTATGTTACAATACTTAGAGCACAAACTTTGTTGCCATGTTTGTGGTTAGTATTTTATAATGTGGAAGGGTTGTTTTTAGTAAGAAAGAAACATAGACTGGGCCAATTTTTTTTTGTTTGATATTGGATTAGGCTTGCCTTTGACCACAATCTCGCCTGATGTCAAGCGATGATGCGGTCTACGATGGAGCACGCTTGCCTAGAAGAAACACTCGTGACTTGAATTTACTTGCGGTCGTACCTTGGAGTCTTTAATCCATAGTTATTTCGTTGAGAAAAGGGATAATGTTATTTTTCCTGTAGTAAAATTCCATCTCTCTCACACTAAATGATAGCAATTACACGTTATAGAACGATTTTTGAACCAAACTGCGCAACTTTGCAACTGATTCATGGAAATTCTGATTCTGAGAAGGAACAAGTGGAAATTAATGGGTTAAGCTGGAAGATAAATGATAGCTCTGTGAAGTTAAAATGACGAAAAGTAAAGATTACCATCTTAGGAGCATAATTGTTTATGTCCGAGTTTTGTTGATTAAGGTCAAAAAGGTTGTGGGTTTGGATCAAGTTTTTGGCATTTTTAAATAAATGAATAAAAAATTAAATAAAATTTTAACTAACATACTCATGACAAGACGTTAGATAGTACTGGTAAAAGCTAGAACTATTCGTATATTGAGTATTTCCCCTTAGGTAGAACAGCAGTAAAAGCACTTACATACATAATTATGCTATAAGTTTTTGAAATCATTAATGACTTTATCAATAAACACAGAGACATGGCAATGTAAATGATTCATCCCTACTAATTGCTAGAAACAACCCATACAAATCCATGCAAGTTCCAATATCAAAACAAATAAAAGTAACAGCAACAAAGATATTATATCAAACGTAGCAGTCCCTTTATAAGGTTTATCGGGCCCAACGGTCGACCTCCGTCACAGTCTAGATCAAACGACTTTAACATATTTACCAAAAATCCTTCAAATTTTACCGTCCCAAAATAGAAAATCACACTAAAATCAACCTTACGACAAACCAATAAGAATTAGAACAAAATTAAAGAGTGTAAGATGTAGTCAGTGATATAAATCGAATTGCCAATGAAAAAGTGTTTTTCCTCCCGCATTCAATAAGTTATTTTTGTTTGAACGATCACAAGAGTCGTTGTGGAAAATTTGGACGTTCGATGTGATTCAAAGGACTATTGTCAAGAGTCGTCATTCATGGCAATTGAGTCCATCCAGCTGAAAATATTGCTGAAACATAATTTATAAAATGGCTAGTCTACCGATGACAATGGCAGAACAATTAAAAATTATGGTTCAAGTAGAGAAAATTCGCTTGAATATCAAGAAAGCATATCGCAATATTAACAATTCAAAGTACCTAGAAATAATAGAAAAAAAAGCATTAATAATAGTATTTATGTACCTACCTTGGCAATTTTAACTGTCGGACGTAGGTAACTGAACCTTAGCAGTAGAAACAGTGAATTTAACTGTTCCTAAAATATTCAACATCTCTTAAACCACGGAATATTATAATATGGTTCTGGTTACGGAATATTATAATATGGTTCTTCTGTTCCGTGTCTTAAACTCACAGATATTCATGAAGCCAATCCTAAACTTACTGACAGCGCCAAAATAATCAGCAACATTATTAATTTAGGTCGTACAGCCTAATCCTTGCCAGCCAAAACTTCCAAAGCTCTGACAAAAAGCGTTAACTCCGCCTTGTACGTAATAATATTCGTGTCGCGTCCGTTGCCCAAGTCACGCACACTGATGAAAGGCAGCAATGTATTGCGACGCAATCTTCGTTGTGATAACCAGTGGGTTCGCACGTGTGGATCCGACACTTTTCTTCCGTCCTCGGTTTGGTATGAAGATAATTTTCTTCATATTTTCCTTATAAGACGAACTAAAAGGTCCATCATTATCAAAGGCCCAGGACAGCACGTAAGCCTACTTTAGATTCGTCAATATGTTTCATATTCTATCTAAGAATAAATAAATAAACACCAATTGAGAATATTTGCTTATCTAAAATCTCTTTGAATTCATCCACGCAATAAACCTGGACTTAAAAGAACGACCCTTTAACATTTATTTCCAATATGAAGCCACAAAAATAGCAATCCCGTAAAGTCTCAGTGATTTATTTCTTTTTTACTACCTGAACGAATAGGTTGTACCTACCCTAAATATTGGATAAAGGTTACTACTTACGGGTATTCTCGCCTAGGTTAGGATAAATACTTCATATTAGGGCTCAAAATATTTTGTAGTTGCAAGTAGGTTAGGAAAAGGTTTTAGAATAATCCTTTATGTTTGTTTAGAAATAACTATGCTGATATTTCGCGACTTCATCCGTATATTTTCTTAACTCTTAAACTTATCTGCCAGATCGTCAGCATCATGATTTAGGATTCCCATTATGTTGCTAACATATGATCTCTTGCCTGCAGGATCAGATTGTTTTCTTTTTAGAAACCAGGTAAGTAGATTTACTATCCAAAATAACAATGACCAAAATAAGATAGGTACCTACATTAAGTATAATGGTTCATAAGTCATTCTGGTGGTGACACTATACCTACCACAGTTCCTGATTTTTCTGAACTGAACCATCTCAGTTATTACGTATAAGTAGGTATTTATAAAACAAGCTTATTTGCAAGGCTTTGTAAAAAAGAAACGAAACATTGTCATTTTAAAGGAAATCGTGAGAAACAGTAGATTTAAGCAAGTGAGAAAAAAATCCTATATCCGCATATAAAATGACCGAATCGTCGACATAACACGAAATATTTACAAAAGAAAAACGGTTACAGGATTCTTCTGAAATCGCTATTGGTATCTATGTTACGGGCGAAGTAGTAATTTAGGCCAATAAAGTAGTACCTAACAAAAAATAAGTGAATAAAAACATTTATCTACCTATGCGTAAATAGTGCTAATTATAATACCTAATAAAATAATTATTGTAAGTGTCAAGACAATCACATTCAAACTAAGAGAAAGGCTTTTTAAGAAACAATCAACGAGTTTTCAAAGTGTTCGATTTAAACCATTTACAATAAAAACCTTTTTTGGTCCCCAATTTCCAACTAGGGAATCCCAACAAAATCACCGAAATTAATATACTCGTACAAAACCCAGCTATAAAAAATAAATAAAAATAAAAAAGTATTTTTTCAGTATGCTATGTTCGTAACATAAAGGCGCGTAAAACAATTTGGATACAAACAATGCACAACCGTTTGAAATCAAAGGTACCAATAGAAAGGTATTTATTCCAAAATCCCAGTAAATTCGCTGCTAAGATTGCTTAGTAATCGTTGTATTGGCGAAAAATCTAGCCAGATTCAAATCGGCGTGTCTGAAGCATTTGTATTGAAGATAATAGGATTTTTTGTAACAAAATTATGTGTACTTTTATAGATATTGGATTGGCTCGTGAAATCTCTTAGATGGTATTGTACTTACAGACAAATAGGATTCGATTTGAACGGTTTTGGATTCAGAAGTATTATGGATACAAATGCTTCAACAAATCCTTTCAGAAAAATATTCCTTTTATCTTTGAGATATTCTAAAACTATCCGAGTGGCTAATGCTTGAAGATATTAGTTTTTGCAGAAAATGTAGTCAGGTTTTTGGTAATATCTTGCCTCTTAAACATTCTATTTATTTACATACAATACGTACATAGCATCATGTCTGTATATAAAAAGACGAGGCAAAGTTGCTTGTATATTTTGCGAGTTACGAGTATATTTTATGTCCCATGCAATAGGGGGCGAGTCTGTTGACATGGACACAAATCCAGGCACCAGATTAAATACATACATACATACATATTACAATAAGTCATCGAACAGAAGTTACTGAGATGATTCTGCAGTACTAAGTAAGTAGTTCCTAACTTTCCTCTTAAAAGAAAACTGATTGTTTGCCATCCTGATCTCCAGAGGGAGCGCATTCCAAAGAAGTATAGATTGGATTTGAAAGGAAGAGTGAACAAAGTCAGTACTATGAGAAGGACATTGAAGGAGAAGATTGTTAGAAGAACGAAGATTCCTAGAGTGAGTAGAACAAAGATACATTCAAGTAGTTTGTACTCACTTGGCTATCATTTTCATTATAATTTAACTGATGCAGGACATTTAAGTTTTAACCGTAATGTACCAACGTAATTAGCTGTGTTAGGAGTTATTTATGAATACTCTAATGAACATACACATTATAAACACTTAATTTTATCATAACACGGAAAGCTTTTAAATAGATGCGGAGTTCTAGATTTTTTTCTTATACTACCTATATCTATTGTTATTTCTACTAAAACGAAATAATTAAGTCTACAAGAAAGAAAAAAAATATGATAGAAAATCAACAGTGTCGCAGAATATTTTAGACCTAAATTATATCTAGAAAAAGTAAACATTTTTAGGTCTTAATGTTATCGGTACACCCATTTATTCCATTGTTCTACAAACAATAAAAGAAAATCACAATGATAAAATGATGTATTATTTTCTTCAATGGAAAATGGTAAACACAAATAGAATGTTGTTCGTTTCTAAAATATTAAAATATTGTTGTTGTATTCATTTGTTTTTTTTACTTTAACAAAAACAAACTGCTTCAACAAAAAATATGATACACGCTCATCAGACGTCTTCATCATGTTCACTGGTCAAAAGCTATCTTTTAGGTAACGTGATCCATCCTTTATTAGCCTTGCCATCATCTTTAGAGCAAAAATTGGAATTTCCTATTATTAATAACGCTACAAAACAGTTTTGCTTAAATTCATAATTTAGCATAGCAACAAATAAACACAAAATTATACCTTGTAGCAATTAGCAATCAAACTGGACGAAATGATAGCAAATTAATACAAATTATAACAAAATTTGCTGTAATTTGGCGCTCGGCGGCCGTTTGTCGTGTAATGTCTACGGTTATCGCTCGTTAGTGAGTTGCCATTGTCTGCTAGACTTCATTAATGTGCAACCATTATAGCGTGAAATAGTAGGCGGTTATTTAGGGACCTTTAGTATTAAGCAAATTCAGTGGGCGTAGTTTTTTGCCTCAGCTTTGTTCAATATCTGGGACCGCACTGTGAAAATATAAAGCCACAGAAATCTAATGTCAATAGAAATGTAGTAGATAACATTTCTATTGATAGATTTCTGTGACTTTGACCTCAGATCATAGAAACAAGGAGATGTGCCAAGGCGCTATCGAGCTTGATGCCTGATCTTGAGCAAATTGCTCATATTAAAAACGTACGCGCTGGCGACGAACCGAACACGATCGATGGTATAAATACAATGTTTTAGTTTAGTGCTAGTGTTGAGTGACGATTAACAGTGTTAGATTGAGGGTGTGCGGAATGTTCAATGCGTGGGAGATCTTTTAATTGACAAGGAGCACTTAATTATGCGCGTAATTGTGTCGAAAAATGTACTAAAAGTGGCATCAGTTGTTCCCGTACTAATTTGCTATGATGGCATATCTCCTTGTTTCTATGATCTGAGTCTACTACATTTTACTCCCAGACGCGGCGTGTCGCCGGTTTGCAGGCAATGTCAAAGCATTCAATGCAATATACCTAAATTAAACATAATTCCGTTCACATACGTCTAGTACACATAGAGGTCTAATTTAAGTAGGCAGTTACATTAAACCTCGGGTTAAAATATAATTATCATGATTTTATCCAGTTGAATACAGCCTGGGATTCAATTAAGATTCAGAAATAAAATCAATTTAGATTTTTAAAATGTATGGACGTTTCTAGAGATGTAAATAAATGTGGATGCGTTCATAAATAAATAAATAAATATTTTACCCTGCGTTTTGTTTCAAGCATTATGGTATAATTTTGAAGACGTTTATCTATTATTTCCCGGCTTTTAAAAATAAACTGATGCCATACATTAATTACATTAACAATGTACTACATTTTGCTAACATTACTATCTTTATAAGAATTAATGTTTCAGTCCATCCAAAGGTTGTCTGGAAGAGATCGCCTTGTGCGATAAGACCGCCCATTGTACATTTAAATTAGTAAACCTGTTTTGTATTATGATACTCATGGTGTACAATAAAGAGTATATAAATAAATAAATAATGTTTTTTTCGAGGCCAAAATGGCCATTGTACTTTGGTCAAAATAGAGATTCGCTCAGAGAGGTAGTGCGTTCGTATTCGTAACCAAGTCATATATGATAGTGCGTAGCTGCGAGAAATTAACTATTGGAATAGAAAAAAAAACCGGCCAAGTGCGAGTCGTTGTCGCGCACCGAGGGTTCCGTATCAGTTTTGGACGTATAAAGTGAAAAAAACCGGACCGCATAACTAAGTTTGTTTGTCAAGGAATTTTGACGATTTTGAAAAAACTGAACATCGTTTTATTTTTAGTGCAATATTTGGGTCAATTCCAATCAACTCTAATTATTTCAGATTTTTCGCTCTGCAAACTTCGATAAGGGGGGAATGGTATTTTTTTGGACATTTTTCATCATATGCCGAAAACTGTGAGACAAAATAAAATAAAAATATATTTTGAAATGTGAAAATCAAGCTCTTTCATATGATATGTAACTTGACCTAGTAACCTCACTTTAAAATTTCGGACCCCCACTCCGGCCCCTTTTGCAAATAAAATAAAAATATTTTTTGATATTTTTCATTTGCAATAAAGTTGGGCAAGCATTTTTTATAACTGTTCCAAATTTCAAGTCGATAGCATTAGTAGTTGCTGAAATAAGCAGGTTTGACAGACAGACAGACAGACAGACAGACGAAGTCACACCATAAGGGTTCCTTTTTTACCATTTTGGTACGGAACCCTAAAAACGAAGAAAACTGCCAACTCAAGAGGCGTCCTCCCTGCACGCACTCTTAAACTAGGATGAATCTGGGGAAACCATGCTATCCATCTGGATAGCAGCCCTTAGCACATCACAAAATGACAGGCCTCACATTATGTTGATCTTCCATTCCAGAATCCATACCAAAAAGAATACATCTCAAAAAATTACAATATTATTTTCCACTTCCAACAAAATAATGAAATATAATATAATACTCTTATACCTCGCGGTTTCATCTACCTTTGCTCGGCTCCTAAGAGTCGTAGCGTGAGCTACCAAATACAAACGATTTTTTTCAAATCTGACTGGTAGTTCCAGAGATTAGTGTGAGAAACAAACAAACAATCAGACAAAAAAACTCATCAGCTTTATTATCTTCCTATCCTATTAATATTACAAACGCGAAAGTTTGTGAGGATGGAGGTATGGATGGATGGATGTTTGTTACTCTTTCACGCAAAAACTACTAAAAGGATTTTGATGAAACTTTACAGTAATATAGCTTATATATCAGCGTAACATATAGGCTTACCTTTTATCTCGAAAAACGCGGGCAAAGCTGCGGGCGGAAGCTAATATTACAATACATTTTCCACCTCCAACGAAATACCGAAATATAACACAAAGAATATAGTATCTAACCATTCCTAGTTTTGATAGTTGTACAAAAGTTGTAACTTTTTGCCGGCGTGTTGGGAACACGTTCGGAACTAGCAATAAATGGAACAGTCTCTGTTACGCAAGTTCGATGCCGATACAACAGGCGACGGCTAACAGTTTTTATTTAACTTGTATCAGTTTTAGAATTGACTCACACATACCATTTTAGCCCAGGTTTAACAACCATACAAGTTTAACAACTTGTGGTCACTGTATAGAGAATAGAGAATCAGGGTATAAGTAGATACAGTGGCGTGCCTACAGGGCAAGCCCGAGGGTATTTCGCGTAATTTTTCATGATTGTAAGTGTTTTTTATTATACGCTACTCACTTACATTCATGAAAAATTTAGAGATATACCCTCGGGCTTGCCCTGTAGGCACGCCACTGAGTAGATATGTATAGTGACCTCAAGTTTTAGCTTAGGGCACAGATAATACAATACTACGCGTACAGATGCCTTAGTTCATACAGTATTCCCAAATTAATAATGCGCATGCAGATCTTCGCTAATTGTCGTATTCCCGGAAACAAAAAAGTATATAGAGTGGTTAAGTGCATTTTCTTCATGCATAATTTAGGACTCATACGATTCAATGATTCGGTATTTCCGGGAATATGACAATTAGCGAAGATCTGCATGCGCATTATTAGTTTGGGAATACTGTACAAAGAAACGCCGTAACGCGGGTTATCTTCGGGCTAGACATGTTTTTTTGCTTAAAGATGATTTTTTTTAATTTGACCAAATATTCATATTTGTCTATTTTTCATGTTTACATAAACTTCAATAACAAATCGATACAGATAACGCCTTCTATTCAGAGTTATTTGAACAAATGTTCCTTTGTCGAGACCCCGTGCTTAGGGCTTTATTTCACCAGCCGGGCTAACATACGCGCCGCGACAAGATTTTGTCGACGCTTTTATCGTGCATTTGTCTCGTATTTGCACGAGAAAGAGCGAGACAAAACGGTCGACAAAAATTTTGTCGCGGCGCGCATGTTAGCCCGGCAGGACACCATGGTAGCGCAACTATTCGCTGCCACCAACAAAACGGCTAGACCGATTTTGACGGGACTTTCACTGACAGATAACTGATACTATAAAGAGTAACTTAGACTACCTTTCGGTTCCGCGCAAAAAAATTTAAACCCACGAAAGCATAATTTATGTATAGACTAATTTTACCAGTGCAAAGTCGGGGCGAATCAGCTGGTCGAACATAAAAGCAGATACAAATCAACCCCAAATAGCTCGTGTGAGTTCACCCCAACACCCGTACGACGAAGTTTCTGCCCGTACGACACAGTCCGGTGAACGACCGCCAATGTTTTATTGTCTTTTTTACGACAACTAGAAAACTCGAGCTTCAATTCTTTGTGTCATATTCTTAGGGGAAACTTAATAAAATATTTTTTTCTAGTTTATAGTTAGGACGTGCCCCCGCCTTCGGTGTGTTACTTAAGTCTTGAAAGTTCACGATATTGAGGTTATTTGGCTGGGATTATGTTTTAGATGTAGATAGTGCAGATATCTAGTTGTGATATTATGTAAGCAACTTATCATAGACTTATTTTAGAATAAAGTATACCTACGCAAATATACAGGATAGTTTTGGTATATTTTGATTCGTTTATTTTAATATGTTTTAATTCGTGTAAACCTAAGATCAATATTTTATCCGGTAAGTCGTCCGCTTGTGGAAAGTCATGAACAGACTTACCTACTCTTCCCAATATTATAAAAAATTCTATAGCACAAAGGAAATACCGACGGAAACTTTATTTTTAAAATACGAACCTCAGAAATAGTCCCCAAGGTACGCCAGCTATGATTCCAAGAATTCGGGAAATAATTCCGGCGTATAATCCGCGAGTCAAAGGTAGGTGCAGTCACAATGCATTATGCAGGAGGCTTTCGACGCGTTTGACTCCACCCAGTTCTGCGCCTCTTTTTGTAACGCTGGTCCAAGTTGCAACATGGTAAGGAACCAGTAGGTAGCTATGTTAACGTCATTTTTTATGCAAAAGCCGAAAAGGGGTCATTGTAGGTACTCATCATTATGAACAAATTTTACAATCAGACCAACCCTGAATTAGCGAAAAAAAATCAGCTATTCCATACATTTGTGACAAAATGTATGGAGCAGCAGATTTTTTTCGTTTTTCAAGGTTGGTCCCGTATTACTGAATACACTCCTCATGCCCTGTAGTTTGTTACAATAAATATAGTTTCAGGTCTGACACTAAACAATAATTTAAATCCAGTTCAAACCAAAAGAGGTCATTATTTGTGAAAAATAAGAAGAACTACATAGTAATAGTATGTTGTTCTAATACGATTTCCGCTAAGTTCTCAAATCTTAAGCCATTTCCAAACAGCAAAATGGCTATAGCCTCGCTTAGCTTGTTATTGTCGTAAGAGCTTCCAACTTAAACTTGAAAGTTCAAAGCTTCATTTTATTTTCAGATTTAAGCGCTATAGCGGCGCTGCTTTAAGCTGTAATAACAGAAGTTTTGGTGCCATAACAGTAAAGAAGAGTAGAATTTTGATGAACTATATATCTTTGAGTGGGCCTTATGATCTTAATCACTAATATATTACCTACTTTTACTTAAACAAAAACGACCTCCATTCCGACCTCGCCGACGAGGCCCATCGCGACGTCCCCATCATGACCCGAGTCCGCCGCCGAGTATGACTCAGTCCCCTAACCGACCCTTGCTCGAGCCAGCCCGCGCTGAACCTGTAGATTTAAATATGTCCCTAAATCATATTAATCCGTTCCAGCTAGTTGCCCCTCCCTCTAGTTGTCCTCCCCCCAGCGACGCCCTAAGCCGAGGTCCGTACCCCAGTAGGGGGTGCCCTTAGCGTGTGGTCGCTTAGTTTGTAGTTTTTATTTAGTTTTAAGCCTGGCTGGAGGCATTTGTAAGTCCTCACCAGAAGTCCGCGTTAAGCAGTGACGGCTGTTAGAAGCCAACTGCGAGAGGCATTTCAAAAAAAAAAAAAAAATTAAACAAAAACGAAAGAAGGACAAAACATGTAAAGTCATACAGAAGCTAAAAGCTTTATTAAAATCTAAAAAGTTTTATGGCAGTCAAGGTTTTCTGTGTTAAGAATTCTAAACAAAAACTCAAGAAATTCTGACGAAAGGCGATAAAGTAAAACTATGATATTAAACAAGTACAATTTTCCAGAAAGTAATATAAGCATTTGTTACTCTGTAAAACAAGCTTTTACAACATCTAAAATTGTTTAAACAAGAATAAACCTTGAGCCCTTGAAATAAAAATCAATGATGTTACATCCGAAGGTCAAACAAGGCTTTATGAATAAAATCGAATGCAATTACAGAAAGTAAATTTGGAAAAAGAATTCACGACTTTTTCTAGCAAAAAATATAATGAAGCCCTACCCTTAGAAGGGTAGAGTGTCCAATTAAATTCGATTAATATAACAGGAACTCAACAGTGCCAAGTTTGATCAGCTATAAAAGAGTCGGGACCAATATTTGGACGCGCAAATATGATTACTAAGCCATTGAAATTACTTAAATTTGTTATTGATTAGATCGTCCAATTGCGTAAGTAGGTAGTGAAAGAGGTTTTGCTTTTTGTGGTACCTAATTAATTTCGCAACGAAATCAATTACTACGAAATCAACGAAAACATAATTAATAATATTAAATCTGATATACCTACTTGCAAGTGAAAGCGTTTACTTAATTATTTCTTTTTGCATTATTGACGTAAGCAGTGATTGAACATTAAAGTTTTTGATTTGATAGCACTAGTTAATAGTTTGACGCTGTTTGCAACCTAGCAATATTTTAGTTGGTGAACGAAATAATCGTATTTCACCTTACAAAGTTCGAAATTGATCATAAATCGCTTTGGTTAATCAATCAATTCAATCTATCGCAGTTCACTGGCTGGCTTCATTCAAGTTATGATTCGATGTTCAGTTCTAATTGTATTATTATCGATAACACAACCAACTCGAAAAATATTTTTTCAAATCTTACTTTTTTGTCTTCAAGAGTTTTGACCTAAATTTTTCAGACTCAACGTTAACTTCTAAAAGGTTTTTTTTTTAAATCCCACGAAAAACTTCAAGAACAAAGAAATATAATTGTAAACGGCCTTCCTCAGCTTAGTCTATTGTCCCAGAGTAGTCTGCTACATCGAAGCTTAATTAACAGAATATTCTGAAAGGTATAAATCAAATGAAGTTGGCCCCTGTTCTCACATTATTTTCACTTGGCCCCTTAAGTCCACAGCAATTTTTTCCTTCTCACGAGAGTGATAAATGGTTCGCGTGAAAAGGCAGAATTCTGTTCTGAACGGTGAATTATTATGATCGCTCGATAAGTATGCAGGAAATTTTCTTATGCATAAAGCGAGTGAGTCCACTTAGTAGCAGATAATATTTTACTGCAAAAAATTATTGGTATTCAATTATACTAATAAAGATTGGACTTGGACTTTACTAGTTCAAATTTTCTATTCCTGATACAATAAATAATAATAATTTATATTATTTTTAACTTTACTTACCTAACAAGCGATTTATAACTTAAATCTTTCTTCTGTGAAAAAGTTGTGAGGAATTCTTTTATTTGGTCTAATAGCCAAGATACTCCATCAACACCTGAAGATGCTCTCGTTAGGAAGTTGGATCTAAGCTAAGCTTGTTATATTACATAAAATGTTTTTAAATATTTTCAATAATTATAAAAACGTAAATTATTATGTAATACCTATACGGATATCAAATCCTAAGAAACATGCCACTTCACCATTAATCAAAACATTTTAATAGGGCCAAAATAGAAAATCCTCATAAATTTCAAACAGGGTGTATGAATACCACAAGCTTGCGAAGGTCCTACCTCTTTGTTTTATATTAAAATTAAACCTTTCATATAAATAGGTATTTTGTTTGTTTATACACAGACACACCCATGCACCGTTTTCATCCCGGTTAGTCCCACTATGCTCTAGTTTCGCTATGCTCGACTCATAAAATACCTACTAAAAAGTTTCACTATGCACGAAATCACATTCGCGGGCAGTGATGAAGAAAACTGTTACAGTGCAATATTTTATTTAATCATTTAAAAAGTAAATTAAGTAATATACCCTATTTTTAATCATCATTAAATATATTAAATCAGGTCAAGCTTTGCCCTTGTTGTGAGAAGCATAATATGTCGAACTGATTTTTTCAGGGTAACCACAACAATGAGCCCTTCCGCGAATCATCCTCTTATTTGTAGTCTATAAAACAAACGTTCATATTCTTAAATTAATGTATCGCTGAAACGAAATGATAGCTCGCACTTTGAGCTCAAAATCTGGTACACTGATGGTCAAGTACACATCCTGTATAAGCGAACATCACAATACATATTTCGCCTACGTAAGAGGATAAAGGTTGTATATCAAAATAAATTGCTGTGTTTTCGTTCTCAGAGCATACTAAATAAACAACAGCAGCGGACATAAGTACTAGGGCACTAAAATTTATAGGCCTGACTTGCGTGGCCAGGCCGTAACTTAGCTTAGACCCCACAAGGCCTAATAACCAAGATGGAAGCATTGTTGTGTACTGATATACGAGTCCCTTTACGGTTCTAAAATCTTCAAGAGTCGTAAAGAGTGTCCTTGAATATTTTATTGCTGATATAGAAAGTGTAGACGCATTTGAAATTTAAGTCTAGGTTAGGTACCATTTTTAGACGCGGGTGAAGTCTTATCTCAGCAGAAATGTGTTTGGTCCATATGCCTGCAAGCAATTTAGTTTGGAATGGGCTAGTGCTCAATATAGGATTGGATACACAAGCCAAAAAATTCACACATGTGAATACGCAACCAAAAGATTCAACTATTTCGACGCGAATAAAAATCCTATTGTTAATTTGGGGAAATACAGACGCAAACCAAAGTCAAAGTCAAAGTCAAAAACATTTATTTCAATTAGACCATTTACAGGCACTTTTGAAATGTCAAACAATATTACATTATTGTCAGTCGGTTTGTCCGTTAGTTGAAGCTAGTTGTCCGTTCCAAAACGTAGATTCCTATGGAGAAGAACGGACAAGAAACTCCATGGTTACTTTTCAATAAATTCTGTTACAATTTCTTTGATTACAGTGATGCCCTAATGTGTGAGAACTATGTTTAGTAAGGTACAAAATAATAATAATATCAACTAGACAAGTGAAAAAACATTGTTTAGGCAGTCAAGAGATGACCAGCACCAACTGACAGCGCCCGTTTACGGACATGACGTGCGCATCAGCACCATTCAACTCAACCATTTTGGAGGGAATCGAACGATCCAATACACACGCCACCGTCAGCGGTACCTTTAAGCGAGCATGACATGCTCTCAACTGCCATACTATAGATAAGCTTAAAACTTAAATAGCTAGGTACATGGCACTCACATTCACAATACACAAAGAACCAAATCGCGATTCCTATGATTGTAAAATTAATATTAAATTCGGAGCTGACTATGAAAATTTTCGTACGCTGTCAGAATATTTTAAAGATCTTGCCAGTTTTCAAGAAAAAATACTTTAGGATAGGTACTTGAAAAGGAACCGATCCTATTACATTCCGGCATTGTTTCAATCTGAGGCCAGACATTGAAATATCCTATTATATTTTAGTACGAGAAATTATTTGCAGTCAAGTTTATTGATGAGCGTACAATGGAGAAAGCTGATGACTTATTACGATGAGAATTCAATTTTGATGTCAGAATTGATTTGAAGGTTGAGTTGTTGGATTTGCTCGATATTTTTACATTGGATTCGAGTCTTTGTAATCATGTCTTATGAAGTAAGTTAATATTTAAACTGTCTAATCAATTAGACTTTTAGAATTTTATAATGATTTTCTGCCCAAATAAACAGATCCCGACAAAACATGTCGGGATCTGTTTATTTTGTAAATGAGCCATAATGATGAAGAGCCATCATTGTTCTAGTATGATAGACAGATGGAGCTATACAGTACGCTAGCATTATGTCTTTTCCTCCTCGGAACACTTTATTTTACGGCTCCTAGTTTGTCATAGTCCTACTCAATAAAATTAACTATATAAAAGATTGGTAGCGAGGTACGGTTAAATATTTCATATGGAAAATTTTATACAAATAATCCAACTTTCTTTCTTGCACACTAGCTAGAAGTTTCCTAAATACATAAAAAAATAAAACAACAATTTAATAAATTATTTAATTAAAATGCTTTACTGGATGAAAATTGGTGACAATATCACTAATACTCTTAAAATTAATATAAATATCAACATCTATCACAACGTTAAGTGAAATATATTAAATCCATTAAAATATTTCTCTTTTAATATTTTAAAAGACTAACAACAGCACGAGCCGAAAGTTTGTTCAATGCTTTAATATCATTATGTGAATGCATCTGCATTTGAATTAATATCAAAACTCTTAAATATTGCCATTTATAATGACGCATACTAAAATCAGGTTCCAGATATTAGTAGTAAAGTAATTCCAATTAAGTTTCCATGTTATGAAACTTTAATTTTGCAAGATTTTTCCGTAAAAGATCTTTATCCATCATTCTGAATTCAGAATCGCTTACATCAAGCAATTAGGACAGAACTTTGATGAACAAGATTTTTTTACTATAACCTGACAATAAGCTACATCTTACTCCTAGGATGATAATTACCAAAAATAACATGTTTCTTATAATCTACTTGTTACTTATTCTTTTTTGCGTTAAGTTCAGTCTTGGATGCTTTGATATTTTGAATGATTTCTGGAATCTCCTCAAGCAATACTTTGCTGTCTATAAGATCGGGATTATCAGCTAAGATGGCTTTGCCCTCCGGACTATCAAGAGTAGGAGCTTCTCCATGGTAGGTGTCTTCAGTGTAGGCACGGTACTGTTTCCTCATGGTGCCATGTAGCTGCAGAATAAAGCATAGATTAAGCTGACATTTTATTGTAGGATTTCAAACTTTTGCTTTGTAGAACTTTTCAAAACGAGACAGAAAAAGATCGCACTGTATCTTGTAAAAGGTTTGATATATTGCCCTATCAGTTTATTAAAACTATCGACTTACAAATCGATCGTCATACTTTAATGTCATAGTGCCAAAATAAACTGCATTGTCATTTAATTCACGGAACAATGGATAATCCAAAAGGTTATAAAATATATTCCCAAAAATTGGCATCCCTATTATATATTTTTGATACGATGAAAAAGTAATGTTGGTTGATTAAAATAGGTCAACATTTTTGACGTGAATTCAATGAACGTCTTCCTAGACGAAAAACATACACTTTTGAAAATTTCCTACTCCTAAAGTTTGAAAGTTACAAAAAGCATAGTTATATTATATCGTTGCGAAGATCCATCTGATGACAGCATAAAAATATATATTTGAATCTCATTTCACCTCCCGCGATGACGTCATAGACCGCGGGAGTAAGCACTAAATATGAGATGTTTTGTCATCGAATTCACGAAAAAAACCAGCGGTAGTAGCTTGACTTCTATCCACCCCATTTTTTTTGTATTGGATGCTTACTGATTATTTGACTTATTAAAATCATCTCAAATTCGTTCAGATCTTAGTGACACAGTAAATTCTTTGTTTATTTATTTAAACAATATTGTCAACTTACTTTATCCCACAAAGACATATTGAAACCGAAGTTGCAGTGGAAAAACTCGTGATGCTGGTCGTGGAACTCAGCATCAGGCTGCCACGGCTGCCACCACTGGGACTTGAAGTTGATGCCGGAGTGGTCGATAATGCCGTGGTAGTATACGTAGATGGCGACGGCGTAGAAGGGAGCTAAAAGAAGAGACAAAACAATGTAACCATGATATTGTAATGATTTAATTTAAAATAATAACCATGGAGTTTTTTGCCCGTTTTTGTCGATAGGATATGGAACGGGCATCTAGTTTCATCATGCTGACTAACTGACCGACTCCTTGACAATTCAAAAGTACCTGCAAGTAGTCTAATTGAAATAAATGCTTTGACTTTGACTTTAGAACTTACCCCAATGTACAGGAACGGTGAAGAGTGGCAGGCACATGGTGAGCTGGACATGCATGATCTCGACCGGGTGGATGGCGGTGACGGAGAAGGCAGTAGGCTGCTTGTACTTGTGGTGGAGCTTGTGGAAGTGCTTGTACAGCCAGGGAGTGTGGTACAGACGGTGTAGGATATAGGTCGTGTAGTCCTGGAATCAAACGATGGTTTCTTACAATTATTTACTATCTAGCAGTGTATTATCTATATTTCTATCTGTGCGATTTCATAACAAAATTTCAGCGAATAAAAATAAAATGTGATACTTTTCCTTATTTAAACAAAGTTAAGAAAATTAAATGAGAACCCAATAAAATAGATAGCAGTGATAGCCTAGTGGTTTAACCATGTGCCTCCCACGGCGAATGGTTCGAGTTCGATCCCGAGGCACGCACCGCTAACTTTTCGAAGTTATGTGCGTATTAGAAATTAATGATCACTTGCTTTAATGGTGAAGGAAAACATCGTGAGGAAACCGGCATGTCCTAGAACCAAAAAATTCAAAGACATGCGACGTCCACCAACCCGCACTGGACCCGCGTGGTGGACTACGGCCCACTCCCTCTCACAGAGAGGAGGCCTGTGTCCCAGCAGTGGGAACAATAAAGGCTAATAATGCAAAAATGCCAATAAAAAAACATTTGTCGAAGAATGCCTTGATAACATTTTATAATGATGAAACGAATGAAGCTTAAAAAGATAAAAACAACACTTACCGAATATAAAAAGATAACGGGGAACTGCAAGAAGAACCACCACCAGCCGTACTCATCGAACTGATAGTAGACGGTGGAAGGATTGCCGTTGTAGATGTAACAGGCGAGGAAGGCGGAGAAGGTACCAGTGATGAGGAGAGACAAGGTTCCCACCATGATCTCATGGCGTTCTAACTCAGGGCTCAGCCACTTGTCAGGCTGGATCTTCCAATCTTTGGCGACGTGCCTTCTGTTCATGTAGAAATACCACTGGAAATAGAAATGAGAGCATAATTATTTAAACTGGTGAATTTCATTTTGTTTATAAGAAAAAAAAACCGGCCAAGTGCGAGTCGTACTCGCGCACCGAGGGTTCCGTATCAGTTTTGGACGTATAAAGTGAAAAAAACCGGACCGCAAAACTAAGTTTGTTTGTGAAAGAATTTTGATGATTTTGAAAAAACTGTACTAGTTAGAAACATCGTTTTATTTTTGTGCAATATTTCGGTCAATTCCTATCAGCTCTAATTATTTCAAATTTTTCGCTCCGAAAACTTCGGAGATAAGGGCCCCCCCCTTATCTCCGAAGTTTTCCGGAGGATCTCCGAAGGATGATATTTTTTCAGACATTTTTCATCTTTGAAATTTTGGACCGCCACTCCGGCCCCCTTTGCAATGAAACTAAAAATATTTTTTTAATTGTTTCATTTGCAATAAAGTGGACAAGCATTCTTTATAACTGTTCCAAATTTCAAGTCGATAGCATTAGTAGTTGCTGAAATAAGCAGGTGTGACAGACAGACAGACAGACAGACAGACAGACAGACAGACGAAGTCGCACCATAAGGGTTCCTTTTTACCATTTTGGTACGGAACCCTAAAAATTAATCATTTTTCGTGGATTGTATAGCACATTATGTTATGTTGCGGAATATAATTATTTCTAATTGTTCCTACCCCATATCGTTTTAATAATCAACGCAAATGATAACCATAAATCTCATAACATGCTCACGATTATAATTTCCGACATTATCGTGACTGTATACTATCAAAACAAAAAGTCACGTTAAGGAACAAATGCTTGAAATGACTTCGTTATATCAACAGCTGTTGTTCATAACTTCGATAATTCCAAGTACGTATGTGATGGAAGTCAGGTCTACAAAATTATTCAACAAAATCCCGATTAAACAGATAACAAGCGGATTGTTACTTATCACAGTGACGTTAACAATTAATTATTCAAAATTATTAATTACCAAGGAAGCAAGGGGTTTGAAATTTTATTAGATTATTGCTTTTGAAAAGGGGAATCTTGAAAAGATATTTGAAAGGGCTATTAATATTAGAATTGTGATAAATGGAGGAAATTCAAACGAATAAATCCGAAACAGATTTTGTTAATAATTGAAATTGATGGAACCTATTTTTTCCTTGATTGGCAGTAGGTACTACGCGAAACTTAAACATTATAGAATAGTTGAAAAATAAAATAATTATATAAAACAGAGTAAATAATTTTCTTTATGACCTAAATTACTGACGCTGTGGAAAATTTGATGGAAACATGTCAAAGTCAAAGTGAAATTATTTGTAATGAGTCCATTTCCGAAATGATCCCAACCGTTGTCAACTTAATTTTCTATTAGAAATTAATTTCAGTTTAAACTTTCATAGTGTAAAATTCCATGATTAAACAAAGTTATAAGGTCAAGCCGGAAGTTTCCTAGACAAAACCAATTTTGTGGTACACTCATGGTCCAGATTTTACTAATAAATTCAAAGTTTTCAGATTAAACGTGTGTGAAATGTTAATGTAGTGATTTGGGATTCCAGATCTATATTAACATTTCACATTTAGATTTAGATGAATTTAGTCTTCCGTTATGTGTTTATGAGAACATTAGTGGACTAAGAAGGTTGGCACCTATGGTAAAAATAGCGGTTTATCTAAAAAGTTTTACAGAATAGCACACTGATTGCTTAACACCGTTGCTATCAGCCTGGCTTTCAATCAATCAATCAATCAATATTTATTTGTGAACATAGGTATACATAAAAGGTCTTAAAATATACATATCTGGTCTCTATGTTCTACCAATTAAGTTGGTATACAAATATTATTTTAAGTTTAAAATTTATAAAATAGAAAATTATAGTTGAGATAGTGTTGAAAATGGCCAATAATTATATAAAATGTCAGTAAATGTGTCAATTCTAAGATAGTTATGTCAGAGATAGTTAAAATAAATCATAAAATGTATTTCAATTCAAAGATAGTTATGTCAGAGATAGTTAAAATAAATCATAATTTGTCATTTAAAAAATCATGTTTGAGAGTTCACGAATATCCATTGCGTGGTTGAGCTAGTTTTTGGGAACACGGATTTAAAAATATACGGTTCAATGAATGTCAAAATCAAATTCATGATGATAGCTACTGTATTACGCTATTAGGGTCCAGGTCACAATATTTGTTGTAAGTTTCAAAAAAATACTTTTAACTGGAAAATTGACGATAGTTTGCTCAACGAATTACAGCGTAACACAATAAAAATGACACCACCTTAAAACATTTGAGAGAAGAAGAAGGAATTGTGTTTAGTGAGAAGATGTAAGTAAAGTGCTAATAAAATCCTCTTACATGTAAGAAACCTCCGATTAAGAAATACATTGACAATGAGACGATATGTGCTCCAACGAAGATGGGTGTAAAGTTTTCCATCTTCAAGTTTCTAGAAGAAAACAGCTCCAAAATGTCAGTCGATGTATTTGTGTTGTTTTGTGTGTGACCACTCAGCTGCTTCAGCGCTGTCACTAGTATTACCACCCATTCTCCTGGAATTAAAGAAAGAATTCATAAATACGCTTAAGATACTACTTCAGAAAACAATGAAAATGATTAAAAAACTTTTTTAACCAAAAAATAACCGACTTCAAAAAGCCACTACAAGGAAAATAATAATTTTGGTTTCGGAAGTCGGTGGCTTTGGTTTTTGTTTGCTTTTTTTGCCACCGACTTCCGAAACCAAAATTATTATTTTCTTTGTAGTGGCTTTTGGAAGTCGGTTATTTTTTGTTTAAAAAGTTTTTATTTTTCCCTTTTCTTTCTCTCGCGTTAGATTGATTTGACGACTTCGTTCAACAGTAAATCTTCTACGTAGTGAGTACATTTATGCATATAACTTTGTACATAGGAATGATTACCTAATGTATTATATACTAAAACCTTCCTCAAAATATGTAGATTACGTTAATGAAAACCCCATCCAAATCGAATCAGTAGTTTTTGAGAAAATCGCGCACATACAAACATACATACATACAAACATAAATACATACATACATACATACATACGGGACGAATACAGAACCTCCTTTTTTGAAGTCGGTTAATAAAAATGTTTTGAAATTGAATTGTTTCAATATTTTGTGCGCTTGGTTTTTTATTGGTCAAATTGTTATAAAGTTGCGTGTTTTTAGTGATTTATCACAATCGATAAATTATTATCAATAATCACAATCATTTTTAGAAACCAAAATTCTATGTGGGTTTTGTTTCTAAGTTAATAAAACCGTAATAAAAAATAGTGACAAGTAGGTACCGTACCTACCTACCAACATTGTAGGGAAACCTATCCTAATGTATACAAAAAAATATATAATAAAAAACTACAAAAATCCAAATAAAGCGCTTGTGAGTTATTCAATATTCCCGATCACGACAAACCAATTCATTTGTCAGCTTTCCGTTTTACAGGTTTTCGTGTTTGTTATTTTTTTGTAATACTGAATCAATTACTTGTGAAACACTATTTCCATTGGCTATATTATTAGTGTTTCAATTTTTTCTACTAGTATTTAGAAGAAAATATTTGTAGAATCTAATGGGCACTTATTATTAAAATCAACAACGTCCCTTATTATTTCAATAAAACGATAAATCTTTGTATAAAGATAGGTAACAATTGAAAATAATTTTCCACTAAATAAATCGGGTCGACGGCATACATTAAATTGCAGTTTATTTACTGTGTAAATAACTCCCGAGCTTTTGGAATAATTTACTCTTAAAATCGAAACAACTCAAAACCTATACATATTCAGCAGTTGTTAACTTTGTTTAAAATGGAATAGATAGCGATTCATCGATAGATAATTCATTAGTCTCTAAACAATTTTGCTTCAAAGTATTTAAAACGATCGAGATTATACTAATTACTATTAACGTATCAGTAGGTAGATGTTTGCATGTTATCGTTTGCTCATTCATGTGTTGACGTAACATTTTCCATTTTTAGAGCAAAGAACATTGTAACTATGTGTTTGGTTCTAATCTTTAGAGTAATGTGGCCATAATAATTTAGACCAGAAAGTGCTGCAATATATTTGAGACATCGGATCACCACAACCGAAAATTGTGCTTGTAAAATAACACGTAACAGTGTCGACACAGGTTGCACCACAGCAAAAACCAATCCTATAATCCATGGCAAAGACAGTGTTCCCGTCACTTTTTCCATCGTCACGTGCTAGGTAGGCCATTGGGTTCTAAATCTGCTGGTACGCTGATGGGGGCTATAGAATAGTAAGACGAATAATATGTGTGAAGATGCTTAAGGCAGCCAATTTATACTAGAGGTATAGTATTCGGCAGGAAAGCTGATCACAGATCGCGCATGTACATTTTGGGCCCAATAGACAATAGACAGTTGACAATAATATCAAATTGTCAACTGTCTATTGTCTATTGGGCCCATATATTATATTATATTACATATTATGTAATAGAGAATAGTCCAATAGACGACGAGCATCGACTGACAAACCAATCGCGTGCAGTCTCGGCGCCCCCCGTCTCTTCATTCCGCCAAAGAGACTGAAAAACTAGCTAATGCGCAGGTGACGTTTGTGATCATAAGTGGTGTCGCTACTTATATCTAATGTTTAAAGTCCTTACTATAAGTTCATATACCTCTTTATCGGTCTAATTTTGAGAACGTCACGCTGTTTCTATAGTTTCATCAATCCGAATACCAATGTCAAAGATAGCTTATCGAATTGATCAATTAGCTTCATTGTCGCGATTACAACATTGTTAATACATACTTGATTATAATAATTGTCGTCAAGAGGATGTTTGAGAGTCGCTTTTTCAAATGTTTTTTTTTATTATATATAACAATGAAATCTTTGTGAGTGAATGTTACATTATGATATTTATCAGCATTGTCATTACCAGGGGTCAATCCATAGCTATCTATAACCGTGGGTCTTATTTGTCTTATTTCATTGACTGATCCATAATCAAAAATTCCTAAGATTAACCGTTGATTTACTGATTTTTATCATACTATTCATAATGTGTCCTTCACATTGTCACAGTGACGAACTTTTTAACTATCTTATCATAATTATTTTAATACAGTTGACATGATTTAGTAAAATGATTTATGACTATAAACTACATAATATATCAATTGAGCACGGCCAACATTTAATTTAGACGTGCAGAATTAATCATCATTACAATTGGCGGACCACTATGCAGAACCCGTATGATCAGTGGTCTGCACCATTTATTAAAGTTACGAATATAAAATGAAATCGTCACCAGCAATTAATTCTTGGCTAATAGTTACTGGCTTAAATTTAGATAAATATTATATACTTAGTGATCAAAATAATGAAATAATGTTGGTTGAATTTATCAAAATACCAAATCAATGACGACGAAGACAAAGAAGAAATAAAACAAATTGGATAGGTACTGTAATGTCTTAGGTTATTTAATAATAAACAAAAACGAGAAAGAAGTTTCAAGCACATTTTTCTATTTACTTATTAAAAGAAATCATAATATTTTAGAAAACAAGTGCCTTCTTGTTGGTGTCGTTTCAATTGTCTAAAAGAGTTATAAAACTTTACTATTTTATATTTTAGATGAAATTTTCTTTAGTGCTGTAAAATTATTGTTACTAGTAAAACTCGTAGATTCGTACAAAAAATAAAGAAATTGAGTAACATACCTCTTAAAGTAGCTCCAAATGTGAAGACAGCTAGTGTGGCAATGAAAGTTGTAATAAACTCTGGTATTCTTTCAAAGAAATTCTCAAGATTTGCAGCATATTTCTCTATCCATTTCACGCCATCTGTCAGGGGTTCCCAATATTTTGGTTTCTTTTCTGCTTTATTCTTCGCTACACCGTTACTGTCTTTGACTGCTCGTTGCTTAACTTTAGCTCCTGTCATCCTGTAATCATTATTTTGGTCATCATTATTATACTTGTTAGTAAGCTTTGACTTTGGATATAGATAGGTAGAAACGATTTGGACTAAAGGATTAATATTATTTATTGTTATCAATTTAATGATAGCTACTGCAACAAATTAATATCTTACGTCATAATATAACTTAACCGATAAAAATTGGCGACTTATTTGCATCTTTATTATGGTATAATTTGACTAAAGGAAACTGGAGAAACATAATTTGATTAGTTTCTTTGTTTCTGAGATGGATTGCTTGCCAGTAAAGTTGCTATATTGCAAATCCGACAATATTTAAAGGGCATAGCTAATTATTCTAAGCACATGGACCCCAAGCTATTGCAATTGTCTTACAATTGTGTCAGAATAGTACTTCACTAGCAAATAAAGACCTCAAAACTGTCAAAACCACAGTCAAAACCAACGATAACAATGTCGATATGAGACCATTCTGAAACAATTATGACACAATGCAATAGTAGACTTGGGGCCCAGGAAACTTTAAGATAAAGAAAAACAAATCAAAACAAAGGAAATTTCATAAACAGGTGCTACTGAGTAGTAATGCATTCGCAGAGAGGACGTCGGAAGCAGATCATAATAGCATCGTCTTTTACAAGAGTTTATACTATTCTAATCTTACCTGTATTCTTTAAATTTTCAGCACCACATCAAACACGTCTTTTTTGCACTAATTATCATCACCAAATGAACTCAAATACTCGGATTTTTTGCACACTTGAGATAGATAAACACAGGTATACGTGCGTATAATTAATATTACACAGATTATTTAATTTATCTGATTAGTATTTGCTACCGATTATATTGTATGTTAAGTTCCTATTGCGATTGTATTTAAACTTTTGGTCCAGTAGAGGTTGTATCAAATCATTCTATAGAGTATCAGATTTGAATTTCCTCGTTGCTCATGCAATAATATTATTAGAGGGTTTTTGTTTATTCAATTTAATAATTGATTTTAATGATCTAATACATTAGTTTTATCTTCATCAGATCCGTGTTAGTCATTTGTTTCAGGATAGTTGGCAAAGTTTCATTTGGTAGGTTTTAAAAGAGTCTTAGCACGTATATCTCCAAATTCTTTATTGAAGGTTTACGATTGTCCTTTTTTCTTGCTTTTGTTTTGTTAATTCTCAACTGATAATCGATAGTCATTGTTTGAAAAGAAAGCTGTAGAACCTTATCGCTTAGCTAGCGTGCGTGACAGCACGGAGTATCGTTTGCGTCATTTATTTAGACTTCAACGAACAATATTCATATTTTTGGTAAATTCATTAAATTAAGCATAATTACGGGAAAGTACAACTTACTTAAAGTCTACCCCAAGATCTTATACCCTACTCCGATCCTGCGCTGCGGTCATCTAACAGCAGTACAGCAAGAATCTGTACCTTCATTTTCATTCAAATTCATCAACGTTTTCTCTTAAATGCATTTACGAGTATTACCTATCATGTTTCCAGACCATGCTAAGTACAATCAATCTAATCATCTTAATTCAGTCTGATACTGGACAAAAGTACAAGTTGTGCCACGATGGCCAGTTCTCCACCATCATGACCAAGTCCAATTAAGTGGCTTAGTGAACTCTGTAGCACATCTTTTGATTTGATCATCGAAATGTCTAAATATTTATTTCAATTAGACCATTTACCGCTTGAATTGTCAAGAAGTCTAGCAGACATCAAATTAGTTTGTTAGTTTCAAAGCGTAGATTTCTATACAGATGAGTGGGCTAGAAACTTCATGACTAGCTCTTTTAGGTATTTTTGGGATCACTACTCAATATTTTTATACCTGCCATGAGATCACAATATTATAGTTTGTTCATCATAATACCTAGTCATCATTACCAGTCACTAACTGTTCCCCGCGGTTTCAACCCCATTGTTCGGCTTCTAAGGGTCGTAGCGTAAATATACTATTCCTCGTAAATTTGGCTATCCTATACAAAAAGATTTTTTTAAATCCGATTGGTGGTTTTAGAAATTTGCGTGTTCAAACAAACAAACAAACAAACTCTTCAGCTTTATAATATTAGTATAGATATAGATAATTATAATCATAGCTGGGTATACTTACATTGTACACAGATTACTATTAAATCTCCAATTAAGATTATAACATTATCACAAAAAAGATAATGATTAATAATATCTTTACAAAATAACTGTCAATAGATTTGCAGGTGTTACACAAGAAATGAAATATTTTGAATATAAATAGGAAGATAATAGTTATCGATCAATCATCCTATTATCTTATATAACAATCTGCTGGTAATAATGAGAACAGTTTTCCGAGAAAATTTCTAAAATAGGACTAGCACGCGTAGCATGAGCACTATAGAAACGGGTTTTGTCAACGGAAGAATAGACAAAATGACAGATTGCAGAAAGATTTCTTCAGTCGACAAAAGTCCATAACGCCAAACACGAGTCGCCGCGTGCTCAGGCAGAAGAGGTAACGAGTTGGTTAGAACTTTGTCTATTCTTGGTAGAATAGACATGGATGGAATAGGTAATAGTAATAGATGGTAGGATGGTTATGTTACGCATGCTATGAGAAAATCTGAGCAGTGGTCAATGGCCCAGCGCTAACGACAGCTCCAGGTGTGTACTTTACTTTGTACAACTCATTTGATATATTTCGTTAACGCTAACATAAAAGTTACTTGGCTAGGGACCCAAGTTCCCTTACGATATTTTCCTTTACCGTCAGTCACGGTTGTCTCAAGATCATTGGTAGGTACTTGCCTAATTTAAAACCAACAAACCAGCATAACCTTATTATTACCATTATTTCGAGTTTGTTCACTGAAAAAAACTATTCAACAAAACAGTTGAACGAAATAATTTTTACTCATAATAATCTTTCGCTTTTAATATTGCCTTTATAAATCTCTTGATTATTTTCTAAGCAACGTTATCAAACCTGATAACCTCGGCCTCATTATCGGTTAATTGAGAGTTTACGGATTTATAATTACCTGTATCTATCTAATATTTTAATTATACGTGATCTTTTCATACCTATAATGTATAACATTATCAAAGAAGGAAACAATACGTGTATCCATCTGTCCATGTGTGTGCTTATTATTTTCCAAACAGGTGGTTATGTGCGATTACAATAAGCGTTTATTGGTCTTATAGGCAAAGACGGCTGCGATTCGGTTTGATTGCTCTATCTATATAGCATCAAGTTGTAATTCCTGAAGGGTAGGCAAAGGTCCCTAGTACGCACGCCCTGAAATGTGGGCGTTGTGTTTAAAGTTTCATGTAGGGCGGTCTGATTTAGAATGAATTTGAAACTTTTCAGTATAGTTACAAGCATTATAATTATAAGCTTTTTCAAGCCGCGTTGAAACCTGAAAATTTCATGACATTATTATAGTCAGTAACATTATGTAGGTATGTACTATGTACCTACTGATAACGCTACTACTAACGATTACCTTCATAAAATCTACTATGTTTCGATAAATACTTTAGATTTAGAAAACCATTAATTAAAAACTTTAAAATGTTAATAAAAAAAACAACCTTATTTATTTATTTTAATAAAATGATTTTTTAAAAAGCCAAAACCGCAAAACAAACATCACAATGTGATTACAGTGACATCTATGAGATGTTTCGAATATTATTTATATTATCGTGTAAGATACGTTTGCTAGGTAGAAGCATAAAGTTTTAGCAGATGGCACTATTCAAAAGTTTCACTGCCTGCTTCATTACTCCATTTGGACATTTATATTAAATAATCTTTATTATATTTAAAGGATTAATAATGCAGAAGTACAGTATCGACATATTTGTTGCAATGGTATCATTTCAGTTCTTGTAGCGACATCTAAAAATAAATGTTGGAATCTCCACCAACGTCGTGTGATGTACTTTTATTGCAGTTCGTGATATGTTTGATAGATGGCGTTATTTACCACTTTAACATAATATCAATCTACTTTTTTTTTAACTTTAGCTATTAAGTACCTACATCTTAAGAATAACGAGCTGTTGCGACGTGAATTTTGTTTAAACATTATATTAAAAATCAAAACAATCTAGATTATACTTCGCATTTCAGAATAATATTTTCATTTCCTACGATCGATTTCATCCGTTCAGGTTTTGGCACAATCCACATCCAATGTTAATAATATTATTTTCCAACTCGGCTTTTTAAAACTTTTATACTTACCCGTCGCTTAGCTTCAAACCTATTCTGTTATTAAATACTTTCTGATCCCCCATTGAGTGTTCCAGATCAGTGGCGCGACTGTACGACAGTGCGCGATAACACAATTACCTACACATACATACCTAGGTAGGTACTTATGATCTGGACCAATGAGAAGATAAGCGTTGCAAGATTTACATACCTACTTACTTTTATTTCTCTCATTTCGATTTATCTATAAACTAGACTTGCCCGCGACTCCGTCCACGGGGTTATTCCCAACGGACCACGTAGTCGGTGGGGCGAGTTGCACCGACCACGTGGTCCGTTGGGAATAACCCGTCCACGTGGACTCTAATAAGTTAACAGTGTGACCATTTTGAATGAGCTCTTAAGTGTAGGATGGCTAGTACTACCTACTAAGAGGTCAAGCTGTCAAGCTGTATCTCTGGTTTCTCCCATCGGAATCAGATAAAATATGGCTTAGATTTTAAGTAGGACCCCACGCTATTGAACTGTGAAAATCACATCAAAAATCCGTTCAGTACTTTTTGCGCGATGCGCGCACAAACAGACTAGGTATTCTATTTGTGGTCCACGCGGATGGAGTCACGAGCAAAAGCCTAGTAGGTATTTATTATTATGTATTCTCAACTGCATGTAAAACAGCACCTAAGCACTTAGTAGTTATCTACATTACGTCCGCCACGTTCATAGCCGGCGGCATCACGTTCACAAAGGGTGCAACCGGAACGCGACCGGCGACCGCTAATCCGACCGCTCATTGTGATGCGGACACCCGCGGCGGTTGCGTAGAGATGAGGAAGTGTATCGACTGTGCTGATAAAATAGGACACGCAAATACAACCAGAAGCCCATTTTTTGTAAATAAATAAGTTCAAATATAGATCCGATTTGGTTCCGATCTAGTCTGTGTCTTATGTTTCACAAATTAATGGTATTCTCTTGTCCGTCATCAAATCAAAAATCAAAATCAAAAGTCATTTATTCAAAGTGGGCTAAATGATTAGCACTTTTTGAACGTCAACATACATAAGACAGCCCCCAAAAACGCCTGCCCTTCACCGCTTCCTAGTGTTTTAGCTGCGAAGAAGAAACGGCGCAAAAAACTCCCAGCAACACAATTCTGTCTGTCAATTACTTTTATATAAAATTATATAAATCAAAAGAAAAATTAAATAAAGTTAAACTGAGGTTTATCTACGACATCATCGACTGATTGATCAACGCATTACCTGAACCACTTGTCGCAGGGATGTAAAATTTTGAGGACGTATTTCTTATTACGATGTAGGCATCCGATAAGTATTTTTGAAAATTTCACCCCCAACAGGGTGAAAAAGGGTGGCGCGAGCGAAGCCGCGGACAAAAGCTACTTCAGCATAAGAAAATACCGTTTATGACATAATATAATTATGATATTGAGACTAGATCGCAACCAATCGGATCTTATGTGTACTCGTATATTTAGAACATTTTTATTTACGAAAATTGGGCCTCTGAATTGAAATCAGCGTATGGGCTAATAGCACCAAACTCTGTTAGTTGCTAAATTAATGTCCCGTTATGCAATATAACGTATTTACTGTCTCACTATGCAAAACTGTCAAAATGACAACCGTCCAAATAGATCACTATGGAATAATTGCTCTAATAATCGCTTAAGTTCCTTCATACCTAGAAAGTACAGACACAAATCCCCTTTACATAATTAATTCCGCAGCTGTCAATAATACTTTGTCACCGACATATGCGCGACACAATTATCGACATCCGACACATCGACACGTGTATCTATCGACACGTGTATGTCGATACTTGCCACCCACCGAATTGTAGTGATTAGTTTTGTATTGGATCACCACTCGTGCCGCGGACAGGTCGGGTTGCTACTAAATGGGGAGATTTATTTGATACAGTTTACTGTGGTTTGTAGTAATAAATTGTGGTATATAGGTCACATTTTCCAATTGTGTGTGGATGGCCAAATCCGAATCTATAAGAATTAAAGAAAAATACTCAAAGGAGTCTTGGTGCCGATTTTGATGAAAACTAGGAAGGTAATAATAGATACAAGGTATTATTAGCACTAAAAAGTCCCCTGCAGTGGCCACAACCGGCGGTTGACACAAAAATAAATTCGTTAGAGTGGCCACTGCCAACCGCCGGTAATGCCAAGTTGAGCCCTGACACAGCGCACCGCGCGGTACAAATTCGGATATTACTTTGTCTATGCATGTGTAATCTCTTTCCTTTATATCTTAAAATGTTCGTGAAAGACCAGGCTAGCAATAGTTCCATACATCCACTAATGCTTCAAATCAAATTATATTCTTGTACTCGAACAAAAAATCGGACTTGACATTTCGAACAAGAATCAAGTTGTCACACGTCAACGGAATTTTCGCCGGTCGGTGCTAGTTTTGGTTAGGGCTCCATGTAATAATGTTTATTGTGATATCGTGAGCTTATTATATTCCACGGCGATTGATATGACCTTCATCAGTAAATTCGAAGGTTTCCGTGTATATTTAGAGCTCTCAAGTGGACGTGGTGAAAACGAACAAAACGCGTGAAAAATGTGTTCTCTTATTTTTATCTTTTTTATTATTTATCCAAATTACATGAAACTTACACAGCGTATAGAAAATATTATATAGATTGTAAATATACGTTTTACATAGGTCGTTTATCGAAATAGCGAGTTATAGTGTTTAACGGAAGTGCAAAAATAGTGCGAAATTAGTGCGAATTAGCTCGAAAATGGGTGCGAATTTGGCCACGTCGCGGTTTTGCACAGAAAAAATAAAATATGTACGCTATATTTATTGCATCATCCGACTGTGCCGCTAATAAGGACTAAATTCTGGGAAGTAATTTAATGACATACCATATTGCCTAAAGGAAAGTATTGAATTTTAATAACTTGATTCATATTTTCAAGTATTCATTTATGCCCGTTTTCACCAACACGAAGAGACACCTAAGTGAAATGTTTAAATATGAAAAGGAGTTCCCTGGCGCAAAAAAACATGTCACTAACAACCAGGCGAGAACTATGGACTACCCATGGTTGTCGCCTAATGGTTAGTGATATGTTTTTTAGCGTTAGGTAAATTCTTTTAATATTTAAACATTTCACTTAGGTGTCGCCTAGTGTTGGAAAAAACGGGCATTAGAGTCATAGGTTAAACTTATGAAAAAACGTATAAAAGAACATGATATCCCAAATAAGAACTCCCAAATCATAACCGCACCGTCTGCGACATCTCATTTCAGCCGTCTTCCACCGGCATTAATCACGGCCGTCCGGGCGGTCTTTTGTGAACGAAATTATGGCACACCATGAGTTATGGCACGAAATTTAATGTACTAACCCGGCACAATGGCTCATTGATTCCGTAACTGACTAATGTTCTGCGGACACGCTATGAGAGTGATGTATGGGTTAGTTTGTATCGTTTTGTGGGCGGCAAGTGATAGGATTGAAATGGTAATGTTTAGTTTTTGGTGAGCTAGACATTGTTTCAACTATTTTATGACGAAAATAATATAATTACTTACCGAAGTCGTTTTTGAGGTAACCTCTAACCCCCTAACTTATAGACGATGATTAAATTAAACAGCTCTTATGCCAATTGTCATCTCTATTCATTGTCATACAAATGACAAGGATATATTGTATATTTTAATCAGTGGTTAAAGTTAGGAGACATCTTTAAGTAGGTAACGGGGTAATTATAGAGGGTGGCAGGTTAGACAGTGGAAATATTTTAAGGGGTCATTGTACCCATCATTATGAACAACTTTTACTATGGGACCAACCCTGAAATCGCGAAAAAAAAATCAGCTGTTCCATACATTTATGTTCACAAAACTCAACAAAATGTATGGAACAGCGGATTTTTTTTTCGCGATTTCAGGGTTGGTCCCATAGTAAAAATTGTTCATAATGATGAGTACAATGACCCCTTAAAATATTTCCACTGTTTAACCTGCCACCCTGTATTGTGTTGATAATTTCGTCTTAGTCTTCAGAATTTTTAAACCCTTCACTGATAGCTCTTTACTTTCAAACTAATTTGATAAGAAAATGGCAGTAATAAATTCATATGATGCAGAAAATCCTCGGCCTGCTGCGTAGTCTAAAAACAAAACTAGATACAAAATACGTTTTACCTATCTACATTATTCAAACTTTTTGTGACACAAGACGAGACGTATTAATATAATTTTATTGTAAAATACAGCCTGATTCAGAAATATTTTTTGGACATCTACTGTAGCGGCGAGACCAAATGCACAAACAGAATACGTAAAATACAATAAATATTAATTATATACCCATGAAATTAAGCCATATCATTTTACAATTACTAAGTAAATCCAAAAATTGATATTCATAATTACTTCTAAAAAAAAGTACAAATCCCTTCGTCATCCAGTAAGTAATCAGTAATAGGAACCCGCTTCATCATTACGCCTAATATTGAGAGTAACGTCGTCGGCTATTATAATACGGTGGGTAGCGAGTTCGATTCCCGCAGGGTGCCGTCCGGGGGTCCCGGGTATTACGCTCATAGACTAAAATTAAAGACAGGATTTTGGTATGTTGCAGTTTTTATTAAACATAAAAGTTATATTATATTGCACAATATATAGTTGGGCGGTGATAATATGCTATCCACAGAATTTCGACAAAATGTTGGTTATAACGATTGCTTATCACCGTCCAGTTATTATTAATTTGTGAACACATTCGTGAAGAATGAACTTAAATGCTTTTTGAAACGAAAAAAATGCATCGGGCTTGCTGTCTAGGCACGCCTTTGCCTGGTATCATTTCTTACATTAAACTTTATGTTCATTTATCCTTGTAAAAATGCTTAAAAATAGGTAGGAAATCAATGCAAGTCACATCTGTTCCCATTTACGTAATCTGTGTACCACTTTCAGGGTTCAACAGAAAGGGGTCTCTCTCAACAGGAGGTCAAAAATAATCCCGGCATGATTTTGAAATTGATACAAAATTTGGTTTCGTTCAATAGCCGTATTAAATATTTGGAGCTTTTGTTATTAAGATTGAATTGCATTCAATGGGTTTAGACAATCTTTTTATGCGGAATAAGTCTCATTTGTAACATAATGATTTTCTGATGATAATGAATTTTGTTTGCAGGCAACTGTGAACGGAATGAGGTTTTATACACAGGGGTCCTGGATCCTGCTATTGATGGATTATAATTATTAAATTAGTTTAGAGAATTTTCGACGTGGTTTCTGTTACAATACGAATAGACTACCTTGAATTTTCTCACGAGAAAGCGACTGCAGTAGTCTTACGAATAGCAATTTTTTTTGTCTATACTTAATCTGAATTTTACTTTTGTTTTTGAATGATTATTGTATTTTTAATCTGTGATTTGACTGCCAGCATGATTATCATACCTACTATCGTAAAGGATGATTTATTTTGGTTTTAGCACCAATTTTTTGTCATAGAGATTTATGTGGTTTTGATAGCAAATAATGTACCTACTTAATAATGTTAATTCTCTTATGGGGAACTCAGGGCAATATCTGCTTTTTTTAATATTTTATTCAAAACATACAAGTTGGTCATCAATGTTTCTATAAAATCCATGTAATTTGTTGTCAATGACAAAATAATTTGGCAATTTATATAATTTTGCATTTTTTCCAAATCTCACCTTAGTATATAATATAATAGAATTTTCAACAATATCCCGTTTCCATTCAATTAACATTATAATGGTTGAATGAATTTTAAGCACTTATTCTCTCCGAATTTAATGTGCTATAGTACTATGGAAAACTGTACTTCTGACGACTCCTACCTACCCACAAACGCAATAAAAGCCTTCACCCCACAATACATGTAATATGATATAATAAAATTGCCAACATAAAACACAGGAGGCTGCCGCACATTCCTCATCTTTACGATGTCGATTCGCCCCAAGCCCGCTATTTTTACTATCCCGGGTCATCCCTTAAATTCTTTTTATTGCTAGCCTTGTAAATCATGGCGTAATGCTCCAGTGCATTATCCGTGGGGAAACTTCATTATGGCCGTTTTAATGGTTCGAAGGAGCGATAAAATCTAGCTGGTGGCGAGCGAGCGGCCGGCAAACGTAATGGTGGCGGTGACTGTTTGTTTGACTGGAAACTGGGATACGTTCAGGTTTTTCCCTCCAGAACGCCAATTCTCGTAAATAAGAATGTTCAAAATATAATTCTGATTTGGTTTTGATGTAATCTAAATGCCTTATATGTCACAAATGGTGTTCTAATGTACTAAGTACTAAATGATAACGTCAAACGGATAAGAGAATACCATTTCTGACATAAATGGCATTGAGATTAAATCGAAACTAAATCGGAACTCATTTTTATTTACGAAAACTGCTCTTCTTCTATGAAACATTAAAACTGTCTTGTTTCGGTTTGAAAAAACCGAAGATGGTTATTTTTTTTATTACTTACCTACTTCATCTCTTTCTTCTCTTCTACGACTTCTCGATCGACAAAGTATTGTATTTAGACGGCAAGGGATTGACTCTAAAATAACGTGTCTCGATTGTGTCAAGTAATAAAAACATTAAATCAAATCAAATCAAAATATTAAAGTTTTAACAATACTAAACTTCTCCTTGTGTTCGCATTCCAACAATTTTAAACCATCTACACCAGGACTGTCCCCCTATTCTCAAAAACAGTACTCTTCGCAATAATAGCGGGCGATACATCACGCGCAATTTGTTGCGATAGCTCTACGATAGGTGGTCTGCGAATGGCGCTCCACCTACTTTATTGCTCTCTAAAAATGTTAGTCCACACGCTTTCTTGTGGGTTTTAAAAGAAAGTTTAAAAAAAAAGGTCTTGTAACCTTCTGTTTGCTTGGTACGTACGGCTACGGTATGCCGTGCGTATTTACGGAAATTGGCGTCCTTTTGGGTTTTTAAGCAGTGGACTGTAATAGGTTGTACCAAAACTGCTTCTTCAGAAGGCAGATCTTGTAATGAAGATGTGTATAGAATACTTATATTTATAAGCATAAAAGCACGTGTAAAATCTCTGGTTATGATGAAAAATATGATGAATTTTGCTGTGGAACCAGTGGAACTCCCTGCCAGAGTCTGTGTTTCCCGATAGCTATAGGAGTCTTCAAGTCTAGAATAAATAGGTTAGCACCAAGTGAGATACCTAGGGTTAAATGCAAGCCTATCAATTATTATGATAAGAAAAACTGATAACTTTATTTTTGAAGTCCTGCGTGCCCATCAGGCTCAAAAATGACGCCATTTCTAACAATTTTCGCCATCACTAAACGTCCCTGTTCACATTAAGTGTTCATAATAACAAATTGAATTGATGCGGCCGGCTGATCGGGCCGCAATTAAGGCGGGCTGCTATAAATCGGCGCGTATCTGATTTTGAACATGAAAGAGGCGTTGCGGCCCGACAGCGAGTAAGCAGTCACGAGGTACAATGGGAGGGATTTTTTAACGATAAAATTCATAATATTTATGTAAATTATGATTAGGGATCTCAGCGTACCTGTAAGAAAACTGTTAAAAATTTTACATAAAAAATAATAACTGAAGCCCAATTCTCGCAAATAAAAATGTTCAAAATAACGTTCCGATTTGGTTCCGATCTAGTCTCAATGCCATTTAAGTCACAAATGGTATTCTCATATACCTACCAAATAACAACATCAAACGAATTCTTATCCGTTCTATCCGTCACAAATGGTATTCTCTTGAATACTATTTGTGACATAATATGAGATATACTTATTTGAACATTTTTTTTACGACAATTGGGCTACAGAATAACTGCACCAAAAGACTGAGAAAACATGAAAATTAACCATGTTCAAAAATTAGCAGATCTTTATAAAAATGAGCTGCCTAGAACGTGAATTCCAGGCAAAGGATTCCTAGCATCCGATTTTTTTCTTAGCTTGTCAATGGCAATCTAAATTGTGTTAGCTACATCAATTTCAATAGTCTCCATAAGTTTTCTTAACGCGCAAGTGTTAGGTGGGTATGTTGCTAAGAGTCCCATCGTTTCGATATCGGAACAACACCAGATTTGCAGTTTAGTAAAAACTATCTGTTCACTTTCATTGAGAAGAAAGTGCACAGATAGTTTTTCTTCGACTAACCTAAAGTCTGAATACTTGAATGAAAAATTATACAGACTCATTGTGCCTCTGTGCACAAAACTGTACAAATGTTTCGCTCACATGTTAACATATCGTTTGACGTCGGACGCACCCCTTTGTGTCCGATTCGATGCCGACGTGTTGAAGAACATATCAGCGTTACAAAGCAGTGAGTCCAATTCCTATTGGTGTTGGAGCTATAATATATATTATAGGCATTACCTAACATGCCGTAGAATGATATGGTAAGGGAAGGGGGAAAGAAGTAATATTAAAGCTTTTTGTGAAAGAGCTCGTCCGGGAAAGTACTACCACTATACCCGTTTCCATGGGGTACCATCAGGAAGAAAAAACATTTGTTCAAATAAATCTCAATAGATGGCGTTATTTGTATCGATTTTTTATTGAAGTTTGTGTAAAATTCAGGACCTGATATAATATATGAAAAATATTTCACACTATCGTTCTCTGTCATAGATAGAGAGATGTGTGAGCTCACTCATCTCCATAAGGGCACATTTTCGCTCGATGTAAGTACGGTGAGGACGTATCTACGATTGAAATCCTTGGAAAAGTCTTAAAAAAATTACGCCAGTCCAATTCTTTTCATAAAAAAATATTGAAGGTCTACGAACAGAAGCCACTGTTAAAGATTCCACATTTGATATATTCGAGCACAATAAATATTATTACAAAAATGGGGAAACAGAGACACAAATCATGTCCGTATCGGGCCGGCCTCGTAAATATCGGGTCGTGAGAGCACCCTGCCTACCGCCTCTAGATACAACGGAAGATGGAAATTTAATTTCGATTTTAGTTTTGTTAGTATGATTTAGTTCTGTTGCTGCAAGGTGGTGTACATTATTTTAGCTTCAACTAAATATACTGCTGATTGCTAAGAGATATTAATGAAATGCTACTGAAAATATAATACACGTATCTATATAATTTCGACTGCCATCGATATACTAAGAAAAGGAAGAATGAATTCGTCTTTTGTGACAGATTTGCGTCAATTAGTAGGCCACCAAAACTGAGTGTTATAATCTTAGCTGGGGTAAGAAACAACCAAATGACCATATTACCATTCATAAATTCACTAACACTCTGGTAGGGGGATCCTCCCTTTTCAATAGAGGGGCATTCCACTTTGTTCCTCCATTTCCCCAAACGGATATTGTTGAATGTTTTTGTTTTTTTTTTTCCTTAACTCCAAAATTATGACATCCAACACCACACTAAGGCCCGTATTACAGAACGATACTCGAGCACCGATCTCTGCTTGAGCTTAGATTCAACCAATCAAATGGTTTTAAATCTATGCTCAAGTAGGTAGAGATCGGTGCTCGAGTATCGTTCTGGAATACGGGCCTAAATGACACTAGCCTCTATACATAACTACGACTACCGTATCTAACAATCCATTCACACAAGTCACGCGAGCCAAAACGAAATCATCAACCATGCAATAATCATCAGTTTAACACCTGAATCGTGTCACTGACGCCATTTCACATAAATTACTATAACGTTTGTATAGCGGTCGCATATTGTCTGACAAAGCGTAAATTACTGTTGCAAATCACTGTTGGTGTGAGCGGTGATTTTGGGAGGACATAATGCATTGTGTTTGATAATGATGTCAAATACCTGTGTAATATGAATACATCAACGTAGTCAAACCGTGTTTATGAGATTTGAATGAAACGATTAGTGACAAAGCTCTTCCTGGCGTTAGATATTATAATTATAATGACAGGTTTTTGTTGATTTATTGGTAATATTAATTCCGTTTATTTTATTGACACTTGACTAAACTTTGAATTTAGTCGAGTGTCAACAAAATAAAAATTAAGAACGAAACGACAACGAATTTAAGAATTTTATACACTGGTAATCTGCAACACGGAGACACGTTAGTTAGTAGGTACAGACAATTTATTTAGTACTAGCACTTCGCCCGCGACTTCGTCCGCATGTCCCACAGGAACTGTGCGTTTTTTCGGGATAAAAAGTAGCCTATGTTACTCAGTGATAATGTAGCTTTCTATTAGTGAAAGAATTTTTAAAATCGTTTCAGTAGTTTCGGAGCCTATTCGGTACAAACAAACAAACAAACAAAAAATCTTTCCTCTTTATAATATTAGTATAGATTTATTTATTACATTAACATTCTATTTCATAGAAACTATTTCAAATCTTAGAAATACATAGTTGTTTTTGTTTATTGAAATGACCTTGTCTTGATTGCCTCCACTTCTGCCCAAGATTTGACATAGCCGTTACAGCATTCACTCACGACCACCTACAAATGTGCTTACCCCATGGGAGCAAACCGCATGACTGTACCATTAGGTTACTAACCAAACTATTTGCACAGTCGACACAGTCTGCACAGGCGTTCGTTACCGCACTAAATCACACACGATTGCATGCATACACACATATACACAGTACACATTTGTGCATGTTGCTGTGAATGTGCGAAACTTTTGGCTGTATATAGAAACAAAATCGGTCTTGCACAAGTACGGAAGTCTTGCAAAGTTATACCTACTCCAGCCGGCCTAGCATGACCACGATAGAAAAGGGTTTTGTCTATTTCTATGTAGACAAAACCCGTTTCTATCGTGGTCATGCTAGGCTGGCTGTTTCTAGTTTCAAGTGGACATAAAGTGCCTCCTCGTCGGCATTTCATCTTAGCAATGCAACAAAATGTTTGCACAACACTTAATTAGGGTTCCGTACCAAAATGATAAAAAAGGAACCCCTATGGTGCGACTTCGTCTGTCTGTCTGTCTGTCTGTCACACCGGCTTATTTCAGCAACTACTTATGCTATCGACTTGAAATTTGGAACAGTTATAAAGAATGCTTGTTCAACTTTATTGCAAATGAAAAACGTCCAAAAATATTTTTATTTTCATTGCAAAAGGGGCCGGAGTGGGGGTCCGAAATTTTAAAATGGGGTTACTAGGTCAAGTGACACATCATATGAAAGGGCTTGATCTGCACATTTCAAAGTATATTTTTATTTTATTTTATGTCTCACAGTTTTCGACATATGATGAAAAATGTCCAAAAAAAATACCATTCCCTCCCCCCTTATCTCCGAAGTTTGCGGGGTGAAAAATCTGAAATAAGTAGAGTTGATAGGAATTGACCCAAATATGGCACCAAAAATAAAACGATGTTCTTAACTAGTACAGTTTTATCAAAATCATCAAAATTCCTTTACCAACAAACTTAGTTATGCGGTCCGGATTTTTTCACTTTATACGTCCAAAAATGATACGGAACCCTCAGTGCGCGAGTACGACTCACACTTGGCCGGTTTTTTTTTATTGTTCTGTAGTGATCCGTTTACTTTTAGAAACTTGTGTCATACATACCACATTACCTATTCTCTTAGGAAGCATAAAATTACCTAACTAGCATTTTGCCCGCTAGCAACGGGAACTGTGCAATTTTTCAGAATACAAAGCCTAGTACCTAATCAGGAATAATGTAGCTTTCTACTAGTGAAAGAATTTTCAGAATCGGATCAGTAGTTTTGGAGATTACCCTCCACATATTATACACAAACTCATAAAATTCCCACTGTATGTTTAATATTAGACTAGACTACCTTACAGTTGACGGAAAAACGTAACAACTCCAATTTCAAACATGCCCAGTAACATATCGTACACACGCGGTAGTGTTGGGACAATGCGAGCTCGATGTCTCGATATGAGCGAAATATGCTAAATTCAATAAAGCTCACGACCCGCAGGTGCGTAGGGGTGGCTGGATTACAAAAACAAGTTTAATTATTTCGGTTTTGTAGGGTTTCAAGTCTACTTATCATGTGCCATAGGTACTTATCACACAATAATCACAGTGATATTATAAATGCGAAAGTTTCTGTGTGTGTTTGTTACTCCTTCACGCTGAAACAGCTGAATAGGTTTGGATGAAATTTGACAAAAAGGTAGCCTGGAACCTGGCCTGAATATCACATAGGCTACTTTTCATCAATTTTCAGGCAGGCGAAGTTGCTGGAAAGCCTAGTAAAACCTTTAGTAGATCACGCGTTATAACAGTGTCAAATGTCAAAATTATAACTGACCGCCACCGCAGGCGTGTGTCTAGACGACACTTAAATTGCGGCCCATTTTTACGCGAAAATAATATATTTACGCTATTCCAACCCAATAGTTATTATCGCTTATCGCATTGAAATTATCAGACCTACAGAAAGTCTAGCTTTACCTGAAATATGATGGTGATAAATTGATTATAAACAGCGTTTCATATCACCACCATACGGCGGCAGCCCTGCACACTGATGTGCGATAGTGCGGGTCACGCGGTGATTTACCGCGCCGTAGATTATCGGCGCACGCGCTGCCGGACACAAAGCCATTAACGTCGCAATGATATGCTTGCGGGCGAGGGTAGGCAGTAGCTCAGGTTACCACGTGAAAGTGGAATTATGGTATGGTACATTCTGTAGTAGGTAACAGAGCTCTGTAACGACATCTGCCGACAACAGCAAAAACTACCTACGCAGCCGACAGTGACAACTCGTCAAATGTCACTACATGACGTCTAACGTCGAAATCCTTTAAGTTGCAAGTAGAGTTTGCGGCGCAATCAGCATTTATATAGATACAGAAACCCGACATCAATTGTCGGAACAGTGGCCCGCCAGACCATAACACCCTAACACGTTTGGTAGAAGGATCCTCCCTTTTCAATGGAGGAACATTCCACCTCATTCCTCCATTCCCCAAAGCTCTTTCAGAGGGTAGTGCAAGTATTTTCAGTAGGATACAAGTGCAACCACAGGCAATAGTGAGTATACAATACATTTGGGTATTCCAGGAATTTCCAACATCTATAAAAAAATCTTTTAATACTAAAAACTCGCTTTAAACTTCCAAAACTGACCTTAATTAAATTAATTTACGTATCCACCTCCCTCCCTCTCAAATCCTCCTTTCTTCTCAAAATCAGAGTACCTACATACATAATTTACATATCGAGGCGTTTATTAAAATCTTCGTACGTGATTAAGATGGTACTGTCTCCCCTCAGCTGTTAATTTGACAAATCGGAGTCCAAATTGTCGCGTTGGGGCCTCAAGGATGCTTTGAATCTCCGCCCATTTGACGGTGATTTGTGGGAAGTAGAGTGTGATACTGATAGATAAGACATGGTTTGATTCATGAAAAATTAACCTGGTATACATAGTAAATCAATGCAATACGCAAAATGTGTTATTTAATTAAAAACCAGGACAAAAACATTTTGGCACAGTGTTTGTAGCACTAAAATATAAAAATTTAATGCTCCCATAATATTTTTATCTAATTAGGTATATCCTTTTAGAATGTATTAGAAAGTGAGCTAATATAAATTACTAAACACAACTTGTGGTTTGGTAAAGGTGCGTGCAAACGTACTTGACACCCGATCTGGAGCCAATCTAGGTGAGTCTCAACAGACTGGCACGTAAATTGGGTCGTTCATACGCAGCTTAGCTGGCATTTATTAAAACATGCATAGAAAACCTGTTGCCGGCGGTTTCAGTCGCATCCGAAGGGAAGTACATTATGTATCCGGATACAAAGTATTTTATATCCCTCATTCAAGTTACATATATACCTACCAAACATCAAAATCTGTTACAGAAGATGCAACTAACAGATAGTAGATGAAATCACATTCACATTTTATAATTTTACTTTGAATTTTCTTTAGATTTTCAGTCTGTAAATGTTAAATTATAGAACCTCACTATAAATGTTGGCGTAATTCTACTAATATTTAGTTAATTAGGGTTCCGTACCAAAATGGTAAAAAAGGAACCCTTATGGTGCGACTTCGTCTGTCTGTCTGTCTGTCTGTCTGTCTGTCTGTCTGTCTGTCTGTCACACCTGCTTATTTCAGCAACTACTACTGCTATCGACTTGAAATTTGGAACAATTATAAAGAATGCTTGTTCAACTATATTGCAAAAAAAAATATTAAAAAATATTTTTATTTTCATTGCAAAAGGGGCCGGAGTAGGGGTCCGAAATTTTAAAGTGGGGTTACTAGATCAAATGACATATCATATGAAAGGGCTTGATTTGCATATTTCAAAATATATTTTTATTTTATTTTATGTCTCATAGTTTTCGACATATGATGAAAAATGTCCAAAAAAATACCATTTCCCCCCCCTTATCTCCGAAGTTTGCGGGGCGAAAAATCTGAAATAATTAGAGTTGATAGGAATTGACCCAAATATGGCACCAAAAATACAACGATGTTCCTAACTTGTACAGTTTTTTCAAAATCATCAAAATTTCTTCACAAACAAACTTAGTTATGCGGTCCGGATTTTTTCACTTTATACGTCGAAAATTGATACGGAACCCTCGGTGCGCGAGTACGACTCGCACTTGGCCGGTTTTTTTTTTTTCAGGATCTATTTACCCTAATCCGTCAATTTCATCAAGCTCTGTTACGTATACTGTCTCAGTATGAAAAACAACCGTCAAAAAACAACTAAAACTGCTTAGTATCTAAACTGAACACGGCTTAGTTATTTTTCTTGACTCTATGTATCTTACGTTCTTGATCTTTAATTACGGCAACTCTTAAGAACAGGCGCCATATTCTTAGCCAAAGCATTCCTTCACCTTACATCAGCTTTATTTTCTGCCGTATAAGGTTCAAATTAAACACAGTACAGGTTGAATATGTTGGTGCTGATGAGTCCTGAGTGGTAACTTGAAATAATGTTGAGTGCTCGACGTAGTTAGCAAGGGGCGTGGCCTGCTACGTCACGTGGTACTTATGTGAATTCGGCCATAATTAAATGGAACTGAAGTGACACGAATTTTTTCTAAAACATTTTCTCTAAATTTATTAATGAAAGTATGTAGTAGCATCTATGTATTTCAGGAATCAAATAAATAAGTCACCAAAGTCTGCTGATAGATAGTGCTTACAAACGGCGTATGTAGGCCGCGTAGGTAATGCCATAAAATGAAACTATTTACCTTCTTACTTATTAACAATGATTAAACGTTATTTAACTTAAATAGTTTTTAGTAATTGACATATCTATTCATTGACATAGAAATGACGAGAATGGTTGTATAGGTATTAAAAGTGGCAAGATCTTATAAGCAGGGTTGCTAGCTGTAGTCACATATCCTATCTTGCTAATATTGAAAATAAATGGCAAAACAAACATTCTTCTTAAAAAAATACTAATAACAATTATGCAGCTATATCCTGCCAGTCGGTACAAAACACTTCTTTATTTATATACAGAAATAATTACATAACGATTGTTTGTGCTGCTATTAGTGAAATGTGAAATGGTCGAGTGTCGTTGTGACGAGGGGCTCGTTAGTGAGGGGCGGGGCTGGCAACACAGCACTACTGCGATTTATTTAAAGCGAATAAATTATACGACTGAGCGTTCGTTTTGTTTTGTTTGCTGTAACGATAGAGAGAAAACACGTGAGTGAAACAGTAAACGATAATAACGAAAGTTGTAATCTGTACTATTTTATTAAAGCTGAAGAATTTTTTGTTTGTTTATTTCAACGCGCTAATCTCTGGAACTGCCAGTCAGATTCGAAAAAATATTTTTTTATATGATAGCCAGATTCATGAGAAATAGTATAGGTTATTTAACATCACATTATGACCCTTAGGAGCTAATCAAAAAGAAAAAAAATCAGAAAGTAGACTATGCGAAAACGAAGTAATGCGCGGGTGGATAAATAATCTAATTTCATTAAAATTAAACGACAGCAGAAACCGTAGGGCACAGTTAGTATAAGTATAAAAAGATCAGCAAAGTTAATAGTTATAGATTAAGCACTCGTTGGAGATGAACATTTTAAAAATTCAAATCCATTTATAACGACAAATAAGAGTATTGTTGTAGAAAATTCTAAAGCTAAGGATTTGGCTGCAGAAGGCATTCATATTGTAGGATAGACCCATACGTTCTTATAAGCTAATAATATAAATAATGATGATAATGATATAAATATTCAACTTGAATCCCATATTATAACTGAATTCAGAATTAGCTAGACAACACATGATATATACGACGATAAATAATAAGACGTTCTACAATTTAATGTGATACTCTTCTCCTAAAGTTTAGAAGAAACAGTGTTCTTATAAAAAAGCCGTTGTTATTTCCTCAGTTTTGACGAAAATTTCACAAGAATCACAGATCAAAGCATATCCCTTAACAGGCCGCCTGGAGTGTTGACTGGGCGTGTCATCCCGCCTTCCTCGACAAATTATACACTGCCTCCCCAAACCGAACACAATACTCCCGTCACCTTTCACACGGTTCAGTGTATACTGTTCAGCATTGTCTGAATCAGTCGGGGGTAGTTTTACACAAATTTAATGTGCTGAATGGAATCAAAGGTGTTTGTTTGAAAATATTGGTGTTTATTCTTTTAGAAGTGTGGTTTTATTGATGCCTAGATTTGTTTGTTGTCGTAAAGAATATATGAGCTCAGTGGGATAGTAAATCTCTACGCCTCCTTTTTTGCATTGTTTCGATAATATCTTTCTGTGGTATTAATTAGATAAATTCTGTTAAAACACTAGGTAGGTATGTACAAAATTCTCTTGAAGTAGGTAATTCTTCTGCTGATAACATTGTCTCTAATTTAATTTTATCTACTTTTAATTCGCAAGAAATTACCAAAACAGTAGTAGCAATATCTTGTTCAAACTCCAGAATTACCATTTTAATATTTTTGTTGCAGCATTCTGAGTTGATTCATTCAAAAGTTGGTTTAATTAAAGACAAAGTAAAATAAAACAGATAGTAGTGGGACGTTGAAATAAGTTAAAATGAAAAAAAAGAAGGAACAGAAAGAAACGCATTTCTTTACTCAAGAAAAACACAAGCATACTTGGAATGTTGTTATTGCAATGTTTCTGCTTTGTGCAATATTGCTATGACTATGAAGTAGGCAAGATTTAATAATTTCAAAAGAGTTTTATATATACCGTAATTTTCTTGCTTATTGGATGATTTAAAATACGAAAAACAATTAAATAAAAAAATTGTATTCAGTACCTGCTAAAATATTTATGGATTTTTACATTAATATTAATCATGTGTTTTAGTACTATCCGAACAGCTCAACTCTTACAACCGAAATGTTAGCTCCATACGACAAAGATGCAAACCTCAAGATGCCTGAATTGGTCCATTACACTGTCAGATCACAAATAAACTTTCTCAGCGAAACCATTTACCTAAGAGTACCTACAACATCATCATCAACAGCTTACTCAATTCACTGCTGGACATAGATCTTATCCAAAAACATAGCTATGTAACTTAGGAGTTTAGGACCGATTTCATTATCATCAGATAGCTTTAGCCAAGGATTAATTTTAAATTTTAAACAGATTTTTTTTACAAAATAAATGTTTTATTTCAATTCAACATATTCCTTGGTAAAAATATTATCTAACCTTGGTGAAATTGGCCCCTAGTATTATAAAAAATTACTACACGAGACCCCAATTCCAGGCCAAATAAAATTCCCATCCATTCCCATGTCTGAAGATGAAGTGCAGACATAATTTGGAAGAAAACGCTCGCTGGATAGTGTGCCCAGTCTAAATAATAAAACTCTGGCGTTGGGCCTAGACATGAATCTAGGATGTATCAAGACAGCCAAGCTGTTATGGCTTGAGATGCTCTGTATCAATGTTTTCAGAATCTTTTTCGCTTTCGAGTTTTATTTATATATTGATTTCGACTATTTATAATTTCAATAATCGTTTTGTGTCATCTTGCACACACACTGGTTTTTGAAGGGTTACATTAGATGTAACGTAAATCCAGTGCGTAATACTGCTACTGCTATGTCGTTCTTCTGCAGATCTAAGAAACACTCCTGCAGGATATTGCCCTAAGTGATTATAATACCTAAGTTAGTTTACACAGATTTTCTTGTCTTCAAAATTATTCTTCACCCCAATAATATTTCCATCGAGAAGCTCATAGTAACTGCAATGTTTTTCGTAACATCCAGCGCGGGTCGTACGGCTGCGTAATGGCCGAGTCACTGCCAAAATAAATGTTGCTTAATACGCTGAAACTTTTGAAATATGTCCCGTTTAAATGTGCCGCTGAAAGCCCCATAATTTTCCCCTTTATGTTACAAGTTCTAAGGCCTTTTTGTTGGCGCGTGTATCTTTTTTATTGTTTAGCGTTTTCTGCGACCGTCTTTTGTTGTTGTTTAATGTTATTTCTGGATGTTGCGGTTGAGTTATGGCTCTGAGATTGTCTTGGGTGAAGGTTTTTTTAAGGGTGAGAATTGTACATGAAATTATAGTGACAATCTTAATGGAAACTGAATAAACTTTTAAGTGTGTTGTGAATGCATGTTGTTTCAGATGAAATCCTTGGCTCTTGATGAAATCTATAGTGCTCTTTGATGACTTCCCACTCTGTGCACCAAAGCGGATACTTACAAAAATGGGGTATTCATCAATGCCGTACGTTTGAAAACATACTCCAAAAGAAATGCAGTCCATCTAAACATAAATATTTCCAATAAACAAAAGCGTAAAATTAAATTCTCTGAGCACACAGCAAGTTACCTCCCAACCAGTTCTCGTCACTATAACTTAAAACTATCAGTTCCGCAAACTACCATCGACAAATAAAACCCGACACAACTCCATTGAAAAACTTCCTCACGTCTATAAAATACACTGAATGTAGCCATTCCAGCAATAGAGACATACAGATACGATATCTTCACGGCTCGCACTTAAGTGGCTATTACAGATAGGGAATAGCATATAACCGATACTGCATGTGCACCACTGATGGCCTATTTCCATACCTATTGAAGCTTCAATGGGTCCGCTTGATACCGTCATTTTATCTCCTGGACTTGTTTTCCATTTTGATGACACTCTTCACTCAATACCTGACTTTTAGTGTGGAGTTTTGGACACAGGTTGACACTGTGTTTTGCTGTGTTGGGATCGGAGTGCCTCCTACGTAATACTTTGGTTAGAGGTAACAATGGAAGGAAGATGCGTATGTTTTTCGTATCGAAGATAGTTGGATTGTCTGTAGATAGTGCCTACACGAAGGTGTAAATTTAAATTGGTCTGTGTTGATGTTTATGTTACGGGGGTAAGAAGAGACGGTGGTATCGTTTGGTCTGAAATATTTTAGGTTTTGTCTGGTTAATCTTTTTCCTTATTACTTATTGTGTGATAACTTGAGGCCTGTACAAGCTTTAAAAGATTATACGCTGTTTGTTGAGTCAGAAACAACTTCTAGATATTTTATTGTGGAACCAGCAATACTGAAAGCTACTACGAGGGACACTATAGTTTATTTCAGGGGATAAGAAGTTTGGAGGCTTATTAAATCAACATTATAGGCAAGAAATGAAAGCAATGCTAATGATTTTTAGTTACCAGTTATGGAATTCTTAACAGTATTCATTAAAAGAAGTGACTTTTATTTTATGTAATCTACCGCCTGTAGAGAAAAGTGTTTATTAATTTTTGATTGTTTTGTTGATTTGCTTTTCTTTTCTGTAAAATCTTTACGATATACTTTGTTAAGTCATTATTGTAAGCTTAGGTTTTATTTTCTACTACAGCCTTACTGTTTTTGCTTATCCAGCTATCATCACCATCAAAAATCAGCACAATAGACAAAGTCCCATCAAAATCCTCCCATTAACACGTCACCATGGACCATATCTGGTCATAAACCATTGTAACATTATCGCCGACCCCCAAACGGCACAGGATAATATTATTGGATTTACGAGGGCGTGATCCGGCGTATGATTTACGTCTTCCTTCGGCGATAAATTATAACGTGATAGTATAGTCGCTACTATTGGTACTCGATGTCGATTTCAATTTGGATTTTAGACTTCTGATTGTAAGTTTGATTGATATGCTTCGATACTATTTACTAGACAAACCTTTTCTTAACTGCCCGCATGTATCTCTTTTAAAAATAAATCGGTTTTGAATTATGTGTATCAATTAGGTAAGGTAGCAATTTCGTAATATACAAATTCTGTTCGATATTGGCAGGCAGGAAGTAAAATTTTTATTGACATTGTAAGGAGGGTCGATGTAGCTGAACACAGCTGAAGTATGATGTGTAGATGAAGGAATTTCTGGCAATTCATAGGTACCTCTATAACGTGTGTGTATAACAGTTACTACAAAGTTTCATTTATACATCACCACGATACTTTCTAAATGGATTGACGCGATATCATAGTAATCGTTTTATGAGATATACAAAACTAATGGTATTTTCTTCAGTCTATATTTGATTTCATCGTCAAGATTAAGCCAAAAATAGCAGCAGTCTAGAAATTGCAGGCCCGTTTCAGTAAAGTTAGATATATCTACCTGACGTGTCAGTAGAAAGATTTAACCAAAAAGTTGCGATCCTCAACAGTACAATATGTCATCGCATTTATAGCAAAATCAGATGATACATGAGCAGAATTTATAAATTGAATTTGATTCAAGCACCCCAAATCCTCACGCTAATCACCCAACAAACAAACACACAAAGTATCGAACGGTAGTATTTACGAGCGAATCTCAACCCGTACAATGCTATCGGGATCTGTTCACCCTGGGCCGAACAAAGACCATTCATCCGCCGATGCAGCAACAAGATTATCATATTTAATGGCCCCACACATTATTTATGCCACGCCGCCACGTAAATTTACATTCAGTTACGCCTTTAGATCTCAATATGGGTGGACTGATAGCGGGGTTGCTAGGTCCAATGTAGTGTCGAGGTTATTTGTTTTATGAAGTGCTTATGATTTATGGTCTTGCGCTTTGGTTCCTAGAAGATAATCATTGGTAACTTTTTCTAATCCTGTTATAAGCTACTTAAAAGAGCTTGCTTCTGTAGCATCCTTCTTCCATCACTACATTCAGCAAAGTTAGTGCAATAATCTTTATCAATGCATCTGCCAACATCATCATCATCCTCCTGCCCTTATCTCAATTTATTTGGAGTAGGCCCAGTAAGATTTATAGTCAATATATGAGCAGGAGTCTCATGTTTTAACATAACATCACGCCTATGTTGCTCAAAGGAAGAGGCAAAGGACCCATATGATCGACATTCATTAAACGTAGGTACCTACTATGTATTGTAGGTAAAGGACAAATTCCAACGACATTTCTAAAAAATACCTACAAATATTTACATTTTGATGGACGTGAGCTTTTATTCATCTCCATGCAAGTGCAAACATTTATGTCTAGACCTGGGCTTTAAATGTTTACAGTTGGGACCGTATATTGGAAACAACCCTCCGTTTTAATACAAATGGTACGGCTAGTACAAGCGGATGTTTTATTGGGAGACAACCTTATTGGTTTACTACGTGAATTGACATTCAATATTGAATCCATATGTACCATACCTTGAACCTTGTTCATAAAAAGAAGTATATTGACAAGATACTAAAATGAAATGGTAACAAAAACTGTTGCCACGAAATAATCTGCTCTAATCCTCTCATACCTTAAACATCTACAATTTTAAAAGGGTTTCGTCTTAACTCTTTTCTATAGGAACAACATTTTTCCTTTTACTTTGACTTATCATTTCACTGATCCAAAGGCCTAGCTAGCTAGCTCATCTTGATTTTCAACACATTTCGTGCTTACGAGGTCTTGTCAATAACTCTGTACAGTTATCTATCATTATGTACTTTCAAATATACTTCTAAAAAGACTTTCAGATTCTTACACTTGATATAGGTACCTACTTGAACTACGTCATACAATATTTACTAGTACGGAGGTCAGTTTGAATTATTCTTAAATTGCATACCTACGTTTACATTATTATAAGATAACTTTGTACTAAGTATATTGATCTGAGCAAGTCCCAGTGTTGTTGGGTTTGCAATTTGGGTTGTTGTTTGCCAATAAAGTTTATTATTTATTATTACTTTTCTTGTATTATTCTCAACCCTAGCAACACTGCGCCTTACAAGCGATGAACATTCAGCCTCCGGCGCATTGAAATTTAATTGTACCTCAGATATACGATTGAGATGTGCTAACGTATGGCTGTTAAGATTTATAGCTCCGAATATTTATTTATACAGCTTCGTATAAAGATGGATAAGGAAAATGAAGATTGATTGTTAATTTTGTTTGGTGATATAGGGTTGTCTTTTTACCCGGCTCTCGCGTGTTCACGGTTCACGGGCAAAGCCAAATGGAAAGGTATTATGATTTTAGCAGTATTTGTATGTATAGTTAATAAATCAATGTTTTAATACCCAGGGTAAAGCCGTAGTCGCATGCCGCCCAGTTGGGCCAGCTTATTAGTCAGTAATACGGTGGCATACGACCAATCTATAGGTACTCTGAATGTTAAAACGTTGATTTATTAAGTTTTTCATCACTTCCTTCTGAAGAATAATTTCAGGCTACCCAGGATATTGTTTTGTTTCATGCTTTTCAGATCGATTTATACTTAATATAGGTACTGTATCCATAGGTGCTCATAATTCTTTTTTAATAATTCGTTTTATTTGCTGAAACCAGTTTAAATTATATTCGAATCGAAGGATCATTTTTAGTGTTGTCACTGATTCAAATTCTATAAAATTTAACTATTATCTTTTTTGTAATACAAACTGGATAATTTTGGAAATATAGATGAGGCGACTATGATGGAGAAACAATTTTATTATTATTTGTACCATGTTGTATTCTGTGGTAACATGTAAAACAGATCAGTTACAACTTTTATCTGTAAAAACAATTAATAATATAAACTAGGCTGCTTGCTTAAGACATAGGTACTTGCATTTATTGTATAGGTTTGTGCTTAATAACAGTTGTCACGTTATCTTCCTTTTCAACGAGCCAAGTTAATAGTATAAAAAACATAGTTATTAACAGGTCTAGTTAAAATTTATTGCGTTATAACCGCCTGTTAACGTAGGCAGTAATTACGATCGATATTATTTTAAAATTCATAAGTCGTGTTCAGGCATGGTAATGTAAACGTATTAATTATAATATAGGTATTGTGATGGAGGCGTGTTTGCAAGATATATAGCTTTTTTAGAATTTATAACTTTTTGATGGCAGAGTAGCGAGTAATAATTATGTGTTCAGAATGCCAGTATATTACCCAAGTAAGCCATGACCATAAATTACAAATGTAATAACAATAAATGAGTAACTGGGTAGGTGCCGAAAAGTATTTACACAGAAAAAATATTTAACCACACTACTTCGGTCATTTGAGGAATAACCAAAGTTTGACAAGACTTAACTTAAAGGTAACTTGGTTTAACAACTGGTTTTGGTTACATCTACACTAATATTTTACACTAATAATAATAATTATTATAAAGAGAATAGATTTGTTTTTTGTATTTTTGTTTGTAATTAATACTTGTAAACACAAAAACTACTGGACATATTTTAAAAGTTCTTTCACCAGTAGAAAGCTACATTATCACTGAGTAACATTTTCCGAAAAATTCACAATTCACGTCATTTTTAGGGTTCCATAGTAAACCTAGGAACCCTTATAGATTCGTCATGTCTGTCTGTCTGTCCGTCCGTATGTCACAGCCATTTTTTTCCGAAACTTCTTTTTTCCGAAGATATATTCTGTGAACCGCATTAAGATTTTCACACAATACAATAGAAAAAACGGAAAATTTTTGGGGTTCTCCCATACTTAGAACTGAAACTCTGAGGTTCTATTGAGGTTTCTAATATATTTTTTTTCTAAACTGAATAGTTTGCGCGAGAGACACAACAGTGGTTATTAGTGTTATTACTACGAGTTTCTAGGTAATGAAAAAACATTAAGGATTCAAAACCCTTGCGCAAACGCCTTTTCTCATAAAATAAACATCCAACAGCCCTCAGACTTCTTATGAATACGATTAAGATCTAGATCTTACCAATTGACAACCGATGATTTACATCGCATAAAGTCTGTTCAGTGTTATCGATAATACCATCAACAGACTGGAAGAATCGACAATGAATCGATTAGTTTCTTGTCACGTTTTGTGGTTTTGAAGTAAATGCCAGTGATGAGTTAGTCATGAAGTGTTTATGGTAAATTGATGGTTAATTTGCATGGTGATCCTGATTGGACGGTACCGTGGGTGCAGTAGCTGGGCTAATCGACTTCTGTGGTAGATATTGCGGGTTCGATTTCCACGCGAAACGAACATTGGTATGGTCTACTTCTTTACAACAATGGTAGTACTATGCGATCAAAATAAGAATAGGACTAAAATTGCACCATAATGTGACGTTTTGTATTGATTTAATAGCTTTGTATTAAAAAACCTATTAAGATAGATTTGGAAAATCAAAGATTCATAAAGAAAAAAAAATAACATTGCCTACATATTGATTCGCAAATTTATTTTCTTTGTAAGGCTTTTCAAGTAATAGTTGACAGTTCGAGGTCATTGACGTTTTTATTCTTATCGCGATCGCATAGTACTGTATTGTAGAGAAGTCTTAATAATGGCTGATGAATAGATTATCATAGACAATAATGTGCTATTACGAGTAATTGTGTTCATTACGACAGGTGGTAATATCAATCGGTTTTCTCAGTATTATAACCTCAGGAATATCAGCAGCTGGTACCACGTTTCACTTCATAGGTGTGAAGACATTTTAATATTTAACAATCGAAGAATAATTTATGTTCTAGTTCTTGAATAGAACAACCCTCCATTTTTTTTTTTTATAATTTAATAATAGGCTTGCGTTTAACCACCATTTCGCCTGATGTTATGCGATAATGCGGTCTACGATGGAGCACGCTTGCCTAGAAGAAACCGATTCATTCGCGACTTGAAGATACCCAGATTATAACTATCGGGAAAGTCAAATTTCATCCAAATTCGTCCAGCTTAAAGAAGTAACAAACATACACACACACACACCCCAACATACGCATTTATACTAATAGTGTGATTTTTTCTGACGTTTTGTTACAACAGACGTCTTGCAACTACGAACGCTGTAAAGTGTTCGAAACGATACGAAAATCAATAATGCCTATACGCGATTAAACTCGTTTTATTATAAAACTAGCTGACCCGCCCGGGCTTCGCACGGGTAAAGTTACCCTACGCCAGCTAAGCTACCCTACGCCTACCCTACGCCTACCCTACGCTTACCCTACGCCTACCCTACGCCTACCCAACGCCTACCCTACGCCTACCCTACGCCTACCCTACGCCTACCCTACGCCTACCCTACGCCTACCCAACGCCTACCCTACACCTACCCTACACCCCAAATCTCAAAAATAAGTTTCTAGCTTTAAAAATTACGTAATTTCCACACAAACTTTCATGCCCTATTTCAACCCTTTACAGCCCTTTTTTCGCATTAAAAAGTAGCCTTTTTTTTTTTTTTTTTTGGGGATGGGAAATCATCAAATGACCCCTCCCGCTCTGGGCGGAGCGGAAGGGAGTGTCAGACTCTTACTGACTAAAACCCACCCATGTTCCTTCCTTAGCCCTTTTGTCCGGGTCAGCGGTATCCCTTCCGGACGATCCCGCTTTCCCGGCAGGCTTGGGCCCTAATGGCCCCCTCTCTGATGCTGACATCTCTTTGAGGCGCGCGTGGAAGACGTACGCGCCGTTCGGCACGGGCCTGGTCCTGATCGGACGGTGAGCTACCCATTACTCACCGCCCGCAGGCCCGCGCCTACGGTGGCCGGGAGTCGTCACGCGGCTCCCGACGCCCGGAGCGTCTACCGCGGCGGCTTGGACGGGAGAATCTCTCTCTCTCCCGTCCCGCCGCCTCCTTCACTAGCATGACTGCTTCGCAGAAGGAGGCGACTGCCTCCCACTCCCCCTCGCCCCGGACCATGGCTTGAACCAGGGCCGGGCGCGAGAGGTCGCCGCCGCTGCCGATCGCCTCTACGAGGACACGGCGGTGCTCCGCCCATGCAGGGCAGGCCCCCACCGTGTGCTCCACCGTGTCCTCAGGGCGATCAACGCAATATTAAAAAGTAGCCTATGTCCTTTCTCAGGCTCCAGACTATCTCTGTACCGAATTTCATTTGAATCGGTTCAGTATTTTAGGCGTGATTGCGTAACACACAGACAGACAGACAGACAGACAGAGTTACTTTCACATTTATAATATTAGTAAGGATAGTATAAGCTATTCCATATCACGCTACAACCCTCAGGAGCCAAGCAACAAGGTTGAAACCGCGAGGAACAGCTAGTGTAAGTATAAATGATGCACCAACATGGCTTTATTTAAGTACCTACAATCTTTAAGCCTGTATCTGTGCGTAATTATCAAATTTTCGTAGTGTGCTATACGTGTTCAATTCGCCCCCTGCAAAAAGTGATAGAAAATGTTATCCGGTGATTCACCGCTATAGGTACCGTTTCCAGGGCTATATGCTCTGAGATGTTACTATTTTCTTAATTTGGAATCAAGGAGGTTACATTAATTTACACTAAAAACTTATATATTTTATTATAAATTTCTTATTCACAACAATGCATAGATTAATGATCGGTCTCAATTGGAAGAAAAAGAAAACTAAATCAGACTTGGCTGTATGGGCTCAGCTCCCTTTGCCTGTCCCAAAGAGGGACGAAAAGAACCAAAAAAAAAAAAAAATGTCTCTGCTGCAACAATGACAACAACAATTTAGACAATCTTACGTCATTTGCGAAAGGATTGTGTTTTATGATCATATTATAATGATAGAATTCAGTGGTTTTATGATTTAAAAGTAATAATAATTACCTAACATATGATACGCGTCGGCGATACGGATGTACCTACGGTGATTGGATTGAACAAATACATGTTAGCAATACGGCTTAATAGTTAAAACACATGTTAGCAAAGTTAGTTCTGATGGTAGACTTTTTGTGATAACTTTTGATATAGTGGACCGATTTCAATGAAACAAAGACTAAATGTTACCTCAAGGTACTGCCTATACATTTCTTTCTAATTCCTCAAAATCAATTCAGTAGTATTGATTTGATGCGTGTTCAAACACACAGACAAACAGACAGACAAACCGACAGACAAACAGACAGACAAACAGACAGACAAACAGACAGACATTAATTCTAAAAATGATAGAAATTTACTTCATTACTCATTCTTAGTCCCCCCTATTATTTTTTTGCAAATATATGCAATGTACAGACACGCGGAATTTACATTCTTATTATAAGTATAGATTATGTAGTAATCGCGAAAAATTACATAGATCTGAAATTAAATCAGCCGTCTAGATTAATTCAAATAGATATCGCGGACATAATAATAAACAACATTCATTCTAAAACTGCAACATAAACTTGGAGCCAAACAAATTTAATGCAATCGATCGATTATTGCCGATTAATATTAATCAATCAATCAACCGCGCACCTGCACGCTTAGTAATCGATAATCGGTATATTGATCGAGATATTCCCTTCGTCTTAGTTGCAAGGTTTATAAGAACTTGGTGGTATCATTATGGTATAACTCACACGGACTATGTTATTAGGGTTCCGTACCAAAATGGTAAAAAAGGGACCCCTATGGTGCGACTTCGTCTGTCTGTCTGTCTGTCTGTCACAGCTGCTTATTTTAGCAACTAATAATGCTGTCGACTTGAAATTTGGAACAGTTATAAAAAATGCTTGCCCAACTTTATTGAAAACTAGCTTTCGCCAGCGGCTTCGCCCGCGTGGACGTTGGAATTTATCCCATGGAAACGTACCACAGAAGTAAAAAGAATTGATAGGAATTGACCCAAATATTGCACCAAAAATAAAACGATGTTCCAAAATAGTGCATTTTTTTCAAAATCATCAAAATTCCTTCACAAACAAACTTAGTTATGCGGTCCGGTTTTTTTCACTATATAATATACGTCCAAAACTGGTACGGAACCCTCGGTGCGCGAGTACGACTCGCACTTGGCCGGTTTTTATTATTGTAGTGTAACTATATTGTGGGGTATTCGTATTATGTCTTGAGAAATATTTTGTTTCTTGAGTTTTTCTTTACTTACATAATATTTACAGTTTTATGTACAAAAGGTATGAAATTTGGCACAAAGATAGATTATAGTCTGGAATAGCTTTAACTTCTTATCCTGGAAAAATGTACGGATCTCGTGGGATAGATTTTTAATCACCACGCGAAGGAAGTCGCGGACATCAGCTTGTATTATTACAAAAGATGGTATTACTCGCCTTGGGTCAATTTGCCAGCGCTCGCGTTAGCTAAGGCTTGGCTAACATGCATTGGCTTTAGGACTAGTTAACATTCCCCACTTACGGCCTTACCACAAAAAAGATAGACACACGTTAAACGCGAATGCTACCAAAAATAATACACACTTGTTTTAGACAAGTTAGTGCTAAAACAATTGCATATTATTTTTGGTAGCATTCATGTTGAACGTGTATTGAACAGATGTTTATTTTTTCGTGGTACGGCCGTTAACATCTCGCATACCGCGTGTATTGACCGCACTAAATAAGCTCGTGGAAGCCAACCCGGACTGCGATCTATTCTATAATAAATTCGCCAATTTAATGGTTATATGCCTACTTTTTTTGGAAAATAATAAGATTTGAATAATTTCTATTATCAGTCTATGTTTGTAATTATTATTATTTTATACTTTGATTTATGTAATTGGTGTGTATATGTAAATCAATAAAATTAATAAATAAATAAATACACGACTATTCTCATTCTTTCTTGATTCTTTACATTTTAGCACATAGTTGCAAAAACTAAGACCAAATGCATAATGTTTTATGTGAGTTCAGTCATCAATACTGCTCTTATAAACCGACAATAAATCCGATACCGCGTGGGCTATGGCTGCCCACGGAAAACTTTATTGAATTCACATAACCAAGCTTATTTCTACTCTAAACTCGGTTCATAGAGCTGAATTTCCAATGGGGTTATTCATATGCAGTTTACAGACTCACTATTGTTTCTCGATTTGCGCCAAACATTACTTTTTATCGTTCTGAAGTATCGAGATATCCTTTTGAGTTTCGATTCGATGTTTTTATCGATTTTCAGTTATATTCCCGTGGTTATAAACTGGTTGGGTTATGGTATTGTGTCGTAAAATCTTTGTATTTTATAACTGTATTCTGTATTGTGGCGCCTTTTATAAATTCGGGGAAGAAACTTGTGTTTTTATGTTGTCGAACAAATTCAGAGATGTTGAAGTTACCTTCTTAAATTGATTTGTTGGGAATTTCCAAGCATAATAATATTAAAAGATTAATAATAGGTAGTAAAAGATAAATAATAAAATCACCCCATGTAATCACGTAGCGTCGAGATCTACTTCTTTGTTTTTAGATTTACACAAGAACAGCTTATAATTATCATGGTAAATAGATTGAGTGCATTAAAAAAGCGCGACAGTACCAAGTGAGAATAATAATCGCTGGTGCGACAAAACCTCAGATCATAGAAAAAAGGAGATATGCTATCATAGCAAATTAGTACGGGAACAACTGTCGCCACTTTTAGTACATTTTTCAACACAATTACAAGCGCCCCTCGTGAATATAAAGATCTCCCACGCATTAAACATTCCACACACACTCAATCTAACACGGTTAATCGTCACTCAACACTAGCACTAAACTAAAACACTGTATTTATATCATCGATCGTGTTCGGTTCATCTCTCTTCATTTTATCAAAGCGTCAATTTTAGTAGCGCCTTGGCACATCTCCCTTGTTTCTATGATCTGAGGACAAAACTGTAGCGCGAACCACAGAAGATCGAATGCATGCTAGTTCAAAGAACTGTAGCTCGACTCCACTCATGGGAAAAAATATATCACCAATATTTTTATAGATGGCCAGCCAGCAAGGGTGACACTGGGACTCGTAATATTTTAGGCTTTTACGATAGAAGCTGTAAAAATCCGTGTTTGTACACTAAAGTCCAGAAAACAGTCAGGATAACACTATCACAGCTGTTTTTTCTGGAACTAGGACGTCACGTAGGTATTTGCTTTGGTTTCCACAGTTTGGTAGCTTAGGGCGCAACTTAAAGTCTAAGGGCGGGTTGCTTCAAACCATCTGTATTCGTAGGTCAGTACGTAATCGTTAAGGCAGTATGAAATTGTCGTACAAGCCGCCATATTTGACGGTTACAGATACGTAACTGTAAGTTGAAACAACATGGCCTAAGCCATATTTCGTCGTTTACCTTTCACTAAGGGGGTCATTTAAAATCGTCATTTTATTGTCGACCACGCGTACAGATTCTAGTTCTTCAAATAATATATATAGCCCATATTTATGTAATTTTTTGCTATAAGTAACGACTTAATACGCAGTATTCTGCGCACACCGTCAATGAGAAATGGCATGACTATAAAGAACTAAGATTTATGACGACTGGTTCCAGTTATTACAACAACATCATTATAATCAGAAGCTTTCTAAGAAACCAACTATACACGAGTAAGTACCTACGTATTGTATAAGTGCCATTCAAAAGACAGTGTATTCAAGGGAAAAGGTAATAGTTTGGAATCTGACATCAACAGATCTGGATAAAGCAGCTTTGTTGCCTGGTTTATCTAGCAGTTCTATTTGACATACGGATATAGTCCATATCCTCGCATTGCCATTGTTGCATGATGTTTATCCAATCAGGTAACTACTAACTACGAAGGCCAATTTCTCGTAATTATTTAGCACTGTGACTGAAACTTGACTGAATTGAGATTAGATTTATGGTATTTTACTCAATCAGTATTACTGTTTATTTAAGCAAGGGAATATATTTCTTATTTTACTCAATCAGTATTACTGTTTATTTAAGCAAGGGAATATATTTCTTTGTTAGGTATTTGTTAGTTCAGAATTTCAGTGGGTACAAAACCGCTTTAGTTACTTATTGATCAACTATTGTTCAATATTAAATTTCGATTGCCATATATGTAATTTCACGTTGAACGTTGTTTATTATAAGAATATTATTTATGACATTGATGACAATGAGACTAGTCAGAACTATATTTCTAACATTTTAATTAGAATAATACTGGTATGAGGTATCTAGGCAGACTTACTCGTATATACTAATCTATTACTTAAATAACATTTCATAAAAAGGGCTATTAAACGTGATCTTATCTCATCATCCGCCTAGCCTTTTCCCAAACATGATTGGGGTCGGCTTCCAGTCTAACTGGTTGCGGCTGAATATCAATATTTTACATGGAGCGACTGCCATCTGACCTCCACAACCCAATTATTGGGAAATACTGGTATTCGAAGGTTAGACCAGTTGTCAGACTTTTGGGCTCCTGGCTACCCGTAACGACTGTCAAAGATATTCCTATGACAACCGGGACCGACTGTTTAACGTGCTCTCCGAGGCACGGAGGGGTCTCGATGTGTAAAGAACGGTCACCCATCCAAGGACTGACCGCGGCAAGCGCAGCTTAACCTCGCAGATCGATCGATCAGCGCGGCTGTCATTTAGCCACGAGCCCCTCCAAACGTGATCTTATCTAAGAACCAGTAATTCTATAACAAAATAACCCATCTTTACCCCATAAACATTCCGCTCATAAACCGATACAGCCCGAAGTTAATTGACCCAACCCGTTATTGTTTGGTTGCTTGTTGCCGGACGATGTATTGCCGATAATTGCCGGTTGCCGCTGAACGGCAATGAAATATTAAATTATGAATTACGGCCGGTTACTGGATATTGAATGTTTTTCATTAATGTTGATGTTTTATTGAGATATTTTGAATGATGGATGGCGTATGTTCAAGACGGTTTTAAATTGAAGGATATTTTTTACCCGGCTGCGGCGAAGCCCAAAAGGGGTATAGTGTTTAACCTGAATGTTAGTATGTATGTATGTATTTTGGTTTTCACAGTTCGATAGCTTGATAACTTATAATCTAAGCCACGTTTCATCTAATTCCGGTGAGATAAACCAGAGATACAGCTTGACCTCTTGGTAGCACCAGCCACCCTACACTACAGAGGTCATTTAAACTGGTCTATTCATTGTAGTCCACGCAGACGGAGTCGCGGGCAAAAGTCTAGTATTCAATAAATTCTCCCGGTAACACGATATTTCGTGAGAAACGGCTGTAAGCCTGTAACTTAAGTGATGCAACTCCGCATCATCGTTCCACATATAGCCAAGTACCGCCAGCAAATTCCTGAAACTAGCAATTTCCAAATCGTAAACAACGAGTACTGGGTACGGTCAGCAAAAGAACCGATTGCGGACGCAGTGAAAGTACGGTCGTAAAATAAATCATTCGGCAACACAATGAGCAGTTAACCGCACAAGATTACCGCTTCATTTGACTTATTGATGGTTTTGTACGGTTGGCAAAATAAAATGGGAATTAAAAGTAATATTTACAGGCGCTGCGTGTGATTGGTACATGTTTAAAGGTGAAGTTAATCATGGCTTTGTTTATTCTACAAACTCTTAAAGTATGCCTACGTAATGAAATTGCTCGGCAGGACAAAAGTTTTTTTTTTCCTGGCCATATTAAAATTTGTCTCTTTTTCATGGCAATTCTGCACCTCAAAAATATGTTTTGAAAAAAATCAAGATCCTTGTAAGTATTTATCCGGGGGTATACTCTTAATCCTCATTATGCCAGTTTCATTACGGCAGCCTGTAAAAAGGTTTTACAGTAGCTATACGGTGACTACATTCCATTTTGCAGACATAAAAATAATCACACACCTTTAGCAAAATAATAATACATAAATATTAAATACCTAAGTACAGGTTTACCTACTGCTAATAATAACGGCAATGTAGGAGTGATCATTTGCAACCAAATTACCTATGCAAAAGTTGACCACTTTCGAGTAATTTGACATTTATATTTTTAAAAGATATCTGCGGTACCTACCTATACAAAAGTTAAAAAATCGGCCAAGTGCGAGTCGTACTTGCGCACCGAGGCTTCCGTATCATTTGGACGTATAAAGTTAAAAAAACCGGACCGCATAACTAATTTTGTTTGTGAAGAAGTTTTGATGATTTTGAAAAAATATCATTTTATTTTTGGTGCAATATTTGGGTCAATTCCTATCAACTCTAATTATTTCAGATTTTTGGCTCCGCAAACTTCGGAGATAAGGGGGGGCGAATGGTATTTTTTCAGACATTTTTCATCATATGTCGAAAACTATGCGACATAAAATAAAATAAAAATATATTTTGAAATGTGCAAATCAAGCCCTTTCATATGGTATGTCATTTGACCGTGTCGTTTGTCGCACAATAAGGGTTCCTTTTTTACCATTTTGGTACGGAACCCTAAAAATTGACGATGTTTAAATAGAGGTCATAAGGAGTCATTTGGTTGCAAATGATTTCTTAAGAGAGATCATTTGCAACCAAATAACTCCTTATGACCAATTGGCAATCAATTAAAGTAAAGGGTTGTAAGTAACCCTTTACTTTAATTGATTGCCAACATATTACCAGTAACCCATGTATACATATGTGATTCTAAGCCCGTTTTATCGGAAATCAATTATAAGTTTCCACATAGATTCAATCCAGCATGTGCAATACCACGAGACCGCATTATTTATTATTAAATTAAAATATTAAACCCATACAGATTGTTTCATAAATTAATGCCAGCCAATACCTAAAAAGGCTTAATGGTCTATACTTTTAAATCGTTTACAAGCTTATAATGTTGCAAGAACGCGTATTCCCATACTAAACAACTAGTTTTATACTTTGTAGGCACAATGGATAGAAAATTAATAGTTGCCAATGATTTATGATAGCAATTATTTATAAAGTAAATTGATGACAGAAGTACTACTCAGTACAGTGCCGTGCAACAATTTCGAGTGGAAGTAGGAGTGACGCCTTGAGGGTTCTGTACAAAACGTAATTTTGTAATCGCAAAAAAATATTTTGTATGTGATATACCTATCTACAAATGAACAATATTTAGATTTTTTATTTTATTCGTGCTGTAAGATCTTACTTTTTGCCAAAGTTCATGATTCTAGGTCAACAGGAAATAAGTACCTACCGTATAGATTTTGATGATTAAGTTTAAGAGTATCAAAATATGTATGTGACATATTACCTGTGTTAATGGCGATTGTGTTGACTTATAAAGTTATAAGCTTATATTTTTATTAGAATTTGATTCCTTAGAAAAAGTTATCCTTTGTAAGGGGAATTTATGTAAGAAAAAAACAAATGAAAGACCTTCGGACGTGGTTTGATCTTATTTATTTTATCTATGCGCATTGACATAACGCGCACGCTTGTCATAGTTATTGGATCTTATGGGTCTTCTGTTCTCGACTTTACAATAATTACATAGGTAACGTAAAGCTGTTACAATTAACATGTGGATTGCAGTAATTAGCTCCCATGTAGTGCATTGCACGTTGCACGAAGTGACAATGAGTAGAGGAATGCAGAAATGCAGCAGTGAAGTGTCATTGAATTATGCCTACTATGTCTACTCCTCTGTCATATGGGAAAAGTATTTGTAAGGCATTTGGCGATGTAATAAATAAAACAGCAGACCGCCATTTACAAGAGGAATCTATTGTGCGTTTCACATAAGAATTCCTTTCGACGCTATGTTGGCTGCCCCGAATCTCAAGTTTTTACAACGTTTTTAACGGTATTGGAAGTTTTCTTCCAGCACCAATTCACTTTCATCACTTTTTAACGTTCTAAACATTATTATAAAACATAAATCTACAAAAAACACAAAACGATATGACCTAAATAGGGATGACAAGCAGGGGAGCCAACATAGCGTCAAAGGAAATTCTAACGTGAAACGGTCAATACCTACACAATCAACCATTTTCAAATACAAAATGGCAGCTGTCACGCATGACTTAGCCCAAGATAAATAGACGTTACTTAGCACGTACTTTGGCTAAGCTATATTCCCGTCTCTGTCTTGCTTGCAAGTTGCGCGACAGTGACAACGATACTGCTTAGCCAAAGTACGTGCTAAGTAACGTCTATTTATCTCGGCCTTAGTTTTCAAATGGCTAAATCGGTTAGATGGCCAGTGTTTTTTGGTAGAGGGACCTCTATAGACTAAATACTCAAAGTTATAAAGACGTAAGTTTGTAAGTTTGGAACTACTGATCCAATTTTGCAAATTCTTTCTCTCATAGGAAACTAGATTATCTCTGACTGCTGCTTAAATTATACTTTTTATCGAAAAATGCTAGCAAGGTCGCAGAAATAGTGCCAGTAAATATAAAATGCTAGGTTACGATGACACGGTTATTATTAACGTGAACGATTATCTTTGTGTCCCTGTTACTACGACCAAATAAATTATATTAAGTAGTATTTATATTATTATGCATAATCCTTGGGTTTTCCAACTGTAAGTCCTATAAATAACTGGGTTTTTCGAAGATATTGTAAACACATCAACACTAAAACATACGATAGTCTTTCCTTGATTTTATGACCGAGATAATATTGATATAATCAATTATACGAGTATTAATTGGACTTATATGACGCTTCTTTATTATTTTATATTATATGCCCAATAATCTAGCAATGGAAATCAAACTCTATTTTTAGAGCTGTATGGTACAAAATAAAATGTAAACAATTTTATTGTGATTTTATGACGTACACTCATGGGTTTTTCTTATTGATAACATTATCTAGTATTCGGGTTAAAGAAAATTCTAGTATAAGCCGTTTTAATACTCAAGTAATTTATTACTGTTTACTGATCTTAGAATTAATAGGGTATTGATTATACTATCACTTATCATTATAATGGATATCGCTCACCTCATGTCTTGAGCAATGTCTGAGTTACAAGTACCCAGCAGAAAATACTCACATCGAGCTTTAGGGAAGGGTCATGCCGAAGATGCGTCGCGATCGCGGTCGCTATCTCGATACCTCGATGTCGATACTCGCTATTTCTACATGAATGGCAGTGCGAACACGTCTTTTTTTTTTTTTTTGAGTGGCCGTTCGCAGTTTGCTTCTAACAGCCGTCACTGCTTAACCGGTCATCTGGTGAGGACTTACAAATGCCTCCAGCCAGGCTTAAAACTAAATAAAAGTACAAACTAAGCGACCACACGCTAAGGGCACCCCCTACTGGGGTACGGGCCTCGGCTTAGGGCGTCGCTGGGGGGAGGGCAACTAGAGGGAGGGACTACTAGCTGGATCGGTTCATTATTTTGGGTCGAATTTAAATCTACAGGCTCAGCGCGGGCTGGCTCGAGCAAGGGTCGGTTAGGCGACCAGTGCGAACACGTCGGTTCAGTTGCACCTAAAAGCTCAGCTGCTCCGTTGAACAATTGAAGGAAGACCCATTCCGGCGATCCAATTTGACCAATCACGAGCCAGATCACATCGATGCTTGACGTCGACAGCGATGTAAAAACAAAATATTTTGTTTTCACGTAGACATCTAGGTGAACCTCCATATAGACCGCAATGTATCGCTGTGAAGTATTGTTCAACAGGACTCCCGTCAGAGATGAAGTTGATTATGCTTCGTATATAATAGACAGAGACAAAGAGAGAGAGAAAGTCGCATGGAGAGGGCATGACGCTTTTTCCTTAAGTGACGATTTTTACTACTCTACTCCCACCGCAAGCCGCGTTAAGGAACTTTGTTCCAAAAACAAACTGAAGGTAGTTTTGGCCTAATTCCCATGATTTTGACTTCGACCATAAATTAATATAACGACCTTCACACTTAAACTTTCTCTTTGATCTTTGGTATAACAGTCAAATCTCACTTAACTCGTGAATCATTTAAGTATTACGTAATATCATGCCTGTATTTCCCAAAGAGTTAAGCAGGTGTGTATTAATACACCCCCAATTCGCCAATAAGTCTCATATTTTTTATTTATTTATTTATTTTATAGAAAAACGTACATAATATATTAAGGTCTATATTAAGGGACGAGCCTATTGGCATTAGCTGGGCACAAATACAGACTCCTGGCTGTTACTAAGAATTTCCTAATAGAAAAATCCATTACCACTATGCCCAACTTGGGGATCTAACCCAGGACCCTGCGCTCAGCAGTTACCTACGCTTGCGACCACTAAACCTACGAGGCGATATTACTCCTATAATTATTATTTTATAACATTATTTTTGAATGATGAGTACAATAACTAATTTTCGGCTTTTACAAAACTAAGAATAACGTTGTTTAGAAACATTTTAAAATGGTAAGTTCCTATTTACCTACCTAGGTAGCTAGGTACCGATATAAAAATGAATAAACAAATTAAAAAATATCCATATTATAAATGTGGCATCCGACGGTTTAACTAAAAGATTAATTTATTATTAATCATGAATAATAACAGAGTACGTATAATATTAATTTATAACGCGGATGTATCAGTAAACCAGTGATTTATTATGTTTGTGTCGTTTATAATTGATTATATTGCTTGTTTTATAACGAGTCATTTTTATTTCGTGCTTAATTATTAATCCTTTAATATTTATGTCTGTAAACTGTGCCGTGGTGTCCGGGTAAGTATTTAAGTAAACTTTCTGTGAGAAATTAGTGACGTCATTTTTAACACCTTTCCGGACACTGAACGGCTAATTTGTGTTTGATCGTGTGTCCGACAAAGAAGTAGTGAAGTGATATAGGGTCTGATTTACAGCTCTTTGAATAAATGAATTTAACTTTGTTATTTATTATTATTATATTCATTATTTTCACAGAGATGAAGCCAGGAGCAACGGCTAGTATTTAATATGAATACTTTAATCAATATTTAATATTATGCATTTACTCAGTTTACAAACCTCAGACCAATTACCTACCACAATATTCTGTATAATCATCGTAAAATATCTCATAAATAAAGTACTGCATCCGTATTCAAATTCCGCACTTAATATTTAATTACAAATTAATTATTGGCTTACAATGTAAACTGTAATGAGGTGCATTAAAAAAGCCTACACGAGTAACGATATGAGTATCGTACGTAGGGTATAGGTGCTATCAACATTTAACTCCACTAGTCAACATTGCTAACTGGTTAATCTTTTAATTACGACGTGAGTCTGTCATAAACAACATTATTGTTTGTTAGGCTGTGTCCACAATAGGCAAACTGTGAGCGGCCGACTGAGTTTGCGCTAAACAATTGAAGTAGCAAACTGTTAGCGCAAACTAGCAAACTGTGGACACTCCATTTCAAATATATGGAAGGGTGTACTAAAGCGATACGCCGCAAACTCAGTCGGCCGTTCACAGTTTGCCTATAATTGTGGACACAGCCTTAATGCAAAAAAGGTTTTGATGAAAAAAATTACTACTAGCTACTACTAGCTTTTGCCTGCGGCTTCTCCCTAATTTTTCGGGATAAAAGGTATTATTCTGATGTTTAAACTAAGTTTTATCAAAATCCGTTCAGTAGTTTTTGCGTGAAAGAGTAACAAATATCCATACATCCTCACAAACATTCGCATTTATAATATTAATAGGATTAGTAGGATAGGATTTGAAAATTTAATAATGAATACTGATAAAGTTATACGCAAATTCCATCCCCATTGGCCAGCATATAGTTGACATTACCCAGAATTTTTATAGGTACTATAAAAGAGGTTCTCAAGGGCTCTTTTGTCAAGGAATACTGGATCACCAATCCCTTTGCCAAGCGTAGTGGAAAAAGTCTTTATAGATTATTTATTCGATAGTATCTATGTTCAGAAGCGGACCTTCACAGGCTATTAATTTCTAAAATAAAGAGAGAGTATCTGACCAGCCTCCTCCATAAAGTTAATTGTAAATTACGGACAATTGCCTCAAGTTTACAACATTGTAAACAGAGGTGCCAATACTGGGGTCGTGTATGTAATAAAATGATAATGAATGAGACATAATAATGGACAGAGATTGCTGTAACATACGGAATAGGGAAAGCGTAGAGTTGTATCTATACTATTTTAATATTGTATAAAAGCCGCGTCTGAAGATATTCTAGAAAAAAAATTGGGATGGGGTACTGGGACGTAACCATACTCAAAAAGATTTTTTTTAAATTTTTGTCTGTTTGTGCGCGCATCACGTAAAAAGAGCTGAACGAATTTTGATGTGGTTTACACAGTTCAATAGCTTGGGGTCCAACTTAAAATCTAAGCTACATTTCATCTTATTCTAGTCGGATAAACCAGAGATACATTCATTATAGTCCACGCAGACGGAGTCGCGGGCAAAAGTCAAGTGAGTAATATAACGGTGGAGTAATTGATTGTGTTGAAGAATTTATTGGTAATAGCTGTTACCCACGAGTTTGTCGGTATGAAAATGGATGAAAAGTAGTCTATGTTGCTTTTTCAGGTCCCAGGCTAACTTTTTGACAAATTTCATGCAAATTCGACCTGTTTTAACGTTAAGGAGTAACAAACATACCACACAAATAAACTTGCATTTATAATATTAGTGTGACTAGCTCTTGCCCACGATTCACTCGCATCTTAGGGAAACTACTTTATGTACTTAAATAAAAATTATCCTATGTAATTTCTCGATCTTCCAACCAATTTTTTTCAAAATCGGTTCAGTTATTAAGCTGTGAAAAGGTTTCAAACAGATAGACAAAAATACTGATTTACTTTGAAGACCTACCTTTGTGGTGTGAGTTCCTGAAATAATATGCTCACGACTAATTTGACTGACCCAGCTCATCGACATAACAACATAACCTTTAAAATTGGTCTAATAAAAGTATTCTTCCAGACCAATTAATATAACATAACAAGTCAAAAGACAAACTACGCATGAGGTCGTTAATTTTATCAAATATTTCCCATGTCCCAATAAACATGGAAACCAAAATATAAATGCCAACATCCACTCCCCACACGGTGGCTAACATTGATTTATCACGAATATTCATTTCAACAGGCTGGCTGTCAGATTGCGCGCGATTACAGTCTAGATTTATGTCGCGATGCCGCGTCTGCCCGTGTGGGAGCTTGTGTAAAGGTGTGCCAGGCGCGACGCGCGATAGTCGTGGATTGACGCTCTAATGATAATAAAACATTTTTGTAATTTATGATGAATGATTAGGTATTTATAAGTCTTATTTAAAACGCCAGTAATAGGTATACTTAAGTGTGAGAAAAAGTTTAAATATGAAGTAAGTATGTCTCATGCAATATTTTCTTCTTCTCCTACATAGCATTTTAGGGTATCTTTTTCTTACATTACTATCTTAAACTACTGCTAAAGCATGAGTTATCTAAAGAAATATTGATCTGTTAAAAAGCGTCAATGCTAGGTATCTTCAGGGATAGGTCCGTCCAAGTGTCACTGATACTAAAATCAAGATGATAGACTGTTTTCTTGTATAATGATTTCAGCGTACACTTAAATATTGTTTGTAATAAATTCACTATTCCCTCTGAGAACAGATCTGTAATAAATAAATCATTTGTGTTATGTTAGACATGTAATTTCTACATAATGTCATATTTACTACGTTGCAATAGATTATTATATTGACTGTACAATTTCATTTTATCTGAAGTGTTAATTCTTGTTATTGCATGTTTTACGTACTTCCTGGTTTTTGTTTACAACCAATAGAATTACAATAGAGTTCAGAATATTTTATTTTATTGCATTCTTGAATTCTGTGGCTAGGAAATTCAAAAAATTTTAGGGTGCTAATAACAATTATAATTAAAATGGTATTTCAAAATATCGCACGTTTAAGTCCGTCTGTAGTGGCTCTTACAGCAGCAATATAGTAGTGCTGACAGCGTGATTTAGTGCGATAGTCACCGTGTTAGAGCCACTGACGTAATACGTATGCCAGTGCCATACAGGTTTATATTCCATATTATTATAATAAACGTGCTGGCTAAACTGGTGTGTAGAGGCTATTACATCAGCAATATTTAGTAGTGCTGACAGCGTGATTTAGTGCCATAGTCACTGTATTAGAGGAGCCATTGACGTAATACATATGCCAGTGCCATGCAGGTTTATATTCCATATTATTATAATAAACGTGCTGGCTAAACTGGTGTGTAGAGGCTATTACATCAGCAATATTTAGTAGTGCTGACAGCGTGATTTAGTGCCATAGTCACTGTATTAGAGGAGCCATTGACGTAATACATATGCCAGTGCCATGCAGGTTTATATTCCATATTATTATAATAAACGTGCTGGCTAAACTGGTGTGTAGAGGCTATTACATCAGCAATATTTAGTAGTGCTGACAGCGTGATTTAGTGCCATAGTCACTGTATTAGAGGAGCCATTGACGTAATACATATGCCAGTGCCATGCAGGTTTATATTCCATATTATTATAATAAACGTGCTGGCTAAACTGGTGTGTAGAGGCTCTTCTATCAGCAATATTTAGTAGTCCTGACAGTGGGATTTAGTGCCATAGTCACTGTATTAGAGGAGCCATTGACGTAATACATATGCCAGTGCCATACAGGTTTATATTCCTTAATATTATACATAATAAACGTGCTGGCTAAACTGGTGTGTAGAGGCTCTTATATCAGCAATATAGTAGTGCTGACAATGTGATTTAGCGCGATAGTCACCGTGTTAGAGGAGTCACTGATGTAATACGTGTATGACAGTGCCATACATGTTTATATTATTATCTCATACTATTATAATAAACGCGCGGCTGAGCTGGTGTGTGAAGGCTCTTATCAGCAATATAGTAGTGCTGACATCGTGATTCACCGCGGTAGTCGCCGTGTGAGAGGAGACACTTGATATAATACGTATGCCAATACCATGCGTGTTTATATCTTATACTAGCTGTGCTTTGCGATTTCACCCGCCATTTGATTCAAAAGAAATCGAATTATTTAGACATCCGCCCGCGCTATTAGGTACTTCGTTTTCGCTTAGCGTTCATTCTGACTTTTTTTTCTTTTGACTCGGCTCCTAAAAGTCATAGGGTAATGTTAGCCTGTACTATTGCCTCATGAACCTAGCTATCATATACAATTTTCTTTTTTACAGAGATAAGCGCTCTTAAACAAATAATCAATTAAATAAAAAAACTCTTCAGCTTTATTAGTACAGATTATAATAAACGCACGGCAGAGCTGGTATGTGGAGGCTCTTACAGCAGCAAAATAGTAGTGCTGACGGCGTGATTTAGTACGATAGTCATTAGTCATCGTGTCAGAGGAGTCACTGATATAATACATATGCCAATATGCCATGTACCTCATACTGTTGTAATAAACGCGCGGTTGGGCTGGTGTGTGGAGGCTCTTATAGCAGCAATATAGTAGTGCTGACAGCGTGATTTAGTGCGATGGTCACCGTGTCAGAGAAACCACAGATTTAGGTAATACATGTGCCAGTGCCGTAGGTACTTGCATCTATACTAATATTATAAAGCTGAAGAGTTTGTTTGTTTGAACGTGCTAATCTCTAAAACTACTAGTCATCTGCCTAGCCTTTTCCCAAATTATATTGGGGTCGGCATCCAGTCTAACTAGTTTTGGCTGAATATCAATATTTTACGTGGAGCGACTGCCATCTGACCTCCACAACCCAATTAGTTAGACCAGCTGTCAGACTTTAGGGCTTCTGACTACCCGTAACGATTGTCAAAGATATTCCTATGACAACCGGGACCAACTGCTTATCGTGCTCTCCGAGGCACGGAGGGGTCTCGATGTGTAAAGAACGGTCACCCATCCAAGGACTGACCGCGGCAAGCGCAGCTTAACCTCGCAGATCGATCGATCAGCGCGACCGTCATTTAGCCACGAGCCCCTCAATCTCTAAAACTACTAGTCAAATTAAAAAAAAAAAATGTATTTGATAGCCAGATTAATGAGTAATAGTACTCGTAGGTTAGGTATAGGCTAGTTAGCACACATTACGCTACTACGCATTGCGACATACTTGTTACTCCATGTAATATACTGTTTATTGATTTTACATACCGATTACTGATTAAATGCATGTTTATGACTTGTATATAACTTTACAACTTGTACGTAAGTGTTTTAGATGCTAATTTAGTGTACAAGTTAGCTTAAAGCAGTTTACCGCCAAGTAAACTGCTTTAAGCTAACTTGTACACTACACTACTAATTACGTGAAGCCTATCCTAAATTAAGTTAATTAGTCGCCGAATTATTAACCGGCCACAAATTCAGAGTTCGGGCTGCTTTGGAGACTTTCTAAGTGAAAAACCCAATAATACTTTGCCCGACCCTGGGGTCGAATCTAGGATCTCACGGCACAGATTATCTCACGGTCAGAAGTCACGCTGGCCACCACAATTTTTGTATTAAACAATTTAATTTCATCCTAATCCTAACTAATATTAAATGCGAAAGTAAGTTATTTTGTTACCCCTTCACGCCCAAACACTGAACCGATCATCATAAAATTTTGCATATACTCGTACGTTGTCAGGGGTACAGAAAAGACATAGAGTAGGTACGTCAGATCATAGAAAAAACCGGCCAAGTGCGAGTCGTACTCGCGCACCGAGGGTTCCGTATCATTTTTGGACGTATAAAGTGAAAAAATCCGGACCGCACAACTAAGTTTGTTTGTGAAGGAATTTTGATGATTTTGAAAAAACTGTACTAGTTAGGAACATCGTTTTATTTTTGGTGCCATATTTGGGTCAATTCCTATCAACTTTAATTATTTCAGATTTTTCGCCCCGCAAACTTCGGAGATAAGGGGGGGGGAATGGTATTTTTTTGGACATTTTTCATCATATGTCGAAAACTGTGAGACATAAAATAAAATAAAAATATATTTTGAAATGTGCAGATCAAGCCCTTTCATATGATATGTCACTTGATCTAGTAACCCCACTTTAAAATTTCGGACCCCCACTCCGGCCCCTTTTGCAATGAAAATAAAAACATTTTTGGACTTTTTTCATTTGCAATAAAATTGAACAAGCATTCTTTATAACTGTTCCAAATTTCAAGTCGATAGCATAAGTAGTTGCTGAAATAAGCAGGTGTGACAGTCAGACAGACAGACAGACAGACAGACAGACAGACAGACGAAGTCGCACCATAAGGGTTCCTTTTTTACCATTTTGGTACGGAACCCTAAAAAGGAGATATGGCATCATAGCAAATTAGTACGGGAACAACTGATGCCACTTTTAGTACATTTTTCGACACAATTACGTGCATAATTAAGCGCTCCTTGTGAATAAAAAGATCTCCCACGCATTGAACATTCCGCACACCCTCAATCTAACACTGTTAATCGTCACTCAACACTAGCACTAAACTAAAACACTGTATTTATACCATCGATAGTGTTCGGTTCATCGCCAGCGCGTACGTTTATAATATGAGCAATTTGCTCAAGATCAGGCATCAAGCTCGAGAGCGCCTTGGCACATCTCCTTGTTTCTATGATCTGAGGTAGGTACCTTTGATCCAGAAAAAGCGATCATCATGAAATTTTCCATATACGTTGTCAAGGGTACAGAAAAGACATAGGCTACCTTTCATCCAGAAAAAGTACTGTTCCCAAGGGAAAGAACAATAACCTTCGACAGTCACAATTGCTTTAGGACGCTAGATGGCGCTACGTGTATGTCACGCGGACGAAGTCGCGGGCAAAGTGCTAGTACTTTTATAAGCCAAAAAATTTTATTTTTTTAAAACCTGGTTTATAAGAGCCCACATCCACTTACCCACACATTATAATTCAACCAACACATACCTAAATCTACTAAGATTGTCATCTAAACTTCACATTAAAATGCAAGACTGGCTTGTACTATATTATGACCATATTAAAATGGTAATCAGTCGTTATTATGTCTTGTGTTAGCCTCGTAAAACTTAATTGCTTATTACTATTCTATAGGTGTAGAGGAAGAGTATAAAATACAATTTATTAGCTGGTTTGATGCAGGGATGACGTATAATAAGATTGTGCGTTTTATTTTGATATGAAAGTTTATTATGAGCTTGTACTTGTAGGTCAAAAAATTTAACATCATCAGATTATAATGTGCCCATTGTTAGGATTTAGGCCATCTTGTGAGAGCGAGTAGGCAATAATCGGACTCAGAACTCCTGTCTATATGTAAGAGGGAGTGAAAGTTTATCACGCGGACCCATTTCAAGCTGATGTCCAACCCACATAGCTATTAATGTCTTGGATTTTTTTCAACAGAAAATTGATGACTTCAAGATTTCATAAATGGCTTCAGGAGATCCATTCTTGTATTGAGAAAATTAGAGGCTGATTTATGGATAATTGCTTTTGTTATACGGAATTCCGTATTAGTTTCTTAGTAAGCTTATAAAACAGGCTTTCTAAGAAACTAATACGGAATTCATTACATCAGATTGGTACTACAGCCTAAAATCCAAGTTGAATAAAATTATGCAGGAGCAGAGCAAACTATACTTTTCTATCATAATTATTCACTTTTACAGTACCTACCTATAAATACTTGCCTTTTATACGCATTAAGAGATTTAAAGCTTTGCGCATGTGATTTAAGTCTCTTCTTTTGAATTTCGATCTTGAATAATTCAAACCACTTTTTTCTTAAAACTCGTGGCATTTCTCCTACGATTAATATCCCAGTGTGTAGTCACCCTAACAGAATAATAAATTGCAAAACGAAATTAATTCCGAAGTTAATTTGACGTGACAAACGGCAAAATACATTAGCTTGAATTTCAAATAAAGAATTCATATTCATTCACTCGATTCTAATAAGCGGGATATGAAAGTGATCATTCACTCGTTCCGTTCATTTGAAAGCGTTTGCTGTGGTGTTGAATGAATTCTAAATTTGAATTTAATTGATTCTTGAATGTATTAAGGTACAGGTACACGATTCTACTAAATAGTCGATTAACTTACAAATGATTACTGTGGTGTTGCAGTTTAATATATGGTTGATCGTCTACACGGGCCCTTGCTTGAGTCATAGAATGTGGTTTTATTCATTATGTATTCTTTGACGATTGCAGTGAGAAAAATATGGCGACATTATAGCGGTGATAAACATTGTGGATTTTTCATTGACTCATTTCATATTAGCATCTTGCTTTGTTGATAGTGGCGCTTTTATTTGCAGCACAATATTTTTAAAGACTATAGGTACCTATTACTTTATTCTACTTTATGCCTAATATCACCATAATAATATTGAGAGACGTGTGTGATCATCAACTCTCATAGGTAAGAATAGATGAAGAGATTCGTGCTGATAGTAGAAATTGCAAACTGTTCGAAATATAATGTTTTTTTGTGTATCGTATATATATAAACAGCTAATGTGGCAAGTAGAACTTAAGAAAAGTTAAACAGTATGTAAATTAGGAAGCCTTTGTACAACACAATTTAATACCTACATTGAGGCATCAAAAGAACCTGCTAATTAACCACTAGTAGGTACGATTCTGAAAGAACATAAAAATAATATAAAACCGATAATATGAACTGCTTAGGTATAATACCTATATAAACTAATTCAAATAATAACTAACAAAAATAAGTGTGCCATCTCACAAGTCTATTGAATGTTAAGTGTTAACCATAAATAAAACTTGAAATAAAATTAAAACTCAAGACCTTAACAAATCAGGCGTGGACACCACGTGGGCATATAATTGATGAGTTTTAGGACCCGAAGATTAATGCTCCCGTTTGAGGAGTACCGTCGATGTGTGCGGCCGAAGACAATAGAGTGACGCCCACATTTGGCAGGGTTATCGTGATTGATACGTCGTTATCGATATGTGTTACATGATATCTGGAAAATAATATAGAGTTGATGTCTGTATACAAAATATCTTATAAGGAAATAAAAACGTGTGCAGCAGGAAAGAACAAAGTCACAGTTCCAGTTAGCCATCTGAAGAAGCACATAATAACAATATCTATATGATTGCTTTCTGAACGCGTAGAGTTAATGAAGACAATGTTTGTGAGATTTTAATATTTTATCGTGTGTTGTCATTATGACGATTTGAGTTAGTAAAATGAAACAGGATGTCTTTGAATTTTTAGTTCTAGAACAAGCCGGTTTCCTCACGATGTTTTCCTTCACCGTTTTTCGAGCAGTGGTGATAAAAAAATGCACAAGGTGTGCCTCTGCCAGTGTTCGAATCCATGACCCACGTCTTGTAAGTCGAGGCAGCTACTGGGCCACCATAAGAGGTTGGTAATAAAACCTTGGCCTAAAACAAAATATTACACTTTTTAATACAACATTCCCAGTATAAGTACTAGCATCATGAGTAGTTCTAACGTGCAATAGCTTTGTGTTTCCATGTAGGCTGGCATTTGTAATAGGCATGCATCAGTCATAGGCCGTTAAAGTCCACTTAGGTGGAACACGTCGTAACGCTAACTCTAGTGGCGATTAACATAAAGTTTTCAGTTAAAGCACTAACATTATGAAACAATTCATCGGCCGGCGGATGGGGTGGGGTCACACTGATAGCAGGAAACAGGAAGAATTCTAATGATAAAATATTGGATATGAGAAAACTCATGTTTAATCAAATGCTTGGCACTAGCACTTGCAAACATTCTATAATTGATTGTGGTAAAAATTAAACGTACCGTACTTAATAAAAATCACATTACAAATTAACGAGAGACCCGTGCTGCTCCGCAGCCTGGTGTTCTCATGATAAGTAATTGTAACCTATTTAAAACCAATTAAAGTTAGCAAAGGCTCAAATAAAAGAACTTGTTACAGTGAGAGTTCTTAGACCAAACCAAATTACATCTAGAATTAGATTCAAATCTGTGCCTGAGTATCGTTCTGTAATGCAAGGCACAGCGTAGTATATAAACACATTTCACAACGTATTTGATGATATCGTTTCACGATCGACAAAACCATCACACGTCGCAAATAATCAATTTAACCATCAATTAATATTAAAATGATTTTAGGCTGTAGCTCTCCAAACAGAAGATTATCACCAATTAATCATTAATTAAATACAGGTGTTGAGATTATTACTACAATTCGGATTTTACGTAATTCGTACAGACTTACACTTTATTACATATTTACACTTAAATACATCTAGAGAAATTCTTTAGATACCTACCTAAGTTGTAGATTAGAAAGTCATTTGTCGACGCAAACATACCTTGAAAGAAAAGAGTCGATTTTGGCACGTTTTACTGTCTTACTATTTTAACTCTTCAAACTTTACAAAGCATTCAATATTTCTTACTAAAACAAAACAACATTAAATTGGATACATTGCAATACAGAAACATTACATAACATTTTATTGGCATTCCTTCAACTAAAATATGATTGCAGGTAAGTTCTGTCGTGCATCTTGAAATCCATAAAGACGCCCGCAGGCGATAGCGTAAATCGCTATTACAGAACATTGCTGCAGACAATATATCAGATTTATAGTTTATAAGAACTTGTGGTGTGTTTAAGCACCTATTCACAACTCTAGATTAAAACACACTATTAATTTAACTTATATAAAATAATTAATTTTAAGAAAAAATATGTTCACATAAGTTTAGGTGTAAATTTTCCAACCAAATTAATATTATAAACAGTCTTTTGTGTATGTTTTGTGATATTTTTATTTTAAATTAGTAGGACAGATTTTCAGATTTTTTTATAAATACCTATTGCTCTTTGACATATTTTAATTGATACGCCAAACTTTCACACTCTTTTTACAAAAAATAACTGGCTGGCTAATAAATAACAAAGCCTTTGAAAGATCTCTATACAAATAAATAACCAAGATATTTAACAATCGCCAATCGCTCAAGCACGCGCCCCGCCCAATCGCACCTCAGGCGTGCAAAGTAATTTCCTCGGCTCAATATTTCACAGTGCCCACACTAGCGGCATAAATATGAATAATCGACACCGTTCGCTTCGACAATACACATAAATTATTCGAAGCGAAAGCGATAGGGCCCGGTCGGCCCCGCTTCGTTGAGTTAAAGCGTACTCAAAGAGTAGCCATTATGTGCACGATTTATAACTAAATGTATTTGTTTATGAGGCCCGTTTATCTGCTCAACGAGTTTAATTGTGTAGAATAAAAGATAGGTGCAGGTCGCATATCAAGTGAATGGCAGTATCCACATGCAGTGGTAATATTTACCAGATGTATATTAAAGAGATGGGAGAAGTTATACCGGTTAGTTTCGCTATGCTCTAGTGTCGCTATGCTCGACTGATAAAATGCCTACAAAGAAGTTTCGCTATAAACTTTTTAGTAGGCATTTTATGAGTCGAGCATAGCGAAACTAGAGCATAGCGGGACTATCGAGATAATTAATGTATCATCGTATGGCATTGAATAGACTATTTAACTAAGAAGCACAGAAGAACATTGCAATCATTGAAAATTTGTTTTCATAAATTCTTAATATGAAATTGACATAACTTATTGACCTATCTATTGATCTTAAGTATAATATTATTGGGCAAACTCATTTACAGTTTACCTCAATTTTATGCGCCATCTCTTGGCAAGACGAGACTAGACTAGAATAGAGAGCCATTATTACACCATTATTCAGTCCTTTATACACCTATGTTCACTAATAAACTGATTCAAATTGATTTTTTCAAATATGATCTGGCTTATTTGACAGTAGAAGGTATTTCATATTGATAATATTATAGGAAAATATTCGACACAATAGAACAATTTGCCAAACCAAACACCTGCAATGCACGACACCAATTATGTTCACGAACACATGACGAATTCGGAACACCGACCAATTACAACACGACACAAACGTCTTTATGATGGTAATTTGTTGTATTCCTAATGTCGGTGACTGTCATTACAATGTGTATAATTTTGTGTCATTATTACGGCCAATTGACACGATTCCTGTAATCAGAGATCGTTAGCTATAAGTGAATGAGATTATCCTTCAACACAATTATTGCCCTCTCTTGTTGTTGCACCTAAGTCTCATTTAAGTTATCTGCATCTTATCTGTTACTTAACTAAGATAATGCATGAATTACCTTATAGGAAAAGGAACGAAAAATCTCCTGCCTTAAAACTTGACTAGCGAACAATTTTTTTTCCACGCCATTGAATAAAATCACTATAGGTCAAGAAAAATACCAGTGATATAAGGAACATTTTTGAACATCGCAACATGATGTCATCGATATAAAAGTCCACGATTTTTACAAAACCCATGAGAAATAATAGTATTTTTTAACCAAAAGACCCTCCTCGCAGACCACACCAAATCAAATCCCAAAATAAATTACAAACTCCACAATTTTGTCAGTTACATAGAGTAATCAATCATGAAGGATATCAATAAGGAACTTAACATTTCAGTAGTGGGCATAATAAGATACCCCGCTGGGCAACCGGCGCGGTTAACATGTTGGTAACTTTAATGGTGGTAATAAATTATTACAAGCCCACTCGTTATAGAGGTGTACCGACATGATATAATAATAGATGCGTGTGATATGAAAAATGTGTTGTGAGATGAGATTGTTTACGCCCTTTTCCGGTGATCAGGGCCCCAATTCTGCTATTGCAATTGTGTATAAATGGTGTCATAATGACACCATAACGGTCAAAACCTAGGCGGTCATTGGCTTAGAGTAAGACTATCTCTTTCGTCATTGGTCAAAACGATGTCATTGAGAGACCATTCTGACACGATTATGATAATTGCATTAGCAGACTTGGGGCCCAGGAGGAGTTTTAACAATGCGTGATGGTGAACCCAGTGCATAATATTTAATGCTAGTTGTTCCCCGTGGTTTCACCCCCGTTGCTCGGCTCCTAAGGGTCGTAGCGTGATGTTAAATAGCCTATACTATTCTTCATGAATTTGGCTATCATATACAAAACGATTTTTTCGAAGCCGACTGTTAGTTCTAGGGATTAAACCGTTCAAATAAACAAACAAACAAACTCTTCAGCTTTATAATATCAGTATAGGCTAGCCCAATGGTATCACGAGCCACAGAATTTAAAAGAAGTCGGATTATTTAGCCCCCCGCACTTTGTTTTCGCTTAGCGTTCTTTCTGACATTTTTTCTTTTGCTCGGCTCCCATAGCGTAATATCATAGCCCTTTTAAGTAATTTTCCTCATGAATCTGGCTATCATATATACAAAAAAAATATGAATCCGACTAGTAGTTATACTCAGCGTTGCAGGGATTTTATAGGCGGTAACTGCTTATGCTTAACTGCTTATGAGGCGGGCTGTACGCCTGTTTGCCGACATTCATCATCCGCCTACCCTTTTCCCAAACATGATTGGGGTCGGCTTCCAGTCTAACTGGTTGCGGCTGAATATCAATATTTTACATGGAGCGACTGCCATCTGACCTCCACAACCCAATTATTGGGGAATATCGGTACTCGAATGTTAGACCAGTTGTCAGACTTTTGGGCTTCTGACTACCCGTAACGACTGTCAAAGATATTCCTATGACAACGGGGACCGACTTTTTAACGCGCTCTCAGAGGCACGGAGGGGTCTCGATGTGTAAAGAACGGTCACCCATCCAAGGACTGACCGCGGCAAGCGCAGCTTAACCTCGCAGATCGATCGATCAGCGCGGCTGTCATTTAGCCCACGAGCCTGTTTGCGAACATTGTCGTATAAAAAGAAAGTAATCATACCCTTAAATATTTATGATCTGCTAATACGCTATGAAAACTCCAAACATAAAATTACATGCAGTTAGTGTTATTAAAATCTACCAACGAATTCACAAACATTAGCCGGACAATGTTAATAACAGTGTTATTACCAAGTTATTGACTCTATAAAAGCAGTTAACCAACATTTGGGTCAGTTGTACTAACCAGGTGCCATTTATTTATGCTTATTGAGATTAATTTGTTGTTTGACTAAAGTTCAAACCTGTTGGGCTTAGTCTACTTTGAAACTGGATCACGGGTTCATATCAATTACTACTATATTTCGTGTTTGAAATATAATTATTATATTTCATTTTCTCCTGTTTCAGAAATATCTACATTTTCGAAAAGGAGTTGGGAATAACTGATTGTACGCATCTAAGCAGGTTAGTGACTAGAGATAGATTGGACTATGTTCTAATTAGGTATTAGTAGCTATTGTTCGGGACTTCTTCTACGTGAAAATGGATGAAAAGTAGCCTATTGATAGTAAACAATCCTATCCTACTAATATTATAAACGTGAAAGTTTGTGGGGATGTAAAAATGTATGGATGTATGGATGGATGTATGGATGTTTGTTACTCTTTCACGCAAAAACTACTGAACGGATTTTGATGAAACTTTTCAGTAATATAGCTTATACATCAGAATAACTCATAGGCTACTTTTTATCCCAAAAACGTGGGCGAAGCCGCGGGCAGAAGCTAGTCTAAAAATAAATTATCCCTAAGACTTCCAACCAGAAACAATATTTCATGTTGTTTTTTAAATACATATTTTGTCACCACTTCAAAACAATTCTTAAGATATTTGTGCCCAGTTTAATTACAGCAACACTATGCATCTTTCACACCTAGTTGGCATGGGCAGGGATGTTTAATAGATTGTCAATCGTCGCCACATTCTTGGCAGTGGCGGCCATTGCGCCGGCAGTAAATGCCAAAATGCCGAAAGACAGGTGACAAGTACAGTTCAAGATGATTTAAACAGTTTATTGTTAAACTAGCTGTTACTTGCGACTTGGTTTGCATGAAAATGAAAATAATATATTGCACATGACTTCGAAAAGTCAGCGGTGCGTGCCTCGGGATCGAACTCGAACCATGCCGTATAGGCACATGGTTAAACCATCACTATCATCACCATATCACTGCACCTTTGGTAAAGTGTACATAAAAAAAACCGGCCAAGTGCGAGTCGTACTCGCGCACCGAGGGATCCGTATCATTTTTGGACGTATAAAGTGAAAAAAACCGGACCGCATAAGTAAGTTTGTTTGTGAAGGAATTTTGATGATTTTGAAAAAACTGTACTAGTTAGGAAAATCGTTTTATTTTTGGTGCAATATTTGGGTCAATTCCTATCAGCTCTAATTATTTCAGATTTTTCGCTCCGCAAACTTCGGAGATACGGGAATGGTATTTTTTCAGACATTTTACATCATATATGTCGAAAACTGTGAGTCATAAAATAAAATAAAAATATATTTTGAAATGTGCAGATCAAGCCCTTTCATATGATATGTCAGTTGACCTAGTAACCCCACTTTAAAATTTCAGACCCTCACTCCAGCCCCTTTTGCAATGAAAATAAAAACATTTTTTTACTTTTTTCAATATTAAAATAAAGTTGGGCAAGCATTCCTTATAAGTGTTCCAAATTTCAAGTCGATAGCATTAAGTAGTAGTTGCAGCCGTGACAGACAGACGGACAGACAGACAGACGAAGTCGCACCATAAGGGTTCCTTTTTTACCATTTTGGTACGGAACCTTAATAAAAGCAGTTATAATTTAGGACCTTTCGCATTCTACCTTACCTTACCACAGTACATTAACGGAGCAGTAAAAGCGAGTAATCACGCAATATCTAATCTTATAAGCGCGATGACTTACAGTTCGTAACAGAAGGAGTCATTAGGAGGAGTGGCTGATCCATCATCCTGTCAGGATCCGCTCCCGTGTGACTTGGGGCCATTAGTGTCTTCATTTTGTGGCCGCTTTAATTACTTGTTTAGACGTAAGTCAAGAATGAGCTGAAAAATGTACTTAGGTAATTGTTTTAGGTTCTACTGGAATATTTTTTGTATGACTTTTAATGTGAATGTAGAATTCACGTGTTACCTACACGTGAATTCTACATTTATATACCTATAATTTCTTATTTAAAGCATAACTAGCATTAAATTGCTTATATTTATGGAAATAACAAGCTTATGCCTGCAACTCGCAACCTTATTCTAGGGTGGCTTTTAGGTAATACGAAGAAGTCAAGCTGTATCTTTGGTTTATGCCATCAGAATTAAACTAAGGCCCGTATTACAGAACGATACTCGAGCACAGATTTCTGCTTGAGCATAGATGTCACCCAATCAAATGGCTTTAAATGTATGCTCAAGCAGAGATATGTGCTCCAGTATCATTCTGTAATACGAGCCTAAATGTAGCTTAGATTTTAAATTGGACGCCAAGCTATCAAATTGTGAAAACCATATCAAAATCCGTTCTGTAGGTACCTACTTTTTTGCGCGATGCGTGCACAAACAGACAAAAATAGGAAAAAAATGAGCATGGTTACTTACGTTCCGTGGTCCCAGTATCCTATCGCTAGGTACTGATTTATAATAGTAAAAATATCCTAAAAGAATTCATGTTTTAATCCAGAGTTAAATTATTATTGAAGATTATTTAATTTTAACATTTTCGTTCTAACTTAAAAATCGAACTTGCGACTCTAAGGAAGAATAAAATTTAAGCACTAAATCATTCTTGCAAATTATCTACATTGCCATCTAAACCCGACATGGAAACCTCAGATACTGCCAATTGCTGATTTTAAAATAAGAATCAACCGATCGATCACGATCTATAAGCTTCATAAACTCGTTTTATCGAACGCCGAGGTAAACTTGCCAATAAATAACACTATATCTAGCTTTACTCAATATAAATCACATATTAATACCAGATAATAAGATTAGTATGATTTCTCTGACAGATATTGATTGCCCAGCAAACAGAGGGGGGGGGGGGGGGGGTAGATTAGATATTGTTAATGCACTTGTTATGGTTAATGATTGTGTGAGTCATTATTCTGATGATCTTTAAAGTTTAGATGTAAAGGGTGAAGTTATAATGTCTTAGGTTTTCGCGATTATTACACATTATAATAAAACAAGTTTAAACGGATTAATCGCGTATATTACAGAGTTTTCCTGACGTTTCGAACACTTTGCAGCGTTCGTGGTCGCAGGACGACTGAGGTGGTAGGCGTCATGACAGCTAATTTATAGAAAAATTATTCTCGATCTACCCGCACAATCGATTCAATCGATATTATTCGAATCGTACTCGTTTCGATGCACACAATAATCGCTCACGGTGTCTCGATGTTTTGTAGTCCGGTGTGAAGTTTGGGACTTGATTATTTTAAGAACTGGATTCCAAACAGGTGGTAATTGCCAACCATCCTCTCTATTGAAATTAGGATGTTTTTTAATTTCAATAGCCTCGCGAAGCATTCTAGGTACATATCGGTTCTCCTTTGCGAGGATTTGTGGTTGATCAAAACGTAGGAAATGGTTGGGTTTGCCTAGGGCATGCTCACACACTGCAGACTTTGTAGAGCGCACGTTTTTGACGTCAGCTATGTGTTCTTTAACTCTAGTGGCTATACTGCGCTTTGTTTGCCCTATGTATGATAGCCCACAATCACAGTCAATCTTGTAGACCCCTGCATCTTGTAAAGGAATATGACACTTCACAGGTCTAAGAAATTGGCTAATCTTTCTATGTGGCTTGAAGTAGGTTTTTATAGAAGCACGCTTCAAGATATGACTAATTTTGTCAGTGACCCCTCTTATAAAGGGTAGAACAGCAGGTCGACGATCAACTGAGATGGGCTTCGGGCGGCTTTTGCGACGGGGATGTGGAGCACGTAAATTGTTCTGTTTCAGAACTTGCTTCACATGATGAAGTTCCCCTGCCAGATGGTTGGCGTCGCAGATGCCATGTGCTCTCTGTAACAAAGATTTAGCCACAGTAGCTAACTGACTAGGATGGTGGTGAGATTCACCGTTAAGGTACCTATCTGTATGGGTAGGCTTTCTGTACACTGTATGACTAACAGAATGATCGGGATTATGAATAAGTCGTATATCAAGGAAGGCTAAGGACTTGTTATTTTCTAATTCCATAGTGAACTGAATTTTACTGTGTATGGAATTTAGATGATCTAAGAATGCAGGGACCCTATTGTGAGGCAAGGCAGTGAATGTGTCATCAACGTATCTTTTAAAAATCTTTGGTATAACCGGGGCCGATAGGAGTGCTCCTCTTTCAAATTCCTCCATGAAGATGTCGGCCACCACAGGGGAAACTGGTGAACCCATGGCTACACCGTCGATTTGAAGATAGAACTCATTGTCCCACAATAGGTAGCCGCTGGTGAGGCAATGTTCTAGCAACTCTGCATATTGTAAAGGCATGTCTTGATCACTTAACCGCTTTTTTACGACTTCCAAGCAGTCCTTAACCGGTAAGTTAGTGAATAAGGACTGTACATCGAAACTAACCATCACCTCATCTTCAGCCAGTGTTAGGTCTTTTATTTGGCTGACGAAATGATAAGAATCCTTCACATATGTGTTAGACTTTCCACGAAGTTGTGAGAGTATCTTCGCTAGATGTTGTGCCAGTTTGTAAGTTGGTGTGTCAATCTGGCTTACTATTGGTCGTAAAGGAGCATTTTCTTTGTGTATTTTTGGCAGCCCATACAGTTTTGGTGGTTTCGCGCATGATGGTATAAGTAATTTAACGTCCAATTCTAAGGTGTCGGAGTATTTAGATATTAAATCAGAAGTTTTCTTCAGAATTCTATTATATTCTATACCACGAACGCTGCAAAGTGTTCGAAACGTCAGGAAAACTCTGTAATATACGCGATTAATCCGTTTAAACTTGTTTTATTATAAGGGTGAAGTTATTGATGAAATATGAATATGTTGAAAATAAATGTGCATATCATGATCTCTAATTCATTAATGACCGGCTATAAAATAGTTATTAATCCTATCCTATTGAAGAACCTACCCTAATTTTTGAGTAAAGATATATATATTTTTTTCTTTTTCTTTATCTGCTGGCCATGGCAACAAACAAAAAAGTTAAAAGAAATATTAAGGAGGAATTAGTTCAGGCTCTTTCGGTATTAATTGAACACTTAGCGTTGTTTCTTGATTTTTTAAAAATCATTGTTTATTTTTTTTTTTGCTTGCTCTATCGCTTATAATAATTCGTAATCCTGTAGAAACTCCATTGATTGATTAATTTAACCATATAGGTACCTAAGTGATACTGTAATACATAATGTAGGTACGATTGTTTGTTTCCCCAAATAAATAAAATAAGAAAGACGTTAACGAGTGATGTGAGCGATGCCTTTTTATTGTGAGCTCATTATACATATAACATTATCTCTTGATTTATTTCTTTATTACGTCCTGACATAAATAGCACCTTATCCTGTAATTGTCGCAGCTGTATAATTCAGATTCGACAGTACCCCATAAACTTAACAAGACAAAAATATCGGAGACATATCTGATCGATGTGACCTCCCATATTTTTGCAACACGATATTATCCTTAAAGGTTATCAAAACCTCTATAAAACAGATCTCGGAAGAAAAATTAAGCAATTTAACATTTTACTTTCTCGCTGACTCAAAAGACCAAAATTACACGTTGAGTGTCATTAACCAAATGTCAGGAACGATTGTCTCAAAGCGACATTAAAGAAAGCTACTTGGTAACGTGTCATTATAAAGATATAAGAGGCCAAGTTGACAACTTGGTTACAATAAAAATAAGTTTTGACGTTGACAAATTGCCGGCAGAGGGCGCCCCGGGCGGGCTTGTTAATGTCGCTGGTGTGACTACAGTGTATGCGAAGTTGAGAAAAATCGTGGAAATATTTGATGTTTAGATTTTTAGATGTGAATTATTTTTAACATTTTATCATCTTACAAATTCTTCAGTATTTTGGAGAGGGCCTTTATATGCTCGGTTCACATTATTTCAGTAGAGTTCCAGTTCAGCGGTGCTGGAATGTCATGCACTGGATTGTATTAATTCCAGCGCCCGCCGGTTCACATTATTCCAGTGGCAATGATAGTGAAAAAACAATAGAATCAGATCAGTAGTTACGGAGATTACCCTTCACATATACACAAACTCACAAAATACGCATTCTCTCTTTAAAACCGCCACTAGAATGTTCTGGATTGTACCCATTGCTGTGCATTTCAGTGCTGGTTTACACTATTCCAATGGCATTCCAGCGCCGCTAGTAGTGATTTTTTTAGAATCGGATCAGTAGTAGTTTCGGAGATTACCCTCCACATATACTTAACTTACAAAATTAGTATTCTCTCTTTATAATATTTATTATAAAATTTATTTTTATAGTTGTAAAGTTTAATACCATCTTTTAGGCTATGCTTGCCCATACCGAGTTTCGGGAAAAAAATTTTTACTCAACTTTTGAACTTTAAATTGATGTTCAAAAATTAATATGTACGTTGACCTATTATGAAGTCATTAATTCATGTTTAATGATGTCAATTTATTATTTTAATGTCACGTTGGTACGAAACATTATTATAATAATTTATTTATAGTTAAATACTTAATGAGCATAACTTGATTTGATTTTATCAGCATGACCTTTTATTTAACACGCAGATTTAAAAGGTCCGTTTAATGTTTTTGATAAAACGCGTTTTTATAAGAAAAAAAAATTATGACATATTTTATTGGTCAAAAAAAAAACGTTACATAAAAGTTAGAGTGATAAGTTGAAATTCATCATCACCATCTGCCTAGCCTTTTCCCAAATTATATTTGGGTCGGCTTCCAGTCTAACTAGTTTCGGCTCAATATCAATATTTTACGTGGAGCGACCTCCACAACCCAATTAATGGGTAATACCGGTATTTAAATGTTAGACCAGCTGTCAGACTTTTAGGGCTTCTGACTACCCGTAACGATTGTCAAAGATATTCCTATGACAACCGGGACCGACTGCTTAACGTGCTCTCCGAGGCACGGAGCTGGAGGGGTCTCGATGTGTAAAGAACGGTCACTCATTCAAGGACTGACCACGGCAAGCGCAGCTTAACCTCGCAGATCGATCGATCAGCGCGGCTGTCATTTAGCCACGAGCCCCTCAGTGATAAGTTGAAGTTATTACTTTATATTTCTAATATCTTTTTATCAATAGCAGCACTCATTTTAGTATCCATGTCACAGGTCACTACATAGTTAAAAAAATACATTCAGTATGGTTGAATGGAAACCCAAACCGCGGAAGGAACTCCCCTTGCCGTACGAATTCGGTTCTTGACAACATTGAAAATATGCTACAGATTGTGGTCATCCTATCAGTTCATAGCGTAAATAAACTTATTTCACTTGATTTTTAACTAAAATATGTATATTTTTTGCAAATTACACGAAAATAAAATGCAATATTTTTTGTTATTGTAGCTGTCACAAGAACGGCCTGCGCACTCTGTTGACGTCACACGCTCGTAAGCCAGTGTTGCCAACTTATTTTTAGGGTAAAAAATTCTTTAGGGTAAATTTGAGGGTAAAATTTTAGGGAGCGCCTCCGCAGCCGGCACCGACTAGGCTCCCAAAAATAATGCCGTTAGGAACCGGAGTAGCCTTGAAGTAGCAGTGATACCAGACGAAAATAATTGCAAACTACCGTAGCAGCAGATTAATATTGCCGTGTTTTAAGTTGAATTAAATACCTTAGACTGACTTTTAAATAACAGTGTTAATGTAAAACAAAATACAACTTTTTTGGACTTACAAGGGGGATGGAGGTGGTCGACGGAGCCCCGGTACGCGGAGCTCCTATTTCTATCTGCAAGGTTAAAAGTAACATAACACGAAGGGGTTGACGGGGGCTTCGTTCGCTCGCTCACTGAAGCCCCCGACAACCCCTTCGAACCTAACCTGTCCGTGTCGGGGTGTCCAAGTTCCCGAGCTCGCTTCGCTCGCTCTTGGACCCTAATTAGGTATGTTACTCAAATGAAACATGAAATGTTTTTTTTAATTATGACAAATTGCCAACTCCCTTTCCCGCTTTTTTTTTCAAAAGTCAGCGCCGGCTTCCAATTTAGCAACCAGTGCCGGCTGCAAATTCAGGTCACGGCGGCGGTCGCGGAGTCACTTCCAAAATTTTAAGGTTAGATTTCGTATTGTTGTTATGATTACTATAGTTTATGGGCTTTTTGGTAAGCAATACATGTAGGTACCTAAGTATTTGAATTGAATTTGAGTTAAACAAATTCAGCATATTTTTATTGTGAAACATGACCATTGATTAAGAAAGAACTTGTTTTATTGTATATCTAAAACCAAAACTTTAGCCAGGTATTTTTGTATAAATAGTTATGATTTTAGAGTAAAATTAATCAGGCATTGGGGTAAAATGAAAATCTAGCTTGGCAACACTGGAGTAAGCACGGCTTTGACAGATTGTAGTTTGCGTTTTATGGTTTCTGGGTGCTATATTTGATCTTAGAGCTATTTCTGAAGCTGTTTTCATAGAAATCTTCTATCTAGTGGCATAAATATTCATATCGAATCTCAAAATGGAGTCAAATTTTGTGCAAGCTGATACAACCTACCTAAGATAGACGCATTTATGGTTGCACTTTTCTTTAAGAATACCTAACGCTGATTATTATGCTGCGGAATTTAAAAATGTAAAAACAGCAGTGTAAGTACCTACCTGCCACATATTTATTTACAAATCTTTTGTATAATCATTCAGAAGTTTTGTGAAATCTCATTTTAGGTTATGTTGATAAAAACTTAGAAACATTACCTATAAATTCTTTTGTGTCATGAATCATGATGGACTGCTTTAAGACGTATTTGTACATTGTGGAACTACACACCATTTATATACGCCATTATAGCCAATAAAAATGATTTATTGATGAAATTAATTTCAGCTGCACCGTCTGTCTTGTTGACAAAGCTCGTTTACTAGCGTGTTACGTCACTTCCGCAGAAACAGCGTTTTTGGAGCGGTTTTGGAAATTTATACTTTATCACTGATTTTTATTGATAAATACAGTAGATCTCCCTGAAATATCAATGTAGTGTGCTTATAATATAATGAAGATTAATATAAACCATTTCCCAAAATCAGTCAAATACCGAATTTGCATCGCACCGATTTGCAGTTTTGTGTACAAGCCCCGAATTCTAGTAGGTACAGTTGGAAAAACGTGCAAAGGTTTTTTTTTGTTTTATATTTACAAAATGCATGAAAAAGTTGTACTCTTTTCATTCACCTCGTCTTTCATCTGCGTCCGATACAAAGGCATCGCAACCATTAGTGGTGTTCATCAATACAAGCACGCATCCGTCACGCCGTGACTAGATAATGATTGAAAGAAGCTTCCAACAAGTTTCATCTACTTGTAACTGACGAATGCATGTTGTGCCTATTTTCTTTATTGAAAGTCATAAAACTTGTTATCTATTGGGCGTTTGTCATGCTATATGAATTGATTTTGCATATTTAATGTAAGTTACTACTGTTTCATTAAAAGGTAATCTACAAGAAAATTGTTTGATGCAAGCGATGTTTTGTTTTAAAAGTTATATCAAGAATAACATACGTTTGAACTTACAAACAGAAGACGGAATAGTTCAGGAATTTTGTTTTAATCAGTGAATGAACACCTAATAACTTAATTAATATATCCTTACATTAATTATACCTGACATTTATCCCACAGCTGATATTAATGAACCAAATTCCGTCCACCTTATCAATCCTTACCAAAGGCCTATAAAATTAACTCTTTAGCAATAAATTTTATGTTAAGCCGACGCCGATAATGCTCATATAATAGTAGGGATTATACATAAATATATACAAGGATAATAATATATTTCAATGTCATTTTGTTATAACGAACTGTTTTGTGACAACTTTTTTTAAATCCTCAAGTGATTTCTTACGATTTCTATCAAAAATCCTGCTGATTTTTTAGGCAGTGCAAATTGGTAACTAACAATACATGGTACCTACCATTTTTTAATGATTGTTAGGTTCCTTACATCTTTAGCTATATTTTTTTATGTTTACTCAGAAAAAAACTTACAATATAACCTGCCATTTTAAACCCAAACAAAATTAACACAAATTCTAGAGCGCAAACCAGAGGTACAATTCCCAAGGCGCCAAGTGCAACCACCTCTCAAATCTGACAAGAGCATGAATAAATCATAACCGTTCTCTGTAATAAAGTAGCCATGTTTATCCGAACATTCATTTATCACCGTTTTGCCAGCCTAGTATAACTTGACCGCTATATACTTCGTCCTTCATTTCCCAGAGAGGTCTTGGTAGCTGGTCCTTCGGCATTCATGATTGCAGCAGTCATCAATCAAGTGAGTCGGTTAGAATGATGGTCGGTATATTGCGTAATGTGTTTGAAGAATGTTTATTTGTAAGCTTTTGGTGAGATTTTTTCGAGTCGTTTTTGTTGATTAATAGCATGATGGATGGACCTCAAGGATGGAATTGCGTTTTAATTGCTGAAGTAATTTAGTTGCTTGAGGAGATTGGGAATGGTGGTGTCTTTAGTGTGTTGAGATGAAAATCCTACTTAAATAATATTATAAACGTGAAAGTTTGTGAGGATGTATAGATTTATGGATGTCTGTTACTCACGCAAAAAGTACTGAACAGATTTTGATGAAACTTTGCAGTAATATAGTTTATAAATCAAATTAAACAAAAGCTACCTTTTATCCTGAAAAACGCGGTTGCAGTCGCGCGCGGAAGCTAGTAAAATTATAATTTCTATCTGTAACACAATTGAAGACGTTGACATGGAATGAAACACAGAACAGGCATTATTTGAAAGTACCTTATACCTGAGGCTTTGAAACAACTTACACTTAAAAAAACCGGGCAAGAGCGTGTCGGACTACGCTCAGTCTAGGGTTCCGTAGCAAGAAGTATTTCAATCTTCCGACCGCAAATATATGTATATTTGTACTTCATAACATTTTTATTTTGTTATTTTTGCGGTCCTCAAACTCAAAACTGAAAATAGTGAATATTTCCAAAAGTTATTGACGTATCTTGTTCAAACCAATTTTAATCGAGTGTATTTATTAGATGCTAGAAGCTTGATTTTTTTCACATTTTTAGATAACGTGGTTGGAAAATTACAGGGGGGGGGACACATTTTTAACGAGCTTCGGAGCTTGCAGTTCACTAAATATCCGCTTAAACAAAAAAGTCATTTAGAAACCTTTATATTATTTTCAAAGACCTATCCAACGATACCCCACACCAAGGGGTGCGCGTAATTTTTTTTTTATCCCTCAGTTTCATGTATGGGGGCCCCCCCTAATTATTTTATTTTTTGTGATTTCACTACAGGTCTTTATGGCGGCACATACAAGACATCTACTTGCGGAGTTTCATACAAATTGGTTATGAACTGTAGATTTGACGAGGGTGTGACAGACGGACAGACAGACGGACAGACGGACAGACGGACAGACAGACAGACGGACATAACGAAACTATAAGGGTTCCTAGTTTCAGTACGGAACCCTAAAAAGATAGCTAATTGTAATGATAAGTAATATCAATCAAATTATAAAACATGTATATAAATGTCTTCCAATAACTTTAACTCTTGCCAAATATTCGCAAATAATAAATGTACTGATATTATGATTTTTGAGACTTTCTAAGAGACTATACCTGTTTCATTTTTGAATTGCAGGAAGAAACCTAACCTAAGAAGCAACAAACAAACAAGGTTCTCAATAAATAACTAACCATTTAAATAGAAAAACTGTTAATACAGATGAGTTAGCTAATGACCACACGACCAATTCCAATAAAGCAAAGCGGATCTAGGGACCCAAATGAAAACATGATTAAAGAAGTTTTATTGTTAAAATTATACAGTAGTTCCAACACTATTGATGATGAAGGTCAAAATTCTACACACATTTAAAAAGAAAACGATCTGAAGGATAACAAATATGACGCCATAATATTAATAGCTTTCTCAGATGCCAAGAAACTTGAATATTTCATCGCTTCTGTGAACAAAAGTATCGATGTGCATAAGCGGTGGCAGTGATATATTTTGAAATAACACATTATCAGAATATTTAATAAATGTGATGGGATGTGAAGGTTTTTACTTAAAAATTGTAAAGAAATAAGTGAACTCATTTTTTATGTCAACAAAAATTTTATAGGGAACAAAAGTGTAGAAGTTTAATTTCGTAATCTCAATTTCAAATCTTTATCAAAATCCATCAAACAGATTTATGCATTAAGTTAATACGAAACACAAAAAATATATTTATGATTAATTTTATTCATATCCATTCGTGCCAAAAATCTGATATTGCGCCTCATTTCAGCAAACAGCATAAAAATAAAATTAAAGACACGTTCAATATCAACGGCATTGACAAACGTTGAAAGGTGGACAATAAAACAGTCATCAATCCAATTTATACTTAACGTCATCGTTTGAAATTGGATCAATTTGAGCCAATTTATCATAATGATTCATTATCATTGCTTATGTCGGTAATGTATGTCCTGAATGCATTATCTAGATTAGCTTATATTAGTAGGTTTATATGGACAATATCATTTGTGAGTGATTTATGAGACAAATTTTGGTGTTTTGGGTAACGATAATAATTCTCCTCAATACATTCTTACTATATGACATGAATGATGTATTGTAGTGAAAGTGATGTTGAAATTAGTACAAAGAGCAAGACTAGGTGCTGAACTAGATTTTCTATAAATACCAATTATATATCTAAAATTTTTAACAAATTTTTGTATAATTATGACGTTTGAATGTGTCACCATATCTTTATCATACCATTTTATAATTTTCATTACACCTTTAACCTTCGAAAATTGAGCTTTAAATTATTTAGACCATAAAAGCAATCATTGAGGACAGACAAGAATTTGACTTATAACTAAGTACTTTTAAGGAATATTACAAATACATTTTATGACTATTATTTAGTCATATTTCTAAGAATAATTATAATTATTATTTTCAAACGTAATATAAGACCCATTGCGTGTGAATATTATGATACACCAATAAGTAACATTTTATTATACTTATGTCATTGTCCATTATTCCGCCTGACCTAGAAACATACTATTATTATAGGTATAGTAGATTAAACTCTTGTCATTTTCCTGTTTCCTAAGAAATGGTAATATAAATTATGCTTTATTTTTTAAATTCGTGATTATTTTGAACGTCCATATGACTTCATTGGGATTTCCAAAATTGTATCCGATTGCATTTGTTCTAGATTTGTAATACCAAGTGTATCTATATACGAACTTATTGTTTTGTCTGCATCTGATTCTGAAGTAACCTTTTTAGAATCACGACTTTTGACTGCGTGGGAAGTTACACAGCTTAACATAATTTGAATGAAACCGCCATAAAAGTTGTTGGCAGGAGTACCTTGGAAGCATTCACGACTTTACTATTCATGTTTGAATAAGTTTCTTATCGAAACAAGTCGCTACAATAAAGTTATAATACAGTATTTACTGTAAGTTTCTACTTTGAAGAAAAAAAAATCGCGGGACATGGCATTCTGCAGTTTCTGCTTATCCTTGGTGGATTAGGAACATGAACAATTATGTACCTATGTATGTGTATTGTTTAATAGGTAGCACTACTAATTCATTTATTACTGATTTTGTTAAACTATTTTCATATATACATACATTCATACAAAGTTATTTTGCCACCGAGTTGTTAATCAAGGATACTATTTCGTTAAAAATGTATACAGGTAATTTCTCTTCATTTTATGACTGCAATTTAGTCTTCAATCATGTTAATTTACGAAAAATTTGTCTGAAAAATAAAAAATTAAATTTAACGATCACCTTGTATTTCATAATTGACTGATCTGACTTCAGAATTTTCTAAAACACACTATTACATCCGAGCTATCAAAAACCCAACACTAAAAAGATGAAGACAGAAAAAGACAGACAACAGTATCATTAGAGTGTCACCACAACTCTCAACCTTATCGTTAACGGATAGAGTACAAATTAGATTATCAAAGGCAGAAGTATCAAGTAATTACTCACGGCCGGCGGCGGCGTGATACCGATTGACTTTGATAAAATGCCCCAACCTACTTGTTTAACACGATTTATTACCTGCAAGCCACGAGAGGGCCTGGACGTCCGTCGCTGCGAATCTAGAATTTTTATTAGATGTTGGAGATGATAATACTGTGAGGTGATAATTTGAAGACATGAGAAATATCTCAGGGTTTATTAGTTGTCGTCGTTAAAGGAGTAGAATATGTTTGGCATGCAATATAAATAGTTGGATGATTTATATTGTTTTTTGCATATTTTATCAGCTGTGGAATGTGCTAGTGAGTTACTTGGTAATGCAAAAGGCGATTCTTTAGTAAATGTTTTGATTTTTTTTTCTCAGCCAGTTACTAAATCCTGTTATATTTTTACATAAAAACAAAAACATTTTGGTAGAAATAGAGCCGAATGCACTACAAGAAACTATCATCATCATCTGCCTACCTAGCCTTTTCCCAAATTATATTGGGGTCGGCATCCAGTCTAACTAGTTTTGGCTGAATATCAATATTTTACGTGGAGCGACTGCCATCTGACCTCCACAACCCAATTAATGGGTATAATACCGGTATTCGAATGTTAGACCAGCTGTCAGACTTTTAGGGCTTCTGACTACCCGTAACGATTGTCAAAGATATTCCTATGACAACCGGGACCGACTGCTTAACGTGCTCTCCGAGGCACGGAGGGGTCTCGATGTGTAAAGAACGGTCACCCATTCAAGGACTGACCGCGGCAAGCGCAGCTTAACCTCGCAGATCGATCGATCAGCGCGGCCGTCATTTAGCCACGAGCCCCTCACTACAAGAAACTATACCCCGTAATATTAAGCACTGCGCAACTATCACGCATAACCTGACTGACATAATGAATATTGTCACAATCAGAATCTTCCATCGGCGCTTGCGCATGTCATGCTACAAGAACCACATTTGATTAACCCTACAATTAACCCTAGAAATCTATTTCCATTTTAACATCAATTGATATTGATTCCTCTTGACATATTGATCGATTCGATAGAACGTAACATTTCAATAAAATTGAAGATCGAATGATTTTCACCCCCAGACCTAATGATAATATCATTGATATAAGCCGGGTGGTCTTATACAAGTATGACTGTGAATAAGGGAATAGCAATTAAAATGCGATGCTTCATTAATTTGGTAAAAAATTAAAGGTCAGGTTGGTACAGATGTTTTGTGCGCCGATGATGGTTAATACAATGTAGGTAATCAATGGCTAATGTTTAATGTGGATAGGTAAAAATATACTATTAACGTTTTTGTCCCAGAAGAGTCTGTTTAGACGTTACAAGTGTGTAACGATACAGTTAATATAAAATACTAATAATAGTACTTACTTGTATTTTTACGATTTTGATATGAGATATTATAAGAACAGCCACAAGAAATACAATTTAAAATTGCGTATCGATTGCTCCGTGTCTAAATAATAAGCTTATTATAGTTAAGTGTACCCTAAATTATTTAGTTAAGGAACTATGCAATAAAAAGAAAATACTTTGAAAACTTCCTTAACACCTACTTCTTCGTTGGCTTTTTTAAGGAGTACCTACGTTGAGTAGAAGTTCGCTGTTTGTAATTTTCTGATTACTATTGTATTCTTTTTTACCAACAAAAGCCTTTTAATATCTCTTCCTATAAAAATAAACTGCCACATCCATCTCACATTCTGTCTAAATTGTTTCTCGCTCCGCGGGCCTCACAGCGCGATGATCTATCAACTTGTCTTCACAAGATTAATGCGTGCAGATGATTGACGATTCGCGTTGTCGGCGTGGCTCTAATGGTACATGTGGCCAATGTATGGAGCTTGGTGACAGATGTTGGCTTTATATTGCCAACACTCTTCTGTATTTTCACACCCGTTTTCTTTTGAGCGTGTGTAGAATTTTAACCAGTAGTGCAAGCTTGAGAAACGTACTCACGTTTGGGTGGTCTACATTTTCCTGCCCTGTGTCCGTTGTGAAAGTCATGAGTGAAAGTCTATTTGGACAAGGACACTATAAAAACTCATATCTGCAGCAAGGTTTTATTTGTCCTATAAAGTACAATTTTATGACTGGCTAATGAAATGATTTTTGAATAGCAGATTTGAGACACAATTGAATGTACAGACACTTATATTGATTGGCATCCAAGTTTTTTGGCACATGAGGTAACTAATTATTAACGCAGGTATTTGTAAATGTCATCAAATAACTATCTAAATGTTCAAAGTAATCAACTACATAAAATCATTACAACTTAGTTGATACCTGATAAAATCAATCTTTTATCAACACTTTAAGTAAACTCGAGGTTTCTCGTAATATCTGTTTGGGTGATCCTTAATACAATGACAATAAACATCATTATCTTGCTGTCCTTGACTAAATCGATTTCGATGTCAATTTGAGCACCAAATAAAATATCGTATTATTTTGTTGTGTGGGCTGCAAAACGGAAATCGTTTCATAAAATGCAACTTGGAACAAATCTTTATGAGCCCCAAGAATGTTGGGAGAAAACTAAAAATATCAACATGTCCGCTTTGCACAAACATTGGTCAATACGACCAACAAAAAAGTTGGCACACAGTTAAAAACGAGGCATGAAAGCTTATTTATACGACGTCTTGGCGGATATCTAGTAGACAATAAGGTGTGTTAAACTTAAATCAACTTGTCTCATGATCAAACAAGAATGTTGTACCACTTTATTCCTTTTGATTTTTCTACGAAATATTTGCTTTGTTGACTCAGTGAGATGTATTGAGGATTCCATTAGCATAGTAAACATGGTTTTCATATGAAATATGTGAGTATTTGTGATTGCTTAGTTTTGACTGTCTTGTGGTCTAATGCTATTTGTTGCTTGCATTTTTTCGTATGGTGTAAGAATTTAACTGGTAAAATAAAACTAATGGCTGGATTAGTTTTATTGGACTGGACTTAGACATTTTCAACCTAAAATACATATATAGAATTGCACTCATTGTGCAAAAACGAATGATTCTTAAAGAAAAGTTGTGAAAACAACACAATCATCGCCCATTAGCTGCTGAGCACCACTGAACATAGCGTCATTATCATCATTGTTTCCTCTAATGACACCACTTAACGAGTGCTCGTTAAACTAGCTATCACCATACAATTGTCAAAGAAGATCTAAACAAAGAGACATATTAAAAAACTCCGTCATTTTCCTCAATTCGTTATTACCTCTCATTACATCATTTATCTGTTCCGTTAGTAAAACAGGTACGGTAATTCGACTTGCTCTTCGTGTAAGTAATAAAATCTAGATTACTGTGAATCTAATTATGAACACAACAGCTTGGTGCAATTATTTCAAATCTGATAGACACGTGAATCTTGGAAACCATCGCATGACCGACGGCTTGGAGCGAGCCGTCAATCATAAGGTGTCAAAGCATAAATACTAACTGGAAAAGTAGACGCGACTGCTTTTTCTATAATAATTTTTCATGCTCCTTTTGTAAAAAGGAAAATGTTTGTAACGATCACAGGTAAGGGCGGGTTGCTTCAAACCATCTGTATTCGTAAGTCAGTACGTAATCGTTAAGTCAGTATGAAATTGTCATACAAGCCGCCATATTTGACGGTTACAGATACGTAACTGTAAGTTGAAACAACATGGCCTAAGTGTAGAAATTCTATCTCACGAAGTCAAGTTGGTCCTTATTGTGTCTGTCTGGTGTACGTATGCACATTGTTTCTATGTGCTCAAGCTCGAAAGCACTCAGTATTGGTTGAGCAGCCTTTACGCATACAGAAACAATGTGCACTTACATTTACAATTCTACACTTTCAATTAAGACCAGTCCGCTTTCCTGTGATAGAACATCTGTATCACTTTTTCTTTTCACTACACCTTACTGTCGAGCCTTTGTTAAGAGTAAACTTGGTAGATTAACTTCTTCAAGCAATATCGTCCACGTTTTTTAGCTAGCAAATAATATGAGTGCAGTGATAGCCTAGTGGATTAACCATGTGCCTTCCACGGCGAATGGTTCGAGTTCGATCCCGAGGCACGCACCGCTGACTTTTCGAAGTATTGTGCGTATTAGAAATTAATTATCACTTGCTTTAACGGTGAAGGAAAAACATCGTGAGGATACCGGCATGTCCTAGAACCAAAAAATCGAAGACATGTGACGTCCACCAACCCGCACTCGGCCCGCGTGGTGGACTACGGCTCACTCCCTCTCACAGAGGAGGCCTGTGTTCCAGCAGTGGGAACATTATAGGCCGATTATTATGCTAAATAATATGATATCATGAAATCACACTGACAGCTTATTTAAATGCAACATTGCATTTCCTGCTGTAAAAAAATATCTCTTATTAATTTACTCCAAGGCTTTTCAACGAATCTACTACTCGTCGAATCTGTTTGACTTCCTAATCTATATTGGTATAGTAATGAAAAACTGCACCCGAGTTGAAGTCTGTCATCACAACGAAACAATAATAAGCGGGAGAATTCTCGCCGTTCATTACAAGCGACTTAATTAATGGTAATTATAATTTGCATCGGTGTTGCAAATATAATTTATTGTTTCTGAGATTATGTTTCATTTAAAAACAACACATTTAACATGTAACCTGTTATTGTTGATAGGAATAGCAAAGTAGGAGCTACTATCTATATATTAATTTATCTTTTTTGACGAGTGATGAAAAAGCAACTTAGTACGTGAATGAAGTTAAGCCAGTATTTGATACATTTGATAAGAATGGCAAAAGACTCATTAGTATTGAAGGTTGAAGTATTAATAATAAAGTACCATTAACTTGTCGAAGGTGAAATAAAATAAATCTTTGTTGTGCTCATCTTAAAGCCATCAAACAAATGAGACATCATCAAACGTGTCGTGTAAGTGTCAACGTTGCAACGATTGCGTGCGCCCGCGACGATGAGCGTTGAAATATTAGCTCAGGAGTCAGAGCGTGAAATTAATTCTAAGAACTTGAACATAATGCGTTTTTGTTCCGATCGATTTGAATTTTATCTGTATGATAAATGGTAATTGAAATTTTAATCTCAATGTTTAGAATGGATGAATACTGCTGTTTTTTTTACGTCTGGCTAGATGAGTAATGAATATTTGTTTTCCACGGTAAAGATTATTTTACATTGTGGTCTTGCTTAGAAAAATAGTAGATAGATTTGTTCTCGTTTTAAAAGTTAGGCTAAGCGAACTAATGTAGGTACCTACTTGAAAAGACGTACAGAAGATAAAAGTAAACTTTAACAAGAATAAGGCACCGATACTTACTACTAGCGCATAAAATATGAAACGTATTAATAGCTCCACCAGATATTAAATGTTATAGATAACCATATATCTCTTTAATAGTAATAATTATTCATCACTTCATCTAAAAGGAAAGTGATAGTAAAAACCGCTTGTATTTCAATTTAAACTTGGCACGACCACCAATTTGTATTTACGTCTGGCCAACGGCCGTTCCAATTAAACTGATTGATTCAACTGGATTGAATAATATTGATTAGTTCATGCTTTAGAAATGATTGGTAGAAAATCGCTGGATATTGTAAAGGATAATATGAATGGACTGTTCCTAAACTCCTTTTCTTGACAGTTTAAATGAAAGTTAGAATTTAATTAATTAAACTCGAGTGTAAAATGGCTACGTACATCGTATTGTTGTTGTATTTTGTATCGATTGATTGCTACACAAATAGAGGGGCTCGTGGCTAAATGACAGCCGCGCTGATCGATCGATCTGCGAGGTTAAGCTGCGCTTGCCGCGGTCAGTCCTTGGATGGGTGACCGTTCTTTACACATCGAGACCCCTCCGTGCCTCGGAGAGCACGTTAAGCAGTCGGTCCCGGTTGTCATAGGAATATCTTTGACAATCGTTACGGGTAGTCAGAAGCCCTAAAAGTCTGACAGCTGGTCTAACATTCGAATACCGCTATTACCCATTAATTGGGTTGTGGAGGTCAGATGGGAGTCGCTCCACGTAAAATATTGATATTCAGCCGAAACAAGTTAGACTGGAAGCCGACCCCAATATAATTTGGGAAAAGGCTAGGCAGATGGATTGCTACACAAATAAATGAAACCAAGATCTTTAGTTACAAAGACCAACCCGCGAGTGCCTGCGACGCATTTTTTCATTCAGATAAACTTACGTTTTCAATAGTGTGTACCATGTAATGTCAACTAATGCATCGTTACATCATATTATTCCTGCTATTTAATTTGCTGGAACATATACTAGGAAACATCATTGTAACTAGAGCAAGACTTGCAATATAATAATGTTCGAATATTTGTGCTAAGATTATGTTCAGTGAAACTCTTTCTTGCATTATCACAACATACAGCATTTTAAAGCAACCACTCATCTGACTTGTCCTATTATCAAGTAGAAGAGATCAAGTTTTTTGGAGACTTTTAGTAGCATCGGAGATAGACTCAAGATTTTAGGATAAAAAAAACTGTGCGGTCGGGGGATCCCCCTAGGAACGAAGTTCCTTACGCCTCCTATCCTAATCATAGGTAACTAATATAATGAATGCGAAAATAAGCTTGTTTATTTGTTTGTTACTTTTTCACGCCTAAACCACTGAACCAATCATCATAACATTTTGCATATACGTTGTCAGAGGTACAGAAAAAGACATCGAGTACCTCCTCTAGAAAAAAGTACTGTTCCCGAGCGAAAGAACAATCATTTTTGACGGTTACAGTTGCTTTAGGACGCTTGATGACGCTACGTGTATGTCATGCGGGCGAAGTCGTGGGCAAAGTGCTAGTATAATATAAAGAGACAGCGAGAGAGAGAAAGTTGCATGGAGGAGGCACAACGCTTCATCTTTACGTGACGATTTCTACCAGGCCACACCTATCGCAAGCCGAGTTGAAAAGCTTTTTATTGAGAAGTTGCAAAACCTTATCACTACGATACTGTACCATTATAATCTGTACCCCTATCATGAGTTTTTTTGACGTGTAGTATCGTTAACGTAAGCATATTTTGAATTGAAAATACACGTTTGTTACACAATATTTACATAATTAATTACTTAATTAATTTATCTGTATTTTTTTATATTGTTGTGCAAATTGTATAAAATTTTATCAAAATGTTCCAGGACTGCTGTATTTTAAATTCAAAATATGCTTACGTTAACGAAACTATACGTCAAAAAAACTCATGATAGGGGTACCGGTGTATGAAATTCCCAGCTCCCAGCCTATATATCGGCAATAAATCAGTTGCGGCCAACGTCGCGTGTAGGACTCGAGATTATAAATAAACGCAACGCAACGTGGCCGACTGGACACGACACCTCGTTTAATATTACACAGAGTTCTGACGTGCACGACCATGTTAATAGGCAAACTGCCATTTCTTGCGGATTAATTTATTGTGTGACTATTTGTCGCTATTGTTTAATGTCAGAGATTGGAATGGTGTGAATTGAATGGCTTTGTGAACGAATATTCGTGATGTAATGTCAGGCTTAGTGATGATCGATATTGAATTGTGTTGTACAAGAATAGAGGGTGATGCTGGTTATCTGTTTTTAGTGTTCCGTAGCCAACTGGTTAAAACGAAGCCCATAAAATTTCATCCTGTTCGTCTCTGTCCGTCCGTATGTCCCAGCACTTTATAGATGAAACTTCGCAGAATGTCTTCTGTGCACCGCTATAAAGTGTAGTAAAATTACGAAAAATAATTATTATGGGTCGCAAATGGAACCTTACATTGTGCGTGGTCTGACACGCACTTGGCCGGTTTATTGGTTAAAATACATGGAGAATAAAGGGGTGATTTATATAAAACCATAGTGTCACGATTGAAAGTAGAATAAGTACTTAAAGGTTTCCAAAAAAACTCATGAGCCTACATCATTTTTAAATTCCCTTAAAATATTTTCTACAGAGGAGATAGCTTTGTTATTCCTTCACTAACAAAGAAATATTAAACCTAAACTCTATCTCTTTGTTCCATGTTATTACGACAATTTATATGTCCACCACCCCAGTCCTTGTTTATATCAACAAACGTACAAATATCTGCCAAAAAACAACGAATCCAGGCAATAAATTCCCCACTTTCCACAAATCAGTGACCGACAACGGACGGGCGTCGAAAAGTTATGTCACTCTCATGTCCTCATGTCACGTCATGACGTCCAACATGCCACGGACGTGACAGCCCGTCACGCTGACGGCCGCCGGTAATTAGCTAATTGCGACACAACTTTCTCTGCGGTCAGACACACTGTTATCACAACGAAATAAGGTCATATTTTGACTGTCGAAACAGTAAACAAAAATGTGCTTCATAATTTTCGCCTCATTAAAACCGCGCATGAATCACAAATGATTGATGCTTATAGCGTTGCAATAAAGTTTATTTTCGTATGTTTTGGCGTGACGTTGATCGCTTGTTGTGATGTGTAGACAATGGTAACTGACGTGGTTATGAGTGCGTCAGTAAATCCCTTAATGAGCTAATCTGACGGATATTGATGGACGGTCTACATCAACTCATAGATTAATGGATTTGTTTATCGAAGTTTTTGTGTCACATGTCTATGTCAGTGTATGTCGGATACAAAAAGTTAATTAATGAAAATTAAAGTATTGTAAACGGTTCATAATACAAAGTAACAAATGCGAAAGTTCAAGGAAACTTGTTTCATATGTTTTGAGGAAAACATTTAAAAATCTTTAAAGTTACATAATGTTACATGAAAAAAAATGATAATTGTTATGCAAGCTTTGTATTTGGTTTAAAGATTTAGCTAGTTATCCTTTTCATCTATTTCATCATTATCACAATAGCTATGTGTTGGGTATTTAACTTTACCAAAGTTTTACCAGTTTTACGTGGACAGAATCTACTTTGGACATTTGAAGGGAAACCTGACGCTTCGCGTGTTGCAGAGATATTTTGGCGCCCACAAAAAAATAATATACTAACACGGATTTTATTTTTACCATGTTTAAAAAGAATGAGCAAAAATTATTGTAAGTACAATTATTTAAAACAGTCAGTGATAAATGAATTAAGTCCTTTATTTTTATTCCTTCGTCATTTTCATAGAGGAAAACTATATGCATGGGAAATTCTATAACCACCATACAAACAGCATTATGCGTTTTTTTTATTCACATCTCGTATAACAATTACTCAATTTGATTGACCGATGACAATGATTGCTGTCAACGAATGTCAATTAATTGCTCATTGTCACGTAGCAATCAATACGGCCTATTATTGAACTGAATGGCGGCCATTTTTATTATTTTAACAATCAAAGCTTATTGGGATTGTGAGATTAATTGAATGACAAATATGATTGATATAAATGGTACAATAGTGGTGCTCTTAACGCATTCAATACAGAATTAGATTTTTAAATTTTCACTGGTTGAAACTACAGTTAAACTTTACTTTACAATTTTTTTACTTTTGTGGAGCAACACTGTGCAACACTGTAACATTAGGTAACTATCTGTAACTATTCATAATATAGTTCCGATTTGGTCCCGATCTAGTCTCAATGTCATATAATTATGTCACGAATAGTATTCTCTTATCCGTTTGTTGTTGTCATGAGATCAATAAATCATTTGTGATATAGGTACTTAAATGGCATTGAGACTACATCGAAACCAAATCGGAACTATATTTTGAACATTTCCATTTACGAAAATTGGGCTTCTGATCTATAAAAAAATATCCCTTGATATGTGCATTTTTACGCATAATTTCAGAATGAAAAAACTCACTTCCTACTAATTTAATTAATAGAAAAGAGGCAATTTTTTTAAAAAGTCTATAGCAACTTTATATGTTTTCACACGCCAGTAAAGTAGATCTTTCAATATTACTAGAACACGTCTCTCGCATCCAACATGCGAATTCTACTTCAAAATTCTGTGTGACGTAGCGACAACATCGCAGCGTGAAAGCCCGCATTATATCAAATGTCACAAGCGTGACAACTTAGCCACGTGACGAGACAACGTCATGCTATCATAGTATTATAACGAGAAGCGAGTAAATGTGTTCAATATTATAGATTATTGTTTAAATTACTATACTACTGTTCTAAGATAATTTTAAATTGTTCCTATATTATCCATATTTTTATTTACTTAGCCTAATAAATATAATACTGAAACTAAATTTCATATTTCAACATGTAACAACGGCTGCCGCAACATGTTAGGTGACAGCGTGACAGATTGCCCGTTGTCCACGTGACGTGGTGACGTGATGGCTGACTAGCATGATTTATTGTTAGACATCCACTTATACAACAATATTTTACACCTAAAATTAAATAACCTATCTACTGAATTTTCATGAAGATACAAAGTTCTGACACTTTTTAATCGCATAATTTTATTAATACATGTGCTACCGCAGCGTGTCAGATAAAAGCGTGACAGATTGGCCGCGTGTTATGGCGGCATGATGGCTAACATCTAGCGTGATTAATTGTTAGATAGCCACTTGCATTAAATAAACACGTAACATTAAATAACCTATCTAATTCTCCTAAAGGTACAAAGTTCAGACATTTTAGACGTATAATTTTATTAATACAAGTCCAACCAAATTTCAGAATTCAATGTGGAGCAGCCACCACCGCAGCGTGTCAGGTGACAGCGTGACAGATCGGCCGCGTGACACGCCGGCGTGACGGCTGGCGTCAGGCGTGATTTATTGTTACGTTTTGTTACTGTGTTTGTAATTTTGGTAATATATTAGTAACTGAAAAAGGTTTCGGAACAAAGTTTTTATTACACGTTACTCTTTACGTTACGAATTCTTCGACCGTCCAGACACTTTTGTTGACGTACGTTTTTCTATTTAGTTACTGCGAAACATTGTTACCTAATTCATTTCATTACTATGCCTGTTATTTAATTCATAATATATAGCGAAAGGAACTTCGTTCCAACCGGATGGCACGAGATCTATCGTTTTTAGGGTTCCGTACCAAAATGGTAAAAATAGTAAAAACCGGCCAAGTGCGAGTCGTACTCGCGCACCGAGGGTTCCGTATCATTTTTGGACGTATAAAGTGAAAAAATCCGGACCGCATAACTAAGTTTGTTTGTAAAGGAATTTTGATGATTTAAAAAAAACTATACTAGTTAGGAACATCGTTTTATTTTTGGTGCCATATTTGGGTCAATTTCTATCAACTCTAATTATTTCAGATTTTTCGCCCCGCAAACTTCGGAGATAAGGGGGGGGGAATGGTATTTTTTTGGACATTTTTCATCATATGTCGAAAACTGTGAGACATAAAATAAAATAAAAATATATTTTGAAATGTGCAGATCAAGCCCTTTCATATGATATGTCACTTGACCTAGTAACCTCACTTTGAAATTTCGGACCCCCACTCCGGCCCCTTTTGCAATGAAAATAAAAATATTTTTGGACTTTTTTCATTTGCAATAAAGTTGAACAAGCATTCTTTATAACTGTTCCAAATTTCAAGTCGATAGCATAAGTAGTTGCTGAAATAAGCAGGTGTGACAGACAGACAGACAGACAGACGAAGTCGCACCATAAGGGTTCCTTTTTTACAATTTTGGTACGGAACCCTAAAAAGGAACCCTTATGGTGCGACTTTGTCTGTCTGTCTGTCTGTCTGTCTGTCTGTCTGTCACACCTGCTTATTTCAGCAACTACTTATGCTATCGACTTGAAATTTGGAACAGTTATAAAAAATGCTTGCCAAACTTTATTGAAAATGAAAAAAGTCAAAAAATGTTTTTATTTTCATTGCAAAAGGGGCCGGAGTGGGGGTCCGAAATTTCAAAGTGGGGTTACTAGGTCAAATGACATATCATATGAAAGGGCTTGATTTGCACATTTCAAAATATATTTTTATTTTATTTTATGTGTTACAGTTTTCGACATATGATGAAAAATGTCTGAAAACATACCATTCCCCCCCCCTTATCTCCGAAGTTTGCGGAGCGAAAAATCTGAAATAATTAGAGTTGATAGGAATTGACCCAAATATTGCACCAAAAATAATACAATGTTCCTAACTAGTGCAACTTTTTTAAAATCATCAAAATTCCTTCACAAACAAACTTAGTTTTGCGGTCCGGTTTTTTTCACTTTATACGTCCAAAACTGATACGGAACCCTCGGTGCGCGAATACGACTCGCACTTGGCCGGTTTTTTTAGAAGATATTCCTTACCACAGAATCATATAGGTAGGTAACACAATACCTACACACACAAGACATCATCAATTTCAGTAATTATGACAGTTTGTTATATTGAAACCTTGAATGAAATAGTTAAAATAATATGAAGATATCATCTGTCAGCCTGTCGGAGTATCATCAATCTTGTGCTTATTCGCATACATTTGGTGTAACCTCGAGATTGCCAAGACCCAGATTTTAACGTTACGATTTGTGAGTAGTTACAGCAAACTATTATCGCCCATTTCTCGCATTTAGTGCATGCGCGATTAGTGTAGTATTTTACGTTTGACGAAACGGGAAAAATATTTTCTTATGAAAATTTTACAGACCTACTTTTTTGCAAAAATTGTGTCTTTGATTAATACCTAACGACTAAAAAAAATTGGATAGTGACTAAAAAGTCACCTTGTTTAGGTTTAATTATGTACTTGACCAGCATCTTGACTTTGCATGTTTGATGACCACAATGAATTCCTTAGAGAGATTGTTTAGTTGGTATCATTTGATTTAGGTAATTACACAATAGACTCGACCCCTATTACGTATGGGACGTAAAACAACTGGAAAATAAGATAAAACATAAAATAAATAAATATCTAAGTATAAGCAAGTGATGTGCCACCTACGTTACTAGGAATGTTTAAAAATAAAATCAAATACTCGTATGTTTTATAGCAGTAAGCTACAGGATGTGATAAAATAAAAAATACATACATAGGTATATGGTAGTGTTCGTTTCGTTCAAAAACTAAGAAGAACCTACCTCATTATTAAAACACCTGTAGCTGTAAAGAAAGTGATTCATAGTACATTCGTGGATGGCGAACGTTTAAACGCGGTCTGTGACAAGATACAGTGCCGGCCGCGTTTCTAATTGACACGTCTGCTGGGAACGGAAGTAGGGAAGGACATTAGTTAGGAGAATATCGATAGTGAATAAATTAATTTTATTGTTTTTTTTGGGTTTAGTGAATCCCTGTAATTATAATTAGTGACAGTGATTATAATCAGCTCATATTCATATTAGCATTTTAAATAACATTGTGACTTTAGTTTCAACAGATAATAACATTAATCAAATGATTGAAAATCGACTATTTTGTCATAAATTATATCGAAAGAAACAAATTATCGTGAGGGTTTGAATTGGCGAGCCGAAAAATTACACAAAATTTGAAATTACGCGGAGCCGCGTCCAGTAATAATATAATAATATACAATCAATATTATTAGTGATATATTATCTATTTCATCGATATCAACCCCCAGCCATCACTATCGATCATCAGCTGACAGGCGGAAGGCGGCGACGGAAGTAATGGCGCGCGCTGTCAACAGTTGTCGCGACGACACGCGACTGCGACTTGCTTTGTTACAGTCGCAGCTAAGTGCGACTTGTCGGAGTATTCATGTATAAGATTTAAATTCTGATAGACTTCGTTGGAGTTCTAAAGGCTGCAGTACGCTGTTAACATCCGACATCATGTTTGTTTATTGGCCAAATAACGAAACGTCTCGAGATGAAAAGTAACCAATGAGCTCGCTACATTCACGTTAAGTGGCATCACACTTTGGGCAACTTACCTAGACGTTTGATTGAACCGCCGTTTGTGGTTTTCCATACAGTTGACACGAGCACTGTCCGGCTATCGTGCGACGTCCGCACGGCAGTAGTCCGACACCAAAAAGAGCCTTTTAAGTCTGTTCTTGCCTTAATACTTACATCCTAGGTAGAGTTGCCGGCACGAGTCTTGAGCACAAATTTCACCTGCGCATTAGTTGACTTTTTGGTCTATTTGCCGGAATGAAAAAGACGGGGGGCGCCGAGGCTGAGCGATATGAGTACATACGATATTTCACCTTTGTCTCTAGGTTGGGTATGCACGATGCCCATAGGAATCTACTATGCATCTTCTCCATAGGAATCTACGCTTTGGAACGGGCATCTAGCTTCATCATTATTACTAACTGACAGACTCCTTGACAATTCAAAAGTACCTATAATTGGTCTAATTGAAATAAATGCTTTGACTTTGACTTTGCCCCTCATCATGGTCGGACTTTATATGGACATATTTTAAAGAATCAGCAACGCATATTACGTGATGCTCGGTATTGTGTACGTATGACCTAGAGTCAAAATCAGCCATCACTAAGTAAAATACAGCCAGTATTATGTAATTTCATGTCTAGTCCGTCATTGACAAATATAATTTTATTCATACAATTTACGTATGTTATGTAAATGCATACAAACACTTGTAACGTTGACTGACGGTTTTTTTGTGTCAAAAACAATTGTGTGTGGTTGTCATGTCACATAGGTGAAGAGTCAAGACAGTTGAATTTAAAATGACTAAAATGTGTATCTTTTATCTGTATATCTACCATCTACCATCTACCTAAATTAACAATTTTGTACTATTTTTTTGCTGCTCCAGACAAGGGAGTAGACATATAGGATAAGCAGGCAGGTTGGTGTGCATCAAAACTTTATATGTATATATTTCATTACAAGTGCGGAAAGCCTGTCATTGCAAAGAGTTCCGACAAATGTCTCCCCGAGCCGAGGTGCAGCCGAAGGTGAGGGTTGACAGTCGGAACAAGTTGCAATGACGGTTCCGCACGTGTACTGAATAACTATTTTTAATACAGTCGCGAAAAAATTTAGCAATTTAATAAAGAACATTTTTGGAACATGGCGCCAACCGTAAAAGAATTATAAGCAGAGTTTTTTTTTTGTTTTCCACACCCATTCTGGGTAGGCAAAGGGAACTATGCCCATACAGCCAAGTCTTTAGTAGATTTTTTTTATTGATATGAAATGAAAATGAAATTTAATGAGATGAAATGAAATGAAACCTAACCTAACTCATTGAATCAAATCATTAAATCTGATATTGAAACAAATTAGTAGCTTCTTTTTAGAAATATTTGCATGAATCATAAAAACTTCTATGATTTTTTTTTTGTAAAAACTGTGTGGTTGGTTTTTTTTAATAGTCATTATTTTGACAGTTGGGAAAGAGAGCGCACGAGTTCGGAAAAGGTAAAGAAAAAGCTCGAGTATGTGCACGTGCAGTATGCCCACATCCCGAACGCTATACGTCCCTGCAATACGCCACTTTTTGAGCAACTGTATTAAAAAATACTATACGATATTATTTTGCACCGTGATTGCGAAATCCCTAGACCAACATTAAACGCTAAACCACAGTAATGATAAAAAAAACAATGTGCAATAAATTAATGCAAAAATATAGCGAATTATGCAAATGTATCGTGTGCAATTTACCTCGGAAAACCTTATCATAAAAAATTATTACTAAGTGCACAGTGATTATATTGATTGTAATCAACGCCGAGCTAATTATGATTTATAGGCAGCATAATCCGACGTGATTTGACTACGGATGTTGAGAGGATGTTGGCAACTTCTTGGTAGAGTTTTTTATTCCATATTGGCTAATACCGGTATTCGAATGTTAGACCAGGTTGTCAGACTTTTAGGCTCCTGACTACCCGTACCGAATGTCAAAGATATTCCTATGATAAGAATTGGGTTGTGGAGGTCAGATGGCAGTCGCTCCGCCTAAAATATTGATATTCAGCTGCAACTAGTTAGACTGGGAGCCGACCCCAATCTAGTTTGAGAAAAGCATTGACCTATATGTCCCTAGACAAGCAGTTCCTAACAAAAATCATGCCCCACACGCGGGTACTTGTCTGTTGCTCATCGCATCAAACGTCAAAGTGAATGTGAGGCTTGTGTTGTGCCCGCACAACACTTGAGTGTGACATGTTTAATGTTCGGAACTGCGTGTCTAGACATATAGGTCAATGGAGAAAAGGCTGATGTTGAGATCGCCATCAAACTCATTGCCTTTACGAATAAAGAAAACAGTTCTCATTTGCAATAGCGCCATCTATGAGCAGATGCCTCCACCCGTTAAAAGTCTTCGGACAGACGGAAAACAAAGTGATCCTAAAAGGGTTCAGCTTTTCCTTTTGAGGTACGGAACCCTAAAAATATTAGGTCGAACTCCTTTATGATTCGTATCGAAATAATTATGATGCAATTAGACGTAATCAGAAAATTACACTGTTTCCATAGATACCAATCTATAAAATGTCATTAAACCAAGCAGAAATAATAAAATATCGGTACTAGGTACTTATCTGTAAGCAATCGCGGCAATTTTTATAAACAAAATTCAATTATTCACGGAATTACTCGTGTAAAGTTTTTAATCAATTTATTTAATCGATTCATTTAGATCTTTATCGTGAAACATTGAAGTAGTTTTAGTATAACAATGTTGTTCCATTTTTGAGTTGCGTTCGATAGATCGGAATCGTTATAATGATTGATCGATTTATATAATAATTACATGTTGGACAATGGGTAATTACGTGTGTTTGTGTTAGTAGGCGTTATTTAGTGACAGTTTTGAGCTTAAACAATGACATGATTGAGAGATTGAAACGTAAAAAGTGAAAGGTAGTCTGTTATGTTGACTAACTGATTTTAATTAAGTAGATTTTTGAATATGATACTGCATTTATTATTGTTGTTGTTTTCCGTTTATGACCCTTAGAAGCCGGGCCAAATGATGTTTTTTTAGTTCATGATTTTATGTCCTCTAGAGGGCGCTTTATTCCATTTAATATGACGTCATATAGCTTATAACCAGCGGACTATTGAGACGCTTCTAACTATACCTCATTTGTCAAATTATGTTAAGTAGTTTAGACGTTATGAGGGAACAGATGCACATACCTACATACAAACATACTAACATACATACCGGTCCAAATCATAACTCTCCTTTTTGCTTCGCCGTAGTCGGGTATAAACGGAGTAACAGTGCGGGTGGGTAAATAATCCGATTTTTAGGGTTCCATACCAAAATGGTAAAAAAGGAACCCTTATGGTGCGACTCTGTCTGTCTGTCTGTCTGTCTGTCACACCTGCTTATTTCAGCAACTACTTATGCTATCGACTTGAAATTTGGAACAGTAATTATAAAGAATGCTTGTTAAACTTTATTGCAAATGAAAAAAGTCCAAAAATATTTTTATTTTCATTGCAAAAGGGGCCGGAGTGGGGGTCCAAAATTTTAAAGTGGCGTTACTAGGTCAAGTGACATATCATATGAAAGGGCTTGATTTGCACATTTCAAAATATATTTTCATTTTATTTTATGTCTCATAGTTTTCGACATAATTATGATGAAAAATGTCCAAAAAAATACCATTCACCCCCCCTTATCTCCGAAGTTTGCGGGGCGAAAAATCTGAAATAATTAGGGTTGATAGGAATTAACCCAAATATGGCACCAAAAATAAAACGATGTTCCTAACTAGTACAGTTTTTTCAAAATCATCAAAATTCCTTCACAAACAAACTTAGTTATGCGGTCCGGATTTTTTCACTTTATACGTCCAAATATGATACGGAACCGTCGGTGCGCGAGTACGACTCGCACTTGGCCGGTTTTTTTTTAAATTACGGTGTTTATGACATATTTTAAGCATCCCATACCTCCCTACTAAAATTATTGATGATGCAGCTTCTATGATTAATGATTTGCAAGCAAATTCATCATGACGTCAGACGCCTCTCGACGTTTGATTGACTGGAGATACGGAACCAATTGAGATGGAAGGGCTACTGAAATACTTTATTAGTGGAGATGCTGGAAACAGAGAAACGACTTGAAGAGTTTGTAGGTAACCTACATTAGTTTATTTTCGTTAATATTAAAGACCAAGACCTCTGTGATATTATACTAAATAATACACTAGGTATAAACCAGTGGCGTGCCTAGGGGGCAAGCCCAACTTATTTTTTTGGCTTTAAAGGGTATTATGTAATGTTATTTTTTTATGAATTTAAGTGAGTTAATGTCGTTAACTCGTTATTAATGCAATACGTACATTAATAATCACTTATATTAATGAAAAATGAATTTAAACGCTCTCCCTCTAGGCACGCCACTGTTTATCATTATCACCAGCCAAAAGTCGTCCACTGCTGGTCATGGGATCCTCTAAATGTTGCCACAACGACCAGTTCTGAACTGCTTAGCTGCAAGTAAATTTTCAATTTTTTAAATTGGATTTTACTCTTTCTTAACACAAGTAGCGAAATATCTACCACCCCATCTAGCCCACCACTCTGGGTAATCGGGGCGTGATAATTAAGTATGTTTGATTTTAGTCTACACTTCAACAACCTAAATAAACTAAGAAGAATTAGTTTAATCATTAAAATTACTACTACCTAATAAAATCCTAAATGACCAATCAAAGACACACATTTCCATCAAAATGTCATCCTAACTACCAAATCTTAGTCGTACCAGTATCAACAACATATTAAACACGTCAATCAAATTAATATCCCTGTATACCGCGAGGCGGCGACGCGACGTCGGGGTAGGCACCTACGGGGGCGGCCATGATGGATGGCGCGTCGTTAATCACTGCGGCGCGCTCATCATTCATCGTCACCGCACGATGGCGTGCGACACAGTCTGGGTGATACAGTTGTTCCATAGGTTAACCTGAAAAGAGCTACAAAGAAAATAACAATAAAAAATGGTTAGGTTTTTTTATTTTATGAAATAGGTATTTAAAATGTACAAAATACCTATGTGTTTATAGAGAATACAATATATTAATAATAATATATTAATAATTTATTCGAAATTTCGATAGTCAAAGTTTGGCATAGTCTTGCTTATCATAGGAATAAGTGTTGTGTGCCTGAACTAAGTAATCCTGTATTTCAGACGAGAAAAACCAAAAATAGTCTACAATAATCACAAGGTTATTAGTAAAATAACAATCTACAGTTACAGTAGGTATAGGTAGATATAAATGTGTAAATAAAATTAAAAAAACCAGAAGACAAAATCCCTAATGACTAAAATTTTAGTTATCTACTTAAACAAATTACATAATGTAAATAAAATATAAACAATATTTACTTTAGCATAATTAATAACTACATAATATCTTCGTAAGATATACCTACTTTAAAAACATCAGTAAATTAGAAAGTGTCACATAGGAATTATTACCATAATAATATTGGAGTGGAATTTTGCTGTTCTTACCTTCTACTGAAAACTTTTACGAAGCATTTTAATTTTTCCTGTTAATGCACCATCGCCAACTTATAGATACGCAATATGCAGCATGTACATTAAAATGTATGAGTGATAAAACAGTTGTCATTACAAAATGTTGCTCTTCATACCGTAAAGATTATTATCTACTTTTTTAAAACTGCAATTCAAACAAAAATTAATTACCTACTTAATTCGAATAACATCACCGTTACATTTACGTACACAGCCAAAGTAATAAAAGCGATTGTTCTGTAAATATTGGCAGTAAATAAAACACCATTTAAATTTTGTTTAATATACTGATTTTGTTACTCTGTGTACTACGAGGGGAGCTCTAAAAGTGAATTGTGTATCGTTCAAAATTGATCACTTTAATTTCTGTGTTAATAGAACAAATTGTTTTTAGATATTGTACCTATTTTGTAAGTGAAATATTACAAACTGACAAACATTTAACAAGATTTTTATAAAAATGATTTAATACTTGTTTAGTTATTCAATTTGTTTGCGGTACCTATAATAGTTAAAAAAGTTTTATACATTTGGCTTGAAATATCTCACTATTAATGAATTTCGGTAGTCGATTTTATAGATTTTATATATAGGTATTACAGTAGGTACCGATACGATTTCTCCTGTTTAATTGAACATACACAATATAACACTTATTTTAAAAGAAAATACAGGCTGTTTTTAAAACGTAAAGTTAAACGTAACTATGTTAAAAAATATATAATTTACACAGGACAGCGATCGCTATGCCAGTGCGTATTATAATGTATATTTCGTAGAAAACAAATACACTGGCGCTTCTATAAAGATTCCTTTATCATTTTCAGCTGAATTTGTCCTTAATCGATTTAAATTATAGTGAACATATAAATCGATTAAGATCAATCAATTTTTATTCAAGGTTTATTTTCATAATACTACTAACTAATCGCAGGTAATCGATCTATCAATGAAAAATCAGTTACATACAATTTTCCTCCACATATATCACACCCAACTCATAACATTTCTGAGAAAAACGTATTAGACATGCAACCAACTCCAAAAAACCTTCAATAATTTTTCAACTATGTATGTACATATATTATACTAGCTTCTACCCGCGACTTCGTCCACGTGGACCACAATGATATGACCGTAGTGCAGAGTGGCTGGTACTACCAAAAGGTCAAGCTGTATCTCTGGTTTATCCCACCGGAATCAGATTAAACGTGGCTTAGATTTTAAGTTGGACCATTGAACCATTGAACTGTGAAAACCACATCAAAATCTGTTCAGTACTTTTTTGCGTGATGTGCGCACAAACAGATAAAAATTTTGAAAACAATATTTTGGGTATGGTTACGTCCCAGTACCGTATCCCAATTGTTTTTTCTGGAATATCTTCAATGTACAAACACAGCTTTTTTACAATTTTATGATAGTATAGATACCTCAGATCATAGAAACAAGGAGATGTGCCAAGGCGCTATCGAGCTTGATGCCTGATCTTGAGCAAATTGCTCATATTAAAAACGTACGCGCTGGCGACGAACCGAACACGATCGATGGTATAAATACAGTATTTTAGTTTAGTGCTAGTATTGAGTGACGATTAACAGTGTTAGATTGAGGATGTGCGGAATGTTCAATGCGTGGGAGATCTTTTTATTCACAAGGAGCGCTTAATTATGCGCGTAATTGTCTCGAAAAATGTACTAAAAGTGGCATCAGTTGTTCCCGTACTAATTTGCTATGATGGCATATCTCCTTGTTTCTATGATCTGAGATAGATACCTTCTACCAAAAATACTCAATAATAATAATAAGGCAATAAATTGATAACTAAACATATACGTCGCGCAAACATGGGCGAAGCTTGTTTGCTTACGACCCTATGTTTGCCATGTTGACAGGTGGGCGATTAGGCGACGTTGCGAACGACATTGAAATATGATTTTAATGATAAATATACACAGTAATATCGATTGGTTTGGTTGAGTTGTATTACCAAGTCAATAGTTATCGTTCCTTCAGTGCGATGCATTTCTCTATTATTAGGGTCTTACCCTTCACACTCGAAATATTTTAAGAGGTGCATCTGTATCTGTAGATGGTACAGATGCCATAAAAACGAAAAAAAAAATTGATCTGAGTATATATTTTTTCTAAATACTTAAATTAATTTAAAATTATTTGACACACATAAAATTCCATTTTGATGATGACTATCGTCTGACCATCCGATAATATCTTGGTGGATGATGGTTGCGTAGAATTTCCATAAGTCTTCCCTTCCTGATCTACTCAAATAAATTCTACGTTTTCATCTTCCTTCACCAGTATCAAACTCCAACAATAAATTACAACATACAATTAATCAAACAATGTGAATTATATCTTCAAGGAAATATATACGATAATATTAAAGGCACGTTCGAATTTACGATACAAATCATTTATTATGATTGTTGATGTAAATTGACCGGTTACGGCTGCGTGGGTTTTGACGGGTTATTTGCTTTTACGCCCTTTTTGTGAGTAATTCAATGGAGCAGAGAGTAGTGTTATCAATTTAATTGTTAGTAGTGACAGGTTGATAGGAGACGGTATGGTTAGGCCACCCTGATGATCCTTAATAATATTGAAAATGTGAAAGTTATTCTATTTCGTACTATTTCTGGGACAAAATATTTTATTGCTTTTGTTATATGGCAGATAGTACGCTTTAGTAACTGGAATAGGAAATTATGATAGTTATGTTCACCTAAAAACTTAAGTGATTAATGAATGTGGAATTGTGGAAACGTGGGTACAAAGTAGTGCATAGTAGGAAGCCAAAAAACCGTTTTGAAAAACTTCTAATTGCAAAAATCGACTAATAGGTAGGTATAGGTATATTTTATGCATTACTAGTTTTTATTATTATTTCATATTTGCAATAGCTGGCAGGAATTACGTAATAACTTTTTATTGCGAGACAAAACAATAAATTAATTGAATACACGCATACCAATAATATTCATTTATACATGCAATAAATGTAAATACAAGTCTATATTGGCAATATTTTCTTACATTACTTAAATCATTAAAATAATTTATGCAAATACAATTTGCATGGAAAGTGCTATGGTATTAAATTCTATTGAAAACATTGTGCCATTGGACATGGTATGATGTGCGATAAATAATATCATCATGACACTAGCTGCTTATTATTTGTGCGGAAACTACAATTTTACAACTACTTAAGTGTGGAAATATGGAATGAAATTATTTTGTTTATTTTCTACTAGCTGACCCGCCCGGGCTTCGCACGGGTAAAGTTTAGTACTCCTACCCTACGCCTACCCTACGCCTACCCTACGCCTATCTTACGCCTACCCTACGCCTACCCTACGCCTACCCTACGCCTAACCAACGCCTACCCTACGCCTACCCTACGCCTATCCTACGCCTACCCTACGCCTAACCTACGTCTACCCTACGCCTACCCTACGCCTAGCCTACGCCTACTCTACGCCTATCCTACGTCTACCCTACGCCTGCCCTACGCCTCCCCTACGCCTACCCTACGCCTACCCTATACCTACCCTACAGCTACCCTACACCCCAAATCTCAAAAATAAGTTTCAAGCTTCGAGCTTTAAAAATGCCGTAGTTTCCATACAAACTTTCATGCCCTATTTCAACCCTTTACAGCCCTTTTTCGCATTAAAAAGTAGTATGTCCTTTCTCAGGCTCCAGACTATCTATGTACCGAATTTCATTTGAATCGGTTCAGTAGTTTAGGCGTGATTGCGTAACACACAGACAGACAGAGTTACTTTCACATTTATAATATTAGTAAGGATTAGCTGTTCCCGCAGTTTCAGTCATATCCTAGAGAAACTACTACCCATACATCCTGAATATTGTAAGTATGTGTTAAACCAGGATGTGGTCTATCTGTATGCTAAATTTAATTCAAATCCGTTCAGCTGTTTTGGCATGTTTGACACACAAACTTACAAACACAATTTATAATTTATTGGTAGGAATTAAAATTCTGATCCTCTTTTATCTTGTATATTGCCTAGAGAAGAGAATCATATGAGGTAAGCAATAAGCATGCCCTAAAGACTTTTATATCTAAATCTTTCATGTATAGTGAAACAATTATAGCTATTTATATGCGCCCTTACTTTTAGCTGATGATTAAATTAAACAGTTCTTATGTCAAATTTTGATCTCTATTCATTGTCACATAAATCACAAGGCTAGTTGTTTATTTAACCAGTGGTTAATTAAGAGGCGTTTTCTACCCACGAGGGGTTAAACTTAAAAACCAAAAAGGCATTCGAAAGAGTTACCAATAAATAAATTATTTAATAAACCTACTCTAAACACATTCAATAAACCGAATACTACATTTGACATTCCGAACTCACGTAAAAATTCAAACCTTAAAAATATTACTCAGAAAAATATACCTACTATAATAAATAAAATATAATTCTAACACAGTGGCAAGTGACTGAGTCGCTCCTGTACTCTCATATCAAATAATTCAAATATTTGGGCAGCCCTCATCGATCACTTACTGATGATGGATGGAGTTGTTTCTACCAGCCACAACCGTGCCGAACGTTATAAGTCACAACCGTGCCACAAGTAATATCAAACTTAAACCGTGACAAAATAAAGTTGATACTTGAATAGTGGTAACTGTGAAGTAATATAAGATTTATTATACTTAGTTGGCCCTAATACAACCAGTAGGTCAGTGTTTGTACAATGTAAAGGGGACGAATGTTTACACAATTGACATTATCGTTTATGTTTCACTTAGCTATAATTTATTGATGCCGCGTTTGTGGGGATTAGATAAATGGTTTGAAGATTAGTTTATTTGGGACGTAAGCTAAAATATTGGGGTATTTTTAGTATTAAAGTGATAAATTAAAGCGTAAGTGTAGTGTAAAGAGAGTTGGTAAAATGAGGAAAATACTCATTAGATATCTTTTAACTGATTTATGAACAAGATTGTGTATATTGCGTTGTTCTACAAAATATTGGTATGTTTGTAGCTGTACACAATAAAACAGTACATAACTATACATAGGCAACACTTTCATTTTAGCTATAATACTTACTACCTGTTAGAAAAACTAAAGTAAGTATTAGTTTGTAGATGACGTGTACTAGTCAATAAAATATAGTTTTGCGTGTAATACCAAAACTACTAAGCATGCATGTAAGCTTAGTAAATTATGATACTATCAATTTATACGTAAACATCGCTTATCATTCTCATGTTTAAGTGCTCAAAACCGTTAGAAGAGGATCGTTAAGCTATTTTAAGAAAGGAACCACACGCACATACAACAAAACGGGTGACTTAAGTAATGCTTAAGTAACACAAAGTGCCAACTGAACTCAAAGTTTTCGTGAGGGAATAAATGTCAACGATACATACAATACACCCAGCAACAGCACAGAAGTCTATTTTATCACAACTTCTTACACAACATCTAAAAGCACCATTTCAAACCGTAACTATGACATTTAACACCTCAATTTACCACTCATAAGAGATAAAGTCGGCGCTTCTTGTTAGAATACATTAAAAAAACGTCAAATAAAAAAATAAACATTGAATTACGACGGCAGATAGGCCCCTGACAGCTGGGTAGCGCGGCCGCCATATTTTTTTTGTTAATCTCCACACATAAAAATTGTCGCGGCCGTGTTGTATCAGCATATTGGGATATTAGTGTAATGTACACCTTTTTGTCTTGATAAATGTTTTACGAAACATAAATAACTTTTGTTTTTATAGCCGGCTTTTTTTTGTTATTTGACATTTATTATTGGCACGGTTTTTTCGAAGTCGTTTTAACATAATTTATGTTGCAGACTTTGTAGTTTATTTTTTGTAAATGATATCTACTGGTGATGTGTGGTGTGTATTATTTATGTTAATTTTAACCCCCTGCCAGTAAGCGTCGTGTTTAAAGTGGATTCACAATAATTCAACGAGTTTAATTCATTTGCACTTGATATCTCTGTCGCCAACTATCGTTTTAGCCGTCAGACTGTTATCGATTGATTATTTAGTAAAATAAAAATAAACCTCTTTACTTATAAACGCCTCTTGAATTTAACCACCGATTAAATATACAACTATCCTTGTTATTTGTATGAAAATGAATAGAGATGACAATTGACATAAGAGCTGTTTAATTTAATCATCATTGATAAGTAAGGGGTTTAACACCAAGCTTAGTATGTGACATTAAACTTTGCAAAAACTCGACGCCCCTCTAACTTTAAACTGACATACCTACTTAGAAGCGTATCAACTGTCACAAAAAACCTTAAAGTTGGTGCCAACATTTTTATTTGTCACACATTAATGTTCAAACACTGACTTAAGTCGCTCGCCCGGTAATGATAAGAATATTTTACTTTTTACTACCGTGACAGGCGGTGGCACGGTAATGACGCCTGCGGCTATAACTCAGTCCCTTAATTGGTGATATTACACGTAAATGCAGTGAATATGGAGTAATGCTGACACTTTAATGTTTATTTAAAGTGTATTATATATAAATTTTATGTGGCTCCTTGGGTCGTTACTTTAATAACAGGTTTTATTCAAACCGTCAGCAGTTAGATTTTATTATTGTGTATTGCGACATGATACAGATATCCGCTTTTATATACGATTTATAGTGTTTCTTTGAATTTATCTGGACATTTGTTTATTTTTAAACCAAGACGGGTTACCAAATGTTTTGTGTTGTGTTTAATGTTTATGTTATTTTGAAAATATTTGAACGTCATGCCTGTTTTTGTATCTTACTTTTTTAACTCATAGTTAGAAATTTGATGTATAGTATAGTAGAAATTTGATGTTTGCTACGTATCTATAAACTCATACTTAGTGAGTTTATAGATACGTAACAAACATCAAATTTTCCCATTGTGTCTGCTGCTTCGATTTAATTACTTAATAAACTTTATAAATGCATAATGCATAATAGAACAATCAAAATACAATTTTTATGAAACCAATACCTTCTAAGAACTTCAATTCAAGTCCATTACTTAAGTATTCAAACCGAACATCACACGTTACAATAAAAACGACGTACATTACGAGCGTTCATTTAATATTCGCCCTTTGTGTTCTTTTCAAACGATGATGTAAAGCTGCCGACGTGAAATGACCACCCACCGCCACTCGACTGACGTCCGACAATCGGCCAATCCATTACCCGCACACACTTCTACAGCACACTGAAAAACAACCTCATTTCAAAACAGCGAACACCAAAAACCAACCTTACTATTCTAAAATTACGGCACACATTCATTTATCACGGTTATGGCTTTTAGATCATTACCGTGACGGAAAAATGCACTTACAATATAGTGGTGTTTACACAATTCCGCCGTTTTGAAAGCGCAGGAAGCTCGGACGGTACATTCTGTTTGTCTGTCACGATTGTGGACGACAATGGGACAGTGACGGGACACGTAGCTATTGTTGACGGGAATGACGGGCGCATAAACGCGGTGTGAGGTTGACGTCTGTGGCGCGATTTACTTTGAACAATGTCGTTCGTATAATTTATTAACGCAAGGACGGTTTGGAGGCAGATAAGTGTGTTGGTTTTTTTGTTATTTGAATTCGTGTGAAATATTGTTTCCTATAGAAAGTTAGGAGCTATTGCGTGTGATGATGCTACCGATGTGTAAGAAAAGATCGATTAACTTTTGAGTACCTTTACCTGTTTTATTTAAAACTTCGTTGATCTTATTCAATATTCTTAGCAGGAGGGTTAAAGGCAAGAACAACCCTGTTTTGCGTTCCGTGGATAAAATGCTTATGCACCCATGTCATAATTTTACGGTTCCGTACCTCAAAAGGAAAAAAAAACCCTTAGATCACTCCCTTGTCCGTTTCGTTTGTCTGTCAAGACCCTTTTTCTCAGGAACGCGTGAAGGTGTAAAGTTGAAATTAATATAAAATACTTAGATTTATGGAACTATAAAAAAATCTAGCTTCTAAGTCAACGCAATAAAAAAATACGGCCATTTATGCTGCATATTTTAAAACTCGCGAATAAATCATAACCTAAATAAGTATTTATGAGGTCGAATTTACGAATTTCATGAGGTCAACGGGAAGTCCCGTTGACCTCATGAAATTCGGCAAGAAGCACGGTGTTACAGCACAAGTAAAGAAAACAATCCAAAAATTGCCAATTTGTTGTTATATCACATAAAACATATTTTTGCGATTATTTATCTAAGCTTACGTTTTGTACGGAACCCTCAGGGCCCAAGTCTTACTCTGTCTGTCTGTCTGCTCGGTACAAATTTTGCAATTCATGAACAAGAATTGGTGCTGAAAAAGAACTTTCAACACCTTTAAAAAATTTGTGACATATTGACATTCAGGGCAGCCAACATAAGGGACCAACGAAGGGACTGCTTATGTGAAACGCTCTATACAATCAAATTAATTTATCATGACAATGGAATGACACGACACATCATGACAAATGTCAAATAAAAATATACCTTGTGACGGAGTCATCCTTCATTCATCATTTAGTTCTGGCAATCTTCCATTACTGGCCACTTCATCCACTCCATTCTTCCAGATTTGAACTTCAAATTTCAAAATTAGAACATCTCATATTTTTATGCGTTTATTTCATTGTTTCGTCACTCTTTGTCTGGTCTCCGAAGACATCGGTCGTGGATCGCTGAACCGCTGTTCTGTACCTAGTATTATCTATAACAATGTGCTCAATGTTATAAGCAAGCAACGTCTTTTATAACAGTATTTTTATACCAGTTGTAACAGTGATATAAAGTGCAAAAAAAACTACGTCAAATATACCTCTCCAACCATCCTGCTGCTGTTTTATTTTATCAAGATTTGTGTCGGTGGAGGCTCCCTCTCATAGCTAGCCGAGGCTGAGAGGCCAGAGAGAGGAAGGCACTCCGCGTCAACCTACAGTGCACATTTTAATTAGAGAGAATTTATTAAAATCCCTTTTAAATAATCCAGATGGACAGGTTGTTTCCGTGGGTTTTAAATATCTCATTATTGCTCATCATGCTTCAATGGGTACCTATACTTTTTCTATTATTATCCGTGAAATTATGATAGCGATGGTAAAAGTTCTTGATATGTTTCTTTTATTATTTTGACTAGAGTTTGAAGTCCTGACAGCGCTAGTTTGAAGTAGGTACTCAAAGGATATCATCTTTCTTTCTATATCCATAACTCTAAAGACAAGATTTATTTATTTAATCTTGCATAAAGATGAAATTACTGGCGTAAATTGCCGTTTATATTATGTGGATCTGCATTACAGCTGTCGAGTAAAAAAATGTGATAAAGTAACATGTAATAAGTAGTTATAATAGACTTTATTATTATTTAAAAATATACTGAACAAAATGCAGTTTGTGCCACCCATAATTCAACAGCAATTTTATTTTAATCTTGAATATTTCTCGAAATGCAGCGTTAATACCTTATCGCATATTTTTATTTGTATAAATGTTATACAATATATTGTACTTTACAATCCAGTATTTAAACAAATGCCATTCAATACATTCGACACCCATATCAAATTAACTACAACTAACCTAAGCAAATCCCCTACCGTGAAATGTGTGTTTGTTATTACTATCTTCACGGCTTTTACCCTATTTATTTCCCTTTTAAATCACTACCATTGTCGATTTACCACGGCTGTCTATCCGTTACACACTGCCACCGATTACTGTCACCTTCACCCGTACAGAGTAAAAAAGGTAACATCAACACATTGCAACGAAAATCAGTTGGTCAACGCAAGTGTAGGGAAGGTTTTGGTCTGTGACGCGTTGTGTAGGGTAGACACCCCAATGAGCAGCATTGTCGACGATGTGATGAATCGATATCGCTCGTATTGTCACGTTCCCCGCAGCTGTCGTCTGTCACAAGAAAGATGACACTTGGAGCGGTTTTTTTTTGACGCGTCCCTTTGTGTCAACTCGGTGTGGTGCCCGAAATGAGCTGATATCGATCGCTCAATATTATGCTTGTAGAGGAGGGTTTTGAGTTTGAATTGAACTCATAAATAAATAAGCGGTGTCGTGGTGTGTACGGTTTTTTTGTGCGTCGATGATCTAGTGCTTCTCTTTGTTGTGTGATTCCGGGGGATCCGATACGCCGGAGGTAGAATTTATTACTCGAAATTGTTATTAACAATAGAATTGTCGGGATAAAAGTATTATAAATGATTTCGCATTAACTGGGAATTCGAGGTTCGACGATTAGCACGCTCACCTTGATTTATTGTTGTGTTTATTTTTTTGGATTTATTACACAATAGGTCATAAATTAAAATTATAATATTTATAGCGATTTATGGGTACAAGTTAGCTCATAATTTTTTTTTACACTACCCCTACCACTACCCCTGAATAATTTCTTGAGTTTAGCGATACCAATTTTAGGACGCGAACACATGTTTCTTTTGACATGTTGTTATATTGTTTAAAGTCATCATGTTACTTCCTCCTCCTACTGGCTCCTGACGATGCGCTATGTTGTCAACGGTGGACCTGCTTGCCCCCTAAGTTCTCGGTACAGAAAATCCTCATTTTAAAGGGTTGGCAACACGCATGTGATACTCTGTATTGCAAGCATTTACCAATAAAAAAAAAGTTAATTTCAATATGGCCTGACGTCAGCCGTGAACTATACAAGCCTATCTTCCTACAGCATCACAAGACTAGCATAAATATAGTCTCCCCTAGCAAAACCAGCAAGATTTTATCACCAAGCTAATAACCATAAGACAGTCCCCCCCCACCCCTACTTTCGGACATTTCACTTAAACATCCGCAGTGGAACACGATTTAAAATCGTGTACCATCGTCTGACGTCGGCCAAAGTCGTAAAGCGGGCTATAATTTTGAATTATTACTTGGTTACGGCGCGTACGAGCGTAATGAAACACCCTGTATATCACAATTCCAACCTCGCTGCGAGGCTAAATGGTCCTGCTAAATTAGCCTTTCTCGCAATGTATGGCTTAGTATGATATAATGTCGCTATAGATGCGGAATAGAGTTTTTTTAGACTAATTTGTGGCGGGTTTGTGATGGAAAATGTAATCTAGGAGCATTTGTTTTATTACTAGCTTAGCTTTACTTGCCCCGGCTTCGCATGAGTAGCACTTTTTTTTTTTTTGAGGGTGGGAAACCATCAAATGACCCCTCCCGCTCTGGGTGGAGCGGAAGGGAGTGTCAGACTCTTATTGACTAAAACCCACCCGTGTTCCTTCCTTAGCCCTTTATGTTCCGGGTCAGCGGTATCCCTTTCGGACAATCCCGCTTTCCCGGCAGGCTTGGGCCCTAGTGGGCCCCCTCTTCGATGCTGACATGTCTTTGAGGCGCGCGTGGAACACGTACGCGCCGTTCGGCACGGGCCTGGTCCTGATCGGATGGTGAGCTACCCATTACTCGTATGAGTAGCACTAAGGCTCGTATTCCAGAACGATGCTCGAGCACAGATCTTGCCTTGAGCATAGATTTAAAGCCATTTCATTGGTTGAAACTAGTTTCAAGTAATGCTTGAGTCTTCAAATCTATGTTCAAGGCGAGATCTGTGCTCGAGTATCATTCTGGAATACGAACCTAAGTATCTACGGCGTAGGTACCTGCCTACTCTACTTTCCTACCTGCCTAAAGTAAAATAATCGCTATGAATCATGTGATTTACTGGACAGAAAAATGGTTAAGGTAAATTTCGCAGACCTGAGCTAAAAGAGGTTTCAACAGCTCATTTCCTCACAACACAGCTCAAAATTGAGCAATGAATACTTAATTAGCACCTTAATTAAACACAACAAGCACCCCTTCTAAAATTTTCCAAAAGGTGCTGCCAAAAAGCGTGTGGTCGTAAAAACGTAACACATTGCTCACAGTTGCGACCCAAATTGAAATATACAGTCGACCATATTCATTACCGGGGCTCAGTGCGACGATAATTCAAACTTATGGCGCGCCTTTTACGAGTTTTAAGAGTGGTACTCGTGGGACGAGGGGAATGACGGTGTGAGAGCGGAATGACAGGCGCGGTGATGATTTGTACGGTGCGTTTTTGGCAGTGATGGGGTTATGTTTTTGATTATGTGTGCCTTTTTTGTCGAGTGTGAAATTGTTGTAATTTTTTTTATGGTTTTGTGAAGGTATTTTTTAGATTTAGACTTAAAACTAAAGCTCATCCCCAGTCGGCAACTGGTGATGAGCTTTAGTTTTAAGTCACTCATAATTATAATGTTAATAATGTAGGTATCTGTGCGTCGTTTTGCTTACGACATATACAGAGTGTCCCACGGCTATGCCACATGGAGGGAAAGTACTTTAAATATTTGAGATAGGAAGTTTTGCTTCATGGAAACTTCACTTTATTTTTAAAATTAAGTAATACTACATTCAAAGATTTTAAAAAAGTTGCTTGCTTCAACTGGGAATTGAATCAACCAAATGTGAAAAAATGAACATTCTGTATTCTTATAATGCCAATCGAAAGGGTTCATTGTAAGCATTAATTCCTTCTAAAGAACATAGCCTCTTAAATTAAAATAACATGGTGAAATTTTACATTTAAGTTTAGGAAAATAATGAATTAGCATAACTTTTCGTATCGATTTTCAAAGATAACTTTGATTATTGAGTAATAAGTACTTTTTTACACTGTTTTCCTTTTAGCTGCATTATAAATGCAATAAAATACTATTTGCATGCATGTTTGCTATGAGCTAAATATTAGGCGTCTATTAGGCGTTCTAAGTAACATGGTATCCTAAATTAAAGGAACACTGTAATATTTTAGTTTCTTTCAAATTATTGAAAGAATCTAAAATATTACAGTGTTCCTTTAGTTGGAACACTGTAATATTTTAGTTTCTTTCAAATTATTGAAAGAATCTAAAATATTACAGTGTTCCTTTAATTTAGGATACCATGTTACTTAGAAGGAATTAATGCTTAACTCTTTCAATCGACATCATAAAAATACAAGATGTTTATTTTTTCATATTTGGTCGATTCGATTCCCAGATGAATCAAGCAACTTTTTAAAAATCTTTGAATGCAGTATTACTTAATTTTAAAAATAAAGTGAAGTTTCCATGAAGCAAAACTTCCTATCTCAAATATTTAAAGTACTTTCCCTCCATGTGGCATAGCCGTGGGACACTCTGTATATGTCTCTGTATATGGAGTTGATAGGAGGGTAGTTGAATAAGTGAACTGCAAATAATTTTCTCTCGTTTATAATTTTATTTAAAAATAGTAATATTTATTAATTTAATTTATTTATGTTATTTATACATTGTTAACTAAGTCTACCTGCCGGTCAAGTGTTTTCAACTCCTTCAAACTTCTTATTTTATAATCGCACAATGGAGGCTATCAACCGCACCATCACTGACATGAGCAACCTGTTTCACCAACGGATGTCTGAGTTTGAACAACAGTTACACAAAGCTCCATCTACTACCACCAACATCACAGGACCAGCAACAGAGTTTGCAGCCTTCCGGACATTTATGGTTCAAGCACTTGGCACTCTCCAGAAGCAGGTTGAATTGTTGGCTCAAAGCTTGGACAACATGGAGATGCGTGGACGGCGTAAAATCCTGCTGTTGCATGGCGTGTCGGAGGCGAAGGATGAGGAGACTGCACAGGTGGTGGTGCAAGTCATCAAGGATCGCTTCCAGCTTGAGTTAACTGCACCTGACATTAAGCGGTGCCACAGGATGGGGCGTAGCACATCAAACAAACCTCGTCCAATCCTCTTCAAACTCCACGATTCTGCTATCCGGGACAATATCTGGTTTGACAAAACCAAATTAAAGGGTTCTGGTATTACTGTCTCGGAGTTTTTGACTAAAGCCAGGCACAACACCTTCATGGCGGCGCGAGAAAGATTTGGTGTCACCCAATGCTGGACCAGGGAAGGCACTGTGTTCGTCCTCGATGCAGATGGCTCGCGGCATCGCGTCACTTCTATGGCGGAACTCAATAATATCGGGCAGCACTCGGATGAGGTCTCCACTCCGCCGGAACAAGCCACCGTTCAGCCAGCTGCAGTGGTAAAGGGCGCCGCTACCAAAACTAGACGTGCTGCAGCCAAGAAGTGAAGTCTCCATTAATTTGTTATCTCTATCTTTAGTTTAGTAGTTCAGGTAGGTAATTCTTTACTCGCACGTTAGTCTGTACATCAATTCACCTCACCCTCTTTCTGTTAATTACTTTATTAATTTGTTTTTGTTAATTTTAGAAGGTATCAATGCCAATCACTATATTTTTTCTTCACTTCACTTGTCACTGTCACAGCTGTCACTGTTTTGCTTTGTCAATTGTCAATTAACGTTCCATTCCATGTTAGTTTTATGCACAATCATTTTATGGCAATGACAATCAATATAGTCCGTTCCACGATCCTATTTTTTTTTTTTTTTTTTTTTACTTTTTATTTTTTTTTTTTATTTTTTTTTCATTAGTTACAAAAATTCTCTTTGAACGTTATATGTCTGTGGAACGGTCTCATTTTGGTTAAACTTTCTAAAACATAATAATAATGTTTATTTTTTTCACCTGAACTACGACTATGTATTTAATTTATCAATATTTCAATACTTATTATTGTTACTTTCTCTTTAACACAACTGGCAGGTGGACAGAAAAATATTGATTTTATTTTAGTTTTTATTAAGTATTTTGTATTTATTTTATGTTTGTATCATGTTCAGCCCTGGCTGTAGCAGTGATACTGATACGTTTCATTCTTTATGTAGCGAAAGCAGCGATGACGAAAGCTTCGTTAGTATCCCGTCATTAGCTGAAACTCTCGTCTCACAATTTTCTGATGTCTCTAAGAACTTCAATGTAGTCCACATAAATGCCCAGAGTATTCCGGCTCATTACCCTGATATGCTGGCAAATTTTGACTGTAAGAATATCCATGCAATTCTTGTATCTGAGTCATGGTTAAAACCTTGTCTCCCTTCGTCTTCTTATTCTCTTCCCGGCTTTCAACTCATAAGGAATGATCGCGCGGTCGGTGGTGGTGGTGGGGTGGCCATATATCTCCGTAATCACATTCCTTTTTCTGTTGTTAGCATGTCCACTCAGCCGCCTCCGTCAAATGCCGGTGAACATCTCTTCCTGGAAGTTGAACTGCACCATTCTAAAGTTCTCCTTGGTGTCTACTACTGTCCTTCACTTCGCATTAATTTCTTTTCTTCGTTTGATCATATCTTGGAAACTTTAATTCCCTCTTACAGTCATAGTATCATCATGGGCGATTTTAACACCTGTCTCCTTAAAAATGATAATCGTTCTTCTTCTCTTCGTCGCATTATTAATTCTGCCAATCTTTCCATACTAGATCTTGGTGCCACTCACCATTTCCCTAATTCTTTGCCCTCACTTCTTGATCTTATACTTGTTTCATCTTCCAATCAGGTCGCTAAACATGGTCAATGTTCAGCTGACGCTTTTTCGTATCATGACTTAATTTTCACTTCCTACAAGATTCGGCCACCTAAAGCAAAGACCAAAATACTTCTGCTTCGCAATTTTGGGGGTATGAATATCGATCGTCTCTGTGAGGCTGCTAGCAACATAGACTGGACACCTTTGATTGAGTCTTCGTCGGTTGACGAGCAAGTGTCAATCTTTAACCATAATTTAATCCAACTCTACGATCAACACGCACCTATTCGAGCTGTAAAAGTAAAACATCTGCCATCGCCATGGCTTACTGATGATATCAAAAAGTTATTGTCCAAAAAAGCAGCTGCTAAATCTAAATTCAAGATAAGGCCTAATGAATACAATAGGGAAAAATATGTCACGATTAGGAATCACTGTAACAAGGTGTGTAGGAATGCACGACGCCAACATATCCATAAATCTGTACAAATTGGTGACCCAGCTAAAGTCTGGAAATTTCTTAAATCAATGGGTGTCGGAAAATCTTCTCATGAAGCGATTCCTAAAGACTTGGACCTCAGTTTGTTAAATAACCATTTCTCCAGTTCGCCCGTTTTGGATAGGGCCATCAAAGCTAATACTTTGAACTATCTTTCCAACCTTCCGATACCTGATTATTCCCCTTTTGTCATTACTCAATTTTCCGCATGTGATGTTAAGAGGAGCATTATATCGATAACATCTAACGCTGTTGGATGTGACTGTATCAGCCGTAAAATGATCATTCCTATCCTAGATGAAATTCTTCCTGTCATCCTTTTCATACTTAACTCCTCTGTCTCTTGTAGTGTCTTCCCGCATGCGTGGAAAGATGCCCAGGTTATACCCTTACCTAAAAAATCGAATCCCGCATCCTTTTCTGATTATCGTCCTATATCCATATTACCGTTCCTATCCAAAGTCCTTGAAAACCTTATCCACCATCAACTCAGCACGTTCCTTTCCAAAAATAGTCTACTTAACACCTTCCAATCTGGTTTTAGACCTGGACACAGTACCACCACAGCTCTTATTAACATTACGGATGATATTAGGTCGGGCATGGAAATCGGAAATTTAACGGTACTGGTATTGCTAGATTTCAGCAATGCTTTTAATACAGTTGATTACGATGTTATGCTCGGTATACTGCGCTCTTTTAGCATATCTCCATCGGTAATTGACTGGTTTCATAGTTACCTGTTTGGTCGCCGGCAACGTATCTGTATTGAAGATTCCTTCTCTTCTTGGTGTTACACATCCGCCGGCGTGCCTCAGGGTGGCGTTTTATCTCCTTTACTTTTCGCACTTTTCATTAACTCTATTTCTCAACGAATTTCTTCTTCCTACCACCTATATGCAGATGATCTCCAAATTTATACTCAAGCCACTCTCGGAAAGTTGTCTGATGCCATTAAAACTATTAACATAGATCTCGCTCGAATAGGTGACTGGAGCATGGAGTTTGGGCTAAAAATAAATCCAACAAAAACTCAAGTGACTGTTATCGGCAGTTCCCGGATGGTATCCAAGATTGATTGGTCGACACTTCCCCAAGTTTCTTTTAATAATAATGTAATTCCTTTATCTGACCATGTTAAGAACTTGGGGATTTACATCGACAGAACTCTTTCTTGGAATACACAACTGCAGGAAACCAGTCGTAAAGTGTTTGCTTCTGCAGGTTCCTTGAGACGTCTTCGAAACTTCCTACCCATTACAACTAAAATTGCGCTAGCACAATCTATTCTTCTACCTATCCTCGACTATGCTGATGCCAGCTATCTTGATCTCACCCAGGACCAATTTGACAAGCTTGAGCGACTTCAAAATCTTTGTATCAGATTTATATTTGGCTTGCGCAAATATGATCATGTTTCTGAATTTCGTACAAAGCTCAAATGGCTTCCCATCCGCCTTCGCCGGAATGCCCATATTCTTTCTCTACTATATAATGTGCTTTTTAATCCTTCCACCCCTTTTTATCTTAAAGAACGCTTTGAGTTCCTTTGTGACACACACTCTAGGTCCTTGAGGTCATCAGAAAATCTAAAATTAAAAATCCGTTTGCATTCCACATCTTTCTTCGATAAATCTTTCACTATTCAAGCAGCTCGTTTGTGGAATGCATTACCACTTGAAGTGAGACGCGCTCAATCAATTGCCGTTTTTAAAAAAATGGTAAAGGAGCATTACCTTTCGCTCTAATTTTGTCACTTTCTTCTTTCTCGTTTGTATTTGATATATATTAGTTTATTTTCATAATAAATATTATATATAGTATAGTATGTATTAGTATTATTACGTCTAAGTAATATGTACGTACACCTAGACTGCCCAATATCTTCTCCTATGTTTCAGTCCATCCAAAGGTTGTCTGGAAGAGATCGCCTTGTGCGATAAGACCGCCCATTGTACATTTAAATAAGTAAACCTGTTTTGTATTATGATACTCATGGTGTACAATAAAGAGTATATAAATAAATAAAATAAATAAATAAATACTTAATTTTAAAAATAAAGTGAAGTTTCCATGAATCAAAACTTCCTATCTCAAATATTTAAGGTACTTTCCCTCCATGTGGCATAGCCGTGGGACAACCTGTATATGGAATTCTGACGTTACTTCTGTATAGCTTATATCAAAATTCGCTCTCCAAGTAGGGGAAAGAGCCAATAGATAGATTATTGAAAATGGCCATTAGAGATAGATGTGTGCAAAAAACTTAATTTTGTTGTAACTACTAAAATGGGTGTTTCCTGATAGTTATAATCTAGGTATCTTCAAGTCGCGAGTGAATAGGTTTCTTCTAGGCAAGCGTGCTCCATCGCCGACTGCATCATCGCTTAACATCAGGCGAGTTGGCGGTCATACGCAAGCCTGTTAATAAATAATCTAGACAACAATATGTTTTCAATTATTTAAGTCTTAACGGTGAATCTATGTAAAATATTATTTGCTTATCCGTGAGTATATTTTCGGCTTAACACTTAAGCAAATAAAACGCTTCTTTTTATGTTTGCCTCAGGCGTTAAATCTTAATTTCAGACAGGATTCATACTTGGCCTCAAACACCCCGAACATTTATCACTCAATATAATAGGGCATGACAAGCCAGTCCCTGCCCTTTCACACTATTCTGCGATTGTTGAAAAACTTCTCAAAAGTCACAAAATCGAAGAACACGCGTTTCTCAATTGATACAAGCGTAAAAGACGTACCAGATTATATGTGCCAGAAATTATGGTAAAATAGAACTTTTTGAAGAGAAAATAAAGATGGTAATGACTGTATTTTTCTCTAGTTTTAAGCGTGAAAGTCGTACCAGATTATCTATCCTAGAGATTATGGTAAAATAGATCTTTTTGAAGAGAAAATAAGGATGGTAATGACGGTATTTTTCTCTGGTTTTACAAAAACATGACAAACGATCGAATGAGCCGTTCATTATGTTCTAATGTTCCGATATAATATATTATGTGTCTTAAAGACAGACGTGATAAATCGTTGGCCGCCATCTTTGCTGGCAAAAAGTGGCAGGTGGTAAGTTGGCACGCTAGTTTATGGGGGATTGATGGGATTTTGATATAAAATGTGTAAAATTTTGATTGTTAAATCGATTTTGAGTGATTAATTTGATAGTATAGTAGAGTGTATACTATGTGGTGATAATTTAAAATGTTGTCTATCTAGTCTACAGGATTATTTTGTTTTACCGTCATTTCTTAAGAATGAAAGGTATCATGTAGATATTTATGTAGTATTGACGTTTAGTTGCCATTTCTTTATTTTATTAGTATTGTTGATCGAATTTTTGTTTGTAAAAGTTCCAATTTAGCCTTTGTAGAGACTCCTTCATTTATTGGGTACCCCTCCCTTATACAGGGTGGCAGGTTAGACAGTGGAAATATTTTAAGGGGTCATTGTACTCATCATTATGAACAACTTTTACAATGGGACCAATCCTGAAATCAGCTGTTCCATACATTTTGTTGAGTTATGTGAACATAAATGTATGGAACAGCTGATTTCTTTTCGCGCATTCAGGTTTGGTCCCATAGTAAAAGTTGTTCATAATGATGAGTACTGTCTAACCTGCCACCCTGTATAAATCAGTTACCAAAAAGGGTAACCAATTAATTAAGCCTTGACATTATATAATATTATCATAATTGCATTAAGATCTTATGACAGTTCATTATGAACTCTTTTGTATCAATTGCTATATTATAATCTAGCTTTGCTGGGGCCTAATTACTTCAAGGATACCGCTCATTAGCAAACACGTTAGGAATTATTTATTTTGGATGAGTTTTCGTTCTTAAGTTAACCGATTTGCTAAGTTCGCTTAGTTTATAGAAGCTATTATTATCATTACCAAGTACTTTATTAGTACTGAGGCTAGATTTGGTTTGAAAAGGAGTAAGAACTTTCAATACAATTTATTGTTTCAGTTATTTCATCCGATACAAAACATGGAATACTTTTTGATAAATCCGTAGCACAACCAATCAGCACAACGAGAAGATAAAACAAAGTCGAAACATCACTGACACTTCCTAGTACAATATATCGTTACGTAGCGCTACGAGACTACGGCCTACGATCGTAGCGCTACGGCTGAAATATGGCCCATGTATTATTCAAAGAAATTGCCACATATTTCATCCAAGGGAAATAACTTTGAGATATGTGCTGCACGGTACGCGAAACGGCGACTTGTTACTGAAAATTTACGGTCTTATATTCAAAATGTTGAAATGCGTGATGACGTATTTGAGTTGAAAAAATTGTTGTCATTTCAGAGTTTGAGATTAATAGCTTATGTTGTGCTGAAATATGAAACACCTACTTGTAAATTGAACATGTTTCATATAATTAATGTCTGGGATGTCTTGTGTTTTACTATTTATCAACGTGTTTATCATAATTTATTTTATTGTGTGATTTAAGTATGTATGACTCTCAAATCATAGAAACAAGGAGATATGCCATCATAGCAAATTAGTACCGGAGCAACTGATGCCACTTTTAGTACATTTTTCGACACAATTACGCGCATAATTAAGCGCTCCTTGTGAATAAAAAGATCTCCCACGCATTAAACATTCCGCACACCCTCAATCTAACACTGTTAATCGTCACTCAACATTAGCACTAAATTAAACCACTGTATTTATACCATTGATCGTGTTCCGTTCGTCGCCAGCGCGTACGTTTTTAATATGAGCAATTTGCTCAAAATCAGGCATCAAGCTCGATAGCGCCTTGGCACATCTCCCTTGTTCCTATGATCTGAGGTATGACTCTATGATGTTAATAATCTATATAAGAAAACACGTCGAAGTCGGATAAAACTATATGAGCTCTTCATTTAAAACTAACAACAATTAAAATAGTCCTGTACTACACCGGCTCAATTTTGAACCAGATTTCAACTCTTTATCAAAACATGTACCTTATAATAAAACGCAAGAACCCGACTAGCTTCACCTTATCTCCGCCAAAGTGATTCGGCGCGGCGTTCCGCGATATTTACGCGTTCTGGCAGATTTATGGCCCCGCGTAGTCGCGATACTTGTCATAGGTGCGCGTTTTATTAAACGAGGCTTTAGGATAACTTACGGCATGTACGAGTTCGTTTCTTTTATGAAAGAGTTCTTTATGGGAGCCAATGACCATGCGTTTGTAATCAAATTGATTTATAAACATTTATGATGTTTTAATGGTTATCAGCAAAATTAGGAGACAATGAGTTTGGAGTACCTCAGGGAGCAATCTTAGGACTAGAATATGAAAGTGTCTTAATTGCTCCAAGATATGAGAGTGCTAGTTGATCTTGCTTAATTATGGTTGTACCTACGCCTCACAAGTCGCAGAATCCTTTATTTCCCATTTAATCCAAAGTAAGTCTAAGTAGATTTTAAATAAAATTATCGTTTTAACGCATAGATGTAGGTTAGTACATTATGTTCCTATTCAAAATATTAGAAATAAACAATGACGAAATTTTGTTTCAAGCTCTCTAGGAAAGGAAAAGAATAAATCGACTTAACTTGTAACTGTATTATAAAAATAATATTTTAGTTTCGCTGACCACTCTTATGCTGAATTAGTTCCTCCAATATTTACGCAGAACCAGTTCTCCTAAGCAAAGTTTTAGTCCTTATAAAAGAGAGTCTGCCATTGGATCACAGTTGCTTTTAGAGCAACAAATTTTTCACAACATAATCTTAGAATATCTCAACTAAAGTCATTATAATCCCCCAGTCTTCAAATAAACATATAGCTGACTTCAGCATTATAAATTAGACTTATCATCCTTGCCTAAATAAACGGAGCACCCCGCACCTACAAAAAAATACATTTCCTTACGATGCATAATATTTTAAACCACCCCCTTGCTTTATACAAAATGGCTGTCGGCACTCGCTACTATTTTTCCTACAAGGGTTGGTACAAGTTGTAAGAGAAAGAGAGAAAAAAATATATATTTTTATTTGCTTTCCTGAAAGCACTTTTTTTCTCTTTTGCTAATAATGTTAAAATTAAGTAAATTAAGCTGATTGGAACCTATTTGGTCCAGCCGTGAAACACAAACTTTTCTGTAAACGGAAATTAGTGTCGTACGTTTTTCATTGATTTTGTATTGTTATTACAAGCTTTTACTTAACATGCCCTGTTAGTGCCTGCGCACACCATGTTTTTTAAACGCGCCGTTTAAAAAACGCCGTACGTTTGTAGCGATACAGACGCGATGCGCACGCAAGTCAGACGCAGCCTGTAGACCTGTAGTATAAAAGCGCGCCGTCAAAAACGTGGTGTGAACAGGCCCTTAGTGGGGGGTCAAATCTTGCAACAGAATTTTAGACAAGTTTCCCCCCAACCGATCGAGCTAAAATTTAGAACACTTATGTAACCTCGTTGACAAAGCAATAATATAAGACCAAAAAGGTGGTTTTAAGATGAGGCCGGAAGGTGGCCATGGGCATTCCTCTACTTCTCAACATAACTCCGTCGTGTTTGGGCTCGTTAGATTTATCTTGACAAGTACTGAAGACCTAGATGATGTCTAGGGTCTGATGATGGACCTGGGAAGTGGTCAATATAAAAGCTTATTTTGAAAAAAAAATTCTCAACATAAAACTTATTTTGTGTTCTATTTTGCTGTAGGTACCTTAAAATTCTGTCTGTGTCTTTAATGTGCTGGGTCCAAATTTTTTTTTTCTCTTTCTTATTAAATCCATCATTATTCACCTATGATTTTAAAACTGAAGTATGTCTTCAATTGCGGTATTCAAGCGTATAATATTATTTTTTTTTAAATTTTCCGCATTCGCCTTTTCTTTATACCGGGACACGCGTGATAAATTCCCTAGGAGTTCCTTACACTTGGCGAAGCAGACAAAATAATTTATGTACCTAGTTTAGTGGGTACTTTCCTGGATAAATGGCATCTGCGAGGTGAATGACATCTTTGTTACTGTAGTGTTAGAATTGATGGCTTCAGATAAAAAATGGCTTAAAAAGTATATATCGCTGTGTGGGGTGACATTCGTGAAGTGTAGGTATATGAGGTTATTAGAAAGAGTTTTTGGTAAGTAGAGCTGTGTTCTTGTAGACCTGTGTCAAGAGTTACTAAGGGGGGACTATATCTAGGACTATACAAGGAAGTACATCAGAAGCAGTATCTCTACCTAGTCCGTATTAAAAAATATACTTTTAAATGTAAGCTATGGGATGAAGGAATAAAATATAGATCCTGGTAAACTATATGGCCGAGATAAATAGACGTTACTTAGCACGTACTTTGGCTAAGCTATGTTCCCGTCTCTGTCTTGCTTGCAAGTTGCGCGACAGTGACAACGAATCGGCTTAGCCAAAGTACGTGCTAAGTAACGTCTATTTATCTCGGCCTATGTGTTCCAAATGAAAGTACCTATTTCAACAAACGAAGAAAAACGAAAAATTACTTCAAACTGTGTTAACCCTGGAAATAATTCCAATTTTGTTGCACGTCAATAAACGAAACTAAACAAACCAATATTTCTGCACTATCTTGGTGAAGTGAAAGAATTTTAATTCTACCTAATTTTATTCTTCTAACTTTATTCCATCGGGTTAAAAGTGCGTACGAACGACCCAACTTAACACCCGATCTGTAAAACTGATCTAGGCGAGTCCCGACAGATTGGCACAATAATATTAGACTATGCACGATGCAAGTTGGATCGTTCGTACGCAACTTAACTCTCTACAACTTCTAAAACAGATGTCAGCATTGAAAAATCAATGACAATATAATGAATAATCGCTTTGCTTCACCGTTACATTAATAATGCCTATACAATACATCTATACAAAGCCAAACAATATACCTACCAAACTAAAGCAACAGTTTAAAACATGTTGACAACTAATTACCGCGGTACACTTGCGGACAGCAACGAGACCGCCCCATTGCTCGCACAGTCGCGTACAGCAACAAATAGATTTACTAATAGTTCGCTCGCTGTTTGTGAGTGTACACGAAATTGGGAGGTTACTTGATCGAGAATTTATTTTATTGCTATTGTATTTTGAGCTTAGAAAATGGATTAATTTAGATTTTTATGGGTTGTATTGTAACTTTTAGAGTACCTATTAACAACTACGTTAATTAACCTAACTTAGGGCTAATTTCACCAAACCCTGTTAGTTGCTAAATGTCCCGATAAGCATTTTGATGTACTGTCTCACTATGCAAAACAGTTACAATGAAAACCGTCAGAATGTTCAACGGAACATTTAGCAACTGACAGAGTTTGGTGTAATTAGCCCTTAAGTTATTAGAAGTAGATTGACAGGAGATTTTGATTGTATTTCTCTTTATTTACTCGTGTGTGTAATCTCGACTGGCGAAGTACTTACAAAATACCACAGCAGTGGCGAAGGGTCAGTTTTTGTAAGAGGTAAGTCTGAGCTACAAACGCTTACCTAGTTTACGAAAAGCTAATTAATAGAAGTAGGCAATACTGCCTGTGCTATTTTTCAAAGGGAAGCTGGTAGGAATCGTATTGTAGGGACCCTTCGCCACTGTACCACAGCCAAATACAACTACCTACTCCTCGGTAGTGTTGTGTTCCTGTGTAAATAAGATCGCCAGAGCTCCTGAAGATGCGCTGTGTTGACAGCGGGGGACCTGCTTGTCCCATAAACTGTCGGCGCAGCGAATCTTCATTTTAAAGGGTCGACAAAGCGCATTTGATACTCATTGTCGCAAGCATTTCATAGGCTATGGTAACTGCTTACCATCATTCAGACCGTACGCCTGTTTGACCTCATCTATAGGTACTTAATATTATAAAGAGGTAAAGTTTGTAAGTTCGTAAGTATGTAGGGGGTAATCTCCGGAACTACTGATCCGATTTTGAAAATTCTTTTACTAATAGAAAGCTGCATTATCACTGAGTGCTATAGGCTACTTTTATCCCACGCGGACGAACGACAAAGTTCTAGTCATCGTATAAAAAATAGATATGATAGTAGTACTTTCCCGGACTATCTTTATCACAGCAATAAAATTGCGACAACAGTCGATCCTCCAAATTACTGACGTATTGTCTTTATTCCTATTCATAAAGAATGATAAACAGAACAATAAACAACGCCCACTACTAATCTTTTAAAGATAAAGATGAAAGCAATATTATGAATTGTACTTCATATATCTTTATTAGTGTTATATCCCGTTGTAAATGCAACGGCTATTGCAGACACGATGATAATAATGATTATAACTATTTATGGCTGTGTTATTTTTATTGCGATAACATCACTGGATTTGGTTGGAAGAATCTGTTATTAATTTAGATGTCTTATAAAGTTAGAAACAGTACCTAACTCTCATACATAATACGCAAGAATAGGAGGTAGGCTTCCGTTTGTACAATTTTCTTTTATCAGCTTTAACACAGAAAACAGTAGATAGAATCAACAAAATAACTGTTTTGAAATACAACAACGCTAGCTCTATTTTAACTCAAATATTGCAACGTTGCAGTTAATATTTTCTGCAAAACGCCTTCTTCTGAAACAATGAGTTTTTTATATTACCTATACTTTAGAGAAAATTTGTACCCCTTCATAGGCATATTGTGCAGACGGAGGTCTATGAGATTTGGCATAGTTAAAATGTATATGGAGAAAGAGTGCAGGAAGCTATAATTTATATTTTTCCATACAAAATACTTTAATAAACACAACTGTAACTGTACGATACACTATACTAGTGGATAAAGATACAACACTGTCTAATGTCACTATAATGGAAATATGATATTTTCTATATAACCCAGTAAAAGAAAGTCTTCCAGTCTTTCTGACACACAATTAGAATACATCGATAAACTTGAAATAAGGAAGATAGGAAGAACACAAACATAAAACAAGCTACACATGAAAGTGAAGTTATTTTTTTTTAAATCAGTATTCAATAAACACGAGAAAGTATAGGTTTGTATGTAAAATTATAATCATTACATCTATTGCATATTCAAACGTCTGCGGACAAAGGTAAAACCCGTGTTTGGCACTCGGGTACAGCGTGTATGCAAAGTTATGCTAATAACATCTTAGTCTAGCCTTACTCAGACAGCACAATATTGTGTAACATGTGGACATTGTGCTGTTAGTTCTGAGGAATATTTACAAATATTAGTATTACGAAGTATGTTTTCTGCAATAACGTTGTTTGATAAATTTCTTATTGCTTTTGGTAACGTAATAAATGTTTCCTTCAAGTTGTGCTAAGCCTTCTGAAAGAAATTTGTTACTGTACTTAATGCTTTTAAGTGATCGATGGTCTACTCGTCGATACTCATGCAATGTCTTGACCTTTGCATCAATAATATCCTTATTTATTGGCACCTTGATTGCATGATTAAGGATCGTAATGGTTTTTTTGAGTCTCGTATCTTATTTCAGATAAATCATATTTTACAAGTTAAATAAGGAAGATATCAAACTGTTTGTTTGTATGAATTTTTAGAAACCTATAACGGCTCAAATATACCTAATCCGTCATCGGGCGAACTTTGCTCGGCCGATGACGGACGAACTCGAACGATTGAATCAAACACTTGTAAATTATAGAGAGCGCGTACCTACACCAATACGACTGCTATCGGCCGACAAAATCGGTCGTGTTGGTGTACGCGCTCTCTGTAATTTACAAGTGTTTGATTCAATCGTCTGAGTTCGTCCGTCATCGGCCCAGCAAAGTTCGGCCGATGATGGATTTGGTGTAGGTATTCGAGCCGTAAGACTGCGTGAACAACTTACGGTTAATTTTTTTACCTGTTTCGAGTTTTTATGAAAGAAAAACTGTATCCATTGCTATGGATTTTGTAAAAAAACAACCCAAAAAAATATACGAGGGCTAACACCCGTTTGTTTTCACAGAACATCTAAATACTTCCACAACAACTTCAACAACAAATCCATCCACTAACGGCAGTATCCTTACGGTTAAGGGGAGGTGCAAGTCAAACACCGAAAATTAATAAACAGTTATGAAATACAACAAACCTTTCTAATATGACTGACCATCTATATCCGCCCGTTGATCCACGATCCCATCAAATATTCAAGAGATCCCAGTCCCATTCACAAATGGTGCAATTACAGCATCTACACGCCGCTTCGGAGTTACGAGCGCCTTAGATTTATTGTTATTACCTCACATTTCCTTCGGGTAACGTTTTAATTACACAGATCGGCGATAAAGCATCGCTGGAGCGCACTTTTCTTCATTACAAGATGGATGGTCTGCATCTACGGCGTTATTTATTGTGGTGCTGTTTAATTGTGTAATGGTTATAGGTTTGTGGCTAAGGTGGAGAGGTAAGCGGTTTGCGAATGAAAGTAAAACGACTAATGTATTAATAAACTATTAAAAAATAACTCTAACCTAATGTATATTCTCGAAAGAATATAAAACGAAAGTGTAAAGTGGATAAGAAAAATCGTATTATCCTAATCATGCAATAGACATAGATGCATTTTATAACATCAGTTATATCGTGGACATATTTGTATTGATATTTTGAAACACTTAGAAAATGATAGTACCTAGTATTATTAAAATTTGATGAAATGTGCGCTTGATGAGATAAATTCATCTAAACTGAAGCACTTAATCAGAGTGAAACAGATATATTGTGAAAGAAATACACACATCAACATAATAAAAGATAGTAGGTAAATCACTTTAATAACAAATTTAATACTCTAATGCCTCTAATAACAACACAGATCTTCCCACAAAAGATAACAATACATCCGCACTTACGGGAAAACCTATAAATAATTCCCAAAACTAATATCGCAGCGGTTGCGTCATCACTAAACCGTACGTCAAAACTGGTAGAAATGATATTGGCGAACCCAAAGCAACATTGGAAGCAATACGAGTCATAAATCAAGTGGTTCATAAGAGATCTCCCCCATCGAAACCGACACTACATGAACTAGCAAAAGGGAAATCGCCATTCGAAAAACATTCAACATTTCCTCTAAATGTGCACTATAAGAGTGTTTTTCGCGGGTTAGCACTGGATAAGACCTTTGATCGGTATCAGAGGGCGAACTGAGAAAGCTATCGACACTTTCCGTATTCACTTATCATTTATCGCTAACATTTCTTTATTTACAATCAATTTTGGACCTTAGGTACGTTGACTAAATTATTTATAACATTTATCAGTGACATTGATTTTTTTATCATTTAAATTTACACCTGAATCATCAAATATGTATTGTAGTTAATTATCTATTTTTGTATCAATTTGAATTAAATTCTAAAATTCTATCAAAATCTTGACTGTGACCATAAATATCCAAAATCAAAGCAATAAGTGCTATATTGGCTTGTACGCAACTTGAACTTACGACACAGCATTCGACACGGGGTCTTCCGCAGGCCATTTGTCACAGAGGCCATTTGTACTTGTCGAATCACGGCCATTAGACGAGAGTGTGTGACCGCGTGGGGTTAACCTCGTCCAAACTCAGCTACGTCACTCGACCGAACTGACACAGACTAGTGAAATGCTATACGCCAGAAATTCGAAAACGACAGTTGACAAATATAAGTATGAAGAAATATTTTACATGTGGTGCCTGATGATTGTAAAGTGTCGCCAAATCTGAACGTGAGTTAAGGGAATACCACGCTTGTCAATATCGACTTGTATGAGCCGAGTCGTCCTGTCGATTTATCTTACTTTGCGGCTATTGTTACAGACGGCCGAGGTTACAGCTGATTTATAAGTAGCCTAGTTAATTACGGCGGGCGTCGACGCATCGTTAATTTCTCTTCGGCTCCCATTTATCTCTCGGCTGTCATTTGCACCGGCTTCCTATTTCCACCTGACGTCCGATTCTGAGTAAAGGCGTAACTTTAAAAGCTCGCCAATAAATACATTCGCATAAAACTCGAGTTTATCTCCATACCCTTTGAAGTACGGCCCGAGAAAACAAACAAAGCAATAAAGAAGGCCTTTATCGGAGCCACGAGTCGACACGCGAGCTAATTTACAACACAGCCGCGGGTTTTATCTTCATTAACCCATCGATTCACAATTAAGACGCGGAATAAATCTCCGGTAATGCGCTCCCCGTCCGCGCCGGTAGATTCAACTTCAAACAGATGTTATGTATAAATAAAGCCGAACGGAGGCAACCACTCGATATATTCCTGTCCGCGGCAAACTTTACAGATCTATCAGCGCTCGCTCGTCGGGGACAAGCGACTCGCGTGCGCGATCCAAAACCGACCTTAGTTGCGTCGCGACGTACAACCATCTGTTTCTGTCCGTCGAACGACTCTCAACGCAATTGATATGCCTCAAGCCAAACAGCTGCACTCAATAATGCCCATAGTCCGTTAAAATCTTGAACGAGTTACGTCGTTACCGCTGTCATGGAGTCACAAACCTCATCTTATTTCCAGCGTAACGAGTCGATGCTCACATTCGATTATCTGGCTGCGGTATCCGAGGCATTACAGTTGATGTATCGACGGCGACTGCGCGAGATTGTCGGCCGACGGTTGATTTACTGTGCCCATTTCTTCCTGACACTCCATACGGAATAGATCCCCATCTGTCGCGAGCGGTGTGACGGATCGCGGCAATCGGAAAGCGTCGAGGGGCTCTCTAATGAATTGTCCCAAATAATTGGGATAGTATTTTATATCGGCGTCATTTGTTCTTTTATCGGTACATTTGTTGCGTTGATTTGTTTGGCGCTTTAACCTCGCGGTATTAGAGTATTAATCTGGCTTGTTTGGTTTTTCTTGTAGCGCTAACAAAATAAACATGGGATATTGCTTTGTTCGGTGTTTAAAATTTATTTTCTCTGCGAATAGAAATGCGGTTATCTATCTATCTGGTCGTGAAGCCTTTTAAAGTTTTATTTGGCTGTACAGTTTTTACGTGTCGTGTTGGATGTGAGTGCGGTGGCATCTGATCAGTAGTCATGAGCTCAGACAATGCTCGCATCACTTTGTATCGCATTCCTCATCTCCGCTTCTGTAGCTGCCGAACGTGCATTTACTACAGAAGCGACCATTGGAACGTAATAAAAAATATTTTTGTAAATTATTTTGTATCGATATTTTTAATTGCATTCCTTTATCGAATACCTATCCATTTACACTAGAGATTTTTTTATAACGGACATATCGTTTTAGTTGTGAAGTAATGACTTATGAAATGTGTGTATCATAGTCGGCTCAACCGTTTATACTTGAGTAAACTTGCCAGTTCATAAAGATGATAAGGCAGAACTTTCAAACTTTTAACCTCTTACCTTCAAAAAACTACTCAAGTAAAACAGAACAGATTCACAACAAGTCATAAAGCCAACACTCGAGATCAAAGAGGAACATTTGCCTCGTCTCTGTGTGAATGCGTTCAACGTTCAAGATAAGACTCCTGACTTTGATGTATGCGCCGCATCTTGATATACGTCTGCAGCGGTTTCAATAAGCGTACGTCTGTCTGTCGCTACCGAAGTAGTTTCAGTTGCGAGGGAGTCCTTTCTATGTTGTCGACTGTTTTATCTAAACCTGCATAGGTATGGTTCATACAAGTCTGCTGAGATTAGAAAACTACTGATTCTCTGACATTATCAATTTTGAATCTCGATTTTGTCTCTTACACAATTATTATCATAATCATTTAAATTAATATCTACTATTTTTTTCAAAGATACTTCACTTTTATTTACTATGATATTATAGATGAAAATGAGATTGCAAAGTATGTTACTAGTAGATAAGTAGATATTACAAAACTTAACAAAAAAAACATAATTCGTACAGCTCCCACGCCCAAGCGAACTCAAGACCACACGCAAGAAACAAAATTCAATTAAAAACTATTCAATTCCAACACAATCATTGGAAGACTAACAACATTTCATAATGAATCACCATCACATAAATTCCCCTATCAATTCTAACGGACAGACAATGTTATTACACAGACGTGACACGTCACGCCCTCGCTTGGCGCAACGTCAAACGAATACCATGACTTTTGACTTGAACATGTTTTATGACAGAGTAAGGAAGAATGTTTGTTTATTGAAAATAGTTTTCATAGCAATCTGATTGTGAAAGAAAATATTGACAACATTGTTAGCGGAGTGACGATACCAGCTAAAGGATAAAGTGAAAGAGAATGTTTGGAGTGATCTTATTCAAACTTCAAGGCCAATATAGGGTTTCCTGTAAGAAATAAACGGCTAGTCGTCATTCCAATAAGACTGGTGCATACAACTTTTATCATAATGTTGATACTCTTCACAATTTACCTAAAATAGTCAAAATTAATACTATGATTGCGAAAATAACCCTGTTAGGTGTTCTCGATGTAACCGCTGAAACAATTTTGATAAAATTTTGCAAGAGATAGCTTAAACCTTAAGGAAATACATACAACACTGTGGATTCATATAGTAGTTTCCCTAGGTGTGAGTGAAACAGCGGGAAACTGCTTGTTACCCATAATAGTAAATGTTTTTTGAATTGACCTTGAATCGACTGCTAGTTGATGTCCCTCAGTCTGGACAAAATTGAATCCTTGTCTGAATTTAAGAACTAAGTCAATGAACTTGTTGATTCGTGATCGTATCAAATTCTGTTCAATGAAGATGCAAGGGTTGCATGAAAGTGAAAATCTAACCCGTTGATGAATTGAAAATTTATTTAACTACATATTTGCATTATACGATTTGATTTACGGCTCATATGTAAGGAACTAATGGTAATATGAAGTATCTACGTAATAGTTACGAATTTCAACCTTAGACTTAGACAAGATTTTACTTCTTTGTTTTGTGTTCTTTGGAACAAAAAACAGTAATTTTATAAATGTAAAACCAGCATCATTACCAACTAAGTGATTTAAAACTTGATGATTTTATTTCTGCGTGACTTTAAAGCTTGGTTGCTCATAATAAAAATATATTTACTGTAATCTCAATATTACTTTTTATTAAAATGTTATTAGTAATAATGTCAATGCATCACATGTGGTTTTCAATAAAATGTTCAATGTACCTATTCTTCAACTTTTTCTGCATAGAATTGCAGACCTAAATGATTGATATGTAACTCCTACTCGATAAATGTGCCATATTAGCTCGACATTGCCATCTTAATATGCTCAATAAAAAATGTTGAGTATACAGAGATTCTTACTCACCCCGCCCCGATGAGGCTTAATCGCAATGATGTATACGAACAATAAAGATTTTATACCGAGCTGAGAGCGAAAATAAAGAATGGTGTCGATTTAGCGCAGAGCGTATAAATTAATCCACGAGAAGAAGTATTTATATGTGATTGAAGACGATTACTCTTACTTGTTATGGACATAAATCTTCAAGTGTTACGCTCTCTTTACCATCTATCGAGGTTCAGCGTATACATATATCAGCTTTTTTTTATAAAACACACCAAACCGACCTCCTGAACTCAATTTTTCACTCATGAGTAATAGTATTTTCATTTCACTTAGTTCTTAATAACAAACTCAAGATTGATACTAAACAATTTTCAGAATTGATGATCTCACAATCGACAGTTCGAAAATTGATGATCATGTAAAATAAACGACCACCTTTCTGTATTTACAGTCCATGAATCCGAATACGATTTATCATTCGAACCGTTATGGTGATAAATCATACTCATTCACAAATACTTAGAGCCACATACGCACGTCAAACGAGTTCGCCTTCCGCCATGTCCCTCCATAAAACAGTCTGAAAGCCTTTAAATATAGAAGTTGTAATTACGTAAACAGACATATTGACGTACGTCTGAAAGGTAATCATAAGCTAAAATTTATCACGGAGTGAATCATTCATGCGCTAAGACAGCTGACAGCCAGGCACATATATTATAATGATCGACAGCCTGACGTTGCTTGTCACAGAGGGATAATGTTGTTGCCACACTAAATATTCCAACTCATTCAAAATTCAACTCTGGTCCTTTAACACCAAAGTCAAGTTTCCTTACTGAGGTGAATGCTGCTGACGACATTCTCGTTTCAAGCGACGAGAATTCTAACGAAAAGAACAAAGTACTACAGTATATTGCACGATTTGAACAGAACCTTATTGCGTCAGCATTCGCTTCAAAATTCTTTGGAGGCACCAACTTTGTCGAGTTATTCGTATTGGGAAATGTGACTTAGTTCTAGGTAAAGAGTTCAAAGGAGAAATGGACTCTATCATGGTATAATAGGGTTGGGAATTGTGTGATGTGGGTAAGGTGTTGTAAGCTGTTCGTATTGTGGCATCTGCCGGTAGCGCGGTAGCAGAGAGACGTGTCGCGGCATGTCATCGGGACGCAATGAAGATTTATGAACAACCCGGTACTACGGTTCAGTCGAAGCCACATACAGTTTTCTACTTTGTTAATAATTTTATGGCAAAGTTTAAAACACGAGTTTATCATCCCTCTGTTTATTTCTTATGCACGTTTATGTAATTCTGGTAACAAAACAAAATTGTTTATGTTGCGCCAACATGCAGGATTTTCGTGAGTTACCGATGCTAACCTAATTACTGACTCAAGTGCATTTTACGACTTTTAGTTGTTTATACAAACCGTGTTAGTCCATGTTTAATTTGGTGCCTACCAATTTTCATGTTTTATTGACTATTTAATTATTGATTATAATTACATTTCCATTTTTTTTTATTAACTCCGAACATTAGTTTCGATCAATCATCACTCAACTGCGATAAACTCGTTTGTCTGCTATTTTGCCAACACTAACTACTCTCTAATTAATAGTCTAAATAATATCAGTTTTAATTTTGCCTACATTATTACCTACTTGTAAAAAAACAACTGGTTTCTCGTTACCATAATAAGTTATGGTATCAACTAGTAGCCAACTTTTTTATAGTTCTTTCACTTGACACTGACATCTTGAGATGGACCAAGCATGTATTGAAAAGGAAACTCGTCTACAACCTTATTATGAAAGCAAAGACTGGAATATTCCATAGCAATCAGTTTTCTCTAAGACTCTGTTTTTATGTTCTTTATTTATGAAGTTGTATTTATATTTTTATAGCTTTTTATTATCATATTAGTTATGATTATGATTATATTTTATTGCCGTTATTTATAAATTAATATAAGTGCCATAATTATTATATCATTTCTAAAATGCTACCTACCTAGGTACCTACATATTTTTATTTTATTTTTTTCATTTTGGCAGTTCATCTTATAACAGTGAAAAATTACACCTAGTTCATTCGTAACGCTGCTGTTGATAAGATTGTAAAAAAAGCATGATTTCCATCTGATGTTCAGTAGCAACTGAGGGTAAAAGAAATAGAATCTAGTTAAAATACAGAGATATTATTAAAAAAAATAAACAAAATTTCACACAAATCATAATTAATAACAAAACCAAACTAATTGGCGTTCCATCGATAATAACACCTGATAAATTGATAAATTACTAGAAAATAAAACAGCAATACAAAAACACCAACTCCCAAGTGAAAACTCCGTTGTAACAAAATCTTTGACACAATCCTACGTTAATGCTGAAGTGTGTCAGCAGTCGATAGTAGCGGGCGTCGGATCCTCATTACGTATTTATGGTCGACAGGCGGGATAAGCCGCGTCATGTCGGAGCGAGGACTGGATGAGCCGGGTTGTCAGTGCTGCCACCCTGGCTGTTGAATACTGTAGACGACACTGATGCTGGTGAAAGGATGGATACTGTAACTGATTTGTAGGTTTTAGATTATATTTGAATAAGGGCAAAATTATAATTGATTGTTGATCTGATAATGGTGGAGCTTAAGGGTAATTAGAGAGACTTATATCTAGCAGACCTAGCAGTGGACAGGCCTATGATGATAATGATACTGATCTTTTTAGGGTTCCGTACCTCAAAAGGAAAATCGGAAACCTTATAGGATCACTTTGTTGTCCGTCTGTCACGACCATGAGTGGAGCCATCCGCTCATAGATGGCGCCACTAGAAGTATACAATAGCGCGGATCTTCATTACGTATTTAAGGTCGACAGGCGGGATAAGCCGCGTCATGTCGGAGCAAGGACTGGATGAGCCGGGTTGTCAGTGCTGCCACCCTGGCTGTTGAATACTGTGGACGACTCTGATTCTGGTGAAAGGATGGATACTGTAACTGATTTGTAGGTTTTAGATTATATTTGAATAAGGGCAAAATTATAATTATTGATTGTTGATATGATAATGGTGGAGCTTAATGGTAATTGGAGAGACCTATATCCAACAGTAAAAAGGCTCATGATGATGATGATACTGATATTTTTTATTGAAATCCCGTAAGCGAGTAAAAGAGTATTCGCATAGTAAAATTACGCGTATTTTATTCCAATCCAGCGATGCAACCTCCCGCTCTAACGTCTCGACGGGTACTGGTCGGAGACCGTGAGCGCAACTGTCGTAAGTTTTAGATTTATGGACGTTTTTTTCATGGCGTGACGATTTCTCCCAGTCAATCCTACCACAAGTCGCGTTAAGGAAATACAGTCAAAAATTTGCCTTTTATTAAAAATCTAAAAAAAGTGTGCAAGATATTACGTAGGTATTCATATAGCTACCGTAAATAATTATAAAGGATGCTGAATAACATGTCACACAATGACAGCATCATACCAAAAAATACATTGAGATCAAATCAATTACTTACAGCAACCGAGTCTCCTGCCAAGAGTCAAAGTAATTCCGTCCGCAGTACTGGCATACTTTGACTGCAATGACAATTACTCGTCTCAAATAAAACTCACACATCCGTATAATTTGACTTTCTTTTGTATAGTCACCAATATCTGAACGTTTCTGAAAAGATTGTACAATATTTTCGTAAAAATTATGATGTTTGAAGTAACATCATCATCCGCCTAGCCTTTCCTAAACTAGAGTGGGATCGGCTTCCAGTGTAACTGGTTGCGGCTGAATATCAATATTTTACGTGGAGCTACTGACATCTGACCTCCACAACCCAATAATGGGTAGGTGGGTTCAAAAGTTAGATATGTTGTCAGACTTTTTTGGGCTCCTGACTACCCGTAACGACTATCAAAGATATTCTTATGACAACCGGGACCGACTATTTAGCGGCCCTCCAAGGCACGGAAGGGTCTTGATACGTAAAGAACGGTCACCCATCCTAGAACTGACTGCGGCAAGCGCAGCTTAACCTCCCAGATCTATCGATCAGCGCGGCTGTCATTTAGCCACGAGCCCTTCTGATGGTGCTGAAAGTAACACATACCTAATAAGGTTTTTGTCATCTTTATCTTAAGTAGCTGTTCAAGTCCTTCAGGTAAACAATGCATTTCCCTTAAAAAACGCAATCCTCCTAAGCATACTGATCCAAGTCGTTTGCCGACGTCGGATGTGTATTGTTTTATTCACAAACCGATGCTTGGATAAGCATTCATGCATTTTTATTTCAATTTGCATTCGTAGGGGGTGCTTTTTGAATGTTTATTTTATTTGTCACGGCTTCTGTTGTTTCCTTGTCAATTTTGTTCGAATCATGATTGAAATATTTAGATAAGTCTTTTTCATCGTTTTTTTTGTGACCCTCTTTATCTTAAAGTTTTTATTGCTGTCGTAATTTTGTAAAATATAGCATTACTCCTATTTATGAAATCAGGGCGACTTACTAATAATGAATATGTATTAAACCTATACAGGGTGGCAGGTTAGACAGTGGAAATATTCTAAGGGGTCATTATACTCATCATTATGAACAACTTTTACTATGGGACCAACCCCGAATTCGCGAAAAAAAATCAGCTGTTCCATACATTTATGTTCACATAACTCAACAAAATGTATGGAACAGCTGATTTTTTTTTTCGCGATTTCAGCGTTGGTCCCATAGAAAAAGTTGTTCACCGTGATGAGTACAATGACCCCTTTAAATATTTCCACTGTTTAACCTGCCAACCTGTATATGACGTATAGCTACCAGTCCGTCAGTTTATAAGGGATGTAAAGATATACTTTGGTAGGTACCTATCCTAAAATTATATTCATTGAATTATTGAAGTAGTACACGCTTTATAACAATATTTTTTACAGAGCAATTATTTAAATAATAAAAATACATTTCTATAAATGAACTCAAAATTCATTGTTTTACTTGAAAGTATACATATCAATCATCCAACATCTATTTATTGTACCGACAATTAATGAAAGAAAGCCTCGACAGCCACCAGATTCAACATCCATTAAAACCTCACAGATAATAATCACACTCATTTATATAAAATATTTGATACTAATTCAAAACTACCGACCTTCATTATAAACGTCATCGTTCAAAAGGAAAATTGATTTACAACACTGCATTACGCTATTATTTTATGACGCGAGAACGCCCCGAAATAAAATACTAACAAACATTCAACCGGCATCCACGACCATTACTATAAAGCCACAAACGATTTTGCTAATGCTGAACACTATACACGACCGTCTGACCTGATACATTGAGTCCAAATTTGAGTGGAGAGTATTTCCAGGATTGTAGATGACAAGGTTGTCAGGGACCGTCATAAAGCGAATAAAATACGGGGCACAAAGAATAAGCGGTCGTATAAGCGCTGTTATGTCTGTCAACATAAAATATTGTATCCTGCGCGAGCGGGAGCCGGGTTCAAATTGTGCTGCCTCTATTGCTCCATTAATCTTTGTAATGCACCGTGTGAAACGGCAGATGAAGATATTGCAATGCTCTGTCTTTGTCGTTGTTTCGGACTCTGCGCTTTGTCCGCCGGGAAATTAATAGGCGTTGAAGGTGTGGGCAGATTTTATGGATTCTGCTAAAAGAGATTTAGTGTTCGGCGATAAAATTAAGTAAGATCATGTTTCGCTGTCTGGTAAAAGGATATCAAGATAAAACGCTGCGGTGCCACTCAAAGTTAAACCTGAAGCTTAAGAGTTGAACTGATGCAATTACACACATCAAAAGTATCTAGGGATCAACATATATTTTTGCAATAACTTTTCTCCTGATTGATATTAATTAAAATTTTCTTTAAGGATTCATCAAATAAAGTGTTTTCGTTTGTCACAGTAACGATAAACCAAGTCACCTTTGCATTAATAAAGAAATTTGCCATTTTCTAATAAAGGGATTTTTGACATTTGAACCACTAACATTAAAGTTCGAAAAAAAGACTGAAATAACAGTTTTCTTTAAAATTTTATTGGGTAACTTAAACAATTAATAATCCGTGTTTCTACCGCGAACACTAACAACACAAGAACATCGGTTTGGCATACTCAAAATGAGTTCATCCAAATCACGCTGTGGAATGGCCGCCCATGTTCGTTGCAACAACAAAAAAAGGTCTTCTTGCGACTGGATACCCTCCATATTCGGCAGAGCTCTTCTCTGTAGCATATCCCATGCATGCTCAATCGGGTTCAAGTCTGGCGACTGAGCAGGCCAGGGCAGGACATTGATGTTAGCTGCGGCGAGAGTCTGTCTTACAACTCTTGCGGTGTGCGGTCGTGCATTATCATGCATTAACTGAAATAAGGGACCGATTTGCACTTGTAGAGGAACGATGACGTCTGATACAATCGTCTCAGCATAAATTTGAGCGTTGAGGTTGCCTCTGATCCAAATCAACTCAGTTCTTCCGCCGATCCAAATACCCGCCCATACCATGATGGTTCCACCACTATAAGGATGGACTTCCTGGCAGGATTTTAATCGCTGTTGGCGTCCAGGGGTTCTCCAGTGTCGTATACGTCTTGTATCCGGTCTCATACCAAAACGAGACTCATCAGAAAAGCACACGAAACGCCATTGTTCTTCTGCCCAATTTCTGTGTTCAAGAGCCCATTGATATCGAATCCTACGATTGTGCATTGCTATAGGTGGTACCCGTAGCGGTCTTCGGGAGTGAAGGTTCACTTCATGCAAGCGGTTTCTGACTGTGTGGTCGCTAATTAAGTTCCCTGAAGAGTGATGAAGCCTCACGGCTAACATCATGGCGGTTATTGTTGGAGCTCTTCGAGTTAAGATTTGAATGTATCGGTCTTGTCTCCGTGTGGTGCAGCGATACCGTCCTCCATGGCGCTCAGCCACGGTACCAGTGCTTCGGTAACGTGTCCAAAGTCGACTGATAACACTCTGACTTGTATTCAGAGCTAAAGCTACAGTACGTTGCCGGGAACCAGCTTCTATCATTCCCACGGCTCTGAGCATTTCTTCCCTGCTTAAATGACGTCGCCGCTCCATAATAACGTTGGTTTTAATCAGTAGTAGGGAAACAGTAGCACTAATAATGTCTTCAATGCGTTGTATGTTTTTATAGGGAAAATATTGACAGCTTATTTTCATCTTTTACTCGAATTTGATTGAGAGTTCCTAATTCAAATTATGAAATGCACCAAAAAGGATCCATATAAATTTATAAAATCATAAATTTATTACAAAGCCACATCTCAATCTCAAGAAATCCGCATAAAAATGCTTGATCCCTAGACACTTTTGATGTGTGTATATTCGCTCTTTATGATTTTTTTAAAGAAAAATTAATAGTCTCCTTGGACTATATTATCTGCCTTCGTCGTTGGACTAGTGTAACTGCTGAACGTCGGGTCTTAGGTTCGATCACCGGATTGGATAAAGTGCTATTGTATTTTTTATTAGGAAATTTTTAGTAGTAGACTGGATTTGTGCCCGGCTGGTAGCAATAGGCTCGCCCCCTATTACATGGCATTTAAACATAAATACCTAAATGAAGTTTATTAAAAACCTCTGCCTTACCCTTTGGGGAATATATGCGTAATGATATAAGACTAGGGATACTATTACTAGTCCATCACTCTAAATCATTATCATTCTTTCGCACACAGCATTATAATTAGAAAAGCGCTCATCTCGCTTGTCTGGCGCGACATCCGTGAGCGATGTTTCCGAGAGTACTTTGTCCGGATTGGTAGCGACGGGTGATGTTTTCTAGGCTTATTGGTGACATATGACTAAGAAGATTGTTTGCGCCAATGTTGGCAAGTGCAAAAGTTTGGCTCATTGGTGATACGTAAGCTGAAGAGAGAAAATTTTCACGCCAGTTGTTATTAAATAAATGAGATTTTAAAAATTATACTGACACAGGCAGGATTTGAACTTGCGACCTCTGCTATACCAGGGTGTCGCTCTAACTACTCAGCTACTATGTCCTGCCCATATCAGTTTAAATTTCCTTGAATACGCCTTATAAGAGCGTTGGTGACAACTGTATAAGAGACTAATATAAACTCCAACTCAATGCCTTTAACTTTGCGAAACGATACCACCATCACTTGAACCAATCCAGCTAGTCTTCCCTCCCTCTAGTTGCTCCAGCGATGCCCTAAGCCGAGGCTCGTACTCCAGTAGGGGGTGCCCTCGGTAGTGTTGTGTTCCTGTGGTGAGTAAGGTCGCCAGAACTCCTGAGAATGCGCTATGTTGACAGCGGGGGACCTCCTTATACCCAAAGCTGTTGGCACAGCAAATCCTCATTTTAAAAGATCAGCAACGCGCATGTGAATGTTGCAAGCATTACGTAGGCTACAGTTATCATCAGGCAAGCCGTATGCATGTTTGCCACCATCGTGGTAAAGAAAAAAATCTTCTAGGAATAATTAAATTGATAACTGAAATTGCAAGCTAAAATTTCGCGACAGAAAAGTTTGATCTGTCTCAAAGATCTATTCTTTATTTTAAAACTAGCTTTTGCCCGCGACTTCGTCCGCGTTTCCGTCGTTTTTCGTAAAAAAGTAGCGTATGTCCTTCCTCACGGTTCATTGGTTTTGATGTAACAGACAGATTAACTTTCGTATTTTAGTAGGGAAATATAATATGTCAATTCACAATACTGTTGAAAAATATCGCAATAAGGAACCGCAAAATATTATTGTTAATAGCTGTGCCCGCGACTCCATCAGCGTGTAACTCCTTGTGTGTAATACAATCAGAAATCTCCGAGCTCAGAAAGCTATCGGGAGTTACATGTGTTATTGTGAGTCAACCATAAAAGATAGACATATGCTGTTGTGGGATATTTTTTAGATAATTTTATGTAGAACATTTCCGTCATACATAATTATTTCTATGTAGCTTTAACCATTAAGGCTGCACACGCGACGGAAGCTTAAAAAATGGAGTAACTTCTCCCATTTTCCCAACATTTCCCTTCACTGCTCTGCTCCTGTTGATTGAAGCGTGATGAAAAATATACTATAACCTGCCCAGGAGTATGAAGAATAATTGTACCAAGTTTCGTTAAAATCCGTCAAGTAGTTTTTGTTTCTATAAGGAACATACAGACAGACAGACAAAAATATTACTGATTGCATTTTTGGCATCAGTATCGATGCCTAATCACCCCCTGCTAGTTATTTTGAGAATATATTTCATGTACAGAATTGACCTCTCTACAGATTTATTATAAGTAGGTAGGTATATAAATGTAGATAAGAGTATTATACTAGACTGTGATTATACTCTGTCTACAGTACTACACGATAAAATTATAAGATCTATTGTCTACTTTTCTCATAATGTTTATATTAATTGCATTGTACACTGTTTTAGCAAACGTCTTCAACAGCTGCCACTCCACATTTAATAAACCAAAACTAATTGTTGATTCTCACCTTGGACAAGTAACTTTCGCAACACAATGGTTTTATCATTCGCAAAGTAATTACTGAGACAATGTGTTGTCAAAACGTTATAATTACTTATTTAACAACAAATGTAAGTAGCACACTTATTAATTCGACAATGGGTTGCATGTGAACGGTTATTATGACGATAAAAGTATTCAGAATATGCCTTTTGTATTTTAAGTTAATTAAAATGACAAATGTGGTACTCTTGTTATTTTGGAAATTTTATGATTTGCGAATGAAAGAATTGTGTCAGGTGTTCTAAAAATTTTAATAAATGAAATTGTTCATGATGCGTATAATTAAATAAAGCCTTGTCTTTTTTATCACTATATATTGTTCACTATAAAATAATTTTATCAATGACACAAATGTCACAAAGTCGTGAATAAAAAAAATGTGGTCTTGTAATCGATTTAACAGTGATCTAATATTTTTGGGACTGATACAATAAAATTGTGTCTCACTCTAATGATATTGTTATTGAACGTAATCAAGTTTGTGTTTTCCATAACACTAGTTTATTTTGTTTCCATCAAAAAATCTGAATCCATGCCTACAAAGCCGTACCTATTGTTAGTACGCAATCTATATTGAAGTGGTTTATAAAACGAGTTATATTATGTTCTATAACATTTTTTCACTGAGTACTGCTTGTAGCTCAGATAAGTATTCAATTAATATTGGATCGATAGGAACAGTGATGTTGATGTTCTGATAGTGTCAGAGTTAATAACTGGTGCTGTATCAGATTCTGTGTCGTCATCGCGTTTAGTTGCTGCTATTTCATTAGTGGAATGTTTATTTGTTAAGCTATTATTAGTGAATTAATCTATAGGATGTTCATATATTGGTCCACAAACGACCCGCCCCGGATTCGCACGGGTGCTATAAACTTTCCTCTTGAATCACGCGGGGCAGCTCTTAATGACGTCAAATTCGAAAAATACAAATTGACACAACGTTTTATTACGTCATCAAAAAATATGTGTTTCTTTTATCAACGTTTTTAAACGTCTGCGGCTCAAGCTAATTCCTTCAAGCTACGTCACCGCGCCGTATCACTTTCAACCTTTCGATTGCTAGCGCCACTTCACATATTTTTTATTAAAGATCTAAGCATACAGACAGCGGGAACCAACTTTGTTTTTGTATATGTAGTGATATTAAAATTAGTGAAAAATCTAGTCAAGAAATACTTTTACCTATATGGGCTATCTGTCATAAACGACACTCCGTCAGTGTCAGAGTTTAATCAGTGTCAAATGTACATTATACGTAAATTATGTAAATATTTTATTATATAATTATGTACTCGTATATTAAATAGTAGATAAATGATTGGGTATTATGGTGCATTTTAATGAAATGGCCATCATCTTTTGAAATAAACGGTATAATTTGGTCTTGGTTGGCTTGACCTATTTGTTCTACTGACAAGACTTCGAAATTAATTCTTAGCTTATGCATCTAACGATATGTGTATTTTTACAATTTCAGGTGTTACTAGATTGCCTGGAAAGAACAAATTATTACAAATATGCTATCAATCTATACGAATATTATAAAGCTGAAGAGTTTGTTTGTTTGTTTGAACGCGCTAATCGCTGGAACTACCAGTCTGATTCGAAAAAATCTTTTTGTATATGATAGCCAGATTTGTGAGGAATAGTATAGGCTATTTAAAATTACGCTACAATCCTTAGGAGCCGAGTAACAGGGGTGAAACCGCGAGGAACAGCTATGTGCTACATTATGTAATAAAGTATAGGCAAAAAAGCATCAGCGCCTCATCATGGCAATCTGATACATGATGCTACCATTGCCATCAATATAGACAGTGTATTGTCACATTTACGAATTGATTGATACCAGCTGTTAAAATCCCATATTTCCTTCACTCCCCAATAAATTGAAAGCATAATTGGCCACCATTTAAAGAGTAATTAGACAAACGATCGGTTCGACGGGGCGAGCCTAGTGAGGTATACAATTTTGTTCTTTATAATTACATTTTGTGGACCTTCGTATGTGACAGCTTGGCGACCAATTAAACTATAGCGTTTGTTGTGGTACAAGTGATAAGTTGTTGCGATGAGATCAATTTTTTTAAAACAGGGATTATTAAGAAAGCAGTATTTGCTTCCTATAAAAAAATACGTTAAGCAATACTTTAATAAACTTTCTTGCTTTAATCTAAATACATTTATTATAATTGGATTTGTGTGTATTACTCCTGACCTGTGAAACAAATAATGATTCATGGCAATTGTTTAACTATTGTGTCCATTTCGCGTACAGAAATCATTAGGCATCTTTTGACCACCATTGGTGGCACCATAAGCGAGCACCATAGATCATTTGAGCCAAACATTGCCAAAAACCGGGATTAACAAAGCCAGGCAGAAGAAAACGAATAAGAGCTGACCTAAAAGTAAACGATAAGTGTCTGTCTGTATAAGTATTATATTAAAGACACTTGCTGTGCCTCGCGGATTTACCCCCGTTGCTCGGCTCCTAAGGGTTGTAGCGTGATGTCAAAAATAGTCTATACTATTTCTCATAAATCTGGGTATCATATACAAAAAGATTTTTTAGAATTCGACTGGTAGTTCCAGAGATTAGCGCGTTCAACTCTTCAGTTTTATAATATTAGTATAGATATCATTCCTTTTCTAAAGTTTTTCTCTACACTCTTCAATCTTTATTTTTAGGGTTCCGTACCAAAATGGTAGAAAAGGAACCCTTATGGTGCGACTTCGTCTGTCTGTCACACCTGCTTATTTCAGCAACTACTTATGCTATCGACTTCAAATTGGGAACAGTTATAAAGAATGCTTGTTCAACTTTATTGCAAATGAAAAAAGTCCAAAAATATTTTTATTTTCATTGCAAAAGGGGCCGGAGTGGGGGTCCGAAATTTTAAAGTGGGGTTACTAGGTCAAATGACATATTATCATATGAAAGGGCTTGATTTGCACATTTCAAAATATATTTTCATTTTATTTTATGTCTCACAGTTTTCGACATATGATGAAAAATGTCTGAAAAAATACCATTACCTCCGAACCACCCCCCCCTTATCTCCGAAGTTTGCGGAGCGAAAATTCTGAAATAATTAGGGTTGATAGGAATTGACCCAAATATGGCAACAAGAATAAAACGATGTTCCTAACTAGTACAGTTTTTTGAAAATCATCAAAATTCCTTCACAAACAAACTTAGTTATGCGGTCCAGTTTTTTTCACTTTATACGTCCAAAAATGATACGGAACCCTTGGTGCGCGAGTACGAATCGCACTTGGCCGGTGTTTTTTTATTCCATGATTAACTTTTCCGTTCTTTATTTTGCTACATTTTCTTCAAACTTAAACCACATCCAACCTAACCTTGTAATTTGTCCCACTATACGTGTCACATGTCGTGTAATTAAGTTTCTCTTACATTATATCAGAAACAACAATCTGCGCCACCAACACAAAGCAGGAAGTTATGACAAAATATTGTATTAATTATTTTATTGTATTGTTATAATTATTTCTTTTCATGTATTGATTAAATGTTTTTATTGACAGTCTGTTACTATAATTTAAAATTTGGCTTTGTTGTTTTTAATTGGAAGTAATGGTTTAGATTAAATGATTTTGACACGTTTTGTACACGTACCTACCTACTAAAATTGTAAGCAGTGTGATTAAAAAAACTGATTTCACTTTATTAAGTAAAACACACGTTTTTAATTAGATAAAAGCATTGGGTTTATACAACATTTATAATATTGGAAATAATAATTATTATTTGCGTAAAACTGGACGTCTTAATAAACATTTTATTATACTTAAACTGAACTAAATGTGCATAAATGTAACTATAACAAAATGTTCCTAAGCTACCTGAGCTAATTAGGTAATCAAATATTTTACGACTAAATCTGAATAAATAATTTAATAAAAAAATTATTATTGTAATAATAATATTATTACAATAATAAATAGGTACCTAACTAATTAAGATTCGCATAATTATAATAAATATGCTATAATTATTTAAATGCGTTATGCACTAAGATACATAACAAAATTTAAATAAAGATAATTTGAATGCATCATTAGGTAGGTACTATAAATATTTATTATTGTATCTTTGCAATGTATTATTGTTTAATTATATAATAAATATGTAATAATATGTATTATTTATTAATATCACATTATTATATGGAATAATAAAGATATTAACATATTATTCCTGGTAAAGAGTGCACCATAACTTCCGACCGAAGGTCGTAAAATGCGACCAAAGATGGGCAAAAAATTAACCTTCCACTAACAACTTATCAATCAAGTTAGCAATAGGGGTTGATCATTTGTTATCATCATTCTGCTATTATTAGTCAAAAGATGACTAACTACTGCACACACCTATTCCTCCCCCAAGCATCGCCACAATGATCGATCCTGCGCTGCTCAATGCCCACAACCAGCGATTTCCCGTGACCTTATGAGTTTGATAATAATTATTACAAGTATTTATTATTATAAATAGAATAATAATTAGCTTCAATTTATCATATAATTAAATTTTAGTGGTTTTTAAATTAAAGAAATTAAAATGTGTCATAAAACTAATAATTTATTATAATTGTTCTCAATTTATTGTTTGCATGAAGTATACTTGAATTTATGCACTTTTAATTACTTTGCTTGGACTTTTATTTATTGTTCGCCATCACGCGACTGACGGTTATTATAACCCGTTTGTTGTTGCATTATTTTATTATACTTTAATTATTATGTTGTTGCAAAATTAAATTGCAGACTTGATTGTGAAGTTAATTTTTAATGTTGGACATTATTTCTACGATGTTAATGAGATGATTTAAATTTTAATGCTCAGGTTTTATGGCATTATTTTAGTTGAAATGTCTAAAATAAAGACTTTAATTATATTTAAGCAATAATACCTATGATACTTAGTATATTATTCATTTATTGCCAACTTCGGATTAATTCTATTAAGTCTCAAAAATCGGCAATTGAATAGCAACCCAGCATAATAATTTCGGGTTAAATTTTGTTAAAAGCACATTAATGGTTTAATTTGTTTTGTCATTAGCAAACTCTTTATTAATCCACTAATCAGATTATACTAACTTGCTGATTATAGATGAATTGGCAATTGATGTGCGTGTACCAGATATAATTATGTAGTTGGACTTAGCAAAAATTGTGTGTAAGGATCGTAAAACTTGGCGTTCTGCAGTAGGTATTTGCTAGTTTATGTATGTAAACTGAAAGAAACATAGAGTTAAAAATGTTTAATATTAAGTTACTAAGCTACTAACAACTTATCCACACTAATTTAGTTCGTTATCTAGCCCTGTTGTGCAATAAATAATAGCCTGGATGTATTCCATCACTCCCCGCTCCTCCTGGATGACTCCCCTCTTGATAGATCACCGACCTGTTTGTCTATGGTTACCGTTTGTTTGCTATTAAACACCATAAAGAAGTACAGCTCCTTATGGAGTCTGATGTAGTTTTACCTGTTTACAGCATAACTGATCGCATTTATAGTAAAAAAAAGGAAAAAAGTAATTAAGTTAGCAACACAGCTTCCTTTTCCGTACCGAAAAACTTTGTAAGAGTGCACTGTTTGTCCCAGTAAATATGTAAAAAATATGTTGTTAAAAAGCTACTTCATCCGCCATAAAAGTGTTTTATTCGTAACACTAACTTATGCTTATGACTAAATAACATTTGATAGATTGAAACTATGTAGTTTCAAATAATGCTTGACTCTTGAGTTGTCTAGGCCACCAATGCAATCCCGGGTAACAGTTAGTAATTTTATAAAAATATACGATCACGTCACATCCAACACAATGCCCCAACTCATAAAGTAATAAAGCTACGCCATTTGCAAAGTACTCTTTTGATGTTGAGAAAATAATAAAAAAATGTATTTTGTAACATCGTCTTTATTCATGCGAGTAATCTCTTTCGGCGTTTGTAAAGTACAAAGAAAATGTATTAAAAGCCAAATAGCATCCTATTACATTACTAACAAGTAGTTCTCACACAAAAAGGTACAATAAAAAATAACCCCAACGTTGTCACGACTCGTATCACAATAAAATATCGTTTAAGCTTTTAATATTCTAAACGCGAAGTTTTATTATCAAATGAACCGATCGCTCACTCGGTCACGCATTGTCAAATTTCCTGTCATTGACGCGTCACCGTCAAATACCCTTACATTTGAGGGTTACAAAACATCGACAAAAAACGAACTAATAAAAATAATCACATGTATTGACATTAGGTTTTCAAAATAGAGAACCGATGTAATTCATGAATTCTAAATCCAGGTACAAAAACATGAAATTAACATAATAACGAGGATCGTCGGAACCGATTTTGACAATGCATCGCGTTGAAGGGTAGCATAACCCTCTAATTTGATGTGCGGGTACATAATACCGCGGCATGCATTATTCATCCGTTGATAATATGTTAATTTACTCTACCTTATGTTTATGCTAATCGTAATTGGTTATTTCACTGCACGGATTACAGCGCTGTAAGGCATCAATCTTCGCTACGCATCTGTCAAAGTTAATCCCGCCGCGAGAGGTCATTTATACCGAAACACGTAGTGATATTTCAAGGCGTGCCCTGGCGGCATTAATAAAATCTACATTATTATCTCAATTAATATCTCAAGATTTATACGTCCCCTTTTGAAACTTTTTAATGTGATAATTAATCACGCTGAATGTGTAAAAACGGATATCGCGGGTATAAATTTGGTGTGGTTTTTGAAAGATCGACAATTTTGGATACACCTTCTGCCGTCGAGGGGTTATTGATATTATAATGAAATTGTCATAGACAAATCGTTTTGTCTGTTTGTAACTTATAAAATAAATCCTAAATACCTACTTAATTCATTGGCAATGACTAATGAGTAGTAATGAGAAACAATTTTTCATGAATGTGCATTTATTTCACAGAAGTAATTTAAATGGTCGACTTTTAAAGTTCGTGTAAAGTTAGATAAAAGATATAAAATGTTATATAATACTATAATAGGTTATTCATCGGTATTGCATAATTTATAAATTGGAAATGGCAAGCAACGCCGCAGGCGCAGCTTGTATGTTTCTTTGAAAACAGTTAGCATTCAAAATGCCTTTACTGCCATCAACATCCATAATAAAACAATAAAGAATTAAGAAAATGAGTAAATATACCAGTCTTATCTTATAACGATATCAACGATACATAAGTATTACTTAATTAACCTTTTAACATAGTAATAATATATAACGATAAATAAATAACGATCTAATAATATAACGTTGTAATAATTTACTAGCAATAATGAGTGTAACAGAAGTCAATTACATTATATTATTATTGTAACCAGTTTGACTTGGCACTCGTTAAACTTATAAAAACTTGGTAGGTAAACGTTTTGTTTGGTATGCGTGAAATTGTATCAAAATTAACACATTATTTCGCTATAAAATTGATAAAAGAAACACTTTTTGATTTAATGGTTGAATAGCATTGAAAATAGTATTTTGAAAAACACTTTTTTGAGTTTGATAGCAAAAACGGTGCCTACAAGTCTGGAAACTTTATTAAAGTGATAATGGATTAGGCATAAATAACGTCAGACACCAAACAAAGAGTTTAAAGATTAATACATAACGCGGAACCTGACAACACAGAATAATCGCAAAGATACAGCGACAAAAACTTTTATTTCCGCGCCATCAGTTCGCCGCTCCACCGACAGATGGCGCTACTACACTCAAACTGAAACAAGCGCTACAAAACTATGTCAAAGTCGTGTCATATCTAGACGACATTATTTTACAATATCAATGATTTATCGAATCAAATCAGAACGGATATAAACGTCGCTATCAATCAATTTCAATAGTTGAAGTTAATTATGAAACTGGTATCTAATGCAATAGCTTATTTATATTCATGGACTATGTCAATACGGCTCCGGGTTTAATTCATTTGGTTTATGTTATTCACACTGCTTTTGCTTAATTGGGTGAGCAGAATTTTAATAGTTTTAAACGACAGTTAGACGAAATGCTTGGAAAGTAGCCTGGGATTGCGAAAAGTGGAAGGAATTAAGTAAAAATCTTTGTTTTGTGCCCATCAACAAAGATTTTTAATAAATAATGAAATAACAACAAGAATTAAGTTTGGGACCTAAATTATATATCTTTGTTTTTATCTGGCAAATAATATTTGCCAAATTATTATAAAATCTCGCGTATAATTAAACTAAATAGTTTATTTAAATCTCTGTATTTGTTAAAATGCGCAAATTGTATAAAATTATATCCAAATGTTCTATGACTGTTGTATTTTAGATTCGAAATTCGCTTACGTTTACGATACGATACGATACGTCAAAATTATTCGTGCTAGGCCCACTGAATTCAAAAGATCATCAAGTAAAGTTGATAAAAAGAAATACCTAAGTTTCTCATGTCAATATTGAGCTTCCTACTAATTGATAAAAAATGTGTTCTGTTTAAAAACGTTTTAATCGCTTTAAGTAGTTCCCATACTTAAGTTCATAAATAATCCTTCTCAGAAAAAGTAAAACCAGGTTATGTCAAAAATGGCATGTTTTAAGCAATTTTTATTCAGATACTAAAGTGAAACATGTCAGCTTATAGATTTTAATCTCAAAATAAATGAGTGTTAATTAAAATTTGTATTCAATCTGATTTTTATCATTAAGGCAAAAAATAAAAAATTGCTACATATTCATATGCAAAGCCGAGATATATGAATTTTATCGCCATGGCCTTTACAAGTATAAAACTCAGTCATAAAAACGAAAGTATAAAATTCGAAGGATTAATTTAACAACAAAAAAATCTAATTTATATTAACATAATAAAAGGATGTATTTAATAATACATTCAATTAAAAAGTGAAAATGAATAAAAATATTACTACGCTAACCCGTTCGCTGCTAGCCAGTAATTTTTTAGTTGCCCCGTCGCCTCTGTTTCATGTTACCCGTCCCGTCCGACCAATTACGCCTTTTGACAGTTGAATTTCCAACATGACGTGAGCCTAATCAAAATAGCATTTATTAAAAAAACTTGACATTAAAGCTGACAGCTCACGGTTTCATTATTAATGACGGTGTACGCCGCCGACCTCTTTGGTATACATTTTCAATGTTATACATTATTTTGTTGGTCTTTTTTCGCTATGGGAGGTGTGTTCGCGTGATTGCCGTCTTGTTTCACTCTATAGGTTGACGGCTTTAATGTTTGTTGGAACATTAATTTACCAATGAACTAAGTTTATTGCGTCGTAAGATCGTATAGCAGCTCTCTAACGACTGATTTGTTATAAAATTTATAACATTTGATATTTATCGTTATTTACTTTCTATTTTCTAATAAATCTGTGTGATGTATGTGTTGAGAATAGATGGATATTTGAGTAGTGTCTAATTCATTAGACAATAAGTTTTTGTTACGCGTTTGTAACGAGAAAATAAAGAAAAAACGTTTTATGATTGGTAGGTAGATATTATATTTGAAATAATTCATTTAATATTAAACATAGAGATTATTTACACAAAACATTTGGCTGTACAGTCCGTTATCAATGTCACTTGACGCAAAGCCGTCGGTGTGTCCACTTATTATAAATTACTATACTTAAATTGCACTAATCACTAAATTTGTCATGGCGGGTCGCGCCTTAGAACATGAATAGTCTATCGATATCACAGAAGAAAATTGGACAATACAACATAGACGATCAGTCCAGGTTTGCACTTCACTTGGTTTACTGGTGGACGGCGGCTCCGAGCCGCTGGCCGTACATCGCGTAGGGCGAGTAGAAGGGGCCAAGCGCAGGGTTGAAGGCACCGTAGGGAGAGCCTCCGAGGCTCGCGGGGAGGCCAGCCTTTGAATAAGGATGGTACCGACTGGCAGACAGGGGGCTGAGCGGGGCCGTCGGGTACGCGCCGCGCAAACCCGCCGTCGTAAATAGCGGGTTCAGAGGACTCAGCAACGAAGCTTGCGTTGACGCCACAGATGCAGGCGTAGAACCATCAGTCGTGTGGCTTCTCAAGTGCTGTAGAAGCTCCTCCGAGTTGCCAAATCTCTTGCCGCAGTAAGATTCACCCACAATCCAATTGCAAACATAAGGGCGACTCAGCTGCGCGTATGGCATACCGCCGGCTCCCTGCTGGGAAAGAGCCATAGCCATCGCAAGGTTGTACTTTTGGTGTTCGCATTGTGTGCAACCCGCGGGACATGATCCATTGCTCATTAATAGATGGTGGTTGTTCACTGAGAACTGGCATCCAGTGCAGTAGGGGTCCTTGCAAACTGGCACAAGGGTTTCGCCGCCGGCGGGTGTCTTCACTCTCGCATATCCGAGGTATGGGTTTGGAGAAGATCCAGGGAAAGCAGCGGCGGCTGCTAGCATCGCAGCGTGATGAGCACTGAACGGAGCACCAGCGTAAGGTGGTCTGAACGCCGGGTTGGCGTGTTGTTCCATTCCCGGCGGACAGCAGAGACCGGCTAGCGGATTAAATCCAGATAACCCAGGAATATTCTTGAAAGCTCCAAGATGATCTTTGCCGTGTCCTAAAACCTCCAATCCGGAGCGAATGATTGGGCTTGTTCCGGAAGAACCCGCGGGAGAAGATTTGGATTCATTTGCAGGGCTGCTCTTGCCAGTCTCTGCAGTAGGTGGCGTGGATTTACGCCCAGGCGTGCTTTTTCCAGATTTCTTATCATCTGAGCTGTCAGAGCTGGATTTAGAAGAAGGCCTTTCTTCGGGTTTCTTAGTAACAACATTTGTTTCATATGGCTTGAATGCCAAATGTTTGTTGTGCTCCGGCGTGGAGCGCGGCTTGTCTGCTTTCATCGCGGTATTAGTTGGCGATGAACGACTCATTGTATCACTGTTAACACTATTCACTTTCTTCTTATCTAGCGGCGGAAGCAGCGGCTTGCTTGGCGCTGAGTCTACACCGATCTGGCTGCAAGTTTGCGCTAAAAGCGCAAGCGGGCTTTTCTTCGAATCCAACTGCAACAATAGAAATCACAAATAAGTACGATTGCATAGAAAAAATTTCAAACATAATAAAAAAATATATAATATTTTATCAAAAATTAAACAAAATAAAAAATATTTATACTTACAGAGGACGGAAGAGGAGTCAAATAATCAGGCTGTAAGTATTGGTTAGGATTAGTAGTCATCATTCCACCGTCTTCAAGCACCACCATTTGGGAGATAACTTTTACGATCACTTGTAAACTTCACAGTGCGGTCACGAAACGCTTCTAGCAATATCTACTCTATGTCACCGGTACGCGGAAAACAAGGCAGAAACGCGTGCGTTAGTGGCGGCGGTCGAGTCAACTCTGAGAGACCGGACCCCACCAGCCGCCGACGTGCCGCGACCCCCTCACTCCGCACCGCGCGTGACAGGGATAGCAATATCTCAAGTCAACATTAGAGGGAGAGCGCTATGTCTCACCGCTGCAGCGCTCGGCCATAAAAAATAAAGCGGAAACGACACATAGCTGCATTGCGGTAGGGGAAAAAGGAAAGGCGGTATGGTCGGCAGCCGGGTGCGGATTGAGACGTGCGATGGTGTTGGTGGCTCGCCACCCATGACGGCAGCGCTTTGAGCCGCCGCGCGAGCGTGACTGCTCTACCTGAGCCCGCGCGCCCGCCCGCACCAGCGCTCCTCAGCTTTTTGTTTCATGCCACTTTTATTACGCCCCCGACGACGGCGCAGCTTCATTCTTTCGCCGGCGTCATCGCACTTTACTGCTGACACATTCGAAACTACTTACTCTTTTACGAGCCCGCTTTGTTCTGGACGCATCGGTGCCGGTTCAAAAGGGAAAATTGATCTGTTCCCCGAGACAGCTTTCCGTGAAACCGTTTGATGTGTCAACACACGCTAACTTTAGCCGTTTACATGTAAATCGATAAACATTAAGCGTAACAAAAGGCGATATTTCAGTTTATCAACATCGCTAAGTCCATAACGTTAATGTTAATCCGACACTAAAACCTGTCAAGCGGGCGAGTTCGGACCCTCCGTTGCGATCAAATTAAATATGTCAATTTGGGAACCCATATCAACAGCTGCGCGAGACGGCGGCGGGCCCTTTAGAAATATTGCTTATTGTGTCCAAACAAAGATACTAAGTATAACGTATGGGCGGACGACAGAGGTCGTAAATAACCCGGCGGGCCGTAATATATTTGACAGTGCGCGGACATGCGAAACAAAAAACATGTTTATTGCGAGATCGGGCCGGTGTCGGCCGATGTTGTTCTATAAATTAGGCACGCGGCCGTTTGAGTGTTTGCTTAGGAGAGTTCGGAACAAGTTACGGCTAGGCTTTGCTTGTCACACTGTCATTGCACGCCTGCTAATGGTGTTGACATCTGTTTGAGATGATGTAAGAAGAGTTTTGGTAACAGACAATTTTATTTTCACATTTCAAGTTATGTCAATTATTATGAATAATTTTTTTTTAAAGAATTTTTGTCTTGTAGATTTGTAAAGTCTTCAATATTGTGCATAAAAATAAAATTAAAGTTTAATAGTACCTATCTCATCTCCTTTTATAATTTAACCGGGCCGAACATTCAGACAACGATTTGTATTCAGGCACACAGTGGCAAGTTATAGACTATTATGCCGATTATGCGGAAGATTACACAAGCAAAAAAATCGTATCAAAAAAGAATTCACCAGAAAGAATTGTTAGACATAATATACCACAAATTGCCAAACAGGCATTGTAGAATTTCAAATAAAATCATGAACACAAAACATTGAACGCACGATCAGCCACTAAAGAGATTTTGAAAACAATTTCCTGGCCCTATTATGGCTACGTGGAAATCTATCGAAGTGTAAACAACCACAATTATGACGACCGAGGTTCGGGCGTGACGGAAAAAGTTCGGTTAACTAGCCGAGAACCCAACATAGTTCGTTGTAAGAAAGAACACAAACTTGCTACGTCTCTTGATATTGTGGCTAAGAATTTGAGCACTTGAAATTTGAGAAGAAACGAAGCTAAAATGGCTAGAGGCACATTTTCAATTTTGGAGTTTTGAGAGTCAAAAAACTAAATCATGAAATTGAAAATCTTGTAGGTACCTAGCAATGTTGGTTCTGTTACATACACATTTGTAGATGAAATTAATAGTATTGATCTGCAAAAAAAAAATATTGTTCATCCGTCCATTTATCTTTAGTTAACTGTAGGATAGGAACACATTGAAAGAAATAGGTTTCAGTGTTTTAATGCGATGGCAAAATAAAGGAGGTCACCAATCTTCCAAACAATTTTGGCTAAACATGTACCGCAAGGTACACGTGCATCAAATCGTAGAGAAAAAATAGAGGAATTAGAATATCACTGTATTTTATTCAATAATTCACTATAAACCATATAATAAGTAATTTAAAGTTTAAAAAACTTGTAACACAATTATATCATATGGCAACATTGCATAAGCACGTGCAAGCATGACGAAATGTATCTCGATTTAGTTCTCGATTATTGAATAAGTTACTATTTTTAGTAATTATTTAATTCAACGTTTACTGATCGCAATTGTGTATAATTTTATTACTAAAAATCATATTTTTTAAAGTAGTGATTAAAATAACTACAAACACAACTATTTTTCTGTTAATCTGCAGTTGAAACTGTGACATTAGTAACAAATGTTACCTAATCGATTAATTTACTAAAAAGTCATTTCCACTTAGTGTTATCTTTGCACATCACTGATAAATGACAAAATAATGTTATTGTTTGTTTTGATTCCGTTCAATTCCGTTCGTTTTTGCGTTCCGGGGTGTTTCTGCTGTTCGTTTATGTTGTGTATATTGTTTGATAATTTGGCTATTCTTTCTGGTATTACGTTTGCATCCTCACGATTTTGTTTTTGACGGGTGATCCCAAAAACTTGGGTATTCTCTCTGGACTTTTGTTTTCAACTCGATGTATGCATGTGTGTATCATTATGTGTATAGTGTATATAGTGGCGTATCTAAACAGAGCCACTGGTAAGTATCTTTTGCAATGTCAATAACGAAAGCACGTAGAACTCGCGGCGAATGTTTTCAAATTGTGTAATGCCGGTTTCACACACTTGACATTTGCCGTAAACTACAAATCTCGACAAATGCACTGAACGTGTGGATTCATTGCAAGCGTTTTCTGCAAGCTTCTTTTGATTTGTGCACAAAACCGTAAACGGCAAACCCATGTTTAGTTTGTTTAGTAATATTAGATGTCTGTAGTTTTGTCAAGGTTTTACCTAAGTGTGGATACGGCATTAGATAGTTGACAGATAGAGCGCCTGAGCGCCATATTGAAGTGCTTTTTCTTATTGAATTATAAAAGTATTTTTTTCTCGTCTTCAGGTGACGATAAAAAAGAAATAAAAACACAGCATTATTCAGTATAATTTAGGGTATTTTATTCAACTGAGTGTACCTCGGTACTTCATTTAGCCAAATATTGTTGACCTCCTTTATAGCATTTATATACTTTATCAATATTAAAAGCGTTACATCATTTTTTTTTCATCTACAATTGAACAAAAATCTATAAAGCAATGATAATTTGAACTTATTGTATTAAGATGACTTGGCAGATTTTGATCCAATATCGTTAATCATTACAATACAGATTGCATTAAAACGAAGACGTCACACTGTCAATTCAAATGTTTTCACTAACGATTACGAAAATTCTTGATTGATCGCGTAATTTACAAAGATAAATTACATCATCTACTTTAAGTATTTTATCAATTACGTGCCAGTTTTACAATAATTTATAGCATAGGCCATGAAAGTATTTCAATAGGTTATCTACCATCATTCGTAATAACACTTTTATTAGTAGTGAAAATTTTTATGGTAGGTACTTGATGCTTACTCATATTTATGGCAGGTTTATTATTTATATGATGAAACAAATAGTGAGTCAAAGTATTTACTAATATTGCCTTTAATATTATGATTGTGAGGCCAATTACTTTTATTATTTGATGGTGGTATTATATTAATATGATTAAACAATAGCTATGCTGACTTGCAAAGATACTCAAAGTATAGAGATGATGATGCAGTAACATTATGACTAGTATAATCGATGAAATAAAATATAATATCAGAATAGATACTTCTTTGTCCTTGTTCATAAGCAAACACATCTGGCCAACCCTGAAACAGACACAAAAATGAAATTGCACATAAATCCGCTTAACTAACAAAGTGCTCTAAAACTTGTTCTACTGTGAAATCACCGACTGTGCCTTCAGATAGACAGTCATTGTGCGCAGCGGATGCGGCAAGATCAAAGCGGTTGCCGCTCTGAACCGTCAGTACCAAATTACTGTTTACAAACGGTGTAAAAAGCTTGACGGGTCCCACACCGACTTGCTTCGGTTTCAATCTCTTTGATGTTCTGTTATGATCACGAACCTGTTAATGAGTCATCGATATACACTAGAGTGCTTTTAAATTATTGTAAGGAACGTGGATAATTCTGTATTGTATACGTTGATGATGTGATGGGAGGCGGATGAGATGGGAATTAGATTTTAGTTTGGTGTTGTTGAGATTAACTAAATGGGTGGGTCTGGAGTGAAACTCAACAGAGGATAAACTCTAGATTTTGAGAATATTTTAGCTTTCTTATACATATTCTTAAAATCTAGAGTTTATCCTCTATTGTTGCTGTTGTTTTTAGTATTATTTGAAACATTTTCTAAATTGTTTACCTTGTGTTTATTTTGAAAAATATCAGCCGGTTAACAAACAGCGGCATATTCTTTCATTCCTCCATTATTATGTAAATGTAGCAATACACCAAATTTTACGCCAATAACAACCCGGGACCTCCCACTGACAAGTCGTTAAGAACTATGCCGGTCATAAAACAATTCGTTCCTCCAACCCCTAATTGCGATATTTATTGCCACAGTAAACGCTTATCTGTGCATTAAAACGAACTAAAGATAAAGATTTCAAACGTCTGCTTTTGCCTTTATCTGTACAATAAACTTCGACGGTTACCTACATTCTAGTTGAGAGTATCAGATTGTAAACAATGACTAAATGCAGACAAATGCTAAAGGTATCGGTTTTCTTGAAAATGGTTCAGATATATCAATGTTATTTACAATAATTATCTTCGACGCCTGCAGATTTGTAGCTAATCTAGATATTTAGTTTGGGATATTTTGTGAGGCTGATATAGAGATCGTAAAGTTGAATGTTATCTTAATGGAAAACAGTAACAGCTGAAGGATTGGTGCAAATGTAGGTGAGTCATTTGTTAGAACTAACTAGAAGAACACGTTTTGTATTTCCTGTACCCCACATAATAATATATTACTGGAACTATACTCAGTAAAACAGTACACAGTAAATATACGAAGGTAGTAGCGATAAAAAACAGAGAATAATGTGCTGAGCTTACAAGTCTAGTTAAAGATGCAAAAGTAAGTTTTAACTTTAATAATTATTATTGTACTAATGTCAAAGCAACAAGAATTAACACGGAAAGTAAAGATGCAAAGGAACGGACCAGTAAATATAACCAACATTCTAGAACAACAACAATAGATAAAACAGTCACAATATTTGGACACGTCAACAACAAACTGCACCCATTCATACACTCATTGTTAAGCAAAAGATCCTTGATTACGAAATCGAAAAAAAACTGGCGCAAGGAAAAACCGGGCTGCACTATATAGTTATAAATAAAAGGTGAGGTAAAATAAATTTTCCCCGAGCTGTATTAGTATTTATGGTGGCAATAAACAGGCAAGCTTTTGTGAAACGCCGCGTGTTGTAAATAATTTCGTTGTGCGCAAGTCGCCTTGTAACACTTGTTAGGTAGGGGTGTTAAAGGAGCGGAGAAAGAGCCTTGATGCAGGCGGGAGCGATTTTTGGATGAGCGTTATGATTTAGATTATCTTTTTCCTCTTTATAGTCTTACTAACTTTACCCCGCGTTTAGAAAACGAATTATTTACCTGCCCGCGGTATTATTTCTTATTCGTTTAGCGTTTTCTCTAACTTTTTTTTCGTTTTGTTCGGTTCCTAAGAGCCATGGGTGATGTTAATTAGCTTATACTATTTATCGTAAATCTGGCTATCATATACAAAAAGATTTTTTCTCATCCGACAAGTAGTTCCAGAGATTGGCGCGTTTAAAGAAACCACAATCTCTTCTCTTCCCTTCTCTCTTCAGCTTTATTATAAAAATAAAGATACTGGCGCAGCACTAGAACTGGCATATTAACTTCTTAGGTAGGTACCTTTCTTGAAATAACTTAGCGTAGTCTCACTGCAGAATATATTTTTTTAATTCTTTTAAGCTATGTTTTACTTGGTTCCCTACTTTCCGTATCACATCACGGTAGTTGTAGTAGCTTTTCATGTTTGAATTGTCTGTTTTACACGTCTATTTGTATATAATAACCACTGCATAATAATTGTAAACATTAGGTATAAATATTTAATCGTGCAGCAGTAAAAAGATTCTCTCTTTTACGACTCACGTGATTGTTGAGAGAAAACATCATCATAAACATTAAAGTAATCATGATTTTAATGTAACGTTGAAAGATGTTGAGTTTAAAGTAAATAATGAATTATTTGTTATAGATAGCGCCATGATCTTTTATTAAATATACAGCATCTATTACTATTTACTATCAAGAAAGAATGACACATTTACGTTCAAAACCAAATCTCATAACACCCACCACATCTAATATCAAAATGATTGTGACTTTCTGACGTTACATTATTTACTGTTCCGTCAAAACATGTGAGTTTTACGTCAAGAAGAACCTCAAGGTAATCCTTATTCAAATAACAAAATTATCTTATTGTCTAAAAAATCCTAAAATTTCAACCATTATTTTTCAGTCGCTGACTTCAAAGCCTAACCAAAGTCGGCGAATCTCAAAAGGCGACAAGACAATACTTTAACTACGTCTGTAATGATTACGTATATTGTAAGATTTCGGTTGTTGGCAACTTTGTGCCTGGCGCAGAGTGGCGCTACGGTAAATAACTTACTGGTTGATGGTCTTCAAGAATGGCCGAAATGGGATAATTGTTGCCAATTTTGTTTAAAGGTGTTTTTTCTTTTTGCAAATTTAGGTAGGTAGGTACCTATGTTTAGTTTTGTCGGAGAAAGTGAGAGATACACAATTTTATTGGTGTTAACGGTAAGTGACAGGTAAAGCGTGAAACATTCTTTACTTTTGATCTTTTTAGTTAGTTTATATTTTTGTCCTATCTTAGTAAGATAGGTCAAAAATATAAAAAAAATAAAATGGTAGGAAAAAATTGAGAAAGTTTTTTAATCAAAAAATTGTATAACAAATAACCAACTGTAAGTATTTGTGTCAGTTAAAAAGCAAGCTACACGTGAAAATTTTAAACAAATTCGAGTATCCGCCCTCCCTCATATTTAAAAATAATTTAAACAACACGACTTCGTAAATGGTCAAAACATAAAATCCAAAACACACACGAGACCTCACAGACCGATAAATATAAAACGAAATCGTTTACTGAATAAATATTTCACTATTATAACAGAAACACCAGTAGCGGACGCGTAACAAAACATTAAAATATGTAAACACGACCGAACGGACCGCATGCGCATAATAAATAACTACTTTTACACATTCCGAGAAATGCATTGACAAACTTATATTTGCTACCAATAATCTAACAATCAATGTTATTTCTAAAGAACTACACCATGAAATATATGCTTCAAGTGCAGACCAAATTTTGTTAAATGATGCAGTTCACGATTTTCGTAAGAAAAGTTATATTACTTTAAAAACATATAGAAGGGGTGACAAAAACTAAATAGCTGTAACGTTAAAAGGGTATTTGATGTTGGTTGTGACTTTATTAACGATGTAAATGAAGAAAAATCTAATGGGATGTCACCTACGCTTTGATCAAATACTTGATCGAAGGATGTCTGTCAATTTAATTAATTTTATGTAGTATAAGTGTTATTTATTTTTATTGTATGAATTGAATGGTTTGGTATGGATAATAATGTATCTGAAATAAATAAATTATAGTTGAAAGTTTATGAAGCTTCCAAACTAAACAATTTTGTTTCTGAGAACACAATGAAACTAAAAAGAATTCAGTAAATCCAAATGAATCTTTAGAAACTTGATCTTCAATTCAAAAGTTTTGAGAAACAAAGATGATCTCACGACCAGTCAGTCCCAAAGTTTGGAACAAACTTAACTGCTAAACCAAATTAACTGATAAAACGTTAATTCATAATCTATAATCCTAGATAAGTAAAAGGAGTCTCTTTTAATCCAAATTCTTTGTCCTTATGTTTTCTTATCTAATCCTTGTTATTTGAAAGGAAAATTGAGCTCGGATTAAATTTGAATCTTATCTGTTTCGAAGGATGACAAAACTTAATCGGTTGTCTCAACGATTAAAACAATGGTCTATACTTGAAATGGATTAAAGGATTTTATCTCATTTTGATCTAACAATTCGGATTATTCAATCAGGACATTTCTATGGCTTTAGATTGGGAATGGACCAAGAACAGTTTTGAGAATATTCAGTTCTTCTGTTGATACTAAATTCTATAAGCTGTCTTTAGTTTTTTTTTGTCTTCAAAAAAAGTAAGCCAGTACAAACTCCCAGGAGCATCAAATTGTTCAGTATTGAAGTGTGCATTTATAATTTAATAGAAATATCAACATTGATCTATTTTATTACCATAACAAGTGTTAATTGTAACAGCATTTCAAAAAAGCCAATATACAAAAGAATATTATGAACATAATTATTAGCAAAACGGGACTCAGTTCTCAAAGACGATAATTTATTCTATTCAAAGAATAGACGATCTGATCCATCTGATCCTTCACACATCAATACCCGAAAATAACTCGTCCTTAACTCTTCCTTTATTCCAAAACGTATTATATTACATGTCGTACACGCATGAATACAGTATAAATAAACTGTGCCCACCATAAAGATAGCGATAAACAAAATTCAGCCCTGTGGTTCATTCCCCTTTTTTATTGGCAGGGGGCAATTTGAGACGATGTATTCTACCAGTTTTACTAATATATATTTACACTTCAGAAACACCCAACCAGTCCACTCAAAACCTTTATTTTGAAGTGGGCAAGGTTGATAATGATGTGGCAGGAAATTTTAGTAAAGGCAATAGCGGTGTTGTATCGATGTAATTTATATTCCAGCTACGGTTTAGTGAGAGTTTACGAAATTGTTAAAGACAGATAAAAGAGCGATATTTAGATTAAGGGGGTGGTTTATGGGAGGTCTCAGATAGACGGTAACACTAAAATGACAGACATTACGACTAACGCTAATAATAACGAATGGGTTCTAAAAAATGGTCGGCTTCGTAATGTTCGTGCAGCGTGACATGTTTATGTTTTAAATGTGTTACTGGCTTTAACTTGCGAGTTCACACGTGTCTATTGACTTCCAGTAAATGTAATTCTACCTTAAGTTATGTACATTTTTTAGTAAACATTTCATAGAGTTTAAAATTATAAGATAAATTACCATCGAAAATTGAGTACATTATAATGTTCCTCATCATCATTATTCCATCAAACAAATTACACGTAATTTATATTATTCGCTTTCTCACATAAAATATTATGAAATCGCTATAATAATGTTGTGTAATTAAGTGAGAGCTTATTGCAGTTTCACATCGTACCTAATAAGTATTTTTTTGGATGAAGTTGTCGGTGTAATGACTGATCATTTGTTTATATTCATGTAATGATCATAATTCATTTTAGGTATTTCCTGACTTCGGAAATTACAGAGTTTAAAGTAATTGCAAAATTTGTACCGAACAGGCAGACAGACTTAGACAGACAGACAGATAGATATACAGATAGACGAAAAAGCGAGTTAGTAAAAATGTGTTAAAAACACGGAAGAATTGTTAACTTGTTCCTTATTTCTGCCCCAAATAATATCCCCTTATCAAACACAAACAAGACCGCTATCAAGATAAACAAATACCCGAACTCCATTAGCTTTAAACAAATAATTTAATCGTACCGCATATAATTTAATTAAACAACGCTATCGAAATAAAACACCACAAATTTGTTCAGTGACAACTCTGTTTGTCGTGCAATAATGTTAGCAAATATTATGTGTCGTGTGTCAACAGACTCGTAGAAATTTATTGCTGTGAATCCATTGCGAGGCCTAGACAAATGACTGTTTGCCGTAAAGTATTTCGACGCATCTCCTACTGAAGGTTTTAAAGGTAGCGTTGAAAATAAAAATGATGTAAAAGGTGCTATGTATGATGAATAAAATGAAAATATCAGATGTGTGGTAGAAGAAATATTTTTCAAGCTGGATGGTGATAAGTAGAGGTGCGCCGTGACGTGGTATAAGAAAGTACTTTTGGCAGCATGATTAATGATGGATCAACGTATCACCAAGGCCCAGCAAACAGTTGAACAGCAGAGGAATTAGGAGCTAGCCAGGGCTGCAGTTGGATTATAAAGTATTTTACGTTATGTCGACTGCGGTGGTTTTATCACATCTGATAACGTTGACGGGTTTGTTTTGTTGAACCTTGGTGCTAGGTAAATTAAAAGGATTTATAATATTTATTTCTAGGTACCTCGGTAACAGATGTATCTAGAATAACAAAAGTGATATACCTAGAGTAGACGTAATCATAACATTTGAATGAGGTTTGATTGAGTACAAAATATTACAAAAAGTTCTACTGGAAATTAATGAAAGTTTTAAACATTTTCATAGCCGAATTATCAAAGTTTTGCAGCTGCTACATTTTTTTTTTATTTAGTCTTGTAGACATTACAAGACTAAATAAAAAAAAATGCAGCAGGCAAATTAATGTAAATACCAAAAAAATTGTAGCCGAGTACGGATAATAAGCATCGCTGAAAAATATTCAAGTACTAGTCATACACTTATTTTCAGAAAAAATTCCTTAAAATAAGACAAATGATTCACAATCCAATTTATGATAACTTATACCCTCTTACTTAAAAACGCCTCCTAATTTAACCACTGATTAAAAATACTTATTAAAAATCCTTGTCATTTCTATGCCAATGAACAGAGATAGACTTAAAGAGCTATTTAATTTAATCATCGTTTATAATTAATTTTCCAAAAGATTCATCAACTTCCTAAAACAAAAACATATAAACTCATAAAAACTCTACGCTGAAGGCAAAATGTGTTTTATGAACAAATTATCGTGCTTAAATATTTACACGTCCAATATCTCGAAGGCTGCGGCGCAACGCCCAATGTCATTAAACCGTAGACGTGTTGGAAAAAAATATCAACATAAATAAACTCATTTTCGTTGGCGTGGAGCAAACTCAAAGTGAAATTACCGAGGCTCGGGGCGACGTGTGCATGAAAAATTCATTCGGAACATAACAAGAGGGCGACGAGGAATAATAATTTGAATAAATATCAAGGAGACTCCCATACGTGTGACGTGACAAAAAGCGGGCTCAGCCACGCGTGTTTATGTGTTGTGATGGTGTAATTTGGCAGTTACAGTTGGCACAGATCGCGTAACTCGAGCCGACGTCTTCGTACACAAAAATGTTATTAACTTTTTAAGGGTGCGTCGGTGAACCATAACATACAAATGTGATTCCCGAGCCCTTTTTTGGAAGTAAGCTTTCGTATTTGGTATCATAAGCGCTGCGAGATAATAACAGATTACGCATTGTTTTCGTGAACCGCTTAACCGATGCGTTATTACTATTCCATTCACATGCACCTCTTTCATGGAAAGATTGGAGTTACGACGCTCGTTTATGGCTCACACATCCCCCCTTCCGAGAAGGTCCGCGCAACACAAAAGGGTGCTAAGTGTGCTCGCAAACACAAAAATAATAACAAAATCCCCGTGTATTTTGACAACATAATACTCGACGGTCACAAAGGCCGTCACGTCACGAGCAATCGGTTTCGCTTCCTCGCCGCCCTTTGAGAAGGGTTCCAAACAAGTTTTGCAAATAATTTATTAAAAATTTTTTTTGGCCAACGTTCCATGGCAGTTGGCTCACCGTGCGCTACCGTTTGACGGGTCGGCGATGAAAGATTTCGTAGAGATTATAATTGACAAGATCTTTGTTGGCGGTGACAATGGGGTTTAGTATAAATCGGGCTATTGTTGGTTGGAAGATTAGCTGGAGTGCGCCCCGACGCCGCCGTGGGCTTTAATTCACGTCGTAATTGAATACAGAATCTATTCGACAACACAATGTGCGGTTCTCGCTAAACTTAATTCCTGATTGTCCCTTCGACGTGTCAGATTACGGGTATAATGCAGTTTAACTGGTTCCTTCATCGCTGTGCGTATATTGTGACGTTCCCAGAATATTCTTTGATAGAGTAACTGTAGGACTTCGTTAATATGTTAAGTAGCTATTCATTCAGTTTATAATATGGCACAAAGATATTCATCTTGACTTCCTATGAATTCATTTACTTCATGTACTTAAGTAAATACATCCTGTTTACTTGAGAAAACATTAAATTTCCTATTATTTCTTAGAAACTTTTCAGGTAAAGTATTTCTTTCTTGATTGTTTTTTTTTTTAAATTTGTAAAACTTTCCTTCTTATTTTGATAAAATTGTCAACCTTAATAAAACCCATAAATTGACAACCAAGATGCGTCAATAACACAACTGATAACCAAAACCCAATCTCTGTCATAACATGACGCGACATAAAGTCATCAACCAACACCTGACAATAGGCCACCCACTGCGCCAACCCAGTGCTTCGTAGAAACAAAAGCACAGAACATAAATTCGCGTACGCTGCAACGATATGTGTTGCATACAAATAATGTGACCAGCCGACAGGGTTACCGAATTAGATATGGCTTATACCGCGAAAAGATTTATTTTGATAGCATATATTTATTTTTGACAATCATTCTGAAATATTTATTTTTATGATTTTTATAATAGTTTTGTGTTAGTATATAGTTTTGTCTTAAAAAGTGTTAGTCACAGGGATAGGTGGTATAATGATATATTATAGCTAGTTCAATGGACACAATCAAGCTGCATTAATTATAAACGTAATTATAACACATTACAATTTTATATTAATAAATGGCTCATAGATTATTATTATAGCTTGCTTGATGACTTCTACGTTAATCTTGAGTCCCTTACACAGGTTCCTTAGCTTTTTTCTACGGTTAACTTTAAAAGTTCCATTGTACTTAGCGTACCTACCTCTTTTTATTTACCACGACACAAAATTGTTACCAAACTTCGTACGTAAGAGTTAGTTTAAAGTATACACATTGAAAGAAATATCCAAGCTGACAGCAACCTAATTTACTAACAAAAACTTCACTCTATAAAAAGGCAATACAATAAACTGTATACCTAATGGTAATCATAGAATAACATTCAATGCTCTATAATACCCGATAAAATCGAAATCCGACGTGTGTGTGACACTGTTATGACAGGCATCACATGTCAAACAGAGTTCTGGCAACACAACCCTATGTTGTCGCACTGTGCGACCCAGGCACTTGATATACGCGGTCGCACACGGCAACAGAATAAATTTAATATTTTTTTGGCTAAATTTTTTTGCTTGTGGCACACTGTGCACGTGTGAATTGCTAAACGATTTCATTTGTGCTTGTACTAGTTTTTACGATGCATATTTTGATTCTGTGTTGAAGAATGAATAGTGTGCGATTTATTTATTATTCCAATTTTTTTATGTCTAGTGTTGGACGGGTATTACTAGTCCAGTTCAGAATTTAAATCAGTGCATTTTTCTTTGTTATATTTTTAGTTGCACTTCTTACTTTCAATTGAAATAATATTCAACAATATATGAATACGACCTATTTATAAGTAGTTATGATGTTGTGAAAACTTTTTATTGCATTGTCTCTCGCATTTAATCAACAATATTTTCTTGTTTTCTAGCTGTTTTATATGCTAATTCTGGTAGCCCGTTTATATAAGTGATGACACATAGATTAATAATAATATACTACATGGATGTTATTATCGTCTAAATGTTACATTTTTTGCCTTCCATAATCAAGCAGATTTTTGAAAAAAATCAGTAGTTAGGTAGGTACTCCATTCTACGCCATTCAAAAAGTAGTTGTCAAAAATCTCCTCCGCTGCCTTATTATTTATTAACTCCTCCAAGCTATTAAATAGCGTGTCAATCACGTTGTCAAACTGCACGTCACACAAAGGGCAGAGGCGTGACAATGCATTGTAACGTGACAAATCGTGATCAGTTTCATGACAAGGTGACACTACCTAGTAGGTAGGTACTACCCACACGTTGTCGTGACAATTATGTAATCATTTAGAAGCTTTTATATGTTTAATTGGTGAATTAATTGACATTTTTGATGATTTATTAGCCACTGTTACGTGATTACTATATTATAGACGCAGTTTTGATAACTGATAAAAAATATGTTTTGCTTATCAATGACAGTGTTGAAAATTAAAGATTTTTTTAATATGATTTCTAATACGAATGTGTACCTTGAAACGATGACAACAAAGGAGGTACCTACTCTACATAGAAGTTCTGAGAAATTTATTTTACATTATTGTTCAAAATGCAAGATTCTATTTACCAGTCGGTATGTTAAAGGAATCGAAAAATTGCTACGAATTTAGGAATAAATTATAAAACTAACTTAGGAACGGATTTTTATTCAAAACCTTGACATCCTACTAATATTATAAACGTGAAAGTTTGTAAGGATGTAAAGATGTATAGATGTAAAGATGTATGGATGTAAAGATGTATGGATGTAAAGATGTATAGATGTAAAGATGTATGGATGTAAAGATGTATGGATGTAAAGATGTATGGATGTAAAGATGTATGTATGTTTGTTACTCTTTCACGCAAAAACTACTGAACGGATTTTGATGAAACTTTGCAGTAATATAGCTTATACATAGGCTACTTTTTATCCCAAAAACGCGGGCGAAGCCGCGGGTGAAAGCTAGTTATGAATATGACCCAAAACACGATAGAGCCGTTAAAATAAGTTTTGTAAAAAAATAATTACCTACAATCGATTTGTTTTTTTTTTCTTCCACTCATCTGTTATTAAAAAATAATTACTTTAACTGTTAATACAACATTCAGCATTATGAGGTGTTTTGGTGCGAATCCGCAGTTTTTTCTAAAGTACCTAATAATTACCACTAATAACTATAAATTCACAAACATTGTATTCATGATAATTACGACAGCGTTGAAACATTGTATCCACTAACTAAACTACGTATACACATGCCTTTAATTACAAGCTACAAACGTAATTACTTATAGCCTAATAACTTAGCTACTGTTTCCTTTGTAACGTCTAATAATACAACCATTATTATTTGTACAAGAAAATTGTACACCACAACAGTGGCGCAAATTATTCCACCCCTGGAAAAAAATATAATCGTCTATTATTAAAAACAAGTTTCATTATTTGACCAAAGCACGTCCGCATCTAATGTTACCTTTAAAACTATTTACATCACAAACCCTTACATTTATGATAATTAATACCTTTTACATCGGGTTTCTTTGAGAAAAAACGAAGTTATTGTCTCTCATCAACAAAAGCTATTCAATGCAGCTGCCGTTTAAGGACAGACAAAGCTCCGAAGGGATAACATCGGGATAGTAGATCGTGGGATGTCGGCAAATGTCGGGCGACGTCGGCTGAAGTCGGCAGCCGACGCGATTGAGTGACGTTGATCGACAGCCTTCGGCGACAGGTAAGGTATGCAGTGCAGCGACGAGACATGCTAATGGCACTGTTTACCATATAATAAGTCGCGTATTAACAAAGTGGAATGGTGGTTCGGGTTTGAATTTGGAATGTCGATTTTATTCAAATAAATTCTATTTCGGTTTTTGTTGGACTTCGATTTTGAATTTTGGATTTGTCTGCTCATTATAGGTTGTTAGACATGATTTCTAAAATAAGACAAAAAAGAAATGCGGTATTTATTTTCTGGAATCACCTGTTTTTTGTTTGAATACATTTTAGTAAACAAGCACACGATAAAAGTTGCTTTTAATGGTACTTAGTTCTGATGTAAAGATCACTGAAAAGTGAAACACTTACCATTTTGAAAGACAGTGGGCCAAAATAATGCTGAAAGATTCAGCCATCATCACAAAGTACAAGAATATTCAGTGACGAAGAATTAGAGCAGTATTTTTTGCGTGTTTCTCACCATCCGATATGGTCTAGTGGCTAGGATACCTGGCTCTCACCCAGGAGGCTCGGGTTCGATTCCCGGTATCGGAATACTTTTTGTTTTTCCAGCATTATTATTAACGCCGAAATGCCGGAAAAACAAAACATTAAAATTAATGCAATTAATTTATTATAAATAGCGGTGGTTGCAAAACCATCCTTTTTAAAATAATATTAAACTAATGAGTGTAATTAATATTGTAGTTTTGTTTAATTTATGAATTTAATTTACATAAATTTAAGTAATGGAGTCTATGAAAAATATGATTTTAATGTAAATAGTTTTTAATACCGACTAGATATACCTATCTAAATTATTTTAATAATTGAGGACATCGCAGTTTTATTCAAAACCATTTATCTTTTTAAACATTATTAATTAATAGTTCATGTATTATTCAAATTTAATATGTTTTTATTTTTATTTTGAAACCAAATATATAGCTTTATGGCGCCGCAGCGCAGGTTTTCTAAATATTTTCTGATTTTACCTATTCATCAAGTAGGTAGTTATATTTCTAAAAATCGTTGTTTCTACTTTCTAAAAATCTTCGTTGTGTTTGTGGAACTAAACACCGTATTGTAATCAGTCGGTCTTATTTTTGATTATATTTTTAAGAAATCTAAAACTTCTTTTATTGACTTCACCAACAGATGCATTCAGTATTTTTACAAGCTTCATTTTTTAGTTTTATGTTAAGGTAAAATCTTGCAAGCAAATTTTTTACCACAGTCTATAAATGTTTCTTTTCTTTATACTGTACTGAAACTTTGTGTACTCGTGCCATTCCAATCTATTCTGTTCTAAAACCATCTTAAGGCTTACATAACCATTAAATCAATCTATCTAGAATAATCTAACCTTATCAACAAAACTGTATTTCAAACAGACAGAGACAATTACACTGTTGTTATAAATCTGCAAGTCTCCTTACCATATTTGAACAAGTCAAAAATCCTGTCAAACGAATTTAATCTCTCAAACATCCGCTCAAAGTTTCTTTTGATTTAGAGAGAAGGATTTTCGGAATTTGCACCTGAACCCAGATGGACGTTTGTCAGATATCAATTGACTATCTGAACAGTCAGACTAGAATTCAAATGATACTTGATACGCTTGAAACGAGATCTTTAGTATGGAAGCTAGTAGTTTTTTAGATTTCTTTGACGGAAAAAGTTTTATTGTCTGTTGAAGATCGATTTGATCTAAGTTTCAGGTTTCAGAGACCACTTTTGGTAGTTGAAATACTATTATTTACTTTTACTGTTAGAGTTATTGATTGCTTTCATGGCTTATAGAAATTATGTTTGAGTTCAATTCTAACTATAACTAGAAGAAAAAAAAAAGATTTTTGATTGACAAGATTACAATAATAATTGTAAACTTCAAATAGATTCAGAAGCAGTTGTAATAAATATTTAACAGGAGGATATAGAAGTAAGATAATCATTTGTATTAATTTTTTTATTAAACTAAAGATTTCTGTAACTAAATCATCGCAATGACCGCACGGTTGTCGCAGTGGCTGAGAGATTGGCTGCTGCGCGACGTGTCGCGGGTTCGATTCCCGCATTGTACCTAAGTCTGGCTGTTTGTGTATGTGAAATTTGTGTTTGTAAACGCACCCACGACACAGGAGAAATCCTAGTGTGGGGCAAAGTTTAAAAAAAAAATATGAAAAAATATCAGTTCCTTAAAATTTCATATCCTAATTAACTATGATACCAACAGCAATTCATCACAAATTATGAAAATGTGACGTCAGTACGTTCTAATTCATTCATACAAGCTAATCTAGGAGACGTGATACGTCAAATTCTCGACATAGATTTATAAGCTCTATTCAATGCCTACTCATTATTTCACTATGTCTAGCCCTTTTTATGACTTGCCCAAAGACGTTAGACAATATATCATGTAAGAAATTTCGTAATATAATGAGATTTATGAGTTTGAAAAGGAATATCTAGTCGATTAAGACCAAAACAATATGAACGATATTGTGGACGATTTTTAGGACGCAGCGTAAAATTATTTACAGTAGATTAATAAATATAGCATTTTCAACTGATTGAAAAAGATAAACTAGTTCTTAATATTGCCTTGGATATTGACAAAAACAACAGAACTTATAAAAATTAAGTAATCAGATTAAAATTACATTATTTCTTCGTCTGCCAAGTATGGTAGATTCACATTATCGTACAAAATCATATTTATTTAACAACTTCAATAATTATGAGATACACACTCCTGTCATATTTTTTGCGTCATTCTTATATGGCACATAAATAAACATCGCAATCAATAATAAAAATGTAAATTTTGACATTGAAGCAACGAGCGTTATTAAATAAAAACAAATTGTTATAAATCATGAGACCGACTAAGTTCCGACCTTCTACGTCAGTGTACATTAATCACTTATTGTTCAGACAACACTTATTGAAACTAATTGATTTGTGATGTAATACGTTTTGTTAATAAGATGTCTGGGAAAATATGGGTTTTTGATTATCATGAGGATATTAAATGTTTTGGAACCGAGGCCAATGTTGTAGACCAACCATTGGACGTCGATTGTAATCAGAATCAGTTCTAATTGATGGCTTCTCTATCAGTAAATGTCAATTGAAATCTTTTTATTGAGTCTCCGATTACAATCAAAGTTCAACTGTGCCGCCTTATGCCGTTGGCAAGTAAACTACTATAAGTACAGATTCTTAACTAATTTTATCAAAACGTTATTCATTTCAATATCTTCCTTGTTTATGCATAAATAAATTTTACTTACTAGTAAAGATAAAAGCTAGATGATTTAATCTCAAAGCCTTCGTCCATTACATCTCTAACAAGGAGCTAAGTATAAGCCTCATATCCGATATTTACGCCGCTCAAATTTCATCTTGATCCTTTTGTATTATTTTCATAATATCAAAGCCTATCTGTGTTAATGTTATTCTATCTTCAAGATGATGTTTTGTTGCCTCCACAGTAATTTATTTGGTAACTTTTTGTTGTTGCGGTGCGTTGTATAATCCTCGTGCTGTCAAGTTGCCGGTTGCAATGGGCCGGTAAAAATGTTCGACTACCGGCGTGTGGAGAGTGGTGTCAGCTACTGTTTCTGTTATATCATCATTTTTATCGTTGATAGCATCGTTTTCTTCATTTTCATATGGCCTCATAATAATTGGCATGATTGTACCTACTTGGAATATTATCAATATGTCATTCGCATGTAACATTAAAATGAACATTAATATTTTTAAAGGTATCGTGTTCCTATTGCGTGTTCATATCGTGACATAAAAAAATTTTATTTAATAAAATATTCATATCTTGACCTTACTTAATCTGTCATGCAAATCTAATTCAAAGATAACTGTCGCTAACAACGGAAGCAATCAAAAGCGAGCCGTACAAATCAATCACTATCTCTAAATCACGTCGCATTACGGAAATAATATACCGACGTAATAACCACTCCACGCCATTTGTTAGCCCGTAATGTCTGACTCGACGGCTACCGGTTTTTACAGTCTGATTGACGGCTGTCGGCTTCGCTTACACACCAACAAAGTTATCGATACCTTCTTCTAAATCTTTATTACTTTGTGTTACAGTATATTTTTGCTTGTGTGGATATTTAATAAGTATTGTACATCAACATTTACTGCGGCGCCGGTCTTGGGCCAGATCTTGAATATCATCTACTTATTCATTATGGGCCCCTATTCGGTGTTAATCATAATCGGTAGTCTCATTACTTCGGTGTAAGAAGATTTCTATAGTCATCGTGTTGATTATAAGTTGTTTGTGAGTATGCTGTGTCATTGAGTGGTGGCAATCACTTATAATATTTTATGGTTAGTTTTTTAGATATCTGTAATGAAAGAGCTGGGCGTCTTTCCATTAAATTGATTTTGGACGTTCTTACAATAGCTTAGAATTTTACTTGTAATAAAATGATATTGCTGGAACTTTAATGGTTTTAATGCCTTAAAAACTGTACCTAGCGTTAATGTACTTAGAGTTTCACCGTTTTTCATTATTTAATCATAAATTTAATGCATATATAATGTATAGGTTAACATGGTTCGATGAACATTAAAGTGTGTCCATCAAACTAACTACCCATTAACGGTCAGTGAAGTCGGTACCTAGATAGTAATCTACATACATAGTACCTATAACTGTACAATATTTTATGAGTAAGATTTAAAATACATATCTTATAATACATATAATACAAAAACAGATGAAACCAATGTGTGTTAATCTTCAAAGTTTTCCAAATTACTGTTTAGTTTTGCTTAAACAACAAGAGGAAACCATTTTATTTTAATTTAAAGATCAAATTCGACTGAATTAGATTTAAATCTGATTCCCAGAGTAAATGTCAGATTCATATCACAGAATCGTTTCTACATTTCAATAAATATTTCCAAATATGTGTAGATTTTATTGTTATTAATATTAGTTTACATAATTTATGCTAAATTTATTAGTTCCTACTTAGCGTGACCGTTTTCATATTATAAATTAATAAATTTAATATGATAGGTGACTTTTTAAGCTCATCATAATCTTTGACCGTGTCAAGAATTCCTGGGGATTACGTCAATAGAATATTAAAATATGATAAATGTTTAATATAAAATCTAAAGTATAAATGTTGTGTTGTAAATAAAAATTTAGCTCCAATAATGATTATAGAGTTGAATAAGCATTTTCTTGTATGACTTTTATTGCCAAATACAACTTTTGCATAACAGATTCAATCTAAAAAAATGTGAAGAGAAGCATTAGTTGACTTGCTTGCCGTTTTAGAAGAATATAAGAAGCTTAAAGGATTAGCTAACGATGATGTAATAACGCTAGTGCAGCTTAATAATTTACGCAAAAGGACACGTGCAAAGTAATTCAAAACGCCAAAGAAAATCATAAAAAGCGTAATATAAAACGTTATAGCCCAAGTCTTAATCACTGATGTCATAAAAAACTAAAAGGATCCGAAAGCGCGATCGATCCAATCAACTGTCAGATTAAAATCTACATAAAATAAAACGTACGATTCTTAGCACTGAAAAAACATCCAGATATAAATGTAATAAAATTCAAATTCACTACACATAGTATTTATTTGCATTAAACAACGCAATAATTCAGAGAGATTTATTAATTAATACACGTCAAAGCCTAGATGTTGATATAAAAAGAACGGGCGTACATAAATCATTCCGTCTGAGAATATTCGATAAACAAAAGAAAATTGCTCAAGAAACGCTTGAGGGTTTTGACTGGTAGAATTTATTAACAAAATTACTCAAAGACAATGAGGGATATTTAGAAACGGCGAAGACAAATTGTCGGAGGTATTGTGTAGATAAACAAGCTGGGGCTAGATTGAAGGGAGCGGAAAAATGAGAGGCGAATCGGCGCGCGCGACTAGATGTAGCGATCGACTTAGCATTGATTAAATCACTCGGAGGATTAAAATAATGATGATAGAGATACACATTATAAAACATCGCTAATTAATGACAAAGATCGAAGTGATAGTGTGAAAATTAATCTTGGTATTCCGAACCGTGATGTGTAAACAGATAATTTTAATATATCTAGAGTATACTCCGTAATCTTTATCATTAATTATGTTTTGACAGGTACGTCACATATTTATCTATCAATTTGTTGCCATAGACATAAATAGTATAACGTATAACTTCGTTGTAAACGCGATATATATTTTAACTAGCTGTTGTCCGCGACTTCGTCCGCGTGAAACTAGATGAAAAGTAGCCCTATGTGTTTTTCAAGGTCCAGGCTACCTTTTGGTAAAATTTTATCCAAATCAGTCCAGTCGTTTGTTTCAGCTTGAAGGAGAAACAAACACACACACACAAACTTTTGCATTTAATAATATTGGTGTGAGCCCCTTATTCTTTGCTATCTCTTATATAGGTACGTCTTAAGTCTATTTATAATATTATAAGTTAACAAACAGGAGGACGAAACCTAACCTGTTGGAAAATGGTAACTAGCATATAAGACAAGGTTCAAAAGTATCATTTCACCAGCGCAGACTGATAAAATGCAAGCTAAAAGAAGTCCAGAATAGCAGAAATGTAATCCACTTACAAAATATTTCTCTAAGAGCGACTAATTACTTACAGCCAAGTGAATTGCTCATAACTTATACCAAAAGTCCACAAGGCATTCAGAGCCCGTTCGTCATACTTGATGGATGGTAATGAATAGCACTTTTATGCACTGCTGAGGTGAACACCGTTCATTGTCGACGATTGATTGTGAAACCGCTTCTTGTTTGTTGCCGACGTTTCAAATCCATTGGCTTTGAATGGATTATAAAGTATATTTACGATTCGTTTGAAATGTAACCAAAGATAGATGGATATTGTTGCCGATTTGAAAGGAAATGAAATGATTGTTGTACATTTGTGGCTTTAGGGTTGGCAAATAGAGATTTGTATCTCTACGGGTCATAAATATGGTTCTATTTGTGGGTTGATGGACCTTTATGTGCATTATACATCATATTTTATTGTGAGTTAAACAGATAGAACAGGCATAAATTAACGTTAGGAAATCATTAGTAGCAGCCTGGAGTGTGGATTTATAATGGTTAAAGGGACCTAAATAAGCAAAGAACATCCAATCCACACCCAATATTGTAAAAAATGAGCAATAATATCTGAACTTGAAAACTGATTTTTCAAAAGTGACTTATAGAGGATTGGATCTTTTGTTGCTTAATTAGATCTTATGATAATAGGCTCGGCCTCTATTATATGAGACTTTTAAAACTGGCAAAATGTGGGTGTCCCCTACCTAACCCTTTTGAGATGACATGCGTAATGTTATGTTTACGTAAATATAACTTAGTAAAAGGTACATATTTATTCCTGATCCCAAAATACCCAGCTACTACAAACACGGATATAATTTTAAAAGCATGTGTAAATGTTACCACTCTATTTCTTTTTGGCTGCAAAGTTGAACTCGTAAGATTTATGTACTTGTCTCGAAACCGCAGGCAATAAATTACCACTGAACTTAAGGCTAAGTAGCGACAACTTGCTAAACGATAGCCTATGAGAGCGAAACCAGATTTTATGGAGTGACGTTATCCGGGGGCTTGTTGATGTTGTTAATCTACTTGATGTAAAGCATTAACCACCTCTTGAGACACTTATGGAAGGACATGATGATATTGCTAGTGATATATGTGACGTAACAGATGAGATTCCTCCGAAACTAGTGCAGCAGAGATAAGATATTAATGTCAATGTAACACAATAACTGCTAGACGTCAGAGGAACCATTGTGGCTACACAAAGGGAGTGTGGTGAGACAAACGGTGCTAATTATTCATCATTAGTGGCAATCGCGGCCGGGATGATGTATGGCGGGCAAGAACCATTCATCATGCGGCCTTTGTTTCTTTAGCGGAGGAATATTTGTGGAAGTGAGACGCTGTTTGGATGTGGATATTGCTGTTTTTGGGTTTATTTTTCAAGTCTGTAAAAAGATAAAAATGCTTAAAACTTAATATGTCCGTAGTGCGTGACATAGCGTTTTTTTCGTAGAAAAAACGCAATATTGCTCAAAAGTTTATTGTACTTATTTCATGAATGTTGACTTCTGATTATGTTTAAGAAAAACCACAAAACTAGTTTCCGAATATAATAATGTAGCTAAAGATATAGCCGAATATAATATCGAGCGCAACGTTGCGCCATTCGACTAAAAGAGAAATATTTTATCAAAAGATTTATTAGCGACACACAATTTTTTAACTATTTATTATTTCGTTACATAACAAATTAGATACAAACAAAAAATACAAAAGCGAACATTCGCACTTTATACCTGTCAACTTATCCTTTAAAAGCAAGACAACTAGTTTTAATGACTAACCACAAAAAAACGGAGCTTACAAAACACCTCGTTAAGGGTTACCTTCATCAAGAACTGTCAAATTAATTGACAGCTCATACAGCTGACACGTATTGCTTGGCGTTTTGAATTTAAAACAAAATTAATTATACAATCAATCAGACGACATGTCATGGCCGCAAAGGTGTTGCTTTTCGCGCGGCAAAATGCCAATCAACGTACAAAATGCTCACCCAAGCGGCACGACAGCCTCAAATCTGAAAAGACCGTACACAAGTTGGTGTACTTCAGCAATTTGAATTTTATCTTTAGAACCTTAAAGTTGACTGTTGCTAGGATGTAGAATATTACATAAGTCATTGCTATCGTCAATCACGTCGGTAGTTTAACAGCCCGATTCGCCACACTTTAATCGAGTCGCTCAATAAACTGAACCTGCTCAAGGTGAGAACGGTCTCAAAAGCCGCATTTTAAAAGGAGAAATTTTTATGTTTCGCCTGTCATTTCACGCGCATTTAATGTTAATTCGCGCATTTCTTGTCTTTGGCTGAATGCGCTTTAATTTTCTCGATCGGAAATCAGCCGCGAATTATGTGAACGCATGTAGGTACAGTGTCGGCGGTAAAATTTACGACAGAGAAACAGAAAGGAATAAAAAGACGGAATTGAGAAATAAAACTGTTTTCACATTCAAAATAGCGCAATATATTTTACTGAACGTTTATGATGTAGAGATTTATGTGCCGATTCATTTGGTATAGTATAAAAAATAATAAATCTTGATAACCGGGGTTCGCCTTAGAAGAGATTATAGCTTCCTGTGTTACGAATGATCTTGTAAAAATTAAGCTGGAGGAAACGGATGATCGATACGACCCACTTATTAACGTCCAAACCCCTTTATATGCCGGATATATGAGACATTTGAGATTGCATGCTTAACACATCCAAGAACATTAAAAATACAAATATACACATTGAACATACTATCAAACAGCGCTTTCTCTGTTTCAAAATTTCAAATACTACATCTATTAAAATTTTAGAAAATATTTATTTCCTCATCAACCACCTAGCCTTCTCCCAAACTAGATTGGGGTCGGTTTTCAGTCTAACTGGTTGCAGTTTAATATCAATATTTTACGTGAAGTTTTTTTTTGTGCTCCTGACTACCCGTAACGACTGTCAAAGATATGTATTCCTATGACAACCGGGACCGACTGTTTAACGTGCTCTCCGGACATGGAGGGGTCTCGATGTGTAAAGAACGTCACCCATCCACGGACTGACCGCGGCAGATGGATCGATCAGCGCTGCATATCTTATAATTTAATCTGCAGTACCTAAATACTGTCTAAAGAATTACCTTGTAAAATCATATTTCTTCTTGCAAGAGCCATCAGAACAAAAAAAATCTTTATTGGCCTTTAGAATTCCAGTGTCGGATGACAAGCAACTATTGACCCTTTATATTTTGCTTTCATCCATAATTGCCATGGACTTCTGTACACAATAGCAGACGGTAGCTGTTTTCAAATAACTATTGATGTAGGTACCTATTTCAAGCGACTTTGATTTATGTTTGTTCTCGTATGCGTATGTCCGGTCGTTAAGTACTAGGTTTCTAAGGGCCGGGTTCATCGACAAAATAACAGTCGGTTATATTGAAAACAGTCGTTTAGCGTGACTTTTTCTGCACAAAAATATATGTTAAACGGCCGTTTTTAATTTATCGGACTGCTATCATAACGGTGAACTCGGCCTTAAATTATTTATTTATTTAGTGTCAGATATGAGCTCCGAAAGTCGTTAACAATGTCCTACTAACTTTGCAACCGCTGTATATACACTTTCAATGAAAATTTGTTTTAACAAGATCTGATGGTAAGTTTTACAAATATCGGCAATTTTCACTTTTGAGTTTACCAACTACAAAAATACTGAAATACTCAATGTTGCCAAACCCTATACTGTGCTTGCCCTGTACTGTGCTACTGTCCAACACACATTTTCCCTGCTTTCATTAAATTATCACCTTTTACGTTGTGATCTTTCTTTGATTCGTCTTTCTCGAACTGTTTTGATAATTTGTTCAATCTATTAGCGGGTGGTCTGTCAAGCCTCAGCAGTGACTCTCGTTTTTTTAGTTATTTTAATGAGGCTTTTTGTAAACAAATCACCAACACACGTTGAAGGGCGACCATCACACATTAAGTGGAAGACCCACTGACAACATTAGTCTTAGTAGCTACCGGTTCTCTAAGTAAAAACTCGTTACGCTCTCAGCCCAAACAACTTTTTACTGCACCCTGTCGACACCTACCCGTAGATGCTCATCTCATAACAAACAGGGGTCAGTTGGCTATCCAACGACTACTGATTATCTCATTAGAATTAATGAGCAGAATAAATTAACTACTCAACGAACGCTATTTTAGCGGACATTAAAATGTTAATAAGACAATTTAGATCCTTTCAATGCCCACGCTTATGAATTTTTAAACTTCAACGCCTAGGTTGTTCTCAAAACGGTGTCGTAAAATTTTATATGATCGTATATGCATGCGACAATATTGCAAATTGATAGTTTGCAGAGAATGTAGTATAAAATGACGTAAAATAAAATTGTAAAGGTGGACGGGTTTCAGTTCGTCTGAAGGGCAATTATTACAATGTATGAAACGTTTTAGTGAAATTAATTCAATTATTCAGATGGTATGATAATAGGTATTCTTAGGGAAAATTATGGCGAAATATTAAGCTCTATAGTGTAATAAAGTGTGAATGGTCTTATAAAACTGTCGGTGTTACTTACAGAATTAATGGGAAACAATGTTATCAACACTAGATGTAGATAATATTCTTTTCCATCAGCCTCTAAATTGACCAGTTTAAATGACCTCCGTAGTGTAGGGATGGCTAGTACTACAAGAGATTAAGCTGTATCTCTGGTTCTTTCTACCGGAATTATATAAAATGTGGGTTAAATTTAAGTTAATCGGACCCCAAGCTACCAAACCGTGGAAACCATATCAAAATCCGTACTACAAGAGATTAAGCTGTATCTCTGGTTCTTTCCACCGGAATTATATAAAATGTGGGTTAAATTTAAGTTAATCGGACCCCAAGCTACCAAATTGTGGAAACCATATCAAAATCCGTTCAGTACTTTTGGCGTGATGTGCGCACAAACAGACAAAATTTAAAATAAAATCGTCCCAGTACCTACCCTATCCCGACTGATTTTTCCGTAATATCTTCAATGTACAGACACGATTTTTTACACGTTTAAAATAGTATAGACGACTTTTTACGACTAAGTATCTGTGGTATTACTTTTATAGAATATGGTTTTTATCATCTAGGCTCGTATTACAGAACGATACTCGAGCACAGATCTCTGCTTGAGCATAGATGTCAACCAATCAAATGGCTTTAAATGTATGCTCAAGCAGAGATCTGTGCTCGAGCGTCGTTCTGTAATACGGGCCCTAGTTACCATACGTTTTTTGCACACAACAACTAAACTAAACCAGAGCGCCTAACATGCGCGACGTGACAATATATATATTTTTTTTTTAATGGCCTCTCGCAGTTGGCTTCTTAGAGCCGTCACTGCTTAACCGGTCATCTGGTGAGGACTTACAAATGCCTCCAGCCAGGCTTAAAACTAAGGTAAACTACAAACTAAGCGACTACACGCTAAGGGCACCCCCTACTGGGGTACGGACCTCGGCTTAGGGCATCGCTGGGGGGAGGACAACTAGAGGGAGGGGCTACTAGCTGGAACGGATTAATATGATTTAGGGACATATTTAAATCTACAGGCTCAGCGCGGGCTGGCTCGAGCAAGGGTCGGTTAGGGGACTGAGTCATACGCGGCGGCGGACTCGTGTCATGATGGGAACGTCGCGACGGGCCTCGTCGGCGAGGTCGGAATGGACGCCGTGACAAAATTTTCTCGACGCTTTTATCGTGCATTTGTCTCATATTCGCACGAGTAAGAGCGGACAAAACAGTCGACAAAATTTGTCGTGGCACGCATGTTAGCCCGGCAGAACATTATTAAATTTTGTTACCTTCAACCGTCACCACGTCAGGTGAATAAAAAAAATGATTTGTCTGCAAACCGCAGTCTGGATTCCGACGTGGACCGGCGGCATCCATTATTCATCGACACCGCTTTCTTATAGGCGATAGTGGTACTGGGCTGTTTACACCTGTGCACTGATGATTTACACCTACTTATTAACTTACTTTATTATTACAAGCTTTTATTTGAGTTCCGTAGTACAACTAGGAACCCTTATAGATTCGTCATGTCTGTCTGTCTGTCTGTCCGTATGTCACAACCATTTTTTCCGAAACTATAAGACCTATACTGTTGAAACTTGGTAAGGAGATGTATTCTGTGAACCGCATTAAGATTTTTACACAAATAACAGGTTTAAAAAAAACCGACTTCCAAAAACTACACTAAAAACTATGAAATAAAAATGTTAAACTTCCATAAATAAAAATCTAAATGTATATTGAAGTCGGCGGGGCCTCTTCTTCAGGTTTCTACCTCTCAGCCTTTGAACAGGAAGAACGTGCGCAGTGTGTGCAGCGAACGTGCAGCTTGCTTTGCGCCTCGACAAATTAAAATTTTCTTTCATTCCTCCTTAATCTATAATGTTGCTTATATTTATGCTAGGCCCCGCCGACTTCAATATACATTTAGATTTTTATTTATGGAAGTTTAACATTTTTATTTCATAGTTTTTAGTGTAGTTTTTGGAAGTCGGTTTTTTTTAAACCTGTTTTTATTTTTATCTTTTTAGTGTAGTGTAACCATTTTTGTTGTTGTTAATAATTACAATAAAGTACCATAAAATCATGGACAGAGCGACTTTAATCATTTATGTACTGCCTTCGCCACACATTTTGTATGTACTTTTACCGAGATCGATTACTTCCACGAATTTAAATAGGTACTTACTTATATTCATAGACGTCACTGGATAAGAGCGTTTCAGTAAACAAAAAACCGGCCAAGTGCGAGTCGTACTCGCGCACCGAGGGTTCCGTATCATTTTTGGACGTATAAAGTGAAAAAATCCGGACCGCATAACTAAGTTTGTTTGTGAAGGAATTTTGATGATTTTGAAAAAACTGTGCTAGTTAGGTTAGGTTAGGTTCGTTTTATTTTTGGTGCCATATTTGGGTCAATTCTTATCAATTCTAATTATTTCAGATTTTTCGCCCCGCAAACTTCGGAGATAAATAAGGGGGTATTTTTGGTAATGGTATTTTTTTGGACATTTTTCATCATATGTCGAAAACTGTGAGATATAAAAAATATATTTGAAATGTGCAGATCAAGCCCTTTCATATGATACGTCACTTGACCTTTAAAATTTCGGACCCCCCACTCCGGCCCCTTTTGCAATGAAAATAAAAATAGTTTTTGGGCTTTTTTCATTTGCAATAAAGTTGAACAAGCATTCTTTATAACTGTTCCAAATTTCAAGTCGATGGCATAAGTAGTTGCTGAAATAAGCAGGTGTGACAGACAGACAGACAGACAGACAGAAAGACATACAGACGAAATCGCACCATAAGGGTTCCTTTTTTACCATTTTGGTACGGAACCCTACCAGTGTTTTGCAGTTTGTAATAGCAATAGGCTTGCTCCCTAGCCTGCTATCAAATACGACTTAAGCATAGAAAAATTGTGTGTACTATACACCTCTGTCTAACCTTGCGGGAAATATCGGCGTGATGTTATGTATGTATAATATCGAGATCGATTGCGTTCAGGAATTCATGTATCTACACAATATCACTTTTTCATCATCGTCATGATGTCATCGGGATACACCAAAAATACCGTTTATTACACCTGGTTAAAAATCTACTCAACCAAAGTTAATAAAATTTATATGGGACCACCGCGCGAGCTTCTTCTACCATATGAAAAAAGAATCACGTAAATCGGCTCATAAGCCACGGAGTAATAGGTGTACATACATGAAAAAAAAAAAAAAAAAAAAAAAAAAAAAAAAAACCAACCGAATGCAGAACCTCCTCCTATTTGGAAGTCGGTTAAAAATAGAAATAAACAATAAAGGAGGTCACCAATCTTCCAAACAATTTTGGCTAAACTTGTACCGCAAGGTACACGTGCATCAAATCGTAGAGAAAAAATAGAGGAATTAGAATATCACTGTATTTTATTAACCGACTTCCAAAAAGGAGGAGGTTCTGCATTCCGTTGGTTTTTTTTTTTTTTTTTTTTTTTTTTTTCATGTATGTACACCGATTACTCCGTTATTTATGAGCCGATTTACGTGATTCTTTTTTCATATGGTAGAAGAAGCTCGCGAGGTGGTCCCATATAAATTTTATTAACTTTGGTTGAGTAGATTTTTAACGAGGTGTAATAAACGGTATTTTTGGTGTATCTCGATGACATCATGACGATGATGAAAAAGTGATATTGTGTAGGTACATGAATTCCTGAACGCAATCGATCTCGATATTATGCATACATAACATCACGCCGATATTTCCCGCAAGGTTAGACAGAGGTGTATATATACACATACACATGTATATAGTACACACAATTTTTTTATGCTTAAGTCGCATTTGATAGAAGGCTAGGGAGCGAGCCTATTGCTATTACTACTATCTACAGTTCATAACCAATTTATATGAAACTTCGTAGGTAGATGTCTTTTACAAGCCGCCATTAAGGCCTATAGTGAAATTACGAAAAATAAAATTATTAGGGGGGGCTCCCATACATGAAACTGAGGGATGAAAAATAATATTTTCACGCACCCCACCATGTGGGATATCGTTGGATAGGTCTTTGAAAATAACATGAAGGTTTCTAAATACCTTTTTTATTTAAGTGCATATTGAGTGAACTAGGAGCTCCCAAAGTCGTTAACAATGTGTGTCCCCCCCTGTAATTTTCCAACCGCGCTATCAAAAAATCTGGAAAAAATCAAGCTTATAACATTTAATAAATACTTTCGATTGAAATTGGTTTAAACAAGATACGTCACAAAATTTTTGAAATATTCACTATTTTCCATTTTGAGTTTGACAACCGTAAAAATAATAATATTTCATAATAATATTATGAAATACAAACTTGTATTTGCGGTCGGAACACTCAAAATACTTCTTGCTATGGAATCCTACACTGCGTGGTCCGGACACGCTCTTGCCCGGTTTTTGTTTACTGAAATGCTCTCATCCACCAACATCTATAAATATAAGTACATACCTATTTAAATTCGTGGAAGTAATCGATCTCGGTAAAAGTACATAAATGATCAAAGTCGCTCTGTCCATGATTTAATGGTACTTTATTGTAATAAATTAACAACAACAAAAATGGTTACACTACACTAAAAAGATAAAAATAAAAACAGGTTTAAAAAAAACCGACTTCCAAAAACTACACTAAAAACTATGAAATAAAAATGTTAAACTTCCATAAATAAAAATCTAAATGTATATTGAAGTCGGCGGGGCCTAGCATAAATATAAGCAACATTATAGATTAAGGAGGAATGAAAGAAAATTTTAATTTGTCGAGGCGCAAAGCAAGCTGCACGTTCGCTGCACACACTGCGCACGTTCTTCCTGTTCAAAGGCTGAGAGGTAGAAACCTGAAGAAGAGGCCCCGCCGACTTCAATATACATTTAGATTTTTATTTATGGAAGTTTAACATTTTTATTTCATAGTTTTTTCAATAATTCACTATAAACCATTTAATAAGTAATTTAAAGTTTAAAAAACTTGTAACACAATTAAATCATTTGGCAACATTGCATAAGCACGTGCAAGCATGACGAAATGTATCTCGATTTAGTTCTCGATTATTGAATAAGTTACTATTTTTAGTAATTATTTAATTCAACGTTTACTGATCGCAATTGTGTATAATTTTATTACTAAAAATCATTTTTTTTAAATAACTAAAAACACAATAATTTTTCTGTTAATCTGCAGTTGAAAATGTTGACATTAGTAACAAATGTTACCTAATCGATTAATTTACTAAAAAGTCATTTCCACTTAGTGTTATCTTTGCACATCACTGATAAATGACAAAATAATGTTATTGTTTGTTTTCATTCCGTTCAATTCCGTTCGTTTCTGCAATCCGGGGTGTTTCTGCTGTTCGTTTATGTTGTGTATATTGTTTGATAACTTGGCTATTCTTTCTGGTATTACGTTTGCATCCTCACGATTTTGTTTTTGACGGGTGATCCCAAAAACTTGGGTATTCTCTCTGGACTTTTGTTTCCAACTCGGTGTATGTATGTGTGTATCATTATGTGTACAGTGGTGTATATGTATAGTGGCGTAGTCCAAACAGCTTTAATAAAAGCCACTGGTACCTAAGTATCTTTTGCAATGTCAATAACGAAAGCACATAGAACTCGCGGCGAATGTTTTCAAATTGTGTAATGCCGGTTTCACACACTTAGCATTTGCCTTAAACTACAAATCTCGACAAATGCACTGAACGTGTGGATTCATTGCAAGCGTTTTATGCAAGCTTCTTTTGATTTGTGCACAAAACCGTAAACGGCAAACCCATGTTTAGTTTGTTTAGTAATATTAGATGTCTGTAGTTTTGTCAAGGTTTTACCTAAGTGTGGATACGGCATTAGGTAGTTGACAGATAGAGCGCCTGAGCGCCATATTGGAGTGCTTTTTATTGAATTATAAAAGTATTTTTTTCTCGTCTCCAGGTGACGATAAAAAAGAAATAAAAACATAGCATTATTTAGTATAATTTAGGGTATTTTATTCAACTGAGTGTACCTCAGTACTTCATTTAGCCAAATATTGTTGATCTCCTTTTTGGGGTTCCCCATACTTAGAACTGAAACTCGATTTTTGTTTTTTCGTCAAACTCATCCGTGTGGGATATATTTTATGGATAGGTCTTCAAAAATGATATTGAGGTTTCTAATATCATTTTTTTTTCTAAACTGTGTAGTTTGCGCGAGAGACACTTCCAAAGTGGTAAAATGTGTGTAACTTCTAAACCCCCCTGTAACTTCTAAAATAAGAAAATGATAAAACTAAAAAAAATATATGATGTACATTACCATGTAAACTTTCACCAAAAATTGGTTTGAACGAGATCCAGTGAGTAGTTTTTTTCAAAATCATCAAAATTCCTTCACAAACAAACTTTGTTATGCGGTCCGGTTTTTATCACTTATACATCCAAAACTGATAGGGAACCCTCGGTGGGCGAGTACGACTCGCACTTGGCCGGTTTTTTTAACTTGCCGTGTGTATGAAGTAAAATTTTGCAACTGAATTTTAGACCAGCCAACCAGCTACACTGCGAGAACTGCCAATTTGTTTGCGTACGTTCGAGGGAGAATCTCACCGTGACATTCTCCGTCATTGGCAGTGCATTTCCCCCCAACCGATTGAGCAGAAATTAGGAACACTTGTGTGACTTTGTTGACAATGCAATAATATGGGCAGATGGCTATGGGATCTCTTCAACTTTTCAACATAAATCCATCGTGTTTTCTAATACGAATGTGCATTACAAATATGTATTTATTTATTTAGAAAGAAAGAAAGAAAAATGATTTATTGCATGCGGTGACTACTTTATAGGTAGGTACATAGCAAAAAACAATAAAATAAAAAAAAACATTAAATAGGATTAAAAAAAAATCGTTGGGCGCGGGATGGCATTTACTTAAGACATTTTGTTTTGAACCAAATCTTTTATTTGTTTAAACAATTTAAGGTTTCGGCTTTCGCGTTTCAAGAATGTTTACATAGGATAGTGCCAAAAATGAATGTTTACATTAAAGTCTACAATATTTATTATTTTAGGATACAGTCTGGATATTTTGAAAGCTACTGGCTAGGATTGTAAATACATAGTATTTTTTGCTCCTTTACTTTGTATGAAAATACAACAAACAAGATTTTATTATGGAAATAATTTTTAATTACTATTTTGGAGTCCTATAGCTTGTGAGGTCCTATCCAATAAAGGCAGAGCCCAAATATGATGAATACTAGCTGTACTCCGCGGTTTCACCCCCTATGCCCGGCTCCTAAGGGTCGTAGCGTGATGTTAAATAGCCTATACTATTCCTCATGAACATGGCTATCATATACAAAACAATTTTTCGAATACAACTGTTAGTTCCAGAGATTAGCGCATTCAAACAAACAAACACACTCTTCAGCTTTATATACTCGTATTAGTATAGATGTGAAAAAATTAATAGCATAAAAGTTCAGTTGTTATACAATTCGATATATCTGCATCAATTTTCACTATTTAAAATATAGTGACAGACAAGCACAGTGACAAACTCTTTTAAGTTTAATATAAATTCCACTATCACAGGGAACAACAGTAACCCGAGTTCTATTCGATTCGTCTTGGTATCGATGCATCAGAATCGATTTACACTAGTTAGACATCGATAAAGGCACCGCCGCCAGTCTCGGAGTGTCAACCAATTTGTTCAATAGTCACGGTAACAATCGATTGAGAATATCGGTAGTTGAGTGGACCGGTGTGAATGTTTCTTTTAAATAAATTGAGTTTAGTAAACAAAACAGGAATGGAATAAAATAATTATAATAACTTTGTAGTGCTAGTCATTTTGTGTATAGATATTGATGCATCTGAAAAACTACCAACTCTTACAGAATTACTGTCCTATACATTTTCAAACAGGGATCCGTATATAAAATCCGCAATTCATTGAACTCTGACTTTTTGCGAGAAAATAATTTAAATCCCTCAAACATTTTGATAAATTAAACCATTACCTGCTGTATTACGTGTGCATTCATGCCAAACAAGTAATAACAATCAGTCTCCATCATTATGAACTGACAAGCATAAAATTGGAGTTTAAAAATTAAACGGTTGATGCGAAATTGGAAACTTTTGTGCTCATAGTAGGCACAAAAGCCGTATTGTGGCAGTTAACTGAACATTTTGTTAGACATGAATTACTGTGATGCTTTGCGTGGGTATAAAGGACCGTTACAGTGTGTATTGTGAATTTGTTAATGGCGATAGCAATTTTGTATGCTAATGACATGTAATAATGAATACAAATAGACGCTAAGTTTTAAACTAATGTTTGTGTTTAAAAAGGGGGACATGTTTTGTTTCAAGGCTTATATTTTTAATATACCGTACTTTAGCTATGCCCGTGAATATGTAAGTATGTAAGTATATCCATATCTTTTGAACTCTGCAAGATATCGAAACGAATCATACACGAAAATTTTAGGTTTAATCACTCAATTTTTCATTGTAATCCGTTCAGTCGTTTTGGAGTTTAATCGAGACGCAAAAAAAATAAAACCGGTCATTTATGATTAGGCGTTGGGTATAAAGGTGTAGCAATTTTCACTTAAATCTTAGGATTTATTTTGAAATCAGAAACATACACTTCAATTTTATAATTACAAGAATAAATATTATTTTCTTAACGATGGAACAAGTATTATTAGCTCTTCTCCAAATGTATCATAAGCTTATATGTACCTACCCTATTATAAAAAATATTATATTTTAACAAGCTAATATCTAACTGCATGTTTTTTTTCCAGCGGTACATAATCGCACCAAATAGTACCATTTTAAAACAGCTTACTATGCCAACATTATCTTTAATCTACCATTCACCTTCCATAATTCCAGCCTACATTTACAAATAAAAATAATTAACCGATCAATACCTTTATTATCCGATAAAAAAACACAATTCTATAATTAATTGCCAGTAATTTCTTTCTCAGTCATTAAAATAGTGTTGCAACACCGCTATAAATCAGGAGTAATCAAGCAGCTAGCTAATGCGAACATTTGAGCATTAATTGGCGAATTTCATAAGCCGTCGACTCTAAATTAATCAGTTGCGACATTCGCGAGTATTTATGTTTAGGCTGCGCGAGAATTGATCGAATAGTGTTGTAATTGATGTCGATTACACTGATGGGTTAATAGCACTGATAAAATGGAGATTAGCTTGTCATTTCGTGATAAAGTAGGAAATTATACTTTTTTTCTTGTTTTTATAAGTTTTTTTAAGGTCTACATAAATATTTTTATTGCGTCGTGGCGTTTCTTAATTACACCATCACATAAATAAATGCATAGACATATGATTATTATCTCACAATTGCTTGACAATTCAAAAATGTCTGTAAATGAACTAATTAAGATAAATGGTGTTGACTTTGTTTTATCTGTAGGCAGTACAAAATAAATTTATTTTATAATAAATTTCTTGCCATTAGGTGCATTTATAGATCAGATCTACGAAATTTAAGGTTTTAAGGACAGCAAAAATAAAATGACATAAGTAAAATGGAAGTCCTATTTATAATTTTGTTACTATTTTATTGTACCGGCTTCCCCTCACTCTTCGCCAATGATAGACAGACATACTGATTATACGAGTATAGTGATCGTTGCTCATCTAAAATGTACCTAAATAACAAACATTTTTATACGTGTAATTAAAAAATTACCATTTTATTATGTCGATAGGAACTTATCGTCAAACTAAAAGAAGGAAATGGCTCAATACAGCCCGTAAGTAACATGGTAGGAATGTGCTGTCAGTTTGGTAACACGCACTCCTTTAAGAGGATATTAAGCAAAATAGCACATAACTTACAAACACGCAATTATGTTAAAATGTCTGACACGGCTAATTTTCTGTAATGACAGCAGGAATTAATTAAGAACCTTTAATATAAGCGTTTAATGGGCTATCGACTTATTAAGTGCTGTACATAAACTGTTGGATATTATACCAGACCTCTACTTAACACTGATGAAGAAAGATAATATTTTAGAGGCCTGAAGAAGCACATTGAGACCATTATATTAGGTTTTGAAAATGATTTTAGGTACAAACCCTTCTATTAATTGGCCACCCCTGACGCATCCAACTACCTCGGAAAATGGGTTACCTATGGGTTATAGGGGATGACTCGCACGATGCAGAATTTCGAAATAATTTTTACTTTTTTAATGTCATTTGTACTTAGATAATCTTAGGTAGTGTTGTAAGAAAACTAAGAATTGTTTTTTTATTTTTTATCTAAGTACCTTTAGTGTTCTACAGCCTGCGGTAGCTTATTGCCCTGACAAAGGTCTATCTTCTCTCGTTCCACTTATCCCTATCTACCGCAATCTAGGCCTAATCCTTTAGAAAATACCTCAGATCATAGAAACCAGGGAGATGTGCCAAGGCGCTATTGAGCTTGATGCTTTTATTTGCCCACATTGGGCGTAGTACAAAAGTACACGCTGGCGACAAACCGAATACGACCGATGATATAAATTAAATATAAATTGTAATAAATTAACAACAACAAAAATGGTTACACTACACTAAAAAGATAAAAATAAAAACAGGTTTAAAAAAAACCGACTTCCAAAAACTACACTAAAAACTATGAAATAAAAATGTTAAACTTCCATAAATAAAAATCTAAATGTATATTGAAGTCGGCGGGGCCTAGCATAAATATAAGCAACATTATAGATTAAGGAGGAATGAAAGAAAATTTTAATTTGTCGAGGCGCAAAGCAAGCTGCACGTTCGCTGCACACACTGCGCACGTTCTTCCTGTTCAAAGGCTGAGAGGTAGAAACCTGAAGAAGAGGCCCCGCCGACTTCAATATACATTTAGATTTTTATTTATGGAAGTTTAACATTTTTATTTCATAGTTTTTTCAATAATTCACTATAAACCATTTAATAAGTAATTTAAAGTTTAAAAAACTTGTAACACAATTAAATCATTTGGCAACATTGCATAAGCACGTGCAAGCATGACGAAATGTATCTCGATTTAGTTCTCGATTATTGAATAAGTTACTATTTTTAGTAATTATTTAATTCAACGTTTACTGATCGCAATTGTGTATAATTTTATTACTAAAAATCATTTTTTTTAAATAACTAAAAACACAATAATTTTTCTGTTAATCTGCAGTTGAAAATGTTGACATTAGTAACAAATGTTACCTAATCGATTAATTTACTAAAAAGTCATTTCCACTTAGTGTTATCTTTGCACATCACTGATAAATGACAAAATAATGTTATTGTTTGTTTTCATTCCGTTCAATTCCGTTCGTTTCTGCAATCCGGGGTGTTTCTGCTGTTCGTTTATGTTGTGTATATTGTTTGATAACTTGGCTATTCTTTCTGGTATTACGTTTGCATCCTCACGATTTTGTTTTTGACGGGTGATCCCAAAAACTTGGGTATTCTCTCTGGACTTTTGTTTCCAACTCGGTGTATGTATGTGTGTATCATTATGTGTACAGTGGTGTATATGTATAGTGGCGTAGTCCAAACAGCTTTAATAAAAGCCACTGGTACCTAAGTATCTTTTGCAATGTCAATAACGAAAGCACATAGAACTCGCGGCGAATGTTTTCAAATTGTGTAATGCCGGTTTCACACACTTAGCATTTGCCTTAAACTACAAATCTCGACAAATGCACTGAACGTGTGGATTCATTGCAAGCGTTTTATGCAAGCTTCTTTTGATTTGTGCACAAAACCGTAAACGGCAAACCCATGTTTAGTTTGTTTAGTAATATTAGATGTCTGTAGTTTTGTCAAGGTTTTACCTAAGTGTGGATACGGCATTAGGTAGTTGACAGATAGAGCGCCTGAGCGCCATATTGGAGTGCTTTTTATTGAATTATAAAAGTATTTTTTTCTCGTCTCCAGGTGACGATAAAAAAGAAATAAAAACATAGCATTATTTAGTATAATTTAGGGTATTTTATTCAACTGAGTGTACCTCAGTACTTCATTTAGCCAAATATTGTTGATCTCCTTTTTGGGGTTCCCCATACTTAGAACTGAAACTCGATTTTTGTTTTTTCGTCAAACTCATCCGTGTGGGATATATTTTATGGATAGGTCTTCAAAAATGATATTGAGGTTTCTAATATCATTTTTTTTTCTAAACTGTGTAGTTTGCGCGAGAGACACTTCCAAAGTGGTAAAATGTGTGTAACTTCTAAACCCCCCTGTAACTTCTAAAATAAGAAAATGATAAAACTAAAAAAAATATATGATGTACATTACCATGTAAACTTTCACCAAAAATTGGTTTGAACGAGATCCAGTGAGTAGTTTTTTTCAAAATCATCAAAATTCCTTCACAAACAAACTTTGTTATGCGGTCCGGTTTTTATCACTTATACATCCAAAACTGATAGGGAACCCTCGGTGGGCGAGTACGACTCGCACTTGGCCGGTTTTTTTAACTTGCCGTGTGTATGAAGTAAAATTTTGCAACTGAATTTTAGACCAGCCAACCAGCTACACTGCGAGAACTGCCAATTTGTTTGCGTACGTTCGAGGGAGAATCTCACCGTGACATTCTCCGTCATTGGCAGTGCATTTCCCCCCAACCGATTGAGCAGAAATTAGGAACACTTGTGTGACTTTGTTGACAATGCAATAATATGGGCAGATGGCTATGGGATCTCTTCAACTTTTCAACATAAATCCATCGTGTTTTCTAATACGAATGTGCATTACAAATATGTATTTATTTATTTAGAAAGAAAGAAAGAAAAATGATTTATTGCATGCGGTGACTACTTTATAGGTAGGTACATAGCAAAAAACAATAAAATAAAAAAAAACATTAAATAGGATTAAAAAAAAATCGTTGGGCGCGATACTATTTTGGAGTCCTATAGCTTGTGAGGTCCTATCCAATAAAGGCAGAGCCCAAATATGATGAATACTAGCTGTACTCCGCGGTTTCACCCCCTATGCCCGGCTCCTAAGGGTCGTAGCGTGATGTTAAATAGCCTATACTATTCCTCATGAACATGGCTATCATATACAAAACAATTTTTCGAATACAACTGTTAGTTCCAGAGATTAGCGCATTCAAACAAACAAACACACTCTTCAGCTTTATATACTCGTATTAGTATAGATGTGAAAAAATTAATAGCATAAAAGTTCAGTTGTTATACAATTCGATATATCTGCATCAATTTTCACTATTTAAAATATAGTGACAGACAAGCACAGTGACAAACTCTTTTAAGTTTAATATAAATTCCACTATCACAGGGAACAACAGTAACCCGAGTTCTATTCGATTCGTCTTGGTATCGATGCATCAGAATCGATTTACACTAGTTAGACATCGATAAAGGCACCGCCGCCAGTCTCGGAGTGTCAACCAATTTGTTCAATAGTCACGGTAACAATCGATTGAGAATATCGGTAGTTGAGTGGACCGGTGTGAATGTTTCTTTTAAATAAATTGAGTTTAGTAAACAAAACAGGAATGGAATAAAATAATTATAATAACTTTGTAGTGCTAGTCATTTTGTGTATAGATATTGATGCATCTGAAAAACTACCAACTCTTACAGAATTACTGTCCTATACATTTTCAAACAGGGATCCGTATATAAAATCCGCAATTCATTGAACTCTGACTTTTTGCGAGAAAATAATTTAAATCCCTCAAACATTTTGATAAATTAAACCATTACCTGCTGTATTACGTGTGCATTCATGCCAAACAAGTAATAACAATCAGTCTCCATCATTATGAACTGACAAGCATAAAATTGGAGTTTAAAAATTAAACGGTTGATGCGAAATTGGAAACTTTTGTGCTCATAGTAGGCACAAAAGCCGTATTGTGGCAGTTAACTGAACATTTTGTTAGACATGAATTACTGTGATGCTTTGCGTGGGTATAAAGGACCGTTACAGTGTGTATTGTGAATTTGTTAATGGCGATAGCAATTTTGTATGCTAATGACATGTAATAATGAATACAAATAGACGCTAAGTTTTAAACTAATGTTTGTGTTTAAAAAGGGGGACATGTTTTGTTTCAAGGCTTATATTTTTAATATACCGTACTTTAGCTATGCCCGTGAATATGTAAGTATGTAAGTATATCCATATCTTTTGAACTCTGCAAGATATCGAAACGAATCATACACGAAAATTTTAGGTTTAATCACTCAATTTTTCATTGTAATCCGTTCAGTCGTTTTGGAGTTTAATCGAGACGCAAAAAAAATAAAACCGGTCATTTATGATTAGGCGTTGGGTATAAAGGTGTAGCAATTTTCACTTAAATCTTAGGATTTATTTTGAAATCAGAAACATACACTTCAATTTTATAATTACAAGAATAAATATTATTTTCTTAACGATGGAACAAGTATTATTAGCTCTTCTCCAAATGTATCATAAGCTTATATGTACCTACCCTATTATAAAAAATATTATATTTTAACAAGCTAATATCTAACTGCATGTTTTTTTTCCAGCGGTACATAATCGCACCAAATAGTACCATTTTAAAACAGCTTACTATGCCAACATTATCTTTAATCTACCATTCACCTTCCATAATTCCAGCCTACATTTACAAATAAAAATAATTAACCGATCAATACCTTTATTATCCGATAAAAAAACACAATTCTATAATTAATTGCCAGTAATTTCTTTCTCAGTCATTAAAATAGTGTTGCAACACCGCTATAAATCAGGAGTAATCAAGCAGCTAGCTAATGCGAACATTTGAGCATTAATTGGCGAATTTCATAAGCCGTCGACTCTAAATTAATCAGTTGCGACATTCGCGAGTATTTATGTTTAGGCTGCGCGAGAATTGATCGAATAGTGTTGTAATTGATGTCGATTACACTGATGGGTTAATAGCACTGATAAAATGGAGATTAGCTTGTCATTTCGTGATAAAGTAGGAAATTATACTTTTTTTCTTGTTTTTATAAGTTTTTTTAAGGTCTACATAAATATTTTTATTGCGTCGTGGCGTTTCTTAATTACACCATCACATAAATAAATGCATAGACATATGATTATTATCTCACAATTGCTTGACAATTCAAAAATGTCTGTAAATGAACTAATTAAGATAAATGGTGTTGACTTTGTTTTATCTGTAGGCAGTACAAAATAAATTTATTTTATAATAAATTTCTTGCCATTAGGTGCATTTATAGATCAGATCTACGAAATTTAAGGTTTTAAGGACAGCAAAAATAAAATGACATAAGTAAAATGGAAGTCCTATTTATAATTTTGTTACTATTTTATTGTACCGGCTTCCCCTCACTCTTCGCCAATGATAGACAGACATACTGATTATACGAGTATAGTGATCGTTGCTCATCTAAAATGTACCTAAATAACAAACATTTTTATACGTGTAATTAAAAAATTACCATTTTATTATGTCGATAGGAACTTATCGTCAAACTAAAAGAAGGAAATGGCTCAATACAGCCCGTAAGTAACATGGTAGGAATGTGCTGTCAGTTTGGTAACACGCACTCCTTTAAGAGGATATTAAGCAAAATAGCACATAACTTACAAACACGCAATTATGTTAAAATGTCTGACACGGCTAATTTTCTGTAATGACAGCAGGAATTAATTAAGAACCTTTAATATAAGCGTTTAATGGGCTATCGACTTATTAAGTGCTGTACATAAACTGTTGGATATTATACCAGACCTCTACTTAACACTGATGAAGAAAGATAATATTTTAGAGGCCTGAAGAAGCACATTGAGACCATTATATTAGGTTTTGAAAATGATTTTAGGTACAAACCCTTCTATTAATTGGCCACCCCTGACGCATCCAACTACCTCGGAAAATGGGTTACCTATGGGTTATAGGGGATGACTCGCACGATGCAGAATTTCGAAATAATTTTTACTTTTTTAATGTCATTTGTACTTAGATAATCTTAGGTAGTGTTGTAAGAAAACTAAGAATTGTTTTTTTATTTTTTATCTAAGTACCTTTAGTGTTCTACAGCCTGCGGTAGCTTATTGCCCTGACAAAGGTCTATCTTCTCTCGTTCCACTTATCCCTATCTACCGCAATCTAGGCCTAATCCTTTAGAAAATACCTCAGATCATAGAAACCAGGGAGATGTGCCAAGGCGCTATTGAGCTTGATGCTTTTATTTGCCCACATTGGGCGTAGTACAAAAGTACACGCTGGCGACAAACCGAATACGACCGATGATATAAATACAGTGTTTTAGTTTAATGCTAGTGTTGAGTGACGATTAACAGTGTTAGATAGAGTGTGCGGAATTTTCAATGTGTGGGAGATCTTTATATTCACGAGGGGCGCTTGTACCTAATTGTGTTGAAAAATGTACTAAAAGTGGCGACAGTTGTTCCCGTACTAATTTGCTATGATGGCATATCTCCTTGTTTCTATGATCTGAGGAAAATACATAGTCCGGTTTCACCGAAACACAGTGACCTTGCAAGGCAAAATACTCTATTTTTTTCTGTTTGGGAAGAGATATTTGTCCCGCGACAGAGGGCTATCAACATATTACAGAGTTTTAAGCTATCAGTTACAGTACACGAACAGTTAGAAATTATACCTCCATAACACTCATTAAGAAACAACCTCCCACGTTCCAACAAAATTATATAATTACCTCATTATATTTTGATTACGATCTGAGCACCAAAGTGAATACAGATTGTACACAAATTAATCCATCAAGCTATATAATCCGGCGAAGCGTTAGCGCAGCTTGTCAGGTGGCTTGTCAAGCCTGCTTGAGACTCACGTCAGGCCGCCTGTCAGAATCATGACGCATGAGTGCGCCTACCGCGATGCGGCGGCTCCGAAAAGGATTTTTTCTCATTTTTGTTCGCTCTCGAATGACAGTGTAATCCGTGAAACTGGAAACGGTGGATTATTATTTGGGACGGTTTTTATGGTTTGACCTTTAGTAGCCTTGTATAACGCTGCTTTGATGGTTTTAGTTTTTTCTTTTGGCATTCTGTCGACAATGGTGAAACCTTAAGGGTTATGATGACATACAAAGATTGATATCGTTGAACATTTTAATCGAATAACTTCGCGCATATTTAAAATGCTTTATTTAATCAGATTTAGGGCAATAAAAAACCTTGCATTTTCACATATCAACAATTCTGAGAATTCCCTTTAAAATACGATTGTATCAAAAATGCAAATCCAATTAAAATAAAAACATTACGTTATTATCCGGCCGGATATCGTGTAGACGGCCTAAAGCCCTCACCTTTGTAATCAGTTAATTAGCGCTCACAACACAATAAGCCCTGCACACACGATACAGATTAACTTTTTATCATCTCATTGTGACGTGACATAATCTGTGCACGGCCGCAATCTGTCATAAGTGTCACGCTTGTCAACTGTCACGGCGACGGACGATGCCCTAGTTGGGCCAATGTTGGAGCCAAAGTGTAGCGTGTAGTGTGTGTGTATGTAGGTAATGTGTAGTGTGGTGTTAGAGTATTTTGTTCTAACTTTTAAAAATACTGTAATACAAAGTACGTTCAGGGGGTAGCAGCCTAAAATAATAGGTTACGGTGATGAATTTATTATTAAAAGTCATAGAATGAAAGTTGTTGTTTATGATGTTAGTAATTTAGGCCTGAGAGGTTGTTAATGGTTTTCAAATAACCCTGTATAAATATTGTGTAGCAAACGTATAGGTATTTTCAATTCAATATATGCTTACATAATTATACCATAGGTAAGTACTTAAAAATTATTCGCGATCGGCCCACTGATGTAATAATAACTGTCAGGCAAAAGCAATATTTCAAGCCTGCAATAATGAACACCGGCGTATTAATTTCAATTTCTAACGAAACTTAATTCCCCGAATTGTCACAAGTTGCGTGTTATAATTAGTAATAGATAGCATATCTTCATTCCTACACACGAACAGTTTTTGTCATTGCAAAATATTGCTATTTTAATTTATTGACTGTGATTATCGGTAATTATCGCCGACGGGTTACGTGAAAAAATCTGTCCGAATTAATTAGAATATATTGTTTTATTAATGTAACGTGTTTGTATGTCGTTATTATGTTTCATAAATCATTATAATGACACGCTAATTTGCGTCCACTGTTGATTTAAGGAGGCACATTTTCATCAGTGGCTTGACTGCATTACCTACATAACGTTTAAATTACAGGCTCACGAGACAACCATTTCCATCTCTGGAAAACAATGTATTTCTTCTGCATGAAATCTGTAAGTCGTAGGTTTGAACCCACACTGACACTCGTTCGTTTGACACTCGTTCGCGTTCGTTTGTTAACGTTCGTTCACTTTGTCTGTACCCGGCACTAAATTTATTTTTTGCACCTATCACAATGGCAGTTTAGTAATAAAAATATAATTTATTTTAATTGTCCATCGCATCCGTAATTAAAACAAAGGTTAAAATATGAATTTAATTTTTATTAATTAAAGATTTATTATGGTTATAAAGTTACAACTCAAATTATGACGAAGGACCTCGAATTAAAGCCAAGGTATTTAGCGAACGAGGTAAAACCTACATCATAATTTAAGTGTACTAAGAGACTCCACGAGTGACGACTCTGAGTACCTTTAACGCAGATAAACATACAGACTGACAAAATCACTATTAACCTATTAAATTATCACCAAATAGTGGAATGCGCTGCCGGAGTACCCTATTAGGTACCTGATAGTTACAATCTTGGGTGTCTTTAAGTCGCGAGTGAATTGGTTTCTTCTAGGCAAGCATGCTCAGAGAAACCCTTCTGAACAGCAAAACTTTTCACAGCAATTCTCGTCTCCATCGTAGACCGCATCATCGCATAAGACGAGATGGCGATCAAGCGCAATCCTACTATTAAAAAAAAATCTTATCTAAATTTTTCACCACAACTCTCGTAGGTATAGGTTATTCTAATACGAAAGAAAAAGAATGAGAAAGAGGTAGTGATTATGTAAAGCGTGGACTCTGTCAAATATCTACTCGTACTATGAACATTACCATCATCTCATGGCCACCCCACCAATTAGCAGCTGATGTTTATGTATCATTTCTTCAAGTCAGCTAATTAAACATGAATGTACAGACATGTCGTGTTGTCGGCTGTCCTATCAAAGGCAAGTCCACTCCTTTTTTGAGTTCATGATTCACACTAGTTACGCTAACATAGGGCTGCCATCCCAGGTGTGGCTCTAAGTGGTTTTATTTGAATTACAAAATAGATTTTTCTAGATAGTATTTTTCTAGGAGTATTCTACTCGTGTAACCAATAATGAGCCTAAACGCGAATACTCAATATCCTATAGTTTATTTCAAACTGACGTAAATTGGCTGAAAATATTTGGGAATGAAAAACCGGACAAGTGCGAGTAAGACTCGCGCCTTGAGGGTTCTGAAATATACAATAGCGCCATCTATGACAAGATGCCGCTATTACGTACTTCTAGTGGTGCCATCTATGAGCAGATGCCTCCATCCGTTAAGGGTCTTCGGACAGACGGACAAAAAAGTGATTTTATAAGGGTACCGTTTTTCCTTTTGAAGTACGGAACCCTAAAAAAGCCCAAATTCACCGTTTGTGTCGTTGATAGTTGTAGAAGCTTGTTTATACCTAGTGAATATGCACTGTTAGGGAAATCTGCACATCCAATGACACCATTCATAAATTCTACCTCCACACACATTTGCCTAACATTAAAACATACAATAAACTAGCAACAGTAGCAAGAGCAACCCTATACAGGTACCGTTGCATGACGTGACCGAACGGTTGTCAGCAGTATGAGTGATGGCGTGCCGCGTCGACGTTACCACCTGATTTATTACTTCCGAGCCCCTCCCCCCGGCCCGCGACCCGCACCCCGCTACCGCCCGCCCGTACAGACAGCAGCGGTGTCAACATTATTGAGCAAATGTGTGGATTGGTCTATGCATTCCTTTTGGAGTGTTTTATAGGTGTCGTTCTTGTTTTGGACAGTAATGTAAAATGAAAGCGTTTGTTAGTGGGAGTGTTTTATGTAATTATCCTGCGGATGCACAGTGGTGCTGATTCTAATGTTTACAAACTAAACTTCTCTAAAGTCTCATTATGACTCTTTCTAACAAGAAAACATGAGAAAGGAATACTTGAAATACTTCCTATCAAATTAGTCTACTTGCATATTTTAAGCGTGAATTTAGTCACTATCACCGTAGGTCTATTTTCCTGTAAATGACAAGGGCTGGAATATTTGACAGTTATTAATATTTTCTATCCGTTTTCAATGATATTTTGTAAGAAAGAGATCTTGCATGACTATGAGTTTAGTGTAATCACTGTCGTAAACTAAGTGTCCAGGCACAGGACGCAAACCGTGAAGGTGCGCAGAAATGACCAGACCTGGGGCCGTACCACGACGTGTTATTGCCATCATTATTCCGCTGTGAGAGAGGGATGGCACTATACAGCACGAATAGCGCTATCCCTTGTTTACAGTGGAACAATGATGGTTTTAACACGTCATGGTACGGCCCCAGGACCAAGTTTTGGATCAGGCATGGTAGTTAGTAGCATACATACAATAGGTACCTATTATTAATCGCGTATCTTAGCACCACCGTCTTATTTCTTAGAATTAATAGCTCTCATCACTCCTAATGTTCTCAGCCCATAACTAGAGGCAGTTGATACAGTTCTCTTTCATTCCCACGTCGACGCCACATAGAAATAATTACATACATAAACACATATTTTCACGCCACGATCCAAACAAGGAACAGTAATTACGTTGAAATAATTATGTGGTTGAACTTATAACTGTTACAAACAGACCAATAAGGCAAGTAAGGGCTAATGTAGATAATAAATTATCTTGTTTTACCGTATTTATGAAAGAACTATCTTTTGTAGGGTCTTTTACCTAAGTTTAATCAATCGTGGATAGAAAGCCACATTCAGCTCTTAAGTTAATAAACGTCACTTAGCACGTGGTTTTACTTAGCATTATTTTTGACACTGTCGCACGGCTGTCAAACTGCAAGTGCAGGATAGAAATGGGAATATATCTAAGGCAGAGCACGTGCTAAGTACTATTTATTAATCTCGGCGTTAGTTCTAATTGGCGCCATTCCGCGCCGACGAGGCCCGTCGCGACGTCCCCATCATGACCCGAGTCCGCCGCCGCGTATGACTCAGTCCCCTAACCGACCCTTGCTCGAGCCAGCCCGCGCTGTGCCTGTAGATTTAAATTCGACCCAAAATAATGAACCGATCCAGCTAGTAGTCCCTCCCTCTAGTTCCCCTTCCCCCAGCGACGCCCTAAGCCGAGGCCCGTACCCCAGTAGGGGGTGCCCTTAGCGTGTGGTCGCTTAGTTTGTAGTTTTATTTAGCTTTAAGCCTGGCTGGAGGCATTTGTAAGTCCTCACCAGATGACCGGTTAAGCAGTGACGGCTGTTAGAAGCCAACTGCGAGAGGCCATTTAAAAAAAAAAAAAAAAGTTCTAATTGGCAGTACTTTGAGAGCTTTCCAGCTTGGTATAAGGAACTCAGTAACTTGGAGTAAGGATAAAAAAGAGAGGTAGAGCTCAGGGGAATATCTAGCTCAAATCTGGAGCAGCTTGACTGGGGAAGTACCTCTACCTGATAGAACACCACAGCCAAATAACGATACTCTTCGGTAGTGTTGTGTTCCTTTGGTGAGTAAGGTTGCCAGAGCTTCTGAGGATGTGTTGTGTTCACAAGGAGGACCTGCTTGTTTCCTGAGCTGAATTCTGATTTTAAAGGGTCAGCAACGCGCATGTGGTACTCGGTGTAGTAACCGCTTATCATCAGATGGGCCGTACGCCTGTTTGTCACCATCGTCGTATATCAAAGACATTATTTTACAAATTAATTTCCTTTATCTTCTTTATCTGGTGACACAGTATATTTCAATCAACCTTCATTATTGGGTTCAGGCAATATTAGTTCACTTACAGAGCATGACTGTTGTATAAGCATTTTTGCAAAATTGTCTGACTGTGCTTGGTAAACGTGAAATGTCACGTTCAACAAGAAATGGATTTAAGGATTTATACATTTTGATTCACTCTTCAATCAGAATCATTCTGAAACAGAATTTATAAATTTTTGTTTGGGACAAATACAAAATATATTCTGTACAATAATATTACTTATGTACTTGTTTGCAATCAGTACATAACCCATCTGATGCAGGTGTAAGAACGGTTCCAATGTCGTCTGTCGCGGTACAACGTGTCGTGTCGTTAGTTTTCCTTGATTTCAGACGACGCTGCATTTCATTAGATGGCGTCGTTTCAATCTAGATTAAAAGATCGTGTCTGTCTACTTTGTATGTTAGTCGTGTTGTTGATTAAATGTCAGTTTAGACTTGTACAAATGTTGTATTGTCTCCTAAAATATGTATTGTATACAGTTATTTTTTCAAGATTGTGTCAGTTTTACGTGATGTGTGACGTTCAAACTGGCTTCTATTTGTGCTATATCCAAATGAAACTAGATTCAAATACAAGAATCACGTTAGTAAACAATCTAGACAATTCCTCTTAAATATAAAATAGATTTTAAGAACTGCTTGTAAGCCTTCCTCTTTAACTGACTCTCCAGTTGTTGCTAGATATTCATTACTCGTGTCAATCTTCACTCTGACATCATCAACTCACTATTCATTAACTACCAAACTTTCGTTCGAAAAATCTCGCACTTTTACGCAAACAAAATCGCCACTACATCTTCAATATCTTAAATTCTGAAAGCAAAATAAACTCGCAGAAATGCAAAAAGTTTATCAACAGTGGAATAGTCGGCGTTAACTAAGGCCCGCTGTAAACTTCAGCACAACAGCTATCCTCCACCGCATATATCATTCCGTTTTATGAATTGTAAATTTTACGTTATATAGTCTTTAGTGGGCCATATTTCAACTTGTATTAATGTCCCGCCGCCGGCGGCAGGGTTGAACGGAGGGTGTATTTGATATTCTTGACGTTTGTTCTGTTTCGATATTGAAATAATAAGGTTGGGACATTTTATAGGTCTTTACTGTTTAAATAGATAGCTCTGTTCCAACTTGTACCTACTATGGTTTATTATAGTATAATCTATGTGACTTAAATTGACTTCAATGATAAATTTAAAGCTTTTTATGTTAAACAGGTTACTAGATCTGTGATCTGTTTCTCTTTCTAATTAATGTGTTCTTAATTAAATGCAAATAGAGTAATTTGTTTGTCATTTTTTATTTTATTTAAGTAAGGAATTTTAATTAATGGTGATGGGATTTATTCTAAATTATATTTTGAGTGTTAATTTAAAAAATATGTTAATAATATGTAGATTATGTAATTTTATAGAACGTATGGCAAATCATTATTTAAATGTGTGTGCAAAAATTTTAATGTATTTTTCTTCATTTAATAAATGTAAGAAATATTCAAATTCTGGTAAAATTAGCAGCAATATGTATTTTTAAATTAAAATATTAATAGTATGTGAGAACAGAAGTTTTTTTTAAAGAACATTTTATAATGGATTATTTATCTATCCACTGTTTGAAACTTGTAGTAAGAGAGGTACATGAAGTAACTATAAGGACGAATACGGGAGCATAAATTATCTCTTGATTTAGTGTCTATTGAAGCATTGACTAATAACCAGATGTAATAAAACCAACTATCAAGTATACAAGTTTTAAGAAAAATAGAACTCAAAAACAAGAACAAAAAGAAAACTTTGCAGGAAAATTTGCAAACAAATCTCTGATTAAAAACACTTCATTAATCCTAAACACATTTAAGTACCCCAAACGGTGATGATGACACTATTTATTTAAATAGTAGAAATCTTTGATAGAAGATTTATAGTTATCTGACGTAGACATATCGCCCAAAGATTAGATAAAAACTGTGTGTTAATGAGATTAAACGAGCGATTAGAAAACTTCCATATTAATTTGAATAGATAGAGGATAATTTATTAAAGATAAGTATTGCAGTAAAGATCAACATAGTGATGACCCCCACACTAATAATAGAATTCAACGTGAGTTTGCTTACGATATAATTTTATTGATACTTCTAATTGATAACACTTCTTATCACCACATCAGTTGAAGGACGTGAACTTCTGGACATTAGGTCTCCTCTAAGGTCCTACATTGTCCGCATCTATAGGATTCCCGCGACCTTCACCAGGTCATCAGTACCTATACTGTGTATTGTGATAGCAATACTAGACTAACAAGGGACAGTCCAGTATTTATTGAGGCTGGTTGTTTAATCTATTCATCGTCGTGGTCATCATCATCAATTTCTCTCGGATCAAAAATAGTGCTGTACAATATTTAATCTTCAGTTGGAGATACTGTTAGACTCCTGTCTCCTTTAAAAATATTATCAATCGACAATTGGCTCTATTAGTAAAAAAGTTATAATTTAAGTGAGACAGTCTCACGATTCAATTTGTTTGGCTCTAGTACACATTATACTGTGTCATGTATCATGATTACAGTCATTTGATTAAGAAATTACACAGAAGCTTACCTCGACAGATCGTAAGTAGTACGATGATATTTTATCTTTAATCTGGAGTCAGAAATATTATAAAAATAATCACTCGTTATGTTACTTAAGAAAGATTGGAAGTTGCTGCTTCTGATAATTAAAATGATTAAAGTCAACAGATATAAATGACTTATTATAAGGCTTTTAATATCAGTCTCGCTCTAACAGCTTATTATTACTGCCACTGTTGTTATAACTACTGTTTTCAAATAATTATGTTTTAGTATGTTAAATGTTTTGTTCTTGCTGTATTGGGTTGATGTTTGTGTGGATGTTTTTGTGGTTAAGTACCAGCCGGCTCTTTCGCGAAGAGCTCTGCCACTACTAAATGACTCTTAAATTCTTTAGATCCTCATTTATCAGTCTGCTCATCATTGGGTTCTTCAGAATCTTCAGACAACAGATTTTGCTTTTCAACTATTGTACAAACTCTTACTGAAAATCATGTTTTCCTTAAGGTGCGGTTAAACGAGCTAGTATTTTGACAATTTCTTGCTGCAATTGTATAGCCGTGAGTTGAGATCTAGTATCGTGCATCTCAGTAGTAGTACAATTGCCGCAATCTTGAAGTATAGCCCAATCAAATGATGGTACATGACAATAACTGCTGTACGATATAAATCTCAACTCACGGCATAATTGCAGCAAAAAATTGTCTAAAAACTAGCCCGTTTAACAGCACCTTTAGGTTGCAATTTGTTACCAGTATGTAACTTAAATCTCTGCCCACCCTGCAGGGAAACCGAGCCACACTCCGTAGGAGGAACACATTGATAAATCAACAACCGAACACATCTTATAAATAAATTAAACACAAATCACGTCCGAACGCCGGAGAAACTTACGATGATCGATACAAAGCTTAACACATGACAGTTACCATTAATAATGTTTACTTATGATTGATCGGTCCTACATCGATATAACTCGAATATAAATCGATAAAAATCGTTACAACTAGTCACGATAGCACATTCAAATTTTTAAGAATCACGAATGAAATTAACAGAAATATCAATTAATCATCCCATAGAAGCGATGAAGATTTTATATCGATGTTGCGTTTAGTCAATTTAAATCGATTATATCGGTATAAATAATAGCGATTAAATGGGCAGCGGTCGCTACGGGACCCTTTTTTCCATATAATTCATAACGCCATTAAAGATCTTGCTCTAATAATATGAAGTAAATTATGATGTCCGTTGTGGAGAGCCCATAAACTTATAGCTAGGGGTATCGAGCTGAAATTGCACATTGAATCACCAATTTTAACCCGACTGCGCCAGAAGGAGGGTTATGTTTTTATTATTAAGGTTTCGTATAAAAATGGTTTTCTCCCATCAAAATCTTCTGATTATACAGTTACCAATAGGTTTTGTTTTAAGATCTTTTAACGAACTAATCAAATAAACATAAGCTCTTATATGAATAGAAGTAACATTTTCTAAATTTCTTAAACCCCTTAAAAGCATAAAGATTTTGCAACAATAAAATAAAATCTAGCAACCCTACGCTTGTAATAAACAACTTTTGTGTGGAAGGCAGCTCCGGCCGATTCATAAATTTAGCGTCGCGCCGTTTTGTTTTATGTACGATATTATCTATGTGCACGCACCAAACTTGTCACGCTCCTGGCTAACACGTGTTCTGTAACACGTTGCAGAATGGGAGAAAATTATGTTCGTGAAATTATAGTTGTCCTGCTTGCAATGTTCTGTTCGGGTTGCACGTAGTAATGTCATGCACAGGTTTCCGATGATTTTCCGAAATATATGACAGATCTGTCATCAATTCATCATGGACAATTTACTAAAATGTTTTGCTAAACATCCTTATTAATAGCCGTGCCCAATAACCGATCTATCGGCTCTTTACGCTATTAGAGATAGATTTTTGACATTTCTTCTATAGAGCTTAATGTCAAAAATCTATCTCCAGTAGGGAAAAGAGCCGATGGATCAATTATTGGAAACGACCATTATACCACTGCAACTAACATTCGTAAAATAGTATGCTATCACCATAATAAAGTTGATTGTTCATCATCATAGGCGTATAGCAGTCCAGAGGCCCTAGACAAGTTACTTTTCTGTTAGCGTTAGCGTCAAACGCTACGGATAAAATGTATGGAAATGACATTTGTGAGTCACGTGACTTTTCCGCAGGTAATGTCATTGCCATACATTTTGTGCTTATCGTTTGGCGTGAACGCTAACAGAAAAGCAACTTGTCTAGAGCCTCAGTACTGGATATAGGCCTTTGCACGCTATTGAGCTTGATCCTCGGCCACTCTCATCCAACCATTACCAGCCACCCTGCGATGATTGTCATTCCACCTAGCTTAAATGTATCCTATACTACCTACGTTTGTCAATTCATGATCTACACTCAAGAACACTTCTGCCCCAACGGTCATCGACTTGACGGCTAATAAGGCCAGCCCATTGCCACTTCAGCTTGACTATCCTATGTCGATTGTTATGAGAGCACTATTGTATGTCTTTGCTCGAAACTCGTCCGCCAGAAATTAAATGGGGTTTAACATACCATTTTGCTTCTTCTGGTTTCAAACTTTTGTAACACTATTCTGAGCAGATTTTGTATGCAAACAAACTTAGTGACGGTTTCCGTAACGCGTTGCGCAACACAAAAACAAACAATGGAAGGAAGTCATCATCTTGTCTTCTTTTTATCACTTTATTATCACTTAATTCCCTTTTATAGCGCATCTTGTGTCAGTTCTTTCACATGTGCACATTAAAGCTATGTCACGTGTGACTTGACGAATAAAAGGCAAAACGTAAGTGCAACAGCAATCAACTATCCATTGCAAGTCAACAAGGAAACGGACTGTCATGTCTGCACATAATACGAACTGCTAGTACGATGTCTAACACAACATCTTTCGAACAAACACGCTACTGGAACGTGCTCCCATGCATTACGAATAGTCACTTGTTGATACCCATGTGAACCTTCACGTTACACTGCAAACTACACTACACCCAATAAATAACTCGTCATACGTAATTACACAAAAACCAAACAATCCATTACAAAGTAAGGAATTAACATAATCAGACACATTCGTCGAAATAATGTATGTAAAGGGATTTAATGAAACGTCCCCGAGCAAGCTTGGCGGGTCATGAAATAACTATCATTAAGACCGACACGATACGAACGATAATCATCGGCTTCGGAGCAAAAAGCCATAGCATCGACTCCGATGCAAATTGCATATGCCATAAATCAAGTGGTTAATCACCGTGCAGCGGTGTAGTACGTAATAATGAGATTACTTGAAAAAATTACAGTGCGCGCCCAACTCGAGATGAGAATGATAAAGTCTAGACGTTTACTATGCTGATGATACTTTTATTGCGAGTAATTGTTGACCGTTGCATGCAAATTTAATTGTTTTGCTTCTATGTGTGGAGTTCGATGTAGTTTTTTCCCAGAATTATGACTTTTATGGACGATTGATGTTATTATCAAAGTGGGATTGTTGTTTGAATAAAAATAAATAAAAGAAAAAGCCGAAATGACAATTAAATTTAATGGAAACACCACAATCGATAAATTATTATGCAAATTGACACACAAATACTCTGAAGACTGAGATAATCTGAATAGCCTCCAGTTTCGCAATCAAAAACAAATAAAAGATAAAAGACAAGAACTATTAAGAAGTAACAATCGTAAAACATGAACTTGACGCTATTGAAGTGAAACAAAACGCCAATCGTAAAGACTGTGAAGATGTAAGAGGCGATAATAAGATATCGAATGCGGCCAAAGAATTTATAGTCGAAGCTAAAAGAACGGTCGATGACGATAATTCACCGCATACAATAAAGAGCGCTATTGATCTTTCAGAAAGCGAATCGGCTCGTAACAGAACAAAACACGCTACCGCCGAATGTCGCATAAATCTTTATTATTGCGGCAACAAGCTTATAGTCAGTCGTTTCAGGTACTCAAACCGGATCCCAGCCAGTATAAACTCACGACTCCGAAGCATTTTTTCGCTCAATGAAATATGCCACATCGCCCCCGGCCCAGAGGAAGGAAACCCATAAATAAATAATAATACAACCATTTATATTACCAAAGGGTTTCGCCCGACGTGTCTATTATCATCTGAATTGTTTAAATATGATAATGTATCAAAATAACAGGCAGCCCGTTCGCGGTCGCGACTTCTGTTCCGACATTATCATAAAGATTCACTTAATAGACTGTTTCAAAATTATTATAGTGGTCTGACACTGCTTTACGGCCGGCAACATTACGGTGTTGACTTTTTGCTCGAATACATTAATTTGTGTATTGGACGGAAATTCCATGGGTTTAAATTACACAGATTTAGTTTCACGCGTTTAGATCGGCGATACAGCTCGTTAGATGTTTCTAACTACGCAACCGATAAAAAATTCTAATCGACAACCATTAAGGAAATAATCAGCGATCAACATTCATGATTCGGTCGTAACTCTTTTTGGCAGTAAAAAAAAGGCTTTTTAGACTGCAGCGTAATAACGGAACATGTAATCATATTCGCAGATCAAAATCAAATTTAATTATCACCATCCGGCTGCTCAGCCGTTTTAAAGCTCGCGGCCTACGTTTCTGTTTTAAAGATGGAGTATAAAAGGGGTAATAAAGTAACCCTAATAAACCCCGAAACGCACTGAGCTGCCTCGCAATAACCGTACGTAGACTAAACAAATGATTTTCTCGATAATAAAAACTTCACAATAAAAGCGTTCACGAAATGTCGGTCATTAAGTGTATTTACGCAGCGAAACGGATATAGGGGCCGTAAAAATGTAGAGCGGCTTATTGAGACGTTGGCAACGGTCTCGCGGCGAGATCCGACTTAATCTATGGCCTACACGCCTCGGCGGGCTAATTCGGGACATCGGACGGCACCCCGACGTAAGAAGATTAAACTTGGCTTAAAATTTTCTGACAAATTAAAATTTCAAGTCGAGAAACCGAGAACAATATTATCAAGATCGCATAAAGAACGTGCGTCCTTTGTATTCCATATTTACGAGCGTTGCGAAGGAAAAATCGTTTAGGTAAACACGAGGGCAATAAAAACAAGCGGGCGTGCAATTCGCATTCGTGAGCAACGAACGTGAACAGTATTTAAAACCACAATTTATTCAGTTACTTTATCGTTAACACATGAGTTTACACTAGCCGGTAGCGGCCAATTAAGTCGGTTGAAAGGCGAGGCAATAATAACTTTATATGGATTAACTGTGTCAGATGCATTTAGAGATATAACGCGGAGCGGTCTATCGCTTGCTGGCGGCGTGCCTGAGTCCGCTTCAAATGCATAAATTATTGCTCTCGGTGAAATTTCACTCAGGGTTGTACCGCCTTAGACAGCAATGGCAATTAATATATTTCTCGATAACAATGAAGATAAAAACGTCGTTGAGCCGTATCGAGCGGAAGGCGAACCGAGCTTAAAGCACAACGCAACAGAAACCCGTATTTATAGATCTATTGTTGTACACACAAGCGCTTTTTGTTGTTCGACTCCAAACACGAACTGATGCTATTGAAATCTGAATTGTTATTACATTCATAATTTATCACTCTATCGACCTTTGTATTTAAATGTCTAGAAACGAATTTCATGTGGACAAGTCGAGATTAATGCGGTCGGAACCCTCGACGAATTCATATTTTTCATTATGCGATGATTTGACACAAAACATGCTCGTCATCGCACTGTTTTCTATAAGGGTGTCGGTATAGAATTTGGAAGCATTAGACCAGATTTAGTTACCCAGTCTTTCAAATCTTTCCCGATGTAATTTAGAACTTTCTACATTGACTAAGTTCGATATATCTTCTATTTAATTAATGTTTATTTTAAAATACGAGTAATCATCGTGTTAATCGAGATTATGATCTGGCCGTCCCTCACGTTCAACGGTCGTAACTAAACGCATGGTACCAACAAGGCAATAAATTCGAAGCCAATCGCCTTATGATTTCCTGCGGCCAACAATGCGATAGTTTGTCAGTTCTAGGCGGTTGTTAGGGCGCGTGGGCGTGGAGGGGCCGTCATCAATCACGCTCCGTGACTCTTTCAACCTGCCGGCGAGGGGCGGGGGCGCGGGGCCGCGGGGCGCCCAGGGCTGCTACACACATAAATTATGCCCCGTTTTTGTCCGACTGTCGACTGGAGACAAAATTTGTTAGCGACACTGTTAATTAATTACACGTTTCCATCCTATTAAAGAATCAACAGACATTATTTAAATTTCATCATAATTTATTTGATGCATTTATCATTTGGATATAGAAATTTTGTTAATATTCAGTTGTAAAGTTTGGTGTTTTTTTAATGATGTTGAATAATTTATTACGGTGTGCAAAATTGCAGGGGACAGTAGAGTACGTACAGTTAGATTTTTAGGTAATTCAACTTGGTTATTTTAATAATAAATTTAACTAGTACGTATTTAAAATGTTAGACAAGAGGTTAAAATTATTCATCGTTTATCATTTATTTTACAAAGTTTTTCTAGATTCATTCATCTTCTTTATCATTTATTTGACTAAGTTTTCTCTAGATTTTCCTTTTAAATAAATACAAATCTTCGGCTAACCCTAGTAGTAAACAGACATACTTGATCATAGTCAGTGTCGGCACTGGCTGACGTTTTTATACAGCCTCTGTACGATGGATCGACACTGTCAGGTGCTTACGAAAAATTGCCTGCGCGTTTCGAGCCCTTCGCTGTATTTGTTGAAGGAACTAGATTACCTCTGACGATGCTACGAAGGAGACAAAGTAAAAGTGTTGTTTTCATGTATTTTTCTTTCCATTTCAAGACTTTTTATTTTGGTTACCTGAGAGAGATCAGAATTAATGATTTTTTTATTAGTATTGTTCAATTTATTTGAAGATGCTGTAACAATAACTCTATTATGACCATTCGTTTTTGTCGATGATACAAAAACGAATGGTCATAATAGAGTTATTGTTACAGCATTTTTGTATCATCGAGCCCTATAATTTTATCAGCTTTCAAAGCGATTAACTATTTCATTATCTACCACTAACTTATTACCACGCTAAGCGTAACAAAAGGAACGTCTTCCCCATCTACAAAAACGCGCAACTTACACAATCCCATTAAAGAAAAGCTTTAAGAAAAATTCAATACAAAACACGTTAAAGCTTCTTTTTATCCAAACACAATGAAAGATTAACAGGCCCGTCAAGGTGAGAGTAATGAAGTAAATAATGCGTTTGACAGCGAAGCAGGATCCGCAGTACATTCTATTGAATATTTTAAAAGAGCGCACCCGTTTTGGGAATTAAGGGCTAGAATTGGCGATACGGAAGAAGCAGCTTTACATAATAGATTTTTTAGTAATGCAAATAATGAATTTGAACTGGGCGAAGTTTGTATGCATTGATGACGTTGTACATAAATTAAAGTAGGTATTTGAAAGATCAAGATGCAAGATGAAGATCAATTTACGCACACTGAACGCACAGTAGGTAGAATTTAAAAATAAACCTCTTGTGATAAAAACAAAAAGTATCTACTTACAAATTCAAAAAGTTGGACGATAAATTTTGGTTAAGCAAGGGTAATAAAAATTTTCGCCGCAATATATAAAACGGAAAGACTAAACACATGAACGAGCGAACATCCTTTTAAAAAGGGGTGAACCGCACAATGCTCGTTGTTTCACTGTGGAAATTAAACATTTGATTTACTAGACACATCCGCAGACGACGTGACATCCCGTGGGAACGACCCTAAATTTATTCACATACATTTGCCTTTAAAAATGTTCAACAAGCATTTCGCATTACGAAACTGTCTGAATTATTGGCCACTGAATCTCGCAAGTCTTGTCAAAACATTTTATGCCACCTTTAACACTATATTTAAAATCTTAATTGGTATTTACGCGAGAATGTTTACCGCAAGCGTGGGTCGAGGAGCAAGCCATAAAACCACAGAATGTTTTCGACAACAAATTAAAACGATCCTTAATGATTCAGACGTTAATGATTCTGTCAAAATTCCAAATATGTCTTCTTAAAGAAACGATCCTATCGTGATCTCTGTCTGGCTATAAAATATTTTTATTTATTTCAATGGCGCTTTGTAAGATGTCAGATATAATGAATATATTACCAGTAGCACGGACGGGATATACTTTTTAAAAGGTAATTATTTAAAGAAACGATCTTCGTATAGTGATAAACAAGGCAGATAACAATACATCTCCGACAGCGTTCACGCATTCCGTATCCCCATCCATTACTGTTTCATCTTCAATAACACGTTTCTCTGAGGCACGGAGTACCCGTTGATTGTTTTTAGAAAAATCAACCTTATAGTCATGACCCTAAAGTTCAACAATCGATACAATTTCATCGGCTTTGTGTGTGCGCTAACTCTTTCATCTATCATAATCGTTCATGCTGAAAACAATCAAGATTGATTTTTTTCCCACTCTAAATCAGACTCTAGCGCTGTTGGTTTAGATGAAATTTTCGCTTGACGATGTTGAACTATATCTGTTGGTAGCTAACCACTGTCGGAGGCGGCGGCGGCGTAACGAAGGGACCCACGGATCGTGGAAAATGACAAATGACATCTGCCTACCGCCTGTCAAATAACGGACAGATAATAAATGACCCTGATTGTTTATCATCAAATATCGCATATATCATTATCGTGTACGCGCTAGGAGTGGGGGAGGGGGGAAGTATGATTAATACTGTTTGGTTTATTTTGAGACGGGCCCGTAATGCGAACACTTAGGGGGTGAGTTTTAGCGTTGTCATTGCGGGTTGATTACTTTAATGGCTATGGTGGTTATTAGATTTTTGTTGCACGTTTAATAGGAATTGATCATGATTAATTTACTAAAAGCTTAATTTATAATAAATTAAAAAGATAAATTATATTATCAATAATTTCTCTTCTATGCTGTATATTTTTTAATGAATTATATTTGACAGAAACAGATGTTTGCATACTCATCCAGCTAAGCCATAATTCATTAATACCATAAACAAATTTCCATATACCTACACTATATCAATGAAGCGGAACTGTCTCATGCAATTGTTTACTAACATGCTACCCAACATTTCCGTGACAGTACACATTGAGTACAACCAGCTCCTGCCCTGCCATCCATTCAAAAACCGGTCCTATTTCGATAGTCTTAAAGTTCCTATCAAGTTTACTGTCGAGTTGTTGGTCTGGACAGCTGGTTGTCAAGTGACACGGAGCAAAGCGTGAGTTGATTAATTCAGGCCTGACCTGCCTTCGATGTTTCTCGTGCCTTGGGAGTCGACGGGTAATGAATGGACGCATGTTCTGATAGACTTTAGATCGAAGTAGGATGGACGTTTAGATGTCTGGTTTGCAAACACGCTAAGATTGGGAAAGCAATTATTGTTGAAGGTTTGAAAGAGACTTTGTATGCTTGTAACTTTAGATTGAGTTCTGGTAGCAAAGTATTCAATGTTACCTAAGCTTGTTTTTATTTTTGGTAGTGGTGGTAACTTTTCAATATTTTATTTTGAATATAAATAATGGTTGATTTATTGCTGATGCATGATATTAATGAAAGTCTTGATAAAATCCAATAAATTATAGTTATGAATTAAGTACATACATGAATAATTTGAGGAGCAAAAAAAAAAAACAAATTAACAAATAGTTGATTAGAAAGCTACAATAAATCAAAAACGAGATTTTATAACCCAACCAAAAATTATTTTAAGCTATAAAAACAAATTAATAGTTCTATTTTAATAAGTCTAGAAACTAATCTCGGTGATAATTACCGAAGCGTTTGAAGCTCTTTCAAAAATCATGAACAGAACTCTCCCTGGCACCGGTAAATCATTTTTCATGAAAACCACCCCATAAGGCGATACGTCAAAATCAGTGTTCGCGTAAATTTCGCTCGACGCCGCACACCGCTCAAGGTAGCTCTAAGTTATTGACTCAGAGCTGGGGGAAAAGCGATTTTGAGATGGGAAATGTTTTATATGCTAAGAAACTTTGATTTGTATCATGACTTGGTTTGAATTTTTGACCAAGTCGACTCTTATTTTGGTAAGAATTTTAATAACTTGATTACATAATAAATCTTGAAAATAGACATCTTATTGTAGGTACACTAAAATCATTCTTACGGCAAAGTAGCGGGCTAGTTAAAACTTGTAAAATTCAAGCAGTCACGTCACGTAGAACTAAAAATGCACTAGATCATGAATAAATAAATAAAAATAAAACACTTCGTAGTTCATTACCCGTTACAAGGGAAAAAAATATATTACCTACTCAATCATACTTTGCTAACACCCCCAAAACAAACGGTCATTAACGTCACTTGAATCCACCTGTATAAATAATGAGCTAAGGTTAAAGGTCATGAGTCTAGTGCATGAGTAATAACAGGGAGACAACTATAATTTACCTTAATAACAACATTAAAGGTTGTAACCTCAATTGCCTTAATCGCCTGCCAGCAACATTGTTAATGACAAACATTATCAGATGTTACATAAGGAAGTTCAGCTTTATTCATTTTTTGTGTAGTATCTGGTAGATGAAAAACTTTATTATTATCGTCATTATCTATAGTAACTTCCAAAATATTTTTATTAGATACCTACTAGCTGTCCGCCCCCGTGGCTTTGCTCACGTATGCATCATAAATGTTCTTTTGGTATAATGTACCTTTCAAATGGTAAAAGATTTTTTCAAATAGCTGCAGTGGTTCTGGAGATGATCCTCCACGTATACACAAACTCACAAAATTCACCCTCTCTCTTTATCATATATATATACCATAGTTCCACCTCGAAATAAAAGTTTGGAAGTCATTGCCATCAAAGGCTCGGACACCGCGCAATAGATTAGCAAAGCTATAATTTGTTTGCATAACAGACAAACAGTCAATTAAATTGTTGGCGCAAGTCCTAATCTAATACTTGTTTAATACCATTTTATATTGCTTCAAGGTGATTGATATATCCACAAATATTAATATGAAAGTCATGTCCCACATCAGAAGTCTATAAATTGTACCAGAGCATTAATTTTCAGAACGGAACAGTAAGCTTGATAAATGAGTGTCGGAATTTCAAAGGGGGCACAATGGAGATCTGACCCGAGACTGATCGTTAATCAAAAACGTCTATGACGTCAAGGTAAAAGAGCAAGGAAATTTTTGGAGGTGGTAAGGATGTTGATGATAATGTTTTATTTTAAAATGTGTTTAATTATGATGTAGCTAGATTCAAGGCCAAAGAAAAGCAAAAAGAGTCCTGTACAAGCAATTATATAAAGTATCCTATAATCTAATTGTTGTACATTATTGCATTTTTTTTATACACTTTTTGATCCTTGCCTAATATTCATTATTAGGAGGAATTTCCTCCCATGAACGCTTCAATTGTGGAATTCCTGCCAAGATTTTCCCGGTAGACTACAGTATGGGATTCTTCAAGGAAGTAAAACATAGGTTTTTAAACACGCGTGTTTTTATCCATCATTGTTCCACTGTAAACAAGGGATAGCGCTTTTCGTGCTGTATAGTGCCATCCCTCTCTCACAGCGGAATAATGATGGCAATAACACGTCGTGGTACGGCCCCTGGTGTTTCATTGGCTACGGTAACCGCTTACCACTAAGCAGGCGTACGCCTGTTTGCTTTCATCGTGGTAAAAAACTAAATAATAAAAGACTCTTCCATAGGTTTTTCCCTCAGATCATAGAAACAAGGAGATGTGCCAAGGCGCTATGGAGCTTGATGCCTGATCTTGAGCAAATTGCTCATATTAAAAACGTACGCGCTGGCGACGAACCGAACACAATCGATGGTATAAATACAATGTTTTAGTTTAGTGCTAGTGTTGAGTGACGATTAACAGTGTTAGATTGAGGGTGTGCGGAATGTTCAATGCGTGGGAGATCTTTTTATTCACAAGGAGCGCTTAATTATGCACGTAATTGTGTCGAAAATGTACTAAAAGTGGCATCAGTTGTTTCCGTACTAATTTGCTATGATGGTATATCTCCTTGTTTCTATGATCTGAGGTTTTTCCTATATCATTGCGTCTATAAAAAGAACTTTCTACATTATGTTGTCAAAAGACAACATTGCTTATACATATTTCCTTATCCACTCTTACAAATTCTAAGTCATCTTTTGCACATATTATATTTTCACCTCCTAAAGCTATAAATAGGATCAGTTCTACCCTCCATGACGAACCGATCACTGTCAAGTCTAATGCGATTAGTATTACTGCAAGCGACGTTCGGTACTACGCGATAATGACTCGGAAGTTTCTTTGAATTATGTGTCAAAATAAGATGTCGAGTTTGATGTATGATGCGTTAGGGTCATGGAATTATTGGTTTTGATTCAATCTGACAGATTCTTGTAACGAAATGTGATGTTTCATTTATAGAAACGATACTTTTCTAAAGATCTTGGTTTTTGTTTCTGAATCAAACTAGAAGAATGCTTTTAATAGTTAAGTAGTAGAAATGATTAAGAATGATTATAATAATCTTCGTTTGATTGAAAGTATTTAAAATGCTCACGATAGAGTGCTACTAACAGAAAGCTTGACTTCTAACCATTTCATAAACGATCTCATTAATACTCAATACCAACGTATTTGATCGCTTAACCACACAAACTCATTTCGAACTGATACTCAAATGCAAATTTAGCCTTTCAAACACAGACCATCAATCCTCAAAGGCATCCGATACAGTCGAAAGCAACTCCAATATCGATCATTCGAATCGTGAAACTCCAATTGATAGTATTGACTTTTTACGATCGAAATAGAGTTCTCTTTTATTTATCGATGCCGAAGTTTCCTAGAAAATCGTTGTTACACAGCAAACAGGATGCGGGGCGAATAAAGTCGGACCGGATACGAAAATCTCTCCATCGACAAATTTATGCAGTTGTAAAGGCAGATTTATACTTGAAGAGGCGACGTGTGAAGCCATAGAGACTCACAGATATGTTAGTGAGCAAACTAACTTCAAACGCATCGTGAATTTCATGACAAATTGTTGTCTGCGTGAAGTTTATGTGTCGTGTGTTTTATTCAGCGAAATGTTTGTCTAACTGGACTTGGATTTATGGTCTAACTTCTTGGAAGATTATTGTTTTTACTGTTGTATTCTTAGTTCTCTTTTTGTTGCACTAGAGTTATTATGACAGTATGTTGTATTTTCATGTTCTTCAGTTGCATTCTATTATAATTTATGACGTTTGACATAAGTTCTATCCACAACAATATCTATATTTTCATAGGTCTGTTCCAAAAATTGGTTATTGTGTATTTTTATTACTTTTATTTTCACTAATTCAAGTGTCATTTGAGAAACATTTTCTCAAGTAGAATTTTACTTTAGGAAAAATATTTATGTAACGTCATTTTTCAAAATATTTGGTATCAAAAATAAAAATTGGTAGAGCATCCCAAACTTTACCGTCCGTGTGTCACAAAACGATTTCCATGTCTAATAACGCGTGGAGCTCTCTTTATGTTACGTTGAAAAATTTATTGCAAAGAAAAAAGTGACATCAAAGAAACACTGTCATGTTGGCTATAAATGTAAAGCCGGGTAATAGTTTATTCTCGCTTATTTACAAATCATCAAAACTGTTCATGTGTACAATAAATTCACGGAATTAAAACTATCTGATGAAATTATCAAGGAAACGGTTGACGTAGAAGTGATTCCAACGGTAATTTACAATGTTTCTATCTGGGCGGTAATTGTGGGTAGAATCGTTGCTTGCTTAAATATATTACATGGATATTTATGATATGAAATATTCTTTTAAATGATTGTGCATAGTATTCGAGCAGAAAATCAATTTAATTTTTGAAAAATTTGTTGCGTTTGCGCCGGAAACTTTGTTTCAAAGCAATGACGGTTTTCTTTAGTTGAAAAAACACATTATATTATAACTTATTATTATTTCTATTGCTTCCGTGGGTTCATTCAAATTATGTTTGTGTCTTTTGTCATAAACTTACGCCTCCCCCACATCCCGTTCTCTTTTTAAACACGTTTCACAGTTCGTTTTAAATAACTTATACCGCTTCCATCATTTATCAAGTCATTTAGCTCTTCAAAAACACTGCAATTAAAAAAAATACGAAAGCTCAAACTACAAATTGATGAAAAAATAAATAAAAAACACGGAAACTCCATGACAGACGATTCACTTGTTTGTTTCATTCGACATCTCTTTGAAGAGTTCCAACTGAAATTATGAAACGAATAATTCAGTAAATTTTTCAGTGATTCATGATATTTTGTACAAAATCCACGTTCGAATAAAATAAATATCAAAGTGAGGACGACTTTGTTGTTTTTTATGCGAGTCATGACTTTGTGGAGTTGATTAAATAAATAAATGTATGAGTTTTTGTGAAGTGGTGGCTAGTTATAATATTTGGGAAGCAAATGAGGTGGATTTAACAATTATGTGTTAATTCTCACTGAAGTGTGAGAACACTGTTGCTGTGTTCTTAATGAGACGAAAGTGTTTTAATTAAAGACTTGTGTCAAAAAATTTACATTATCAAGTAGAAATACGATATCAACTTCAAGGTGAGGTTTCTTAGTTTACAAACCAAGCTGTTCAGGTGATGATGATTTTAGATAACTAATTTGTACTTCTGATTTCTTCACCAATTTTTCCTTCACGTATCAGTGATACGCTCATCAAGCAAAAATAATAATAATAACTAGCTAACTATAACTAACAGGTGCATTTAATAACCAGGTTTTACAGTAACATTATGCAATTTTGTATTCTCTATTCACATTTATTATTTCTGCATGATAAAATAATAAATTGTTCTAGTTTGTTGGATCGAATTATCAAAATGATATTTAAAGTCTTGCAAATTCACGGCAAAATCCATTCTCCTAGCAATTTAATATACATAATGCCTTTATAGTATTCTGATTTCTATCGTTTCAAATTAAATGTAGGTATACTTTCGTCCATATATTACAACTTTCTCCAAATATAGGGTGAGACAACCATTACTTCGGCTCAGAATTAATGTTATGAGTACCTATTAATTTTTAATTAATTCTCTTAATTTGTTTTTGACATTTACAACGTAAATTATAGCGGATTTGAATTGATTTTGGCTTGTTCAACATTTCCTGTTACATCGTCTGCTTTGGCTACTGGTAATAAAGGTCGTTAATAAGCTTTCTTAACTCCTTCGGTTAGCATAAATTATGACTATTATATCAGTCACGTATTATCTTATCTTATATATATTACTTAAGTCTTAACTTTCTATTTTTGCTTTCCTGACCTACAACGTCAAGTCTGTGCCAAACAAATTTAAATTCAACCAAGAAATCAATCAATTATTATATATTATTAATACAAAAAACAATTATTATAGACTCATCCAACCAAAAATAAACAAAGCCAATCACAGGTGAACTCACCCTAAACAAAAAATCACCGAACACAGAAACAAAGCAATTATTAAAATGTATGTAAACATTCGGATGCAAATTGCACTCCATTAGCAACGAAGAAAAATTAATATTTTGATTTCAAACAAAAAACATAATCAAATATTAAGAATAGACTCGAATTCGGTAAGTCATTAAATTCTTCTATTCCGATGGAGTCGCTGTGAATTTGTTTTGTGAAAACAATGGAAGAGTTTGAATAAATATTTGCAGCTAGTCTTATTGAGAGCACTGGAAAGGGGTTTATCGATAATTCTATAGTTCTTTGTATTTATTTTCTTTACCGAATTATAATCCGTCTAGGACCCGGACGTCCGACCGTCCGACCGTCTAGGACGGATTATAATTCGGCAAAGAAATAGAATTAGATATTGGCAATATTCAAATTGCATTTCATTATCTTTCTTATGAGCTTTGAGCAGGATACTTGCACTTTAATCGAGTAACACAATTTCTATCACCATTTTATTGTGACAGTTTAACAACATCCATTGCGCGTTAAGTTTGTAATCGAGAACACGGATTAAAAACATACGGCGCAATGGATGTCAACGGGAAGGAGTAACATACAAAAACTTTCGCATTTATAATTTTAGTGTGATTATTTCATTAGTATGCTGACCTATTTACCTTGGTTTTCATCAATTGCTTTCCAAACTTCACATTATGACTCCACAAGATTACTTAATCAATATGGTTTATACCTCAGATCATAGAAACAAAGGAGATGTGCCAAGGCGCTATTAAGCTTGACACTTTAGTATGGTCACATTAACCATAATATACTTACATTCATGCTGGCGACAAACCGAACGCGATCGATGATATAAATACAGTGTTTTAGTTTAGTGCTAGTGCTGAGTGACAAATAACAGTGTTAGATTGAAGGTGTGCGGAATTTTTGATATGCGGGAGATCTTTGTATTCACAAGGAGCGCTTGTAATTGTGTCGCAAACTGTTATAAAAGTGGCGACAGTGGTTCTTGTACTAATTTGCTATACTGGCAAACTCCTTTTTTCTGTGATCTGCGGCTTATACCGACGCCGTAGGCTAATACTAGTCCTTCTGAGAATCCAACTGTACCTACTTGATAATATCGCTTGAGCTTTGAAGTCCTAACATTATAAATGACTGCTCACTCTGTAATTTGGTCTGAACCTAGTCTGTAATCAAAGGTTACTCGAACATGTTCATTTATTATTTAGCAACTTCTTGTATGTCATTAGCTTCGTAATTATTAGTATACCTACTTATGGCTTTATACATAATTGGCTACTACTTTGCGTATTAGAAATTCAATAGTAAGCCTTGAATCGTTGATATTGGATGTTATTTCTAAATTACTGAGCTTATAAATTGTAGCGATTCTTAGTGGTGTTAATTTAGATGTAAATGGTGGTAATGAATCTTCATTAGGGGAATTTAAACCATGAGTTTTATTAAGCAACATTCTAGCATTTCTCAAAAAAAACAACCCAGCCTCGCACAGGATATTTTTTTTTTCAAATCAGAGTTTCTCATGGATAACGCGTATTTAAATAAACTTGGAAAGTAAAACATTACCTAAATACAAAAAAAAAATTGCCTCGCTTAAAGTTATAGGTAAGATATTTGTTAATAGATGCCTACTATAAAAATTACTAACCTAAAATCTAATTTTTAACACACAAATCCAAGTGTCTTTTTGAAAACTACGAGAATCTACAAAACCTTGCTCACCCCATAACACAAAGAGCGAGATACACAAAATTGAACAGCCGCCACTCCGGCGCATAATGTGCACTAACCACACATAATGCTAGGGTTCGCTGCTTTGCCCGCACTAATCACGGCTATAATGAAACTTGATTGTACCTCGGGAGGTATTAACAGGGCACATATAATTTTTAAGATGATGATGCCTTGCGGTTATGGTGTAGGTAGAGGTTGAATGAGTGGAGCAATGTCATCTGCTGTTTTGTTTTTTGTGGAATGGAAAAATATGATGAAGAATATTAACTAAATAAATAAATAAATAAATAAATTCTTTATTATCATAAAAGAGTGAACAATAACACAATAAAAATAATGCACTGTAGACTATGTTACCTTACAATTATTTAGTGTATATTGAACTCTGGTACCCAAAGTAAGATCTAACTTGTGTTATGGGTACCAGCGCCCTCACAATAATTACACAATTTGATATGGACCTACATAAGTTACAGGAGAATGGCGGATGCGGTAGTGCGGTTTATGTTTGTTACATTGTGCTATGTCACGTAAAAAACGAAAAGAAAAAGTAAAAATAAAATAAAAATAGATAAATTGGATTGAACTGGATTGGCTTTTGGATTATCATGGTCAAAGTCAATCAGTGAGGATAACTCGCTGATTTTACGCGCACAGAAAATAATCATAATGACAGTATTTTGACTAACTTCGATGTTTAAATTAAGTTGCACTGAGATTTTACTTCTTTTCTTTTTGCTCAGCTCCTAAGGGTCATAGCGTAATGTTAAATGGCCTATACTATTTCTCATAAATTTGGCTATCATATACAAAAAGACTTTTTCAAATCCGACTGATAGTTAATAGATTAGCGCGTTCAAACAAACAAATAAGCTCTTCAATTTCTTATATTAGTATAGATTGTGTTGTTTGTTTTCCGTCTTTAACGTGGACGAAGTCATGAGCACAGCTAGTGAGTAATATTTATTTAATATTGTATCGTAATCTATGATGCGACGTTAACTTTTCAATGTAAAGAGGAAATAATAACATAGCTACTCATCATTAAGTAAGCATTTATAAATCTTGTAAGTTTTTATTTGTTTGTTATTGAACATTAGTTAATTAATTTAAGTTTTTCTGGTCATCAATCAAATGTTTTATATTCACTTGTGTTATTCGGAAACACGGATATTTTTTTTTTCTCGACAGGCCTCTTTATTAGTATCTCTCAATGATTTTATAATAGTAATTTTAAAAGGTTTTATATTCTCCTTATCTATGATGGATACAGTAATTGCCATCATGTGTTACCTATAGGTAAACCAGAATCTCATGGCATAAAAAAATAAAAAAAATATAACGATTTTGGCAATACTAGACACTTTTCAAATAAAGTACGAGTTGTGTAAAATTTTGAAAATTTCTAGTGCCAGCTAAAACTTTTTTATCCATTCACCCCGGTGCTGGTAGCAACAAATTTTAATCTCTACTTTTGCTAGTTATGTTTTCATAAATAATTACGAAAATATTTTTTGACTGTCAAATCTTATCAGCCGTTTCAACCATAGAGAAACAAAATATGTCGGTATGCAATATATCTCCATTAAAACAAATCACGATTATCCATTAGGCATCAGCTAAAGAAATACTCGATTTCCATTATCCCAAAGTCAATTTAATAGTTAATTACTACTGCCTATCGACGTAATACGACGCACATGATCAGGTAATTACTCAACGCGCCTCCACCAATTACATCACATTTGTACTCGGATAGCCTCAATAAATCTCAAGATAATAACCATACCGATAGATTGTAAACATCCGATGAATCGATTCTAAATTTCTAAGTAACGATTCTTCGTGAATAGATCGCCGTGAATTATGTTATGACGTTCCATTTTCGAATTTTTGTGTTTTTTTTTAATGCATCGTGGATTTGAATTAGGATGATGTTCGATTTAGAAATTCAGCTTTTATTTTTAATCGATTCTGTTTTACGATTGTACAACGATTCTTAGATGAGGTTTATGTTAAAATAATTACTTGTTCATGTATTAATTAACGTCTGTATTTATTGACGGTAATAATTCAACGTTTTTATGTTAGAGACGGCGTTTATTGCCGCTTAATTAATGAATGTTATATTCTTGGCAATTTAAATAGACGCTGTGATTGTGTATAATGATGTTTATTAAATAAATTATCGTGTCCATCCGTCTATTACAATCTATTAATCAGTGACTTTTCAATGACAAGACAAGATATGTTCCTAAAATGACTCACAATCGAAAGGTTTGTCAAAGTTTCAATTGCCATAAAAATAACAATCTATGCTAATATTGCTATTCTATATAGGCAAAGTTTGTCTGTATGTAAGAGGTTATCTCCGGAACTACTGATCCGATTCTGAATATTGTTTCAATAATAGGAAGCTAAATTAACCCTTAGTGCATTGTTTCATTGCTAAAAAGGGATGACGATATTCGCCCTCTATAGCCTCTCTCTCTCTCTCTCTCTCTCACATTGGAGCAATGATGCAATTACTATCCGTGCGCGATAAAAAATAGGATCAAAAATGGCGTCGCCTATTTACAACTCGCTCGCAACCTGGGCCCCAATTCTGCTATTGCAATTGTGTATGAGTGGTGTCATAATGACACCATAACGGTCAAATCCTAAGCGCTCATTGGCTTAGAGTGTCTGTTTCGTCAGTGGTCAAAACGATGTCATTGAGAGACCATTCTGACACGATTATCACAATTGCATTAGCAGACTTGGGCCCCTGGTGGGTGTGAGTGTAGAGGTTCACTATTAGTTCGCATAAAATTTTATGTCATAATTTATAATGGCATACTTTTACTTACCCTAGTGATCGTTACGCATAATATTAACCCTAGATTACTAACCTTCGTCGAATCGACGACGCGGATTTAAAAATAATTGTAAATAATATTTCTTTTTAAAACCACATTTTTAAAACGGACTAAAAGGTATAAAATAATTTCTGATGAAATAAAAACGTGGAGCGCATGCAATAGATAATAGTCAGAAGCTTAATCCGATGACAGACAGACAAGAAACGTGGTAACGTGGTAAAAAAGACATGCTGTGCTGACCACAAATAAAGGGCGTGCTAATACCAACTAACACAATTATTTGTGATGTTGATGATCCCTAATCTAAATAAATATCAACCCTGATTTGTCCCTATCTCCAACAAATAAGCATCATATTTCAATTTCTTTCAGACATCCCATAAAATAAGTAAATTCAAAGCATTAGACATTTCAATTGACCTTTTCATCGGCAAACCTAAATATTTATCAAACAAGGTTAGAACAACCATAAATATCTTTACGACATCTAATAAAAGTCAATAGGCAGAGGTCCCCAATTTATCAACATGAAACATTCACCGCTGTCAGTTTTAAAGAATAATTAATAATGGTAATTATTGGGCCGTGAGTCTGTTGGGATTATTAAATTACAGTAGACACGATTTAAAATTTATATTGATGTCATACAGGGTGTCACGATAAGGGTATATCAATACAAACGGGGTGAAGAGTGTATCTGGTTAACAATCTCTACAGCTCAAAATAAATTACTTTGGAAATGTACATTTTTTTTTGTATTTCTACAGTTTATTAAATTTAAATCATAACAAACGTGTTACCGCACTACGAGGGTCATTATCCTGTCCTGTTTACTCTGTTTGATACGTATTAACTAGTAATAAGAGATACTCTGTGCGCCTGGTACCAACGCGCGTGCCGCATCACATGCCCTTCGGACAGGAATAAACAAACCGACAATCATACCTATCAACCTATGTTTTCCGATTCCTGCGCGCCTAGTACACGCGGAGCCACGCTCTGCCCAGCCGCAGCCGACGGACCGTGCGGCGGGCGGTGGGCGGCGGGATCAAATGAACTGACTAATGTTTATTCCGTCCCGTGAAACTTGCTTCATCAGTCCAAAGCACTTTAATACCTAATTCTGCCGAAGCTTCTGTCTAACTAACGTACCACTCACAAAAGCCACGCGTTCCAAAAAATCTGCCAGCGTAAGCTCCTGAGTGGGGCAGAAGTGGTATGGACGTTGGTGGTCTTAGCGCAGCACTTGCCATGCCTCCATGGTTCGCAGCACCCATCACTAATGCAGCTCGACGTGTGCTACTGCGTGGATTACGTGTAAAATGATCTGGTACAGCGTCTTCAAATTCAGGATCCCTCCTGCTTGGCCGACCTTCCGATACATTCATGGAAAGAACAGGTCGCGTACAGACCTTGTACCATCAGGCTGAAACATGCTCTCGATGGTCGCTGCTGAAGTGCCGACGCTCAGCAACTGGTCTTCCGTCGATGAATCGCTGACGATACAGCTCTCGGGCAGCTTGCAGATTACCATCCGTTGCTCCAATACACACCAGCATTTCGTAATTTCGCTATTAGTTAAACTTGACGTAATTTTTACGACAATTTTATTGACAACGATCACAATCACAATCACAACTTCGCACAGAAACGCATAGAGAGCGACTGAAGCACAAGTACGTCAACACGAAGACTAACAGTCTGATATCCTAGTAATAAGGTAACTGTCCCAGTTGGTTTCGTAATAGGTAATTAAAAATTTCAAGAATAAAAAACTCTGACCGACTAACACCAAACACATCATATTATGTAGTAGGTACTTCAAGTCTCCGAGATACTAGCTGTGAACCACGACTGTCGACTCATTTAATAAACTCCTCTCTTCCCTAGCTCATTTTTCAGAGCTGCCGCGTTGATAAACAAAACCGATAGGTGTCCACTTGTAAGTTGTAATTGTTTATTTAAGATTTATTATGTGATACACAAGTATCTACGTCAGTTGGGTATTGTATTGGAGGCGGAAATAAAAAAAGGCTTTGAGCATAAAACATCCCGCGTTTTGCTTAGGTCAGATATCGAACTCAAAAATAACGTCACAATAATCAGAAAAAAATGCGACGTGCTTGCAACTAGCTGATTGACCCTAAATACCATTGTATGTTTATTTACCTTTGATATCTGATCCATGTCTGCTATGTTTATGTAACATTATCCAAATTAGGGTTTCGTAAAGTTATTATTGTGCACCAACGCTCGCTGTCAGGACAACTTCCGTCACTCATGAAGTCCTAGTAGATACTTTTAACAACTTCTTTTGAATAAGTAGTTGGATACATTCGCGGCCTATTAAAATGCACGGATAATTAATTATTTTTAGTACCTGCCTACGATTGTGTTGTTCAAACAAATAATTACTACAGACGCGACACGTATTGTAAAACTGTGCTTCAGACTCTGGCCCACGAACAAAAGTAAACAAAGTGTGTTTAACTTCATACTTTATTTGTTTTTTTAACGTTACAGCGGTGACATTATGGCAAAACTACAAATACTACAATCAATGTAATCTTAATAATAAAATAAAATTACGTGCAGAACCCTTTGCCATTGTTTGTACTAAGAGACGTGGTTATGAAAGATTTAAAGTAAACAGTACCAGGAGTAAATTGAAGAAATAGGATATGTTTCATTGAAGAATAGTTTATTGACCCTGATCAGCTGACTTGGTGCTAGTGATGTGTAGAATTCAATTAGAAAAAAATATTTTTAAGTTCAATGTATCATAACTTCATAATTTTGTAGGAAAAGGTATTAAAAAAATGTTGCCATGTAGTTTGTTATCACCTAGAGAGTCCGTGAATTTGATATTGTTATACCCTTTCGGTTACATCCTGTATAATACATATTGTATTTCCCTATAGGCGTAGAGATTTGTAGCGGTAATTCGTAATAATTATTAAATTGACGAGCCGTTCAAAAATAGAATTCCTATACATATTATTAGAAAAAAAACATTAGAGGTTGCAGATTTATAAGAAAAAACAGTGTCGACAAGACAATTGGATACCTATTGGTACTAAAAATTGGTTGACTGCTCAAAAATGACCAAAATTAGCCAAGTTACTAAAATTACTGACTGACTATGGCTAATTTGTCTACCAGAGCGTCAAGTATTTTTGTAACCTACATGAATACCCCGTTTTCTAAGATGGTGTGGCATGCACACATACATTATCTCTCTCTAAAAAAGCACGTCAGAAAAAGACATACAAAACAATATATTTTATTTATCTAAGTTCTTACATGCACTTATTTATAGCCCAGAATTAAGTTGCAGAATAAATTTATTCTAAAAAAACACTTATTATTGTTTGTAATCACAATAGTTGCTCTTAACTTTTTAATTCCCAGGCAATTAAAATCATAAACGAGAGCAATATAAAAGTAAGATTACAACAAGTCTTGTAATGAATGCTCAATAAATTGAGAGCAATCAGAGTGTAACGACAAGTGTGGAGTAATAATATAAAAACGCCGCCGGCGCAAGTTTTGATATTAAGTTTAATATACTACGTGGTAGCAGGGCTGTCAATTAAGAGAACAGTGACATAATATCGGTATCGCTACTTAAAAAAATAATTAACAGTAGTATGACAGCAAGGTGAAATCAGAATTTTGGCGTAGCCTCAATGGAAAGATATACATATTTTAGGCTTCATTCTAATTTTCTTGATTAAATACTTAGTACATATTTACGCTAATGAATTTTTGTTTACTAATATGACAGGTAGTTACACAATATGACAATATGTCTTAAAACTTAAGTAAAACCTAAGACGATCAAGAAAATGATGTCCCTTTGAGTCTCCGTTTCAGTGGTGTGCCTAGAGGGCAAGCCTGACATTTTATCAGTTTTAGAGAGTATTTATGATAATTTATGCGAGTTAATGTCGTTATTAAAGCACATTTTTAGGGTTCCGTAGTAAAACTAGGAACCCTTACAGTTTCGTCATGTCTGTCTGTCTGTCTGTCTGTCCGTCCGTATGTCACAGCCATTTATTTTCGAAACTTTAAGAACTATACTGTTGAAACTTGGTAAGTAGATGTATTCTGTGAACCGCATTAGGATTTTCACACAAAAATAAAAAAAAAACAATAAATTTTTGGGGTTCCCCATACTTATAGAACTGAAACTCAAAAAATTATCTAACCCATACGTGTGGGGGGTATCTATGGGTAGGTCTTCAAAAATGATATTGAGGTTTCTAATATATTTTTTTTCTAAACTGAATAGTTTGCGCGAGAGACACTTCCAAAGTGGTAAAATGTGTAACTTCTAAAATAAGAGAATGATAAACCTAAAAAAAATATATGATGTACCTACATTGACAGCAGTGATAGCCCAGTGGTTTAACCATGTGCCTCCCACGGCGAATGGTTCAAGTTCGATCCCGAGGCACGCACCGCTGACTTTTCGAAGTCATGTGCGTATTAGAAATTAATTATCACTTGCTTTAACGGTGAAGGAAAACATCGTGAAGAAACCGGCATGCCCTAGAACCAAAAAATTCAAAGACATGTGACGTCCACCAACCCGCACTGGGCCCGCGTGGTGGACTACGGCCCACTCCCTCTCACAGAGAGGACGCCTGTGTCCCAGCAGTGGGAACATTATAGGCCGATTATGCTACATTACCTTGTAAACTTTCACCGAAAATTGGTTTGAACGAGACCAAGCAAGTAGTTTTTTCAAAATCATCACAATTCCTTCAAAAACAAAGTATGTTATGCGGTCCGGTTTCTTTTACCTTATACGTCCAAAACTGATACGGAACCCTCGGTGCGCGAGTACGACTCGCACTTGGCCGGTTTTATTTACATTTCAAATCACTCACATTCACGAAATATGAACAAAAATACTTTCGAAAACGAAAAAACTGCGTCGGGCTTCCCTCATCTAGACTCGCCACTGCTCCGGATTAGCTATATTTATCAGATAAATTAAAAAATGGAACAGATTTTTTTTTTAAATATCTGTCAACAGGACACCAGAGATGGTGAAAGTGACCGTTTAGGGCTCTTTCAATTTAGACATTTGGTGTCGGACTGCTGCCGTGCAAACGTCGGAGATTGCGCAGGGGGTCGTCAAGTTCTTGATAGGTCAAATCCTATCTGCTGCGGTGCGAGTGTCGTACAAATCAACTATTCCTCCTGCAAGGCTGTAGCGCCGCAGTCCGACAACAAACGCCTAAATTGAAAGAGCCCTACGTGTATCTACAATTTTTCACGTCTGCCAACCCTACATAAATTAATGGCTTCGGCTTGATACCGAGGAACATATCGCCGGTTATAATTATTAGTTTACGGCGTAAAATTAAGGGCACCGAGTTTATTGGCGCACAAACTACTGTTTCACGTTTATCGCGTGTAGTAGCGTGTTATATTTGTTAATTAGGCAGCTGTATACTCACGGTGTTCTTGTAATAAGGGCTGGGTAGAATTGAGATATTTTTTTTATTTTGTTTGTTCTTGATTGCCAGCATCTGCTGTGCTAAATGTATTGGTTTTCACAAAGCAACAGTCTTATTTTACAAATTAGGTAATCTAGTATAGCGAATGTTCAAAATCTGACTTCCTTGCTCTATCAGTTTACTATACATTTATTATACAAAAAAAATCAACATTTTCATACGAATTTGAATTTTCTGGGCCCGCGTGGTTGACTACGGCCCGCTCCCTCTCACAGAGGAGGCATGTGTCCCAGCAGTGGGAACATTATGTGCCGATTATGTTTATGCTTATGCAGATTGACCAGATCGGCTGTCAAGCTGTGTCGTTCGGTCGCATCTTAAATCATTCTTACTCTTTTTTAACCGACTTCCAAAAAGGACGAGGTTCTGCATTCGGTTGGTTTTTTTTTTTTTTTTTTTTTTTCATGTCTGTACACCGATTACTCCGTGATCTCTGAGCCGATTTACGTGATTCTTTTTTCATACGGTAGAAGAACCTCGCGCGGTGGTCCCATTTAAATTTTATTAACTTTGATTGAGTAGATTTTTAACCATGTGTAATACTTAAACGATATTTTTGGTGTATCTCGATGACATCATGACAATGATGAAAAAGTGATATTGTGTAAGTACATGAATTCCTGAACGCAATCGATCTCGATATTATACATACATAACATCACGCCGGTATTTCCCGCAAGGTTAGACAGAGGTGTATAGTACACACAATTTTTTTATGCTTGAGTCGCATTTGATAGAAGGCTAGGGAGCGAGCCTATTGCTATTATAAACTGAAACAAACACTGTTTTTAGGGTTCTGTACCAAAATGGTAAAAAAGGAACCCTTATGATGCGACTGTCTGTCTGTCTGTCTGTCACACCTGCTTATATCAGCAACTACTAATGCTATCGACTCGAAATTTGGAACATTTATAAAAAATGCTTGCCAAACTTTATTGAAAATAAAAAAAAGTCATAAAATGTTTTTATTTTCATTGCAAAAGGGGCCGGAGTGGGGGTCCGAAATTTCAAAGTGGGTTACTAGGTCAAGTGACATATCATATGAAAGGGCTAGATCTGCACATTTCAAAATATATTTTCATTTTATTTTATGTCTCACTTTTTTCGACATATGATGAAAAATGTCTGAAAAAATACCATTCCCCCCCCCTAATCTCCGAAGTTTGCAGAGCGAAAAATCTGAAATAATTAGAGTTGATAGGAATTGACCCAAATATTGCACCAAAAATAAAACGATGTTCCTAACTAGTGCAGTTTTTTTTAAATCATCATAATTCCTTCACAAACAAACTTAGTTATGCGGTCCGGTTTTTTTCACTTTATACGTCCAAAACCGATACGGAACCCTCGGTGTGCGAGTACGACTCGCACTTGGCCGGTTTTTTGTTTACTGAAACGCTCTTATCCACCAACATCTATGAATATAAGTACCTATTTAAATTCGTGGAAGTAATCGATCTCGGTAAAAGTAGGTACATACAAAATGTGTAGCAAAGGCAGTACATAAATGATTTTATGATACTTTATTGTAATTATTAACAACAATAAAATGGTTACACAGGTTACACTACACTAAAAAGATAAAAATAAAAACAGGTTTAAAAAATACCGACTTCCAAAAACTACACTAAAAACTATGAAATAAAAAAACAGGTTTTAAAAAAACCGACTTCCAAAAACTACACTAAAAACTATGAAATAAAAAGTTTAAACTTCCATAATTAAAAATCTAAATGTATATTGAAGTCGGCGGGGCCTAGCATGAAAATAAGCAAAATTGCAGATTAACAAGGAATAAACGGAAATCTTAATTTCCACGTGCTCACACTGCGCACACCCTTCCTGTTTAAAGACTGAGAGGCAAAAACCTGAAGAGGCCCCGGCTTCAATTAAAACTTTTTATTTCATAGTTTTTAGTGTAGTTTTTGGAAGTCGGTTTTTTTAAAACCTGTTTTTTTACAGGTTGCGTTCGACAATACGCGCAGAGTATGTTACCGTTGTTGGCAGAGGGTTACGCGTGCAGTTATACCAAGAAATCCAAAGGTACAAAACGCATCGGATGATCAAGATGCACAGCAAAATTCAGTACTATACGTATCCGAATATATGAGAGCACCTAATACACCTAGGCATTGTATTTTCAACATATGCCAGAATAAAACCTATCGCAGAATACCCAAAACGATAAAAGTGCGCATGCTGTATGAGCACAGTCTTTATATTCCGACGGCTGCTCGAGTTTGTGAAGAGCATTTGGAAGGGAATGTCTGGGACACATTGCTTCAATTTTGCAATGTTTCTCATGAGTTTACTGCTGAACATTTTACTGACGTATGCAATATGTTGATAGAAACTATCAAACGTGGTGCTAACTTGAACAAGTGATGTAATTATGCAATAAAATAAAAGCAACTATACAACGTGGTAACCGAGAAAATGCTTATGCACTGGCAACCCTAGCCTGCAAGGCATAATGGCCGCATTCAAATATGAATTTTTAATTCACCACCTACCCTCCAGTAATTTTTCCCTATTCTTTTCACCTACTGTGGTAGGCATGCCTGATGCCTGGCCTGCTAGTAATTGCCTATAATTTTATACAGTTTTTTTGCAATTAGAAAAAGTGGTTGATTCTATGTTTCAACTTTGTGTATAATAAAATACTTAGCTGTTTGTATGTTGAAAGTTAGTATATTCATACCTATCGTGCTACAATCTAATAAACGTGTAAGTGATATGTAATGGACTAACCATTATACATATCACTTACATTATTTTATTAGACTGTTTTTATTGGAAAATAAAGTAAGCTAACATAGACAAAACAGAGACAATCGTAGATAGTGGCAGTGTTGTCATTATTTTAATACCCCAGTTAAAAAACATACAAAAGTACTAGTTTAATATAACACGCAATCAGCGACATAGTTGGTTAAAAATATTACTTTTACATAACATTTAAAGTCTAAATTGACACAAAATTATTCAAAACATTAGATTTCTTTCAGTGTTTTCAAAGTCCTTTGTTTGAGTGGCCAAGGCAAGATCGTTTACGTAAAGGAATCTCTCTGAAAGATCAAGACTTAGTTGGTCGTTGATAATATAGATGTTAAACAAGATAGGAGCCAAGACACTACCTTGTGGAAGCCTCTGAGATCTCCATCTAGTTCTCCATCTATACTTATAATAAATCTGTAGAGAGGTCAATTCTGTGCATGAAATATATTTTCAAAATAACTATCAGGGGGTGATTAGTAGAGATGTCAGCATCAGAGAGGGGGCCCATTAGGGCCCAAGCCTGCCGGGAAAGCGGGATCGTCCGGAAGGGATACCGCTGACCCGGACAAAAGGGCTAAGGAAGGAACATGGGTGGGTTTTAGTCAGTAAGAGTCTGACACTCCCTTCCGCTCCGCCCAGAGCGGGAGGGGTCATTTGATGATTTCCCATCCCCAAAAAAAAAAAAAAAAAAAGGGGGTGATTAGTGATCGATACTGATGCCGAAAATGCAATCAGTAAAATTTTTGTCTGTCTGTCTGTCTGTATGTTCCTTATAGAAACAAAAACTACTCGACGGATTTTAACGAAACTTGGTACAATTATTCTTCGTACTCCTGGGCAGGTTATAAGATACTTTTCATCACGCTATAATCAATAGGAGCAGAGCAGTGAAGGGAAATGTTGGAAAAACGGGAGAAGTTACTTCATTTTTTAAGTTTCCGTTGCGTGTGCAGCCGTAATGGTTAAAGCTACATAGAAATCATGTATGACGGAAATGTTCTACATATAAAATTATCTAAAAAATATTCCACAACAGCATATGTCTATCTTTTATGGTTCACTCACAATAACACATGTAACTCCCGATAGCGTAGCAGTTCTGAGCTTTATGATTGTATTACACATAAGGAGTTACACGCTGATGGAGTCGCGGGCACAGCTATTAATAATAATATTCTGCAGTTCTTTATTGCGATATTTTTCAACAGAATTTTGGATTGACATATTATATTTCCCTACTAATATACGAAAGTTTATCTGTCTGTTACATCAAAACCATTGAACCGTGAGGAAGGACATACGTTACTTTTTTACGAAAAACGACGGAAACGCGGACGAAGTCGCGGGCAAAAGCTAGTAAATAATAACAATGTAAAAAACACACTTAAGGCCCCGGTATACGCCAACGGCCTTGAGTGATTTGGGCGGTATAGCTTGAGTGTTCTGCGCTGAGCTCAAGCAACGCGACATACATCCACCGAGCAATACGACTCGCCTATCAAGGAGCGCGCTGTGCAGAATTAGACGTATTATTACTTTTTAGTATCTAAAACATAAAATTAAAAAAAAGTAACAGGTATTATTATAGGTAGTAACATAGTCTTTTCACACAAAACAAATCATGAAAATATCTTAAGCGGTTTGAAAGTAATTACGTTTTTATGTTTTGGGTAGACACGAATTCATGACTTTATTTCATTAAGTATTTTACAACAATAGTTAAATATTCACAGGTACGATTGATGTATATATGTTCTAGTTTAACATAAAAAAATTGCACAACTAACCTGCATTATTTGACGGCGAAATAAGAGATTTAAAACTGGCCGTTACCATTTACCTTCGCCTTAACAACCGCGACGTCAACCTGCAATTGAAAATAATATTCGAAGAAAACAATAATTAAAATATTTGCTAAAACAAAAATAGTACAATAATAAATAACTATTAATAACTAGGTAAATTCGCAATAGATTAGAACAGTATAATAAAATATAATTATAACAGTTATTATGTGTAATAAAAACGAGTTATTCAATTAAACAAGAATCCTGTCGTAAATTTTGCCTTTATCTAGTCACGAGAAATGGTTGTGCTAGGCTTTATTGTTAACGATGTATCTTGTGGTTAAAGCCCATAAACTTACCTCATCACTATAGAACATTATAGTAGGTAGGTATTACAAAGATATACGGTGCTTGGCACTAGCCAATTGTGTCTTTAGTTTAACGCCACTACTATTAATCCTATACAGGGTGGCAGGTTAAACAGTGGAAATATTTTAAGGGGTCATTGTACTCATAATTATGAACAACTTTTACTATGGGACCAACCCTTAAAACGGGAAAAAAAGTCAGCTGTTCCATACATTTTGTTGAGTTATGTGAACATAAATGTATAGAACAGCTGATGTTTTTTTCGTGATTTCAGGGTTGGTCCCATAGTAAAAGTTGTTCATAATGATGAGTACAATTACCTCTAAAATAATCCACTGTTTAACCTGCAACCCTGTATAGTAATAGTTTTGTCCTGCCAAGCAGGTGATTCAACAAATACCTGCAGATATAGAATCACTTGTAAATGCAGTAAACAGGTTAGTACTGCAAATTCAAATCATCTTGTAAAGCATGGTGATTTAAACTAAAATAAGATAATATTGCTTGTTGTTTACATAAATCTTTGGCCACATTTATACTAAAAATATTTCCTTAATCATTGATACCTACTTAATGCATTGTCCAAAAAAATAGTGCGCTACTGTAAAAACGTAACTACCGTTACCTCTTACAGTATTGTACTCGAAACTACATTGTGTATCAATAAAGACATAAAAACCTAAGTTCCACTCCTAACACATTTACATAAATTTATAAAATACTTTAACAAACCAAACAAACCAATAAATCAAGCTACTGAAGAAATTATCACCTTTCTACCTACATTTCAATAAGAAGGTAAATTATCCAATTAAATGAAACAGTTTTCTATTAAAGACAGCGTATAATTAAAAAATTCAACTGTATTATAATAAGGGGAAATTAAGCTATTAGCTAGAGAAACAAGCTGGCGATAATTAATACAGCTTAGCTTAACAATGCAAGCCCACATTTCGGTATCAAGGTTCAAGACAATTATGAGGGGAAAGTCGGGGGTATACTGAGCTTACGTTACATGACAGCCGTGATGTATTTGGGGCGTACTTGTTGCTAGCGGAGCAAGATGAATGTTCGTTATATTTTTGCCAAATATTTTTCAACGAAATGTCACCAATGTAAGTGGTTGTTAATAATTATATGAAAAATTACACAAACAATTGTAATAAAAATTGTAACTATGAAATTTTCGAGTGAGGTTCGTTATAACTGTTATTTGCTAAATTTAAATTGCTAAATTATACCTGTTTAACAAGAATAAATTACAATACCCGTATTTTAAGAACTGTAAAATTTTACTAAATTGCCTCTACAGCTTGCACGGTAACAATAGCAAATCTTAAAGATAAAGGCTTCAATTAAAAAATCAAGACAATCGCACAAATAAAAATTACAGCAAACTCGATTAACGCTAACAATCTTTATATTAATCGGACAGATGTAAACCGTTATGCAGGTTGGCGTAACGTAAGCTAAATATAATTTCGCCAACACTCGCTGTCTGACCGACTAATTATAATTGTATAATTATATAAATTTACGTTGTTCAAAATTATGAAGAAATCTACGATAGGCGCCTTTTTATGGGGAAAATTAACCGACAGTGACGGGAGGGACAGGGCCATTATTTTTTAAACGTCGTGTGTTTATGGGGTATAAACTTCATGCTCTTTTTGTTTTATGAGGTAGGCCGTACTTGTAATGTTGACACTATGTGAGGCTAGCTTTCTTTCGTAATAATAACTAGCTTTTGACCGCGGCTTTTCCTGTTTTTCGGGATAAAAGGTGATATGTGTTAATTCAGGGTATCAGCTATTTGCTTTTCAAATTTCATCTAAATCCATCCAGTAGTTTTTGCGTGAACGAGTAACAAAAATCCTCTCAAACTTTCGCGTTCATAAATCTTACTAAAATTAAATTATATCTAAGTAAGATTTTATTATATTGCATCGAAGCATTTGGTTCTTGTAAACTAATATAAGCATCTACCTTCATCACACTTCATCTACCGCTTTAAGTATCTGTGATGATAGAAATATTTATGATAGTTATACGAGTACATCGTTGGAATAAAATGGTACATAACAATCACAATTTCTCGAATATTATGGTCTTGTCCTCAGATCATAGAAACAAGGAGTATGCCATTATAGCAAATTAGTACGGGAACAACTGATGCCACTTTTAGTAAATTTTTCGACACAATTACGCGCATAATTAAGCGCTCGTTGTGAATAAAAAGATCTCCCACGCATTGAACATTCCGCACACCCTCAATCTAACACTGTTAATCGTCACTCAACACTAGCACTAAACTAAAACACTGTATTTATACCATCGATCGTGTTCGGTTCGTCGCCAGCGCGTACGTTTTTAATATGAGCAATTTGCTCAAGATCAGGCATTAAGCTCGATAGCGCCTTGGCACATCTCCTTGTTTCTATGATCTGAGGTCTTGACCCTAGACCATGATGTAACACATAGGTAAAATTATAGTATCACAGTCGCCCTGTATAAATCAATTTAATCCTGATCATGCAATGATGCAAATAAATAGGTAATGTATAGTACGGTATTTTTAACAGTTTGTTCCTTTGTTTATGACTGTTACAGATGATAAATAATACATAGCATGAAGAGCAACCATGTGCCATTTCAATAACAACATAAAAATCTGCCAGCACATTTCGAACCCGTATGGTATCATCCCCTAGGAAAACCGTGAACACCATGAGCATCAACATAATAGGCGGTCATTATCTGATAAACAAGGGACTTTTATAGGGGATGTAAAATTACGCCATATATTAAGGGTGAGAAATAATTAGACTTAATTTATTACAAGGCGTTTTTAACGTACGTCAATTCGGTAGCCGGTTATAATGGCCTATTTGTGTAGAGAATAAATTATGGGCATTTAAAAAATGTCATCAGTGACACTAATTGACAAGCTGATTTATTACTGTAATGACATTAAAAGTAGTTTTTAATCGTAATTGTTTTATCTGAATGGTATGGTATTCAACAGCTGTTACTTAGCTAGCGTGAATTGGAAGAATTATCTCATTTTGCGATTTTTTCGAATGACATCATCCATCATTTTTTATCCATCCTATATATTTTTTAATTGCAGTTACCATGTTGCGCAGCCTAAGTCGATTCTTTGCTATACTCCAGTTACCTACTTCAGATCGAGAGCAGTTAAGTCTAAAAGTTTCAGCTTTCGGCTGTACACTCTATGATAAGAAGAAATGAGGGTTGATTAATTTAGGAAAAATAGTCGATGGCCGATACGATGTTACCGTTTAAGTGATACTGTCAAAATTGTGAATTGAATAATTTCACACAAGCAATAAGGGGTGTAATATCCCCCATAACCAAGAAATGAAGTGAAATGAGGATTGGTAGAACATAGACATTTCAACGAGCGCTTGTCCTTGATGTCATCACTTAGGACCACCACATTCAAACGACCTGCATAATAAATCAATACCATTATTTATTACACGTACTTTAAATAAAAAGGCCACTTCCAAAGCGATTCTTTGAATCAAATTTACGACATGACGACACACAATATAATAATATGCCCGCCAATGCTTCAAAGTTGTCACTTCTGAATTAGAATGTCGCCAAAATAGGACGTATAGGTGCAGACATTGTGCTCTCAACCCCGAAGGCATTATGCGACGTTTACGTGACTCCGCATAAATCAGACGAGCATAAGAAACAATGCAGAAATAAAAACATCGATCGTGAGTCCGGTTCGCAAGTGAAATGTTCCGTATAAGTTGTAAAAGAAGAGAGAGATAAGTTATTTAGTAGATGATAAAAATTGCGCCACACCTAACAATATGGAGAACAAAACAGATTTTTCACAAGCTATAGGTACATAAACTGCAATGAAACTATACAAAGATCACTTTAGATAATAAGATAGGCAATAATTTCCATATGTCGTAAAAGTAAACAACACAATCATAAAACAATGCAGTAAAAATCACTGCCTCTGCTATTCCAACTAATTTAAATACCGACCACACTAGAAACCATAATACCAAAATCGCCAATTTCCTCTCCAAAGCCTATATTTCAAACCACATAAACTAACCTACAGCGTTCACCCTTTTCAATTACGGAACCTTAAAAAAACAATGCAAAATGGCGTCGGTCGGCCGTTTGTTTTACTGCAAATGGAGTTCGCGCTTCGCCGTATGCACATATTAATTTTATTGCCAGCTCAGACGAATACTGATTGCGGGTTGCCAGCTTTTTTGATGTCCTTGCTTTTGTAGGTGTGTGTCTTGTTGGAGATTTATGCCGTGATAAACATGATGATTGCAGAGAAAGTATTTAGTGGATGTTAATGTTTTTACTTGCACGTAGGTCAGATGGCAGTCGCTCCACGTAAAATATTGATATTCAGCCAAAACTAGTTTGACTGGATGCCGACCCCAATTTAATTTGGGAAAAGGCTAGGCAGATGAATGTTTTTACTTGCACGGTGGTCGATGCTAAGTGTAAAGTAACTTTTTTTTTTTTTTATTGGAAGAATAACATTTTACATTTCTTGATACTAATACTACGTACAATTTCTGTAAGTTTACAATCAAAATGAACACTAACGTCTAAACTAGGCCGAGCCTGTATCTTAGACGTTAGTTCCTTCCTATGGTAATACGATCAGACAGTGTTTGGGGATAATGTGAGAATTAAAACAGTTTACAGACTTTTTATATGAATCAGTAGTCTCCTGGTGGTCGAAATTATATATCAATTTTAGTTATCTGCACTTCTTTTTCATTTATAAACTTTAAATATGCCAAATGTTACACTTCTCCGTGTGCGCAATACCTATGCTTAAAAAGGGGTACCTATAAAGTGTTTTCTTTATGTATTAATAAACAGATTCTTTATGATTATTATTCATTATTATTTATTCTGCAACAATTTTTAAATTACTTTTAATTATAATAATTTGAAAATTTTCAGGTTCTCTGTGACGTATTAAGGAAATAAACACAGGCAGTAAATCAACCTTTACCACTTGGCATCTAAAATGTCCTCATTATAAAGACGTAGTATTTCGGTTTCTATTTCATTGGCTTCCAGGTTCATTAAATTAAATCAAGACTCGCAACAATAATTTCAGCGCAAATCCGCTTCAGCTTTAAAATTTGTAATGGCGCCATCTATCGCTCGTGGCCGGCAAACGTCACACATATCATGTGCACGCGCACCCATCAATTATACGTACAAAACAAACAACTGCGGCCACTAAAAGATTAACAGAAGGTTCATTTTTGAAAATAATAAACAGGATTTCACCCAAAAAAAAACAAACTACAGTTTTGCTTACAGGACAGTTAACTTTACAGACATTATAATTAATCAACATTTCTTTCGTTTCTGCACCTATGTGTGTATGAACATCTTCTTGTATTGTGCGGAATGGTGCTTCTGTGGCTTATTTCCGAGTTATGTACAAAACGAACAGCGGCCAACTGCTGTGGCCGCGTGATTTACGGCTGCCCAAGCGACTGCACAACACTGTTGAACTAAATGAAGACTGCACACTTGATGGCAGAAGAATAATTGTTACAGCCGTTCCCTTTGCCGCAGAAAAAAGGAGCAGGAAAAAAAGGAGGAGAAAAAATACTTTCATTAGCATAAGTTAGCGAAATACATTATTTTGAGAGAGAAGACAGAACTTAAAAGAAAGCGAAGACAGTAGGTGACATAAAATCTATTTTATTTTCATTAATACATATTTTATAACTTACCAGCAAAAAAAATACAAATAATAGATTTGATTCCCTGAGAAAATCGGTGGCAACACACGGACAGACAGACGGATCTTATAAGAATTCCTTATTTTACCTTTTGAGGTAGATACGGAACCCTAAAAATCGGTCCAGGTGTCTAATATGAATTTAATTTAATTTAATTTTCTGTTTCTATCTTTCAAAACCGTATTTGGTTCTTTGCGAAAGAGGGATGGGGTGACATCCCAATTGCTTAATTTTGACGACATCTGTAATAGCCAGGACAAAATATTCAATGACATTAAAACACCTATTAATAACATCGAATTTTAACGAAATCTATATCAAACATCACTTCCTAAGCGTCATTATGATGATTCACTAAAGACCTCAACAGATACATCAGAGAGATATAATTTAATTACACACTTGCATGCTACACCTTATTAGCTCACATCAAATTCGATGAAACCATCTAGCGTGGAGCCAGCAAACTTTGTCGTACGATTCACGCAGTTTCTTGTAGACATGTTAGAGTTAATTATTCGCGAAGTGCCGACTGGCAGCAACTTAGTATTTGTAACCGAGTTTCAAACTGAATTGGTGATGTACTCCTATGGTATAATGTCAATTGCCATTGAGATAAAACACTAGAGGAGACACTTTGAACTAACGCCGCGTGACACGTGCCAAAAAGCAATAGAATAGATGCAACATTTACTAGGTATAGGTACCGGCAGGAATCATGATCACAGATCGCGCATGTACATTTTTGGACCAATAGACAGTTGACAATATGTAATAGAGAATGGTCCAATTAGACGACGAGCATTGACTGACGAACCAATCGCGTACAGCCTTGGTGCCCCCGTCTTCTTCATTCCGCCAAAGAGACCAAAAAATCAGCTAATGCGCAGGTGACGTTTGTGATCAAGACTGGTGCCGCTAGTTATACGTGAAGTGCGGCTGTTTTACCGCAGTTGATTGGGACAACACCGTCTAATGCGATGTCTTCTCTAGTGTATACATCAATGCCAATTGCTAATGTTTTCAGTAGTGGAAGTATAATTATGAATTCGTGATGGATTTTGATCTGCGGTCATCATCAACAGCCATAATGTTTAAAGAAAATTAATGAGAACATTTTGTGGCCAATATTGGACTGCGGTATGCTGTTCATGACTCCGATGTTATCATCTTGTGCGATTGTAGCCGTAATTTAGATGGTAGTGCACAATACAGTGACAACTTGCTAGATGTTATTGCAAATAAAGCTATTAGTAATACTAAAGACTGGGTAAACGATAAAATTGAGCGAAGAGAGAAAGTTTTTGCATAAAGTGAAAGGCAAAAGGAAAAAACCAATATGCTTAAGAAAACATCTTTAAAACATCGGTATTTGTAGTACCATAATTCAGAATAAAACATAAACGAAAACCATGTTACTGGTCATAAATATATCAGCATAGTGCATTTGCTAGATGTATTTAAATTGTTAATATTTTGGGAAAATAAACAACAAACTCTCAGTTCTTTTGTTAAGTAGCAATCTTCATAAGAAACATATAAAAATAAAATTTACGATATACCATTCAGTTTTAATAAAAAACGCCATAATTCAAAATAATTTATTATCATTCACAAATCAGTTATCAGCGTTTTGGAAACCATTATTTATTAGGCAGCCTTCTAAATTCCCGAAAATGCATTTCCGTCGTAAAAATATCTCACACATTTCAAACACTACCATAAAACATTCGAAACGCTCAACACAGTCTGCCATCTTCTTAACAGTAGGACATTAAAGTTAATAATCATACCACATCAATCGTCAGTTCAAAGAAAACCGTTGCAATTGGCCTTTGAGACTTCGCTCATTAGCGCCGGGCCTGACACATCAAAGAACGTCACGTCACTTGTCACATACGTCGCTTGTCGGGCCCTGTCACCATACGTCAGCTGTCAGATGTGACAGCCTCTGTATGATTAATAGACGAACTGATTATTCGGTCGTTTTTTGTTTTATTTTTTTACTTTTTTGTCAACACAAAAGCTGTGTCGTGACGTGAATGTCGATATTGAGATGTATTGAAATGTTAGTACAACGCGTTTTCATGTAGGCGTTTTGTGCTTATTATTGTTTTTAACAAATGGTGCCAGTGAAAAATGTTTAAACGTCACTTTAATTGTTTGCATCCCAATTAAATCAGTGTATTATTTCTTTAGCATTAGCCTTAATCCGATTCAAATGTTTCATTTGAAATTCAAGTAAACACAAAGTTTAAATGAGAACATCGACAAGCAGCCCCGACGATGTGCATCACTAACAGCGTTCAGACATAAATTACTTCAAAAGTGATTTACTCGCGCCATACAAATCGCCGTCGACTAGTCGTTGCGGCCCGTCTCCGCCTGTCTGTGCCGTTCAAAGGCCCTGACTGACAGGTGTGAATGATGGTCGACTTGACGCACGTAGACTGACAATCGCAATCACCAAAGAGCTCCAACGTTTTCTTTGAAGATAATAGTTTTGTTTTTGGTACATTGAAAACCGTTTATTTTTCTTACGCCGCTAACAAAACATTAGTAAGTAGTTTCGGGAAATATTTGCAATACTTTTTCGATTCAATGCAAATTGTTTTTTTGTTGAGAGATTATACCTACGTCTGCTGCTTCGTAATTTAAAAATGTTTTTAAAACATTTCAAAGGCGATTTCAAGCGTTTTAGAGCTCTAACGTTCGGCGTCTTTTTTATCGTGGCCTCTTGACGAGCCTGTCAGGAACATAACTCGCAAAATAAAACACGTGCGGAGTGGCAGCCACAAATCACATTTTTTAATCGAACTCACGTCTCTGTGCAGCGGCAAACGCAGATCACACATTGAAAAAGCCTTAAACTCTTCAGCATAAAGTCTAAAATCGTTTAAATTATAGCTGATTTAAAGATTGTTGCATTTCAGTGTGCAGTCACGTCGCACCGCGCGGAATGCTATCGACATCCGCTAAACTATCGACGTTGGCACAACACTAATTGCTCTTTTTGTGCGCCCCGTTTCTCACAATGATTTACGTAATGCTCCTACAAAGAGCGTAATCGTATCATTAATGCTTTAAAATGACTTTAACGGCCCATTCTAATGATTTAGATTGATTACAGCAGCGAAGAATAAAAGCTATTCATAAGTAACATCATATATCAATGAGTCGAATGTGTATGCCCCGCGTCACAGTAAATTGTTATTTGTTCTGAGTAGCGACATTTATGAAAGATTAGATTTATTCGGTACGCAATTAATGCAGATGAAAATAAATCAGATATATTTGATTGGAAACTAAAGGGTTATTGAATGAGATACATGGTTGTGTGTAGAGCCAATAAGCAGCGAGGAAGCGTGATGATTAATGTTTTTTTTCTTCTTTGTAGTATTGGATGATTTTGCTCTTCAATGGCTATAACTATTGTAGTCTCATTATTACTATAATATACATGCGATGTTATTAGGTTATTACAATATAACAATCTTTTAACTGGTTTTTGCAAAAAATAAAGTTTTTTTATAATAGTCTACTTATATGTATTTAGGTATGTACTAACATTTAAAAGGTGTACACGTAAGAACATGTTTGCAACACTGTAATCGCGTTAACAACGCAAAATGTCAAACAGTTCGTGCCTAAAACGAGCGTAGCGTGTTAATGTGAACGGACCTTAACACTAGTGCAGTCAGTAGCACATCGATAAAAATGTCGATAAAATATCTAAATAAAAATAGTGGTCGACAAGATGCATTTGTCATGTAATCGGCAAGATAAGGTAGCTCAATTAAAAATTTATTCCTTCGGCGGCTTGGTGTAATTAAGATAGCAAGTGAGCATAGATTATGGGAATTACGACGTGCGGTTATCTGTGACAGGGAATGGCGGGAAGCGATTTTCATTTGTAATTAGCGGCGCCGTTGAGATAAGGCTTAACTCTTAACTAGTATTTTGAGTACGTCAATATCTTTTACGGTCAGGTTGGTAAAGTGAAGTTGTGACTTGTGCTTAAGTGGTACCGCAAGTAGAAGGCGTTTAAGTGGCGTTTCTAGAGTGTTGTTAAGTCTGTACAACGATGAGCTGTTTAAATGGATACTACATTACTACATACCTACAACGATAGTTTTGCACACAGAAAACAGTTGTTTTTCTTCTTCTTGCATAAAATGAAACACACCCAATTTATTGACCTACTTTTTGCATTGCAAAACTTTACACTTAATAACGCATTTTTAAAGATATTTTAACCAGTCTTTTTCATTTTTATGGCAACTATAAAAGCATATTGCAAAAATTCTAAGACGCTATTTAACTTATATGTTTCTAAAACTCGATACAAATAAGATTTTTTTAGAATGCTTTTTATCGACATAAAAATCCGACCTTCACTAAACGTCCCAATTTACGGTAAACGGCCCAATGACACTTCGAACATGTGATCTCGATTCGCTTAAATAGCAGCAAATTGGCTCGTTGTCGCAATATTGATACTAAATATTGATAAACTAAATTATATTGACAAGCCAGTGTGTGCACAGTACACGGTAAATGGCCGCCAAGGTAATTAGTCTATTGATGTGTGAGGAATAATTATGAACTGGTATTAGAGGGTGCTAATTTATTTTAATTATGCATGTATGGTGATGTAATGTGTACGCATGGTTGATTGGATTACTGAATACTGTCTCTTCTAATGTATTTTTAGAACGAAGTTCTTCAACGCAGCTTGTGGTAGGAATTCACTGGTAGAAATTGTCACGTAAGAAAAAGCGTTAGGCCCTTTCATGCGACTTTCTCTCATACGCGATTTTTTTTCTAAGTTTTTTTTTAATGTTAAAACGCTTCCATACCCCAATCATTACATAGCAGTCTACTTGCCTGCAATAAAACAGTTTTAATCTACTCAATAAAGCCTCTCTCTCATCTATATAATTCAGAACAGCTGCGACAATCCGCACAGCTAATACAAAACACTCTAATAAGATGTCTTCTAAGAAATCTAGACTATTAACTCCAAACCTTGGCACCAAATGACTCCAATTTGCCAGCGGTTATCCAGTCACATATCGGTGGATTTTACAACTGTAACCGAGGGATAAATCGGTGAGTTTATGTCGACACCCGTTATCCTCCACCAAGCTTAGCAAACTCTAAGATAGAGTTAGATTGGATCGGGGACAAGTTGATTAGGTGAATAAGACAAAGGTACTTGTAATTCTTGTGGTAAAGTTAGCAATCGGTGTTGTTGGTGATAAAATGGGTGAAGTATTTGTTCAAATGTCTGTTGGTCTAGCAATCTGCATTACTAAAGTTATTTATTGAATTTTATGGTGAGACAATATGATGATTTAAATTGTACAATGACAAAAATATCGAAGGTTTTTTTTATATCTAGCTTATTTAAAACTTGGCTGAGCAGAATATAGATGCGTATTATGGAATTTAAATGGAGGTGACCAAGCAAGGCGATGTCAGGAAGGTAAGATGGACTGATGATTTTATAAAAAATCGCAGGATTTCCACTGAAAATTGACAATTCGCATCAATTCAGTGGTATTTCCCGTAGAGATGGGATACAGTTAAGAATTTCATAATGTATAAATAAATATTATCTTAAAATATTTATGTCACATTTTTCGATATTCATCATGAAATAAAAATTACCTCATCTCACATTCAGACCACACAAAAATGTATAATTCTTTTCAACCGCCAACCATAACATACATTATTTAATATTAACCACTTTTTTAACGAATTCAATACCTTCACCAAAAACTTGAAAATTTAACATTATCACACAATACCTGTTGGTTGTTCCATTCGTTAATGTTACAACAAAAAACAGTAACAGTCGATAAAATTAATTATTTTTATCGATAAATTGTTGCACAACACCACATTGACGCCCGGACATGTCCCACTTAAGGTGACATGTCGAAGATTTATTTCGTACATTTTTACGTAATATATAATTCTGGCGTAGTGAATGTAATAATTATGTGAGAAGCGGAAACTGCAATTAGTATGTTTGCCGGTAAAAGTGTCGGTTGTTTTTTGCTAAATAGTGCGACTAAAGTGAGGTTGATTATGATGACTCAGCGCTGTGCTTGAGAAACTTTGAATGTGAAATCTGATTAGACTCATGTGACTCAATATTTCATTCAAAGGATTTTGAGATTTGTAGTCCTAATTTTATGGCATAAAGATATACCTACTAAAATTAACTTTTCCTGTGGTTTTGTTCTAGCAATGTTACTGTTTACGAATGCCCGAATCATCCTACTAGACAAATCTCGTTTTTCAAAAACTATTATTAACAATATATAAATTTTAAAAAATAAAAAATAATAATAAAAAAACCTAAATTTTTTGAAATTCTCATAGTTTTTGTCCTGTGTCCAGTAGATTCAAGATTTATTATATTTTTGATGTGTTATGTAGATACTTAAGCCATAACACTAATCCAAAAATATTACGACAAATTAATATTCTATTTACTATTCAAAACCTAAAATAAATGCTGAATATTTGAATAGCATTGGACGCATGGCAGTGTCTAGATTATCATGCCTAATTAATTTGATGAATTATAAAAGTTGTTAATTACTGAAAATATTTTCGTAATTACCTACTGTAATTAGTTTGATTTATGTTCGACCTGTTAGCTTAAAAACCAGAAAAAACACTAAACATACGTTGACTTTTAGGGTTCCGTACCAAAATGGTAAAAAAGGAACCCTTATGGTGCGACTTCGTCTGTCTGTCTGTCTGTCTGTCTGTCACACCTGCTTATTTCAGCAACTACTTATGCTATCGACTTGAAATTTGGAACAGTTATAAAGAATGCTTGTTCAACTTAATTGCAAATTAAAAAAGTCCAAAAATATTTTTATTTTCATTGCAAAAGGGGCCAGAGTGGGGGTCCGAAATTTCAAAGTGGGGTTACTAGGTCAAGTGACATATCATATGAAAGGGCTTGATCTGCAAATTTCAAAATATATTTTTATTTTATTTTATGTCTCACAGTTTTCGACATATGATGAAAAATGTCCAAAAAAATACCATTCCCCCCCCCTTATCTCCGAAGTTTGCGGGGCGAAAAATCTGAAATAATTAGAGTTGATAGGAATTGACCCAAATATGGCACCAAAAATAAAACGATGTTCCTAACTAGTACAGTTTTTTTAAAATCATCAAAATTCCTTCACAAGCAAACTTAGTTATGCGGTCCGGATTTTTTCACTTTATACGTCCAAAAATGATACGGAACCCTCGTTGCGCGAGTACGACTCGCACTTGGCCGGTTTTTTTTTTTCTAAACGTGTCGCAAAAAGTAGATATGCATTGGAGATTTATACACGGTGAATTTTCATTAGTTTTGGAGCCGCAAAGAATCCATTAGGTTCATCATTATGAACAATTTTCTACTATGTGAGTATGTGATCAACCCTGAAATCATGAAAAATAATCAGATATTCATACATTTTGTTGAGTGACCTTAACCTTTTTTCTAAAAAACGGCTGAATACCCTATTCCTTTCCTACTAATATTATAAATGCGAAAGTTTGTGAGGATGGATGTATGGATGTTTGTTACTCTTTCACGCAAAAACTACTAAACGGATTTTTATGAAACTTTACGGTAATATAGCTTATACATAAGAATAACACATACATACCGTCGATAACGCGCATGTGATGATACTCGGTAACGGTAACAGCTAACCATGAGGTAGGCCGTACGCCTGTTTGTCACCATCATCGTATAAAAAAACTGGACAAGTGCGAGTATGCCTCGCGCCCTAAGGGTTTGGAAATATGATCATAGATAGCGCTACTGCATACATCCAATGGCGCCATCTATGAGCAGATGGCTCCACTTATGGTCCGGTGACTGACGGTGGACAACAAAGTGATCCTATAAGGGTTCCGTTTTTTCTTTTGAGGTACAGAACCCTAAAAACCGGCTAAGTGCGAGTCGTACTCGCGCACAGAGGGTTCCACATCATGCTTGGACGTTTAAAAGTTAAAAAAACTGGACCGCATAACTAAGTTTGTTTGTGAAGGAATTTTGATGATTTTGAAAAAAACTGCACTAGTTAGGAACATCGTTTTATTTTTGGTGCAATATTTGGGTCAATTTCTATCAACTCTAATTATTTCAGATTTTTCGCTCCGCAAAATTCGGAGATAAGGGGGGGAATGGTATTTTTTCAGACATTTTTCATCATATGTCAAAAACTGTGAGACATAAAAGAAAATGAAAATATATTTTGAAATGTACAAATCAAGCCCTTTTATATGATGTGTCACTTGACCTAGTAACCCCACTTTAAAATTTCGGACCCCACTCCGGCCCCTTTTGCAATGAAAATAAAAACATTTCTTGCCTTTTTTCATTTTCATGAAAATTGGGCAAGCATTTTTTATAACTGTTTCAAATTTCAAGTCGATAGCATTAGTAGTTGCTGAAATAAGCAGGTGTGACAGACAGACAGACAGACAGACAGACGAAGTCGCACCATAAGGGTTCCTTTTTTACCATTTTGGTACAGAACCCTAAAAAGAATATGAATTATATACCTATTCTCAATAATGTCACCGTTATCTGTTGTCTACATCAGATCTTGGCGATACAAAAGCCGTCAATCACTGTCATACAAATGAACCAATTAATATTCTTCGCGTGTATGAATTTGAATGGCGTTTACTTCCGCAATACAATGATAATGAATATTCCAGTGATTTAGATCTTGATCGACTATTTCTAGATATAGACTACTAGCATCGTTGGAATTATTTATGACTTGTTGACTTCTAAATAGGTTGACAGTTAGTGGATGATATTTTAGTCATGAATGAAACAATACCAGTACCCCGATCGTGAGTTTTTTTGACGTATAGTTTCGTTAACGTAAGCATATTTTGAATTTAAAATACAGCAGTCCTAAAACATTTTGATGAAATTTTATACAATTTGCACATTTTAAAAAATACAGAGAAATTAATTAAATATTTAATTTATATAAACATTGTGTAACAAACGTATATTTTCAATTCAAAATATGCTTACGTTAACGATACTATACGTCAAAAAAACTCATGATCGGGGTACAGTTTTGTTCATACTGATTTTATGAATTTGATTCATTGGAATAGTATAGAATAGAATAGAATATTTTTATTTGGAGTTATTGATATCGATTTAATTATGACGAAAATGGCATCTAGTATTTTGTACGTATTTCGCTTAGTGATAGAAATTCGGCGTATTTTGTTATGGAGATAATTGTAGGAGACCTTTACCCAGTGATAGGACGGATTGGTTTCGTCTGTTAAAAATAAAATAAAAATAATAACTTCTCTGTATCCAAAAACTTTTCGTTTAATTTCATCATGAATTATCGCTGGAACATCAATCAAAGCTAGCTAAACATAAAATTATTACAATTATGTTTACAGCCTTTGTGCTTACTTACAGCTTTGCATTTTTTATGTGTAACCATTACAATTAGCCTAAAATCCCATTGTAGAACAAAATGCATTTTATCGTAGCGAATTGATAACCTCTTCCTTTATGAAGTCGGTTAAAAAGACCGAACATTGAACACCAAATTTGCTTGTCAGTATTTATTTTCTCAAAACACAGAAGACGTATAAACAGTGAAACATTACCCATAAAACACCATCATTATCTCCTATAGCCTGACGTCACGACCTCCCATCATTCAGCCATCACTTACAAAGTAATACCCCATAACACAATACGATGAACACCAAGATATGAAACACATGATGTGTTTCATTTCCATCACCACGAAAATAGAGGAAGTTTCTCCGCCTTATTATGAACTGCAAGTGATTTAGTATCGATATAGCAATATTTTATCGATATTTATGAACATCACTATGAACACATTTGGGCGTACGTAAATTATATCTTTAGTGTTGTACTTGTGCGCAGTATTTATATTTTGGATGACGTTTTTCAAAGTATGTTGACAGATAGAAATGTAAGAATTTAAATAAAACTTCTTTTGAGATAAATAATGTTTGTTGGATCATACAGATATTTAAAAATATGTATTAATGCGTCTCTACCAAGACGTAATGCATTTAAAATAGAGGCATAATCATACTACCAATAAATCAAATTAAAGTGACTGTATGTGATTTTGAAATAAACGCAAAAATATAAGAGAGAACTGCTATCTATAAGATGCCTAATCATAATTATATGACTGTTTTTATAATTTTTGTCTGTCTGTCTGAAAGTTTGTCGCTAATAGGCTCCCAAACGGCTCGACGGACTTTAATTAAAATTTTAAAAATTAAAACTGAAGTTTTAACTTAACTTTTCCTGTATGTTTCATTTCGATATCTTGCAGACTTCAAAAGATATGAATATTATTTGTAAAGTCTATTACTGCCATATTAGTGCTATCCGTGCGAAGCCAGGGTACAAAATAATACAAAATTTCAGAAAAAAAAATGTAATACCTAAGTATAAAGAATTGAATGACTATGACTAGCGGAAAATCCTCAACCATTCTTGATTATTACAAAAATTCCAAACGACGTAAAATTAATAGTACCTACCTATACAAGTATCACAAACAATGCAAGCCGCCAACATGGACCATTACCCATAACCATTCCACAGATCTTCCACATAGAAACAAGCCACAGCATATTTCATCGAATAACTACATGAATACAGTAGCAATTAACAAAACTGACATACCTAATTACACTTGCAGTAAAGTCGGTAGCAAGAAGCTGATGTGGAAATATGTTATCGCGACAAAACTGTCGTCCGACCGTGTCTTCAAGACGACGGGAATGTCGGATGCGGTTGGTACACTGCATTTTTTTTGTATGAGTAAAATTGGTTTAAAGTGCCCTGTAAACGATCAAATTGTTTGTCAAATTGTACGTGTTTGTCAAATTATTTGATAGTGTACTGCTGTGTTTGAGGCGTTTGTCAAACAATCTACGTGTTTGTCGTGTTTGATGAAAATCTGGATTGATGTCGAGTTTGACAAACAGGTTTGAACGTGAACGGCGGTGTTTGTCAAACAAGATCTCACTTGTTGTATTGACATCATGGAAAGGAGAAACCCGAATCTACTAGAAAGTTAACAAATTTGTTTGATATTTGGTTTGATCGTTTAAGCTATTGTTTGATGAAAACGTGAAGTTTGACAAACAAATTTGTCAAGCAAATTTGATCGTTTACAGGGCACTTAAGACCAAACCATAACTGTACTGTTGTAAAAAAGGGATGGTGTCATTTTTGTCCTGTATATGTCCATCTCTCTCTCGCATCGGCAAGATGATGGCAATAGCAAGTCACAATACCGCTGATTCAGTTAAGATAATTATTATGGTTATTCTGTTTTTAATAACACTTAAGTTTGTCCAGATTTGGGATGACAAAGGTATGTACACAGCGTAACAATAAGTATGTACGATTGCTTTGTCAATTAGTTTTTGATCGATGTGACCAATGTTGTCAGCTAATACCTACCTAACTGTACCTTAGCAATTACTGTCAAAACTAATACGGTTATCAAAAATGATGAGTAATAAAATGATAAAAGCCGTAAATACAACGTATTTTTTATTTATCACCGATGTAAATTTGGACACGTCACCATTCCAAATACAGACACCGCCCACACATTACAATTCAATTCGCTAAAAATCAATACGAAGTTCTGACATCAAACATGCCGCATCCACCGGACGCAACGCGCCACTCCCGCGCATCGTAAATCAAGATGGAGGCGATAACAAGCGACCACTCATAAAAGCAACTACGGGAACGATTTTACGATTCATAATTGTACTTTATTAAATGACCGCCACTTGCATTTTAATGGAAGAATTTTGAGCAATAAAAGTTTGTTGGGATACAAAGAGTAGGTAATAATTGCAGAACTGTCATTGCTGCATAGGTTTTTGCCCACAAGACATTTGAAGAATATCGGGTGAGGTTAAATAATTAAAGAAAGAAAGGGGAACCAACTGGTTGGCCGAGGCAGAAAGGGGCTAAGAAGATCACATAAAAGAAATTCAAGAACTTTTCGATAGAGAAAAATGCAAAATTCTGCAGCATTAAGAGCCTAGTTCTTAAAGTTAGTCTTTTTAAGTTTGAATCAAACTAGGTATAGTTCGTAAAATATGGCATGATAAAAATATAGTTTGATCTCTGTGACAGATGTCAAATACAAACAAATAATGTCAAAATGAATTAAAAATGTACCTACGTATTTGACATCTGTCACAGAGATCAAACTATATTTTACGAACTATAATGCTGTTGAATATCAACATTTTATTACTAACTAACCTTATAAAATAAACATGGGAAGACTACCAATATCCTAAGGTAGGTAAGTGTAAAGATATAATTTATGAATGAATGGATGTATTAGTCATCCGTACATAAAGTTATTGTGGTATATGATTTACTGTGTGCATAAATTATGTGTCATTTTGTATGACTGTTCGTAAGTAATTATAGGTTATCTGCAATTAGTTATAACCTCAATATTAACGATAAATTGATAACTTTCAAAGTGTGTACGTGTATGTATTTCTCCATTATTATTCCCTTGCCTTTTTTGGCTTTGAATTTGAAATGTTTGTGTAACTTACTGTTGGCACTAGATAAGTTTTCCTTTCTCATTTTTAAGTTTTAGCACAAAATTATCAAAAGATGCAGTGACTGATTTACAGACACTTGAAAAAATATAGTGTTTAATACACATGACAATGATGTTAATTCTGATAAAGTATTGCATTGCTCACTGAGACATTCGCTAGCTAAGACAGCAATAAAAAGTGGGCAATAAACATTGGTTTTACAAAAATATACTTTTTCAAAATTTCTTGCTGTAAAGGAAAATTAGCTATTAGTATTAGTAAGATCGAGATAACTGTAATAAATAGAATAAAACACAATTACCTACTGCTATAACTCGCGCCAATAAAGAAGCGAATCTAAAATCGCGGCACTAATCATTCCCTCTCACCCGCACGTTATTGCTGTCTTTACTCACACACGTCGGGTGTGAGTAAAGACAGCAATAACGTGCCTACTTTTCAAATTTCAAAAATCAGAAAGGCAGAAACCCAGTCTACATTATACCTACCGTCCTGTCTGGTTCCAAAGATCAGTACCACATCAACAGACAGTTAACCGCCGGCGTCTATTTACAGCAGCTAATTAAATTATAAATCTTTCACGACGCCTTTCACGAGATGCAACTGAGACGAAATAAACTAGAGATGATAATATGACTTTTGAAATGTTGGAACGGTGAGACGTTCTGATGTGAGGTGGGGTATTTTTAATGGAGACAGAAGAATTTTGAAAACTTGAATATCGATACGATATAATATTTGGAATTTGTTTTGATTTTTTTTGTAAAATAAGTGGCGTTGTTTTTCTTTCTACTGAATAATAGGCGACGAAAATGTTTGTTTCTTCTGATATTAGAGCATTTATGATAATTCATACTATTTTTTTTTTATACTTTTATACATTTTGTCCTCTTAAGCAGCTTGTGTGTCAGTAGCAAGACCAGATAGACATTGATCAAGGTGGATTTAATACAAATTATCTTTTTCTTCCCCATTTTCTTCTCCAATCCCCGAAAACATTGCCTGCATGCGTAGCGTGACCAATTCCATCTCTATTCTACTTAGAATAGACAAAGTCCTTTCTAACTAACTCGTTATCTCTTCTGCCTGAGCAAGCGGCGACCCGTGCTTGGTGTTGTAGACTTTTGTCGATTGAAGAATAGAAACATTTCTTATCTTCATTTTTAACCGACTTCAAAAAAGGAGGTTCTGTATTCGTCCCGTATGTATGTATGTATGTATGTATGTATATATGTATGTATGTATGTTTGTATGTGCGCGATTTTCTCAAAAACTACTGATTCGATTTGGATGGGGTTTTCAGTAACGTAATCTACATACTTTTTATCATCGCCATGCTTAAAATCGGTAGAAGTCTTTCTAATCTGTTATCTTATTTATTCATTTATTTATATATATCTGTTCTTCTGTCGATAAAACCCGTTTCTATAGTGTTTATGCTACGCGTGCCGGTATAATTACCAAGTAATGCTTTCGGGGCAATTGCTGTCACTATCCATGCCTCCTTTTGTCAGCTGTTTTTCTTAAAGTTTTGAACGCCGTGTCGGTCACCGGTGACCGACAAACAATAAATTTTCTATTGTGTCTGGTGGCGTGGCGTGGCGTTCAAAGTGTTAAAACATTCCCCTCTTGAGCAGAACTCCATAATTATGATGGTAATGTTCAAAGCCATAAATAACAACAATTAATTTCCTCAAGTCTCAAGATTTTAATCGTTAAGTCTAGACAATTCTTCCTGGATTTCCATTTATAATTAACAACTATCTAAATTAATAATCTTTTCGAATTAACTTTAGTTTCAAGTTTTCATTCTTGATAAATTGAATACAAAAATATTACCTTGATGCCAATGGCAAAATCCATGCATTATTATGTTTTAGGATCTGAAATTATATCAGAATCTCTCGGTTCATTTTGCAGACTGCTATTCTGATATCTGGGAAAAACTTCGAAATGGGTGAATCCACAAGGCATAATTACTCGTTAGTTTTTTTTTTGACGATGGTGCAAACAGCCATACTGCCCGCCTAATGGTAAACTTGCAACAACGAGTAGGTACCTACCTATCACATACGCGTTGCCGACCCTTTAAAATGAAGGTTCGCTGGGCCGACAGCTTAGGGGACAAGCAGCACCCTAATTGCGTAACTCAATTACTATCACCATGGCATTGTTTTTAACATTCATTACGCCGTATAATTGTAATCGTGCTCCCGTAACTAGCTCAACGCCGCAATGGATGTTACTGAACTGTCAAAATGAAAGCCATGGTGAAAGAAATTGAGTTACGCAATTAGGCTGCAGGCCCCCGCTGTCAATACAGGGTATCCTCGGGTTAGTTAGCTGATATGAAAATTTTCGCAATATGGTCCGGTACAATTATTTCAGAAAATTTAGGTACTCGTACTCTATTGATATTTTTATCGCTACGCCTATAGTGTGGTATATCTACGAAAACTGGTCATACAGTTAACACACTTCGGTACACGATCCCACGTAAAAGAAAGCAAGCCAACAACACAATTTGGGGAAATTATAACACTTTTAAATTTAACTATGCGGTACTAACGAACATAGACTATACTTGTAAAGCTACTTTATATCAAACATTAACTCAGTTTATATGCGTGAAAGATAATAGTAATAATGTAAGTGTAATTTGCATTAATTAAATCCGGCAATAACAATTATTGTGGCACTTATGTTTTTAATTAAAAAACAGTGTTTATGTAAGTAGGATTGTGTGTTGAAATGTAACTTCCGACAGTTGGATGGTTAAGTAACAACAGTTTTGTATGTTGATTTGGGAGTAGAAGTAACATGATTACATGATAATTATTATACCCAACCATTACAATGGGTATCTTTAAGTAGATAGGCAAATCTCAAGATGGCATCTGAGATCAGAATCTCAAAAAATAACCGATGAAAAACCTTATTTTTAAGCATACGTTTATGGAATAAAAAAGCCTATTTTTTTAAGACAAAATTGTAGAACAATTAGCTAGATAATTAAGATAAGATGTAGATAACAATAAATCCAAAGTTCTAAAAAAAATCGAAAAAAATATAATGCGTTTGGTTTTTAAAAATAAAATTCAAGGACTGATTAAAAAATTGCCCTGTATCGTCAACCTTTTTTTAACCTACATTATAATGTTAAATGCTCTTTCTTCAAATCAAAATCTTATGCTGTTCCATATTTATTTTTTTAGGCAAGAAATAACTGCTAAAAAATTATGCCCTCTACAATTGAAACATAAAAACTAACTACCAAACAAATAACTGTGTTATTCTTTATAACATTAAAACCACGTTATCTGCCGACCCCGTAAAAGTTAACAACCGTGGTAATACATAGTTATTTCGTAAGTAAAGGAAGTTATAATAAATTGTGTATAAATCATAGTTATGTATTTGCTATCTCGCCATCTGGAAGGCGCACGCGCTGCTTGTAACTGTTATAAATTACGTCGCACTGTCGCGCTGGTCCCTGAGGGGGTGAGCAGAGATGTGCTTCACACTCACCCCCTTACTTATAGACGATGGTTAAATTAAACAGCTCTTAAGTCAATTGTCATCTATATTCATTGTCATACAAATGACATGGATAGTTGTATATTAAATCAGTGGTTAAGTTAAGAGACGTCTATGAGTAAGGTGGTCACAGTTCAAGGAAAGTTTAGCTCATACACTACTTAATGTGAAAGAATATCTGTCACTAGTTTTCAGGAAAATACTATTCATTGCACTGATAGAAATTGTAGTTAACCAAAACCAGTTGTTAAATCAAGAGTAACTTTTAAGTCTTTTCAAGGTTTAGTTAAGTCTTGTCAAACTTTAGTTAAGTCTTGTTAAATTTAGGTTTAATCTTGTCAAACTTTGGTTAAATCTTGTCAAACTTTGGTTATTCCTCAAATAGCCGAAATAGTTCGTCCCGTAATGTAAATGCAGCTTAAGGGTCTTTTTACACCCGATATTTTTCTTCCATTTCCCCGCTCCCCCCCAAAACTTCTGGCAGGTGCTGCGCCTTCAATGTCCTCTTGGATCCCGTACGAGATGTTTTGGTTATAGAATGTCTTGGTGATGTATTTTCGCACTTTATTGGAGTCGAGCTAACAGTTCTTCGAATCAGCGTGCATTCGATCTTCCAATATTCGCATTCCGTAATGTACTCATATTTAAGTATAAAACTTGATTACAGTTGTGCTTGCTACCAGTATAGGCAAGGTCTGATAAAGTGTTGACGAAACTATAAATAAATTACAAGCAGCTACTATTAATTGGTAAAAATGATTTATCATAGTACTAGCTAGTGGGATTGGCTTTATTGCTATCTAAATTAACACGATATTGCTGCAATTAGGCAATAAATAGCGTAAAAATTGCTTCATTGTAAACTAAAACCAGTTGTTGAGTTATCTCTATGCAGCTTTAAGTCTTGGTCTTTTAGAAAAGGAGCAACGTTGCATTTAAATATGAGAGTTTAGGTCTCGTTTGTGGTCATTAGTCGGATTGGTTAGTACATTGACTCAGGGTAATACGTCCCTTTTTTTTTTTTTATTTTTTTTTTTTTTCGAGGTGGAAATCCTCATGGATGTCCCCCGCCCTGGGGAGGGCGAGAGGGTCTGTCAGACTCTTACTGACTAAAACCACCCCGGTGTTCCTCCAACTAACTTACGCCGGAGGGTAATACGTCCCTAGAGAGAGCCCTCTTATGTCTTTTATTGACCTGCCTATGTTAGCTGTAAATAGTTGGAATAAGGGAACGGCTACTATGTGAAAGAGAATAAAGATCTTAAGTAGTGGAGGAGAGAACGAATTAATTCTAAAGAGGTTGCTCTTTTTTAAGGGTAATCTGTATAATGTGAGACGATTGTAAAGATACTGCGATTGTAAAGGAGGAAATAAAGCTGAAGATAGTATATCAGCTGTAAAATCATTTATTTCCCTCCAAATAATAGATTCCCATATGGATGTGGAATTTGACAAATTAAAAACTATTTTATTTCAAAAAAATAAAAGCACGCTTATTGCATCAAGTTACATCCGGATAAAGAAGTAAACTATTTTGTCTTCTAATATCTCTCTGTAGAAGGATCCTTCTTCCATCCCTTTCACTCACTCTTGCGTTCAGTTTCCCACATGTATGTTGTTAAAACCACAAGACTACAGTACCATTAACACAAATCCCAATTCACACCAACCTATTTACTTTCCACTTATCACTAAATCAGATAGTGAGCCTAAATGAAGTGTAGAGATAGGCCACAGCCTACCAATCCATTACCAGTAAAGAAACCCGACACACAACAAACTGGGCAAGCGAACAAATTGCAAGCACTGGCAATTAGCTGGGGAGGTAGTTCTAACGGCTTGGACATAGTCTGTTTTAAGCAGTAGGTTAAGTAGGGATAATGTTGTAGAAATTGAGAAAGTCTCTAGAATATCCTGAAGTAGGTATTAATTTTTGCCAAAAATAATGTTGTATGAAGATATTATCTTGGCTATCATCGGCTGTTTTGGAAAACTAAGTTTTTTTTATAGTGGGAAACAGGTAAAAGGCCCGCCTGTTAGAAAGCAGTTACCGTAGCCTATGAAACTCTTTCAAGATAGAGTATCACATGCACCTTTTCGACACTTATAATGAGGATTCGCTGTGACGACAGCATAGGAGAAAAACCCGACTGCCAAAAAACAACAAAAAAGTTCGAAACAAGAGCACTTTTCAAGCAGTCTGATGCAGTTGGTGGCAATTATTTGTGTTAAATCTTAGATTTTATGCCACCAACTGCATCAGACTGCTTGAAAAGTGCTCTTGTTTTGAACTTTTTTGTTGTTTTTTGGCAGTCGGGTTTTTTTAATTTTTAATTTACTATTTTTATTTTTCACTTTTTAGTTTTTAATGTATGTTTTCGTAATCTTATTTTTTGTTTGTATATCGTTAATACTTGAAATAAAAACTTAAATCAATAAGTAAGAATTAGCGAGAATTATTGCTTTGTTAAACAACTTTAAATCGTTATATATCCTAAACTATTATTTTAAATGAAAAATGATAAAAGGAACCTAAAGATGATTTTAAAATACCTATTCAACGACACCCCACTTGACATAGTTCATCAACTTTTTTTTTTTTCATTTTGACAATATGGCGTCTGGTTGTCGCTGTGGTGAATTTTGATTACTGTTATGTCTTTAGTGACACTCGCAAGGTTAAGACGAATCGATTGACGTAAGAATTATCAAAATCGGCCTACGCATTTGGTCTCTAGAACGCCACATAGAAACAAACATACATACATACATACATACATACATACATAGACTGATAAACACATTACCCTCCTTTGCGTCTCGCAGTCGGGTAAAAACAGATCCTTCGCTGTCAACATAGCGCATCCTCAGGAGCTCTGAGTAATACACACAATATTGCATGTTTTACTTATAGTTTATTCAAACAGCTGATGCTTCATATCATTGTGTAGCTAAATGCTTTAACATAGGACATTGTAAAAAATTATAATTATTAATTTCTTTCACCTTAGTCGTTGGTGTTCAACTCTTGCGGCCTAGTCGGCCCAGCGTAATATTAGATTGAATAATATCCTGGTCCCATACAAGGAATTTTGTCTCTGGCGGTCTTTTTAACTGTTATGATTCGACTAATCGTTAGTTACGACTTCTTCATTAGCTATATCCATAACAATTTATTCTGTAATTCGTTCGACCTCATTCATTTATGATATTCGTAAACTTCACAGATAAATTGTCAAGTCATTTGGCCGCTTTAACCTCTTAACCTCTGTCTGTGCCATTAAAATTTATGATGTCAACTTGCAAATCGCAAATTGCGCCATATTGTTTAGTGTTAACTGCTAGCGAGTATTTCATTTACTGTTATTTTATTATCTACTGTCAATTGAGTCTATTTAAAGTGTATACGGTATGTTTTATCTTCAGGCTATAATGCAATGATGCACGGTTTTGCAATAGGGTTGGAACAAATTACTTTCATAAATAATTCATACACTAAAACCTTTTCAAAACAAATAAACACATTCTCAATCATTTGCATCACAGAATGCCGCAAACAAAATTGAACGTAAATTGAATTTTTGCCCTACTGTTAATCGTAACCTGTGGCGATATCGTGATCAGTGCCCGTTCGTCGCAGCATTAGCATATCGAAATTATTCCATTACAGCGTTAATAATTTAAAAATAATACGCCGCCGGCGCACGCGACCTAAAGTTATGGGCCCCTGGAGATGCGGTTGCGAAATGGAACATCGACCAATCAAAAGCGAGCTTTATATTAAAGTATGTAAAGTTTATTTTCAATTGCGAGTGTGTGTGTAAATTTCAGTGGTGCTAAACATTTTATTATGTTAATAGGCAGACAATATGAGTGAAGATTATTTGTGTTATAATTTATTGTTATGCATTCTGTTGTGTGGTGTACTAAATTCAAATACGTATAACGTGCTGTGAAATCTTTAGATTTTTAAAGCGATATATTATCATCTTTAACGAATTTGATGTTATTTTATTTACAAGACACGAATAAAATATTACATCAAAAGTAATCAAAACTTGTTATTTCACAACTGGTGAAATAATGCTATTTTTTCATTAAACGCTAATAAATATGGCTTGATGTTAATTGATGTCTATTTTTTATGCCGTAAAACATCAAGTACATTTAAATTCAGTACTAAGAAGCTATAAAGTTCGCTTTTACGATTGTCACCTTGCGATGTTTATTATATGGATGCCGCACACTCAACCTGACACTTGATGGACCTTAAGTACAGTCAAATAATTATTATAATGCACCAATCATACTTCAAATTATTGATTATAATTCGAACTCTAGATAATATAATTTAAATGAGAAAAAGAAACGAATTTGCCACATAACTGACACAAAAACTTGCCATTTATAAAATACTAGCACTTCGTCCGCGTGTCCCACAGGAACTGTGCATTTTTTCGGGATAAAAACTAGCCTATGTTACTCAGTGATAATGTAGCTTTCTATTAGCGAAAGAATTTTTAAAATCGGTCCAGTAGTTTCGGAGCCTATTCGGTACAAACAAACAAACAAAAAAATCTTTCCTCTTTATAATATTAGTATAGATTCATTACTAGCTGTTACCCGCGACTACGTTCGTGTGGAAATTACAAATCTATCCCACGGGAACCGTTAATTTTTCTGGGATAAAAGTAGTCTATATGCTATTCCAGACTATAATCTATCTCTGTGCCTCATCCAGATCTGTTCAGCCGTTCTGACGTGATTGAGTAACATCCATATATCCATCCAAACTTTTGCATTTAAAATACCTATTAGTATAGATTTAATTTCATGAAATTCAACTCAAATTGGCAAACAGATGAGTCACTCAATTTTGTAAACGAAATCACGCTGCCAAAAAATATATTCGCATTTATGCAAAACAATTTACAAAACAAAAAGGTTTTTCAATTCTGTTACGTTATAAAGCCCTAATATTTATACAGACACTTGACACGATACCTACACGCAGACATCCCTCGATTGACAGAATAAAAAAAAACCCAAAAAAAAAAACAATATAAAAATTCACACAGTTTATCAAAATTTCAAGCGTCACATCACAAATCATAGAGCTGAGCCTCGCATAGCTTGGTCTGGATGACAGGAGGATGACATCGGGGTTGGTGGGGAGGATGACTAGTGGGGGGAAACAAACGGTTCAATAAATCAGCTACGTATGCCGCTTGCAGGTGTTACGCCACTACACGATGAAATATTGCCGCTAAGATTAATACTTTAAATATTGCAGATGAGACAGAGCGTAAACTGTGAAAGAGATTGGGAAAGTTTTTTAAATTGTGCTTTCTGGAAGAATCATGACCTACTTGCCAAGACTCGTCTGGTTTCTGAAATAATTATTTAGGAAACATCAGTAATATACCTACGCGATTTAATCCGTAACTTGTTTATTTAAAAGATTTTTCGAGTTATTCATTTGTAATTTAGTTTGTGAATTGTTTGTGATAATTAATATGTATCTCGTGTTAGGAACAACTATTACAAGGTGATTGGTTTACCAAAATAATCACAATCATTATTGAACAAGTGAGCAAAACGAGCGAAGTTCTCCCAGTCTACTGGACCGATTCGGCGTTTGTATGTGTGTATTATTAAATGTTTGTTCGACGATAACTGTAGTATTGTTGATTGGAACGTCGTGAAATTTAGTGGACAAAATAATGAAACAAAAATGTTTCATAAGTTCAAATATGAGCCAAATTACTCAAGGGGTTATCGAGATATAAGGGGTTGTAAGAGGGGTACATCGCGAGTTCACATTTCGGGGCGAGCCACTTTTAGCAGCAAATTAAATTGAATAGGTTTTCAAAAATTATAAGTAATCATACAAGTGGCTTTAAAATTTGTTATAATGTCAAACACATTTAAAAAATTACACTTGTAACCTTAGATTACGAGGATCATCCTTATCACCAGGCTTCTGACAATGTAATGTCCTGTATAGGTATTATCATTGCTCACGTAAAAAAAACACAGCAATGTGTTCATCTGCCTTTTAATATGCAAAGTATTGTCACATCTACATAACAACCCCACTTAATCATTGTCAGAAATATTGCCACTGTCAGTTGCGGGCTAATAATTGGAACTCCTGTTTTCGGCCGTCCACAATTTATAACTTAATTATGTATCGAGAGATACAAGTAGCCGTTTTTTATCACATTAATCTTGTTTTAATTGGGAGGTATATAAATTAAAAGATAGATTACTTTTGATGTAATACCGAATAGAACCGGTGATTGTAGCAGGATTTTAATAATGATAAAGTGGTTTTAATTATTTTTATACTGGTAAGTAATATAATAAAACTTTTTTTATGATTCTGGTTCAAATTGCTCGCATTGTTAGCACTTCCAATTAAGTTTAATAATTATGCTTGTAATTGTATTTCAACATTGAATTTTTTGGGTCTTGTATATCAACGGATTTGTTTACTACGGTGCACGGTTCACTTACAGGCAATTAATTTGTTAACGCCGCGACCTACTTTTTGGGATTAATTTTATATTCATTTGTCATTATACTTTATAGCTGACTAATGACCGTTCCCAATAACCAATCTATCAGCTCTTTACTAAAGATAGATTGTTGACATTACTTCTATAGTCAAAAATCGATCTCTAGAACGGGAAAGATCCAATAGATCGGTTATTGGGAACGGCCATAGCTGGTGCATGCGGTTTTACTCACTAAACTTATTTATGTACCTACCTGAATAAAAGTATTCTATGTCCTTGGACAGAATTCAAAGTATCTTCAAACTAAGTTCTATAGTGATTCCACCATGAAAGAACAGGGCTGCCCGCCTACGTCCGATACAGCACACTATGGGTGTATCAGCTATTGTTAAGCGAGATTCTGTCCACCTGTCTTATACGTCCATGATTTTGTCTAATTTAATTTCGTAAAGTAGAATCCAATAATAATTTGTCAAACTCAGACTTCCGTTATCAACAATCGTCATAGAAACAGTAACTAATATTACGATCATAAACTATTTATGTATTCTAAAAATAATAATATGCAAATCTGGTTGTTTCATTCAACGCGGAAATGTCAGTCAATACGTAGAGGGAAATGGGTGATTATAGGTGAATGGTAAGTTGAATTGTAATTACTTTAATAAGAGCTATACTAACTAGCAATTAAAGTGATTTTTAATCAATTTTACATTTATAACCCAGCTATTCCCCGCGGTTTCACCCCCGTTGCTCGGCTCCTAAGGGTCGTAGCGTAATGTTAAATAGCCTATACTAATTTCATTAATCTGGCTTTCATATACGTATTCTTCGAATCTAACTGGTAGTTCCAGAGATAAGCGCATTCAAATAAACGAACAAACTCTTCAGCTTTATAATATTAGTATTTTACATTTATTATTTTAATAAATTATAAACAAGAATTGCGTGCGTATTAGAAATTAATTAAAACATCGTGAGGAAACCGGCATGTCCTAGAACCAAAAATTCGAAGACATGTGACGTCCATCAACCCGCACTGGGCCTGGTGTGGCGGACTACGGCCCACTCCCTCTCACAGAGGAGGCCTGTGTCCCAGCAGTGGGAACATTATAGGCCGATTATGCTATGCTTATGTTAAACAAGAATTGCTCACTTAAAGTAATAGAATGACTGTGACATCAGTATCGAAATCCTTTAGCAAACATATCATGCCCAAATTAATTATTTTCCTTCAAAATTATAGTTTTTTCTTCTAAAAAATGTTAGTAGTTTCAACATCATCCTTCTAAAATCCCTGGAAACCAATCATCAACGCAGAATTATGAACAAACACATAAATAATTTATTTAAAAGAAAACATTCTCTCACACCGACAGCTTTATAGCTATCACAACTTTTTTCTTCGTAATATATTTTTTCTATAATAATTTAGCAATCACATTCAAACGTTCGTTTCGCTATAAATCTGAACAAATTTAGGGTGATAATTTATTTTATGGGTCGAAAGATGGGCTTTTATTTTTATTCTACTGACTATGACTCAGGCGGAGCAATAAAAATCATAATTCAGGGTTGTCACGCTGCCAAATTTGTGATATACCATTATGTTTTGACAAAACACGTTATAAATTTGTGTAGCAGAAGGAAGGAAGCTTTGATAGCTTCCCGTAGTTTGTTTTATTTGGGTTAAAGTTTTTTTTTTGATGGTGATATAATAATGTCGTTTATTTTTAATGTGTAAAGTTCAGAAGTGTTTTTTTAAAGGGTGTTATATTGCCGCTAACTCTTAAGAATATACAGTTTCTACGTATTTTTAGGGTTCCGTACCAAAATGGTAAAAAAGGAACCCTTATGGTGCGACTTCGGCTGTCTGTCTGTCTGTCACACCTGCTTATTTTAGCAACTACTAATGCTATCGACTTGAAATTTGGAACAGTTATAAAGAATGCTTGCCCAACTTTATTGCAAATGAAAAAAGTCAATATTTTTTTTTATTTTCATTGCAAAAGAGGCCGGAGTGGGAGTCTGAAATTTTAAAGTGGGTTGCTAGGTCAAGTGACATATCATATGAAAGGGCTTGATCTGCACATTTCAAAATATATTTTCAGTTTATTATGTCTCACAGTTTTCGACATATGACGAAAAATTTCTGAAAAAATACCATTCCCCCCCCTACCTTATCTCCGAAGTTTGAGGAGCGAAAAATCTGAAATAATTAAAGCTGATAGGAATTGACCCAAATATTGCACCAAAAATAAAACGATGTTCCTAACTAGTATAGTTTTTTCAAAATCATCAAAATTCCTTCACAAACAAACTTACTTATGCGGTCCGGTTTTTTTCACTTTATACGTCCAAAAATGGAGGTATTCCACGAAGCACACCCAAACGAAGCACACCCAGACGAAGCACACCTAAAGTATGATGTAATTCGTCTGGGTGTGCTTCGTTTGGGTGTGCTTCATGGAATACCTCCAAAAATGATACGGAACTCTCGTTTTTTTTAAATAGAACCTATGGGTGTCGGTGTAATGACAATAATAGCTAATGTAACCATGTAATACATATGTGCCTATTGTAAATAATGTTCACGGCACGAGTAAGTTAAAATATACTACTTTTGAATCAGACATGAGCTTTTATCGTCATAATCATATAAGTAGGTATTATTATAAATTATATTTTTGTATATTTCCAAGGCTTGGTGTATTGGAAATAAAAAGATTAAAAATGTTTCTCGTAGAACTAAAAGGTAATTCTATTATCAGATTAATTACCTATGAGTCATCGAATCCTTTCGCTAATTTCATAAAAAATAACCCATAATAAAATTATTGGCACATATGAATTCGATAAAAGAAAATCGACCAATATAATTTATGTTTTATTATATTTTATAATAATATATTCGACATCGATACATATCGAATATCGATACTAAATTATACGATTGGTTAATTTGCGTATAAATCTAAAAATGTTGTATCAATTCGATTTTTAGAGAATCGTAAAAATATATGTTATATTCCGAGAATAGCTATAAAAGTCAATCTTATTAATTAACATTATACGAAACTGTAGATATTTATTACGCGATAAACAAAAAAAGTTTAAATGTCAATTAAATTGTCAGTGGTTCTCAACAAATTGGCGGTTAGATTGGTGATTGATTAATACATAGTAATATATTTTTATTATATTTGTTACAGGTATATTGCAAACGCCTACATAACACAATGTGGTAAGACAATTTATTTTATATAGTCTTAAATAGTTGCAGAGTTCACGTCATAATTAATCAATTTTGTAACAGTACTAAACATTAATTTATTTAAATTATTCGTCTGTTATTCAATATAAGAAACCAACTCAACTCTGTCAATACATCCAAAAGTATTTTTGAGTACCTAATTTAAAATTTTGTGCGTAATATACAGGTTAGCAGGTTAAACAGTGGAAATATTTTAAGGGGTCATTGTACTCATCATTACGGACAACTTTACATTTATGTTCACATAACTCAACAAAATGTATGGAACAGCTGATTTTTTTTTCGCGATTTCAGGGTTGGTCCCATAGTAAAATTTGTCCATACTGATGAGTACAATGACCTCTTAAATATTTCCACTGTCTAACCTGCCACCCTGTATATGTTTAAAACATTTAAACAATAAGCATGAAACTAGCTCCCAGCGAATAATTTTAACTCAATTCATAAAAGCACCGTTACATTACGAAACGATGCATATCTAAGTAATAACAGTCTTTTGTACTACTGTTTAAAAAAGATAATCATGCCACTGAAGGCAATTCTATTCTGACACCAACTCACCAAGATTTAATTAACAACTCTCTGATATTTCTTCATACGTAATTAATTACTATTACACGCCTTCGGACTCATAAAAACATTCACAATAGCTTTTGAAAGAACTGACCGAGGTATTTTATGCGGTTTTAATATACTTTATTGCTTTATCCGTATGGATTATTTTGCGTTGTATGAGGTGTGTTGGTTATGTGGCGTTCCTAAAAAGAAGTATACGATGGCTATTCATCATTCGTATAACAACCGAACATAAATAATAGATTTTGGGCAGTTTATTCCGCTTAGTTAATTTTGGTTTGTTCCTTTTGAGTAAGAATTTCCATGCAGTTTTGAATTTGTTGATTTTTATCTTGAAGAAAAGTGTATTAAAAGATACGTTTTATTTTCAAACTTGCTAAGTATCTACCTATGTATTTATATTAAAATCTGTAAAGGTCTCAAACAAACCATCTCACTGTATATTTTTTGTATGAACCATGTTGTTAAAACAATCAGCATACCAAAAATTTCCCAAGCTAAAAGATTTCTTTTTTGTTCTTCGGACTCCCAAGTCGCCAAAAACAGAACACAAATAATAAAATTGCAACCTCCGCAAAAACATTTTTAACAAACAACCTATTAAAAATCAAACGAAAAACCCACACACACACAAAGTCATAAAATAAATCAAATATGGCAGGTGCAAGGCGGAGCATGCCATTAGAGTTACTCAAACCACCGACCGATAACGAGGTTATATTACACCAATTAACAGCCATTTTACATTTGATTTTATTATGGTATAATAAGACGCGCCCAAAGGTTTGAAACCACTGGTTTTATGCCATCTAGTTAGAAGCGATATAAATGTTATGGGTTAACAAGTCATAATTTTAAGTTAGAGACTGGGTTATTAGCTTGGATTGTATTTTATGTAAAGTGCAGTATCTGTTTATACAAACATAAACATAATATTATATTAAACACAAATAAAGTTAAATAAATATGAAACAAAAAACGAACCAAATCGATGCATAGATGATCTCGTCAAAATCCTGTCATAGCATGGTTCGAAGTGATAATTATCTTGATAAATATACGGGGTGTAATTTTAATCACAGAAGGGAAGGACATACCTACCTACCTTGTTAAATTTATTTACTTTAATATTAAAAAATAGCAACCACATTTTTCTAAGCCATTTAAATTCCAACAATCACCTAGATTACAAAATTATTCAAAAATATAACTTTAATTACTTTCTCAGCTATTTTATAAAATCATCAGTGTATGTATGTATGTATGTTTGTGCATCATACCGTCACTAATTACGTTAGTACGTCGGTCGGTATAATTCCTTCAGACATTATCGAACGCAAAACAAATCGGATGGCAAAAAGTACAGCCCGTATAATTGATGGTTGCATGCACAACTTGTAGGTTTAATTACTAGGTTTTGCGCCGGGTTTTGCTTGGTAAACATTCTAGAGAAGTAAAAAAATGTGGAAAAAAATGCTGATATATTCACCTGTTTACTTTTTAGGTTTTACATGTTAACACATCGGGTGCTGCGCTAGCGCAACTCTAAGGCCCGTATTACAGAACGATGCTCGAGCACAGATCTCTGCTTGAGCATAGATTTAAAGCCATTTGATTGGTTGAAATCTATGCTCAAGCAGAGATCGGTGCTCGAGTATCGTTCTGTAATACGGGCCTAAATGTATTTGTAAACGACTCAATTTGACCATCGATCTGCAGAGCCAATTTTTTTTTTTTTTTTTTTGAATGGCCTCTCGCAATTGGCTTCTAACAGCCGTCACTGCTTAACCGGTCATCTGGTGAGGACTTACAAATGCCTCCAGCCAGGCTTAAAACTAAATAAAACTATAAACTAAGCGACCACACGCTAAGGGCACCCCCTACTGGGGTACGGACCTCGGCTTAGGGCGTCGCTGGGAGGAGGGCAACTAGAGGGAGGGACTACTAGCTGGATCGGTTCATTATTTTGGGTCGAATTTAAATCTACAGGCTCAGCGCGGGCTGGCTCGAGCAAGGGTCGGTTAGGGGACTGAGTTATACACGGCGGCAGACTCGGGTCATGATGGGGACGTCGCGACGGGCCTCGTCGGCGAGGTCGGAATGGGTGCAGAGACAATCCAGCATGTCTATTTTGTACTGGCACGCCACGTGAATCGTGATATCACCGCGACAACTGCCAATTTGTTTGCGAACGTTCGAGGCAGATCGGGTGTCAAATTGGGTCGTTTGTAGGCACCTTAACTTTTTGCTTTGATAGTGATGTGATGTATAAAGAAAATTGCAAGTAGGTACCAGTGGCGAAGGGTAAATTTTTGTAAGAGGTAAGCCGGAGATACTAATGTTTACCTGGCCACGAAAAGCTAATTATAAATATTTGACAATTCTGCATGTGTTATTTTTCATAGGGAAGCCGGTAGGAATCGTATTGTAGGGACCCTTCGCTACTGGTAGGTACTCTCATAGACAAAAAATACTGTATGGTAATTTTAAATATTATTTGCATTAATTATTATTTCAATAATTACTGCAAGGAAAAACACCAGTCTTTCGTGTTTAATTCTAAATGCATACACACAAAACATCCTTGCATATTATGAATGAATTAAAAAAGCAATAATAACATCGATTCATGAATAAATTGTTTGATTGTATCGAGACGAATGCATCGATTGAATTATGATATCAATGCGATTGCACAAAACACGGATGTGGATAGCATGTATATTAAATTTCTGTATTTTTTATCAATTTGGACCTAATATTCAATGCATTTTGAAGATCATTGATTCATTTCCTTATAAATGGTTTTTTTTTTCATTTTTGTGCCATTATACAAATCAATGATAATATTTGTTTTTCTCTCAATTGACAGAGTGCCAAACTTTCTTTAATCATAACAATATTTTCCTAAAAATTATCATAACTAGCTGTCAAAACATCGTGATCGTAATCATTAGTGAAACTCATAGAAAACATAAACGTATTTCATTAATTTACCAGTTAATGTCTTCATAAATAATGATCGAGCACACGGTTGCGCCCACGCATCCGTTTTACGGCTTGATTTTTAGGGTTCTGTAAGAAACTATAAAACATTACAAATTATGTATAGTGTATAGTTCAATTCCTACTGATTTATTTATTTTCTTATTTGGCAAAATAAATGAATGAAATGAATTGAAAACAAAATAGTTTCATAATGATATTTATAGACTAAAATTAATTGTAAGTAGGTAATCAAAATAGATATTGGCAAAATGATACCATCTTCAATTTATTTTGATTGGTAACATTTACAACTGAAACTGAAAATTTTAAACACAAAAACACAATCACAATGAACGCAATGAATTATAATTACAAGCGTTTAACTCCCCAAAAAATAAAAAGGAACGGGCTATACGGAACTCATTACGGCGGAGCACAGACTGAGGCAAGCATTAAACTCGGCCGCATTTTTACGAGTATTTTGTGGAAATTAATGTATTTCCACTGTTACTGTGATTCCACTGCTGTTTGTTTGTTCAATATCTTTGTGATGACAGGTGCTAGCTATTTCAATGTGAACTCACGTCAATAGTTCACATTTCGTTTAAAAGTAATTGCTGTATCTTGTTTTATATTAAGAACTGTAATATTTTAATTTAGTTAGTTCATCCTAGTTCTCCATCCTAGTTAATCGCTGCATCGTATTATGATATTTTGTCTGGGTAGTGTTTGTAAACAATGTTGAAACTCAAATAAAGAATTTATTTATTTAGTTTCCTGTATGTGGTTTCTTTAACTTATAACTTTAAATCTAGAGAGGTTTGCATGACTAAAGCAGAAGTTCTAAGAAAAAAAATCATAACTTCTGAACTACTGATTTTCACGGAACTTAAGTTGCGTTTTTTATACTTGGTGATGTCCATGACCTAAAAAACGGCTGACGATCAGAAATCTGTTTAAAAATTAACACCCTTACCACAAAAAAGATAAACACGTGTTGAACGCGAATGCTACCAAAAATAATACACAATTGTTTTAGACAAGTTAGTTCTAAAACAATTGCGTATTAATTTTGGTAGCATTCGTGTTGAACACGTGTTTATCTTTCTTGTGGTACGGCCCTAAGATTTTCCGTAGCCACAAGTGCAGTATACAGAATGAAAATTATTCAGAGGTAGCTGCAAGTCATTTGGCACTGAAACACTGTTACTAACTTAGGTTATAATCCTGGAGACCACACTCAAAAAAATCCCAACATAAAAAACTAAAAATCTAATAAATTCTTTCAACAGACTTCACCATGATGCAACCGTCCGGCCATATGTAAACTACTGTATTCGTGTCAAAGAGCTAAGTACGTATATTTACATACGAATCGCATGTATTAATACATTGGCAATTGACACCCGTCTTAAATCACATGTTATAAGACCCGTTTCTAGGTTCAAAGATTAAATGAGGCAGATGTGATTTTCTGTATTAGTTTTATGCCTAAAACCGCTTTGAGGCGGTTAGGTAAAGAAACTTAAAAAATCTCAGAGTATTTGAAATAAAGTATTATTGTCTGATTACACGGAATCACAAAAATGAACAACGAATTATTGGGCATATTCCCCCTTACTTGTTAACGCCTCTTAATTATAAACACTAATGTAATTATACAACTATCCTTGTTATTTGTATGACAATGAATAGAGATGACAATAATCATTAACAAATAAGGGGATTAATGTACAGTTACGTTCAAAATTAAGTCGCTCATACGTTTAAAGTTGGAGAAATTATAACTGTATAATACCTTCACTATGATCAAACTAAGGAAGTACAATTAACACTATTTTTAAATTAACCCGACAAGTAGCAATAAAATTAGCAACATTCCCCAAATTCACGACCATGACAAATTAAATCTAAGAAAAAAAAAATTAAAATAACGGTAAGTACAGTCTGCAACAATAATCTGTGTGTGAAATAAGAAACATAAAACAGCAACACCCGAGGCGGATCATAAATTTAACTGCCGTTTTCTAAAATTAATAACGCATAATTCTAATATAAAACCTTAATGAGTGGCGAATAAAGCGATAAACGGCTAATTTACGATCTGCCCGGTCAATAAAAACGTGGCGATAAGTAATCTTAGAAATGGAAATCAATTACTTTGTTTACGTCCAGTTTATGGCGACTGATGGGATTTTTTTGTCTCTTTTTGTTTTATTTAATCTGTTTTATTGGGTTGTATTTTTCTGGGATTAATTCACGCCGATCATTTAAGATTGGCTGGATTAAAATACGAGCAAGCTAGTGTGCTATAGTTTCAGTATTATGTTGGCCATAGGATCTGTTTTTATTAACGCTAGATTATAAATAAGTTATCCAATAAATATCTTGCTATTCACTACCATTTCTATGTACTGGTTCTTATAATTTTTTAAATGTTTTATTCTTATTTTAATTTTGTTCTTACGCGCATAAAAAGTATGTTTTCGTTTCTAATTATATTTAATAATGACCGACAGACAGCTAAATATCTTAACCATTTGATTCAACAAAATTAAAATAATATGTAATTAAGATTTTGTAGGACACGATAAAAATTTAAATAATCATATTGCTTTGCATTATATTACGAAAATATTCAAATTTAATGTGTAAAATGATTATTATTTTCGTTAATTACTTTTATATTTACATGGTCATATGAGAATGCAGGAACTCAGCGTTCCAGTCGCTCCATTAACACTACCGGTATTCGGTAATGGTATTATTTTAATGTCATTAAAGCTCTGTTTTTTAATGATGTTACATACTATTTAAATTATAAACGCATAAAGTATGTAAAAATACCCAAAACATTTTTTTTTTTTTATGACATACCTACAACCATTTTTTTTTGGGCAGCTGTATAATGATACCTGTATCTGAAATCACTCAACCAAAGTAAACGAAATTATACAGGGTGACTGAATATACGAGGGACTTATAAATAAAAAGTAAGTAAGTACCTAGGTACTCAGTCTTCGATTAATCGTTCTATTTACTATACTTACCTTAATTATGTACCTTGAAATTGCAAAAACAAACAACTGTTCCATACAAAAGTACCAATCAAGAAAATGTATGGAATACCTGATTTTTTTCGTGATTTTAGGTTTGATCCTGTCGTAAATTGAACGCCGATTCGCGACCTTCAATAAGTCCATGGTTTAACCGGTCACCCTTTATGTTTATATAAACTGTATCCTCATACAATTTTACCATAAAAAGTAACTTAAAAAAATTCTATAGGTAGTCTACAGCAGAATTAACTTGTCGGCGCACAGTGTGTTAAGAACCCGAATTTTGTGTCATCATGTTTTTATTCAAGTAATCGATAGTTTATATCATTTCTAGTACTAGAGTTCAACTCCCGCTTCGCTACGACTTGTAGATTATTTTTAAAAAAATGTCAAAGTTTCGTAATATTCGCGTCATGAAAAATGAAAAAAAAATCTTATTTAAAAAACGGAACCACGTATTCCAGTTTCTATGTATTCCATTAATTGTACGTACAATAACCTACCCTTCCACCATTTTTTATTGCTTTAGCACGAATGGGACGCGTGATATGATTTTTTTTCTCATTTTTCGTTTTTATTTTTTTATTCACCTATAACACCGTATTAGTTCATGATTTCTACATCAAACTATAGCTTATACATTCTATTATGTATAGTATTAAAACCACAACCTAATTCTTTGTTATGCTGGACTTATTGCAAATTTTAGTAAAATCCGAAATATCCGCACTTAGGGCTGTCACTTCAACTAAAATGTAAATATTTTTTTTATTATTTAATATTTTTGTTTATTTATCACGTCGATGACTAGATATCGTTACGTTGTTGCTTGTTGTTGTTAGTTGGCCAATATTGGCTAATATTGTGTCAATATTAAACCAAAATTTAAAAAACCGGACAAGCGCGTGTAAAATATTAGATAGTTCATATATCCCGGGAATTGACTCTCAACGATTTTTGCCTGTTTCTAAAACCGATGCTGGCAAAATATCGGTCTTTCAGAATCCGATATTTAAGTTTAAATATTTTGTATAAATTCGTATTCGGTATAATAAATATAATTTCTTACTTATTTAATTCATTTGGGAATTATATTACTATTTATCATGCTATGCGAATTAGCAACGCCGAATCACCGATTGAGTTAGCTGAATCAAAGATCAGTGCCTCAGTGGTGGACCGTGGACCCTAGCCAAGTAACATCTCTGTTAGCGTTAACGCCAAACGCTGCGGATAAAATGTATGGAAGTGACTTTTGTGAGTCACGTGACTTTTCCGAGTCACGTGACTTTTCCGCAGGTAATGTCATTGCCATGCCAGACATTTTGTGGTTATCGTTTGGCGTAAACGCTAACAGAAATGTTGTCTAGGGTCTAGGGTCTCTGCGCCGATACGCTTATAGCAGTGGTTCTGTCAGCGTGAGTTTTTTAAATAGAACGAGGTACGAGGTAGGAGGTCTGCCGATGCACCTTACTACAAGCTGGAATAGCTAGTGATATTGTAAAAAACTACTCGACCAAAGTAATAAAATATGGGACCACCGCGCGAGTTTCCTCATAAAAGATTCACGTAAATCGAAATCGCTCATAAATCACAGAGAAATTTGTCTACATACTTACATGGAAAAAAAAACCGAATGCATAACTTCCTTCTTTTATTGAAGTCGGTTAAAAACTGCTATGTTCTGAGGAGAGCCGTTAAGTCACGGAGAATTTTAACACCACCATTCAGAAAAAGTGAGTATTTGGGGTAAATAAAAAATTGAAATTCAAATATCTCGAAAACGGTGCATCCTAGGCAAAAAATAACCAAAATTTTACCACCCTTTAAAAAACCCCCCCTCCCACGCAAGCAGTACTCCCACATCGTTATTTTATTTTTTTTCCGATTTTTCTCTGGATTGAAAAAAATAATAAATTCAAATATCTCGAAAACTATGCATCCTAGAAAATGTTTAACCGAATTTTTATTGCTCTTTATAACCCCCCCCCCCCCCCCCACGCAAGCAGCACTCCAACTACTTTTCTTTTTTTTTAAGATTTTGTCTTTTTTACATCATCTCATGGTTTTTCGACTAGAGATATATTTAAATATAATTTCTATTCTCTTATGTAAGGGTGACTGTTTCAATCGCCATGAAAAGTTTATTATGATAACTATATGAATTAATAATAATATGTATGTAATGTATGTATGTGTTTCACTCTAACACCTATTGTTTTATGAGATCGATATAGTTTTTCCTAGGAATAAATTTATCTGCTGGCCTAGCAGGACCACGATAGAAACTGGTTTTTCTAGTGGCGGTAGAATTCTAGGTCGACTTCTTCCACGACTGCTCAACGGCTACTGGCCCTTTTTGGATATGTGCGAAGGAAATGGTATCATGTTGGGCTGGTACACCTTCTTGGGCAACTGTCAATAAATTCTTATCCGAAGGACATAAATAAGTTGTAACTAATATATCTATACTATTAAAAAGCTGAAGTTTGTTTGTTTGTAGTACATACATACATAGTAAAGTTTGTAGTAGTACAGTAGAAATGTGTTTCAATTATTGATCTGTAAAATTAATATTATTATCTAAAACATTAATAAAAATACATTTTTCAGAACACATTTGAAGAATACATTTGTGACAAAGATGTAATAGGAGGGCTATTACATCTTTGTCACAAATGTATTCTTCAAATGTGTTTTGAAAAATGTATTTTTATTAATGTTTTAGATAATACATATTACATTTTTATGCTATTACAATTTTGTCACAAATGTATTCTTCTTGTTAATAAAATAAATACCGGGCAAGAGCGTGTCGGACTTACGCCCAGTCTAGAGTTCCGTAGCAAGAAGTATTTCAGTCTTCCGAACGCGAATTTTTTAATATTTTTTTAATAATTTCATAATATTATTTTGAAATATATTTGGTTATGTTGGTACCTATACCAGGATTTCCTGGCATCCCGGGATTTATTTAAAAATATATATTTTTTAAGAAGCCACTTCCATAATTTCTTAGCCAAAATTAACTTTGGGTAAATATGCATCCGATTATCCGATCTATAGTTATAACACAGTTAACTACTTAATATAAATTCGAAAGAAATTGTTTTTTTGTCGGATAAAATATTTATTATAGTTAATTTTTTTCGGATACGTGAAAGTGACAGCCCTGAAGAAAATATAAAATTAACAATAACTGCAGCATAACACGGAATTAGGTTGTGGTTTTAATACTATACATAAAAGAAAGTATAAGCTATAGTTTGATGTAGAAATCACGAACTAATACGGCGTTATAGGTGAATAAAAAAATAAAAACGAAAAATGAGAAAAAAAATCATATCCCGCGTCCCATTCATACTAAAGCAATAAAAAATGGTGGAAGGGTAGGTTATTGTACGTACAATTAATGGAATACATAGAAACTGGAATACGTAGTTCCGTTTTTTAAATAAGATTTTTTTTTCATTTTTAGTGACGCGGATATTACGAAACTTTGACATTTTTTTAAAAATAATCTACAAGTCGTAGCGAAGCGGGAGTTGAACTCTAGTACTAGAAATGATATAAACTATCGATTACTTGAATAAAAACATGATGACACAAAAATCGGGTTCTTAACACACTGTGCGGCGTCAAGAAAAATAACGTTAATTTGCACAAAAATACAAGTAACATATTTAACGACGGTATTTTAAATTTTACGACTATGCAATAAGTGTAAAATTCACATAACATGTTTTTAACACTAGCGTCGTTTCCACCAACGTTTCTCGATATAAAATCAGCGATCCCGATTTCGTATCGATTAAATCGAGTTTTTACGATATCACGATAGATAAGATAATGTGGAGTCGGTGTGCATTATTTTTAATGTACTTTAAGTGCGTTGATAGTGTAATTTGGTAGCTGACTGTACTGGACCTCGAATTTAAAGGACTTTTTTTATGTTAAGTGCGAACGAAATTGCAGACTTTAAAATGTTAAGAAGCAGGTTTTACTTTTAATTTATTTGGCTTTAAATGTACTTAATGTGCCTACTGCTTTAAAGAGTGTTAAAAGAAAATGTGTCAAATGTGAGCTGTATTTTATTCAATATAATGACTGCCACTAGTGATCTCTATTTCAGTATGTTGATACCCATCTAGTCCATGGGTCGACAGAAAATTTATTTCTTCAAAAAACTCTTCTCTATAATAAAAAATATGTAGTTAGTTAATGCCAATATTTTCATTTAATCATAATTAAAAAAATAGACTCCAATTAAACAATACACCGGCAAATAAGATAACTTACCACAAAAAAAATACAAACGAAGGTTTTTCTAAAAATAATTATTAATCAATTGTGTTAGCAATTTATCAATCCGTCGTTTTGCTTACTATGACATTACTTCTATATAAGTAGCTTATATCAAAATTCGCTCTCTAGTAAAGAAAAGAGCCGACGGATAGGTTATTGAAAACGGCCAATAAAGGTAACAGTTGTGCAGCCTATCTTGTCATATTTGCTTACGAATAGTACCTTCGTAAAATCTCATTTCACATCAAACTACATGGTAAGGCAATTTGCAACATTAGAGTCGGTGGAAACCAGAAGGCTGACAACTTGTTAGCAGGTTCCACATAAAAAATAAGAACATATTATACAATAATCTGTTGAAAAAGGGTCGTAAAATGGTTCAATTTATTGAAAAAAAAATGAAACACGTCTACTAGAAAATGAGTCGCTTTCAATACAACGTGTGTGTATGCGGTGGGAAAGAAAGAAATGTCGATACATTTTTTCTATTGCTTCTCGTTAACGGGTAGTTTCAAACTGTCAAAGAAATCATGACTACCGCTGTAACTATATTTCCATTTCTTTTATTCAAAAACAACACACCATAGTACCTGAATTCAATGCGGTATCGCCATATTTTTTTAGTTCTTTTTACAAAATTTTGTCCGACTCACAAATCCAGCTTTCAGGCAAGAAAACTGAGAATTGTGTAATGGAAAAAAACGTGTGTGGTGATCAAGAACTAAGTTCCAATAATGTTCATAATACAGTCATGGTAAAATTACGCATATTATTTTTCAATCTGGCGATGGGACCTCTCGCTCTGATATCTCGACGGGTACTGGTCGGAGACCGCAAGCGAGATTGCCGGGAGTTTTAGATTTATGGAGGCAGCGTGACATTTTTTTCTCCCAGTCAACTCCCACCGCAAGCCGCATTAAGGTACTTCGTTCCAAAAAGCATTACTCCATCCGGTGATTGAACCCAGGACCTCCCGCTCAGCGACAACTAGACCAACGAGGCACCCATGTTCTAACAAAACGCATTTCCAATTCACGCCAAACACTAATCTAAAAGTAAATTACACACTTGATACTGCATTCATACATTTACGACACACGATCGGCATGCAAGTGATGTGAGCTACAAACAGACAGACGGACATACATTCTGTATACGCTGTAAACTGTTATTAATAGTTAGCCAATGTATGCTGCTATTAATGTAGACGTTTGGGGAATGGAGGAACGAGGTGGAATGTCCCTCCATTGATCCATGAAAACGGTCCTACCAGACCGGGTGATAATGGTCTGGCGGGCCACTGCCCCCGACAGTTGATGTCGGGTTTCTGTATATAAGTATATATGCAAATCGCTGTGAAAACTCTGCTTGCGCGATGTAGGATTCAGCCAATAGTCTTCATGTAGTGACATTCACTGTTAGCTGTCTAGATGTGTTGGTAGTTTTCACTGTTGTCGGCAGATGTCGCTACAGACGAAAGAAATGAGATGCAGTTTTTTTGGTTTGGGAATTTAGTTTGAAGAATAGGTAGTCTGAATGTCGGTACCTACTGGTATCCGTTGCATATTTATTTTAAAGATAATAATTTGATTAAAAACTTAAAATAGAAGTCGGTTAAAAATAGTAAGTATTATCAAATATAATAAAAGATTTTCTCAAATCAAATGATGCGAGCGGGATTTGAATCTGCGACCTCTGCCGTACCGTGGCTAGTGCTCTGGACCAACTGAACTATCGCGTCTCGCTCGCGTTACTCGAAATTTTAAATCTCTTTGAATATGCCTCATAAGAGAGAATAAAATTGTTAGGTCCCATAATTTAATAGTATATCAATAAATACAGCCCATAGCAATCCACTGCCGAACACAGGCCTCCTAAATTTTATAATGTGCTCGGTTTCCCAATTTTCTCGAGTTTCTAATTATGTTTTCAGGTTTTTCGTTTATCAAGCTGTAAAGCGCCTTACGCAGCTAGTGTTGCCTAAAACATTTTGGGCCGTACCACAAAAAAGATAAACACGTTTAACACGAATACTACCAAAAATAATACGCACTTATTTTAGCACAAACTTGTCTAAAAACAAGTGTGTATTATTTTTGGTAGCATTCGCGTTTAACACGTGTTTCACTTTTTGTGGTAAGGGTCTCAGATCATAGAAACAAGGAGATTTGCCAAGGAGCTATCGAGCTTGATGCCTGATCTTGAGCAAATTGCTCATATTAAAAACGTACGCGCTGGCGACGAACCGAACACGATCGATGGTATAAATACAGTGTTTTAGTTTAGCGCTAGTGTTGAGTGACGATTAACAGTGTTAGATTGAGGGTTTGCGGAATGTTCAATGCGTGGGACATCTTTTTATTCACAAGGAGCGCTTAATTATGCGCGTAATTGTGTCGAAAAATGTACTAAAAGTGGCATCAGTGTTGTTCACGTACTAATTTGCTATGATAGCATATCTCCTTGTTTCTATGATCTGAGGTAAGGGTATTTAATTTTAAAAGCACTCTTTGATTACTTTAGTTGAAAACTTCTAAAGTCGCCATTAATTTTAGAACACAAAACTCTTTGCAATAAAGTCAAAGAAAATTTTCCAATAAAAAATACGCTACCTATCTCAAGTGACTCCTGTAAACACAGCTACACTCCTAATAAATTCACATCACTCACTTCTTGCGCATAGAAATGCCTAACGTTTGCGCTATTCCAACAGTGTTTGATACTTTTTGCGCCAATTACACATACCGTCGAATACCCCGCGAAACTGTGGCGTAGTAGGATTTTGTAGAATTTTTATTATAGCCGATACCCATGTTTGTGTAGCTATGAATTGCGGAATGGAAGAAATTAAGTGCATTTTCGTAACGGAATAAACATTTGTATGGCCATGTTGTGTATGAATGTGCCTTAAAGATTAAGGCGCTGTTCCATTACTGCGCGTTGACACGCTTCGCACATGTTTAGCTTCTATTTTAAAGAAGAGAGAAAAGATATTTGTTTTTCGTTTTGGTCCTGTGTAGCCCTATATCGATAATATCTAACAATGGTGGGTGCGCGGATGAGATCAAGCGGCGAATGGCGATCACTAGGTCTGCTTTGGACAAGATGAGGAAAATATGGAGAAATAAAAACATCACAAAAGCCACTAAGATCCGGTTAGTTAGAGCACTTGTATTTTCCATATTTCTCTATGCTGCGGAGACTTGAACATTACGTGAAAGCGAAAAGAAGAGAATAGATGCTCTAGAAATGTGGTGCTGGAGGAAGATGCTGGGAGTATCGTGGAACGAGTTCCGCACCAACGTATCTATACTCGAAGAGCTGAACATCAAACAACGTATGTCCTCCATTGTTGAAGCACGCATACTCACCTTCTTTGGGCACGTGTCCCGTCGCAACAACGACTCCACCGAGCGCCTGGTAGTACAAGGAAAAGTTGAAGGCACCAGAGCACGCGGCAGGTCTCCAATGAGATGGGCAGACCAGATCAAAGCTGCAGTTAACCAGCCCATACACGACTGCACTCGGAAAGCAGCAGAGAAGAATGGCGCCGCATAACCAAACGGGTCACACGTCGAGATACCTCATAACGACCACGACCGCTCTGTCAAGAGTGTACCGACTAAGAAGAAGAGCCCTATATCTCTCTATTTCTTTTTACCATATTTTTATTAACTCGAAAAAAAAATGTACCCAACAGACAAACAGACACGAAAGTATCTGTTTGTCTGTTGGGTACATTTTTTTCTGATTAGGACAATCCTGAAATAATGCGTTAAAGTACCTACAACCCCTGGTTAGAAGATGCGACTTTTGTTGATAAGACTGGCAAAAAAATAATTAAAATGTATTTATAATAAATTATGTTTAAATATTTTGTTTGTTGCATCATCTAGGGTTATGAGTACATATTAGAATAGTCTATAAATTGAGCAATAAATTAATAGATAAATTCAAAAATAGTATTCGTTTGAATTTTATTATTCCGAGATTTAGCACTGTTTTAACCGTCAAAAGTTATAAAGCACAGCCCCTGAAACGGTCATAATTTTAAAGTAGCACATTTACAGCTTCTAAATTTTCAATTGTTGTTAAACTCATACGCATACACCAGCCATTCTTTACATACTAAATAAACAAGATATTCGTTACGGATCATCGGCAACTATAAAAATTAATGATGTGTAAGTAATATATGTGTGAGCAGGCTTTCACCTAGTAATGTAGGTGAAAACACAAGCAGTTTGTACATCCTGTACCTACTTTTCTTGGAATAATATTGCGTCTTACAGTCAAGGATTTTTCTTGTAACTTTGAATATAATTGTTTGAAGATTTAAAATCTTTTTCTCAAAATATTTACTGTCATAAACGAGGCTCGTATTGCAGAACGTTACTCAAGCACAGAAGGCTTACCACGAGCTCTTAAAGCAGGACAGAAATTGAACTGCCCTGCTTTTTTGTACTATGACATCAGGACATTAGGAATTTATTCAATTTTTAATTGAATCAATTACTAATTTATTTTGCAACAAAGAATAATTTGATTTAGGTTTTGGAACGTAAGCAAAGAATTAGATTTTGGTTTTTGAACGTTGTTTATTTGACTGGAGTGTCTAAGATGGAGGAACAGTTCAATGCAAGTGTCAGTGTATGAAAAATGTCCATCAAAATGTGTTAAATTAGGGTGGCGCTACTGTGCTACATTCATACCATACCATTTGCATATGCTAGCGTCACTTTGAAGGGTTTTTAAACTATTATTTTACTACATAAAGCTGGACACTTTTTCAACTTGTCTCCCGTAAGAGTTAATACTCCTCAATTTACTCTCCATAACAATGACGTAACAGCAGGCCAGAGACAAGCTTTACTATTCAACTTCGTTCAATAATCGTTCACCTTTATTACTGTCATGGTACGATTTTTAGCGATTCAGCAGCAGGGTGGCAGCAGGCCTGCTTTAGAACTGACTGGAAATTGAATGGTTTTCTAAAAGCTCATGGTAAGCCCCCAGATCTCGCCTGCACAGATTTAAAGCCATGGATGGATGGATGTTTGTTACTCAATCACGCCAGAACGGCTGAACGGATCTAGATGAAATTTGCCACAGATTATTATAGTCTGAAATAGCACATAGGCTACTTTTTATCCTAAAAAACGCAGGCAAAGCCGTGGGTGGAAGCTAGCAATAGATAATTCCTCTTTTGTGTGTGTGATAAAATTGTTGTTTCATTTGATAGACAGATGAAACTTGTCCAGTGGTCTCATATTAAACTGACTTCTGCCCAGCCAAGTAAGATTATGCAGACTGTAGTAGGTACAACCGACAACATTGACGGTCGACTACTTTTCACCCTTATTACTAAGAACATAAGGGTGAAAAGTGGTCGACCGTCAATGGTGTCGAGCGTACATACATAAACTCACGCTTAGTTCACTAGTTTTCTATATTTTTTCCAATCATATAACTTAAACGACCACAGTCCACTTCCCGGCAAAGGTTTCTTATAATTTACAAGTTTTTACCACCAAGAAATTACACAGCAGTTTATTTTTATGTCCAGACCAATTCTGAACCAATTTGTTGTTTTTTCTATAAAAATGTATGTTCGCTGTATAGCAATTATGAATTAACTCAAAAAGTATAACTTCTTGGATATAAATGTTCAAGTTATACCGTATAGGGTGGAACTATGAACATGTTGATGGCTTGTCAATAAAATTAAATGGTTTTAACTATTTGTAGCGGAGTGAAAAATAAGGTTAACTATTTGTAGTGACTTGCAGTGTAAAATAAAGTACTGGTAATTATACAATTTTCCTTTTAGTTAGCAATGCTTTAGACTTTTCTTTGAATATTGTTTATTTATTAGTTAGGTTTATTACCAACTGTTTTTACAATTTCCTGTAATTATTAAGTCCGCCGATGTACATTTGTTGCATGAAGCTTAAATAAATAAATAAATTTCTTAGTTTATGCGAAAGCCGAACCGGGTTCATTGTACCTACTCATTATTATGATAAACTTTTACTATGGGACTAACCCTGAAATCGCGAAAAAAAATCAAATGTTCCATAGGTACATTTCTATCGATTTTAAGTATTAACACAACTGATTTTTTTCGACAAAATGACAAAATGCACGAGCCCTTTTGAATTAAATTAGGTTTGTGACCAATTAATAGTCGCACTGATTAATCTATCTGCCAGGTTAAGCTTGCCTACGTCAGTTCAAGGATGGGAGACCATTATTTACAAGACGACTCTTACTAGTCTTGTTGAAAAAATTATAAATAAAGTATAAGTATATAAAAGTATATATAAGTATATATAAGTACTCTGATAAAAAAAAACAACATTACTTACCCTAGTTTTGCTTCCAACTAAGAGGTTTAGCATACATCTGCTGTAATTACATAATAGCGAACAAAATAACATCAATTCAAAACGTCAGGTTAAAAAATAAAAACCACAATAGATTTTATAGACCGTATCAATTGTCTCCCCCATCAATTACCTGTTTCCCATGTGTCATATAATTCTCTTCTACTTAAACCAGTTACGTGGTCCAATTAATATTTCCCTATATTGACCTATATAATTTTATACTGAATAATCGTTTTTTTTATTATGCCACTGTAGCTGCATAATATAAATTTAAGTAGAAGACCCACCCACTTATAAAAATATCTTAAATATCATACAAAAGTTAGCACAGAGTAAATAAAACAGAAGTCTTAATTTGGCTGCACGGTTGTTGCAGTGGCTGAGAGATTGGCTGCTGTGCGACGTGTCGCGGGTTCGATTCCCGCACTGCACACTGGTCTGGCTGTTTGTGTATGTGAAATTTGTGTTTGTAAACGCACCCACGACACTGGAGAAATCCTAGTATGAGGCAACGTTTTATTAAAAAAATAAATAAATAAAAATTACGATATTTGAACAATAGAGGAATTACTAACATATAGGGTGCCCGTAAATAATGGATTAAACGTAACGGGTAACTACATTTTTTTTCCGTGAACCTTAAAGTCCTTTGATAAGATCTCAAATAAGCAGTAGTTGCTTAAAACAAGCTAAAATAGAAGAAACAGTAGCGTCTTTTAGAATGGACCTTTTGTCTTCATGTAGTTGTCATTGTCTAAAAAAAAATACTATAATGACGTCATAATAGCAACAGCTGCTACACGGTTTAACAAGCGCAATAACTCAAAGGAATAATTATATAGCTAAAGTATGAGTATGTGTGGTTTTAAGGAGTCAGTGTTCGCGAGTTTTGTAGCGGTGTTACTATGGATTGGCCACTGTGAGCTCGAAAAATAAAAAAAAAGTGTGCAGAGGACCCTCTTCAGGAACCAAGTTCCGTCTCTTATACAAGGTAAAATTAAAACCAGTGCTGATATTTTAGGAGGTGAAAGTACTCATGAATATGATCAACTTTTATTATGGAACCGACACTGAATTATGAAAAAAAAAATCAGCTGTTCCATACATTTTGATCGTGTTGTAGTGCATTTTTTTTCATTTTTTTTTTTTCATATTTCAGTTATTTCATAATAAAAGTTGATCATATTCATGAGTACTTTCACCTCCTAAAATATCCGCACTGGATTTAATTTTACTCTGTATAATAGAAAGAGACAGAGAGGGAGAGAAAGTCGCATGGAGGGGGCATAACGCTTTTTCCTTACATCACGATTTCTAACAGCTGGAAACTCCTATTGTAAGCTGCGTTAAGGAACTGCATTCCTAAAAATATAAGTGTAAATCTATCCTGATCTGAACGCACAGCCTATTCTGTATCGACACGCCACGTGATGTCACCGCGAGAACAGTCAATTGAAATTGAAATTGAAATTCTTTATTCTGTAATTAGGTTATAAAATAACACTTTTACACGTCCATATTTTTTACTAGATGAGGTCGGTGTTTCCTACCTGACTAAGTACCTCTGAGAAGAAACACCCAAACAAACTCAAACGTCAAAATCTCTTTTAAAGTCCAGACAATTTTAAATTATGTAAGAACCATGCAGGTTAGTCTGGAATGGCCTTTAGAGGAAAGAGCCATACAGATTTGAGTGGACCTGTCCTGACTAAGGGAGCTCAACGACCCGACGTACATTACCATCAGAAAGGACATTTGGGTAGGCCATAATGTATCAAACTGCCAGACTGCCTTAAGATCTATGAATGTAACATAATAACCCACATAGTACTCACATTCACAATCATAATTAAAATAATAATGTCAAAACAAATTTAATATTACGTAGTATTTGAAAAGAATAAAATAAATAATTGTGAACGTTCGAGGGAGAATCTTACTGTGACATTCTCCCTCAATGTTCGCAAACTTTGGAACGTTTAGCACAGGGCGTATAAGGTTCCGTTTCCACTAAGGAAGTAAGTACATAAGCTAATAAAGTCGGATCTGAAGTTTTTCTGATGCAGAAAAGTGAATTTTACTTTTGCTCTTCCGAAAACTTTATTGCCCGTTTTCACTAGGAAACACCTTAATGTAATGCATAAGCATAAGCATAGCATAATCGGCCTATAATGTTCCCACTGCTGGGACACAGGCCTCCTCTGTGAGAGGGAGTGGGCCGTAGTCCACCACGCGGGCCCAGTGCGGGTTGGTGGACGTCACATGTCTTCGGATTTTTGGTTCTAGGACATGCTGGTTTCCTCACAATGTTTTCCTTCACCGTTACAGCAAGTGATAATTAATTTCTAATACGTACATAACTTCGAAAAGTCAGCGGTGCGTGCCTCGGGATCGAACTCGAACCATTTGCCGTGGGAGGCACATGGTTAAACCACCAGGCTATCACTGCTTGCTTCACCAGGCTATCACTGCTTGCTAGTGTAATGCCTAAATATTAAAAGGAGCTACCTTGCGCAAAAACTCATGTCACCAACCACTAGGTGACAACCATGAATAGCCCACAGTAGGTACCTAAGTTGTTGCCTAGTGGTTGGTGACAATGTGTTTTTGCGCTAGGTAGCTCCTTTTAATATTACATTTTGGTGTCCTCACGTTTAGGAAAAAGTTTCGTGGATCCGATCTAATGCATCTAATGTTGAAACTTATTTTCTCTATTCTCGGCCTTTGATATCGTTACGCCAATACTACACATCGTTAGTATACAGCTAGAGCCGTCATGTCACAGCGCTGCGCATAGTAAAATTCACAAGCAATTTTATAATGCACTAGTATTAGCATTCGGGTTTACTTCCTTATTAATTTGAATTATTAATTCATGAACCATAAAAGTCTGTATATGTTACAGGCTTCAAAAATTTATTGAATTACTTAAATAGCAGGATAATATAATTAGTATTGATATGTCTAAAGTAAAAAAATATGAAGTGCAATATCACATAAAATAATAAACTAAATATTTAGTGTAAAGACTTTCAAAAAGTATTCAAATTTTGATTGATAAAATAACAGGAAGTTTATCTTCTTTGCAATTATCGTATTTTATACCTAGGCATAAGGTTTTTATCAAAAAAGTTAATGCTAGGTACTTTGCAGCCAAAAAAATTATGTACCTACCTAACTATAATTATGTTATCTAAAAAAACATCATTACACAACGCAATCAACACAAAAAATCAACCACAATAATTATATTCCTAGAATCGCCACAGAGTAACAAACAAACAGTCCAATCACCCACACAATACGCACTATTGCGCAGAAGGCAATTTTTTACAGCTATATATATGATGTTCGTATCACGTTTTTACGCTTACATTCAGTCCATGTGTAAATCATTATACATATTACACTTTATTTACTATGTAATTACATGTTTCTTGCGAAGCGAACTGGATGTGCAAACATTAATTTTGTTGGAAGATTTTTTACATACACACATAATTTATGGACGCGTCTAGGTACTATTGATTATGTGTAATTGATTTAGTTGCAGTTGCTTGTAATAGATGAACTTATGCCGTGTTAAAGGTAATTGCTTTTTAATTGGAGTTTGAGTAATTTTAATAGTTTAGTTGATATAACATGAGTTGCGTGTGTTTTTTTTTTGTTCACACAATGAAAGTGATAGGTTTTTCTTTGTGAATTGTGGTTACACGTCATTCCTGGTTTTTTTTACGCTGAGAGCAACAGTAATAGCTTTTTTTCTAACTTCCTTTTCTTTATAATAAAACAAGTTTAAACGAATTAAATCGCGTATATTACAGATTTTTACAGAGTTTCCTTTTCTTTACTGTCTGACTTAATAATAAACCACCATTCGTGTACTATTTTAATGCACCTATAATAAAAAATAAAACTTTATTTCGGACTACATAGTTGCATTCATATCATAAATAAAGAATGTTATATCTGTGTTAGTGAACTTCATTATTTAGTGAGTTCGTGACAAGATTATTGTTCGAGTTGCATCTACGAACAATATCATTTATAAAGCCACGCCACCAGCCATTATAGCTACGTCTGTCCTCCCTCTATCTATAGTCTTCAGGATGGAGTTGGAGCTGGCCCGCACTCTGCAGAGCAACGAAACAAATTTCTGTCTGATGATGGCATGGAAGCCAGCAACTTGTGTAAGGATTGCTAGGAAAATTATGTAGGTAGATGAGGATTTTTTCGATATGATCTCAATATTTTCACCTACATCACGTTATCTGCAAAAGCTGTAGCTAACAGCAATCTCTTGATAGACTGAACAGGCGAAGAAACGAAGAAAATATTGAACCTTGAAACGTTGCAATAAAAACCCCTAGAATCATTGACCTATATGTCCTTAGACAAGCAGTTCCGAACAAAAATCATGACCCACACGCGGGTAATTGTCTGTTGCTCACCGCATCAAACGTCAAAGTGAATGTAAGGCTTTTGTTGTGCCAGCACAACACTTGAGTCTGACATGTTTAATGTTTGGAACTGCTTGTCTAGACATATAGGCCATTCCAGACTAACCTGCATGGTTCTTACATAGTTTAATTTTTTATTGTCTGGACTTTAAAAGAGACCTTGACCTTTGAGTTTGTTTCAGTGTTTCTTCTCAAAGGTAGTCAGATAGGAGACACCGACCTCATCTAGTTTTAAAAGAAAAACTCATTTGACTTGTAAAAGTGTTATTAGTAACCTATTTGCAGAATAAATGATTTCAATTTCAATTTCAATTTCAATGCCTAGAATTAAAACACGAACTACCTACATAATTATTTCAGCACACATAAAAGCATATTTACAAAAATAATGAACCACGGAACACCGAAACTGATGGATGTTAATATAAATAGTAAATTATAATGTTCCGCCAACAGGATAATGTTAATTAAACAGCTTCATTTACGCGTTCTGTGGGCTGTATTTCCAACACGTTTAATTGCAAATGAGTTATGAATATTTACCGGTGTCATTTCAATGTTGGGGGTTACTGCAAGGTAAGAGATGAAGCGATAAACCGATAAAGATGGAGGACTAGAGAGGACTGGACATGGGCTTCCCCAAGCATCAGCAAAACGACCGGTCCTGCGCCTCCCGCATATTCATCGTCGTCGTTATTAAACTTAAGTTATAAAAAAAAAGTTTTAATGGTCTTCAAAAAGATTACAATAATGTTATAAGTGAAACAGTTTGGAAGTCGATGCCTTTGATTTTTCATTTGATTTGATTCGACACCGACTTCCGATACTGTTTCTTGTGACTTTCGTATGAAAGGTCTGGACTTTAAAAAAGACATTGATCTTTTGAGCCCAGGCTAATTACGTTTTTTTTGGAAATATGTAATTCAATATATTTCTTTAATACCTAGGTATTAAAGAACTATTTTGATGCAATTTCAAGATGCTTGAAGAAGTCTAGATGGTATTTTAACATTCTAATCTTCATATACCTAACGGTGGGCATTACTACCAGTAATTCTTATTCAAAAACATTCAGTTCCGGGCATAACAACCCATTTTTTGGCACATTTTTCAAAGGTAGATGTCATCTGCATTTCCTAACTGCTAATCTTTGAGAAGAGATCTCTATTCTCGCTTTCAGCTCGCTTCATCTCCCATCTTGCATCCAAATCAACAGTTGTTCCACTCACCTCAATACACAGACCAGATACATTGATTCAGAACGCGATTGTAAACGTCAATTAGCAACACTGATGTATGTATGTATTTACAAAGAGATTTATTGGTGGACAGTGTTCACTGATCAGCGACAATGTTTAACTGTTTTATATGCAAAGTAATTCCTACTTGTACTTTACATAGTATACTAATAATAGACTAGTATATCTTAGCAAGATAGATAGTTACTTAAGCTGATTCCTCTTTGATCATACCCTTATTTTTGAAGTCCGGGTTGACTACAAAAATGACAATTTCTAGTGTCCATTTTCATCACAGGTGCTTTGTGGCTAACGCACATGTATGTAGACTTAGGCTTGTATTACAGAATGATGCTCGAGCACTGATCTCTGCTTGAGCATAGATTGAAACTACAACCAATCAAATGGCTTTAAATCTATGCTCAAGCAGAGATCTGTGCTCGAACATCGTTCTGTGATACGAGCCTTAGACCGAGATTAAACTTCACGAAGCACGTGCTTTGTCTTAGTTATATTCCCGTCTCTATCTTGCACTTGTAGTTTCCACAAACTGCACCCGCTACAAATGTGTCCTTGGTGTGCGTGCTTGCGCGCATATAATATACGGGGGCATTGGATGTGTCGCGTTTTAAATGTGGCGCCAAAATGATCGTACCTAATACAAGTGTACCTATGTCTGGTGAGCGGCCCGGTTAACTCTTGCAGCAATGACGTAGATTCACATAGTCTTTATGATTAGAATGACAGACCATCCGTTGTGACTAATTCAACCAACATTACGTGATTATGTTGAAAACCAATTCGCATTATTTGCTCTTTTCATTGAGTACGAAATTGATGATTTTAGTTGATTTTAACAATTAACTGTGAGTGTTTGTGTAACAATATTATTGTTGAACAAATATTTCGTCGTGTAATTTTGGTTTAGCGAAGTTTATTTTTAGTATGTTTGTACTGGTTTTTGGTAGAGGAAAGACTTATTTATTAAAGTTACTAACTGTGCCCCGCGGTTTCACCCTCGTTGCTTGGCTCCTAAGGATGTAGCGTGATGTTAAACTATACTATTCCTCATGAATCTGGCTATCATATAGAAAAAGATTCTTTCATATCCAACTGGTAGTTCCAGAGATTAGCGCGTTTAAACGAACAAAATAATTTATTAACATAACAAACTCTTCAGCATTATAATATTAGCATAGATTACAAAATAAGAAGAAGCAGTATCGTTTCATAGCATATTACCTCTTATACACTCATTTCAGTTTCGTTTACCAAAAAAATAATCCACCCTTTTCAACTCAGTCAAAGACTAAAAACAAAGCAAGCCAGTTCATCCTACATAATGCCTACGTGCATGTTGACAGAGCTCATCTCTCATTCGTCACGGCCGTCACGGTAATCTCTGTGAGCTTCACGTCCGACGGGCGTTAAATCTGCGATGCTGTTGTGACACCTTAATACCGGATCTTTGGCCAAAGATGTTGATTTTGAACAGAGGAGTCATGTTGATGATAGGTTGTTTATGCGGCAAGCCAACTGATCTCTAAATATTATAAAACAAAGTCCCTCCGCCGCGTCTGTCTGTCTGTCTATCTGAACGCGATAAACTCAAAAACTATTGAACGGATTTTTATACGGTTTTCACCAGTGGAAAGACAGATACTTGAGGAAGGTTTTTAATTTATGAATATGTTTATTAGACAAGCTGTCAGATTTTTACTAAGCAAGTCGGAAAAATATCGGTTTGAAAAAACTGTTTGGCTGCCTAAGCCGTTAAATAAATGTACAAATTTGTTGGCCTTAAATAGTTAAGGATACTTTCCTTAAATCAAGAAAGAGAACTTCGCTGTAGTGTTTACATTAGGCAGAATTAAAGGCTGTCATACAACTTGCTTAATAAGTTAAACAATTTATTATTGGCAATGTGTAAAATTTGTAAAAGACTAGCCTTTGTCCTATTTCACTGCCATTCTAAGGAAACTATTTCATGTACCTTTTCTAGAGCCCAAGCTATCTTCATACCAAATTTTATCTTGACATTGAGTCATCAATAAAATTCTACCGTGAAAATTTTATAGACAGAGGGTCGCATTATTAATATTAGTTTATATAATTTTGGGAGAGGCCTATGATTATCTGTGAACTATGTACAAAGGCTTGTCAACCACGTTCTATTGTGAACTATAAAAATTTCTAAGCTCCAAAAAATATATTTTGATAGAGATGTTCTTTTTCGTTTCAAATAATAATAAATTATACGAGATTAATAGCCATATTTTCAATATTTCCCTTTTATATGAAACTTTTATTGGTTTTTATATACTGGCTTTATATTTTATTTACCTATAAGCAATGTTTAATACCATTCACTTTTTATAGCGTTCTCACAACACACTTTTTTCGTTATTTCAAAAATGCATATAATATGCAAATGTCATGAATAATGCGATTATACCTAATCAAATTACCGTGTTTAATATTCGGCGATAAATTATACGATTATATTAATATTCGGTTCGTTAGTCGAAAGTGTTTTGCCACATATAATTCATTAATTATGGTCGCGACACTCATTTAAATGTTAATTATGAAAACAGTTGTAGTAATAATTTGATATCGATTGATATTTAGTAGTTTATTTGTTTATTTACATCATTTCGGTGTTTATTTTCCATTTTATTATGGGAATGAAAAAAAACGTTTATGTTTAATTTATCTGAAATGGAAATGTTTTAACAATTATTTTGCCGCTGGTCTATTCGCCCTTCAATAATAGTCTGATGTCTGAGATTTTTTTACCCATTCACTTAAGTTTTAAAACAAGTAAATATGTGGAATTGATTGAATAGGTGAATGGAATTGGAAGATTACAACTTTTTTGTTAATGTAACTCCGACTGCAACAATTATGTAGCAGTCAAAATTAAAATATTATATTATATTATATGCTCAAAAACCTCTAAATCATAGATTTATGATAATGTAATACAGACATAATAATAGGCATATCTACAAAGATTTTTAAAATCCTTAAAATCAATATTGGACAAAAGATAATTATGATCTTATTATCTATCCTATATGATCATATCATATATCATTATACAGGGTAAAATTAAAACCAGGTCGGATATTTTAGGAGGTGAAAGTACTCATGAATATGATCAACTTTTATTATGGGACCGACACTGAAATATGAAACAAAAAATCAGCTGTTCCACACATTTTGATCGTATTGTGGTGCATTTTTGTAGGGAACAGCTGTTTTTTTTTTCATATTTCAGTGTCGGTCCCATAATGAAAGTTGATCATATTCATGAGTACTTTCACCTCCTAAAATATCCGCACTGGTTTTAATTTTACCCTGTATACTCATGTAAAATATCTTTATATCCATACTTTTGAAGATAACGGTTTTGAATTTTACTTTTTCACGTGATTGTACATTTTATTCATAACCTTTTTGCTGTCATAAAAACATTACAATGTGGACCATTTACAATGCACTAACCCTGTACATACCACGAAATCAACATGTCACACTTTAACAACCATGGCCACTATCACACCATCTCCGAGATGATTCACACCACAAAACAATGACCATTTACAACGACAATCAAATAGTTTAAACACTTGATAGCCACATTCATGATACACTATCAATGTTATCGCGAGATCTACAAGTATTTACATACAATGTTGATCTGTGGGCAGGAAACGAGATTTTAATCTTACAAATGTGGCTTGGACGATAATTATATTATCGCTCGTGTTGGTTGGACAGAAGATATTACGTCATGGCAGCTAGATTGAATCAAAATTAATGACAAATACCTAAATTATTTTAATTTTGATACGATAATAGGCATGTATTTCTCGATAAAGTAAGCAGATAATAAGGATAATCGAATTCCGTCTAATTTAAGACTGCTCGCCCTGTTTGGGGTAGAGCGTAGGTAAGTAGGTACACATTTGACATAATTTTATAGAACTTTTAATGGAGGGGCATTCAGTTTTTGATTAGACGATCTCTATCTTACTATGTGTACTTACGTATAAATGTATACCTACTATAGTACACGCATATTGTGCAAGTTATTAGATCTATGATGAAGGAGCGAGCCTATTGCCACTAATGGGGCACAAATCCAGACTCCGGGCTGCTATCAAGAAAATCCTAATGATAAAACCAAATTTACCTGCTAGACACTTAGGGCGGGTTGCTTCAAACCATCTGTATTCGTAAGTCAGTACGTAATCGTTAAGTCAGTATGAAATTGTCATACAAGCCGCCATATTTGACGGTTACAGATACGTAACTGTAAGATGAAACAACATGGCCTTAGTATATCAATCGTTTGAATTTTCTGTTAGTTTGTCCCAAAAAAGGGAATGAATTTAATTACCAAGACAGCAAGGTTAGTGACCACGTAAAAACCTGGCCAAAGAGACTAATATTCAAAATCAATAAAAAACTGAATAGGTTTTTAATATTATCCCAAATAAAAAAAGTAATTTGACTACCGCCTTTAATAATAAAATTGATCGATCAAACGACCCATATACTACCGTCCCTAATCCCCCACAATAACAGAGGCTAAACTGAAAACTCAATAAAAACCAGTATTTAATATTAAAATATTAAAAAACATGTTATATCAAGCGTTAAGCGGGTAATAAATAACGTCCCATTAATATTCAAAAGCCGACATAAAAAGTTGACTGCCAATAAATTATTATTGTTATAAATTTATTGACGCGATCGTTAAAATATGTTTGGTTTTAATTAGCAATCGATTTCGCCAATGTAATTTATGTTAACATTATGCGGTTGGAACTGGGACGTTGACGGTGGATGTGGATAAGTGTGTATTTGTGCCATTTTATGTTTTTTATTACATGTTTATAAAAATACATATTTATACCTAGACATATTCACGCACTAAACAGGAAAAGCGATGTACAGCTTCGGAAGTACCTACTTATATGGAGTTTCAGTAAAGGAGTATCTTTATAACGGAATAGAAATACTTAGAAAAATATTTTCTATCCAAGTTCGAGTTCTGCTCAGTTGTTTTTAAATCTCATGGTGACCGACTTAGACGTATACGTATTGGGGAGATTTTGAATCATATCAAAGCCATATTAAAGTTTATTGGTATTAAATCATATATGAGAGATTTAAATCTGCCATATTACCATAAACTTTAAACACATTTCAAAATTCTTTAGTCATCCTCAACGATCTAATGGTCGCAAGTGGGACCTCTAAACCTGGGTTCCTGGGTTCGATCCCCAAATACGGTATTAAGGTATGGCAAGTGTTATTAAGTTTTTCCGTTAGGAAATTCTCAGAAACAGCCCGAAATCTGGATTTGTGACGTGTCTGTGCCATGAACCGATGTCAATAGGCTCACCCCCTATTCCAAGGGACTTAAACATAATTGGCGCAATGTGGGTGTGCTATAAACTTTGCATTTCCCTTGGGGAATCTTTTATTATATTAAGTTAAAAATTTTCAGCTAAGCCCTCATTAATCTCCAAAAACCTACTAACCGTAGGAGGCAATGCAAAGTTTGGACATTATCATACACATGTTGAATACTAATAATGTCATTGGAATCGCGTATGTAAATGATAACGTCATTATATCGATTCTTTTTACGACTGCCTGTGTTTAATCAACGAATAATTAATCGATATATAAAGTGTTTTTCGAAATTAAGGTTGTAAATTTAAATTTATGGCGGTATTTGGAAATAATGTGGGTGATTTGTGAGGTAGGTATAAATGTTTGTACCAACGATAGAGAGGTGAACAGAAGAAGTGTCGACATTTTTTCTCAATATTTTTAAATTAGATACAGTCAGTGCCGTACATTATCTGACCCCCCTTAGGATCTTGCTACTTCTAAGAGGGGTCAGACAATGTGGGGCACTGACTGTACATAAGTAGGGAACACAATCGGATACACTGATCTTATTGGTGATGTTAATATCTCTTGGTGATGTTGTTCTCCTCTTTAGATTATCTAGATTTCGCTCCACCTAAAAACAATGGCTCTTTCAATGCGGCAAATCCATATCGTAGTGTATATAATAGTGACTATATCCAATAATGCAGCTTGTGTGCGTGAATTCATAGGAAAAAATATTTAATGCAGTCTAGTACTCTAGTAGTTAAAAAAACATCTATGTTCTGAGTAGAACATATATGTTTTTTTAACTACTAGAGTACTAAATTGTTTAAAGAAAAAGATAAGAGGTTATCTTTTTCATTAAACAATTTATTAACACCATCAAATAGTCGTATCACCAAATAGTCGTGTCACTAATGCTGAGTTGCAGAAAAGGTCAAAAGTTATAAAGGAGACTTTAACGATAGAAATTGTATGGTTAATGCCTCCATTAATTATCTTTCTGCAACCGACCGTCAATGATCGTAGTTACTATTCAAAATATTCTATGCAGATAGGTATGGTAAAAAATACAATACTTTTAGCATAGCTCACTAACCTGCTATATTGCAGACTAGTTTAATATCCAATAACTATAAATATCATAACAGATACCTTGAAACTTTTACGACTTCCAGTGCCCTACGCTATATTATTTTTCCGTTCCATTTCAAAAAAGATTTATTGCGTATTAATTAAAATAAACTGCAGGCCACTATAACGCACCCATTATCGGCATAAAAACGTCAAACGTCGAACGTAAAGTGTATCGTACACTCGCGTGCACTCAAAGTCGTGTAAACAAGTTGCGACGCACGATTAATTGCAACGCAGTGTAAAGCACGCACGTTCAATCAACAAGTGATTTGTGTTAAATGTTGTATCAATAAAACTGGTCGGATGTGTAAGTATGTTGTACTGTTGGGGAAAAAATGTATTGAATTAGATTTTTTTATTTTTTACTTAGTCTGGAACTACACAGTTATTGGTTTCGTTGTACCTACTGCATAATATAAAGATAATGGGAAAAAAATATTATGCTACTTCCATTTTATATGATTACTTTATTGAACTAAACGTCTGGCGTGATAAAATAATCGACTTATATTCCTAAACTACTAAAATGCATGTCACAAATGAATTTGTATTAATATTGGTGGTCATAATCGGATGCCAAGACTCGATTACACTTTAAGCCTGATTCACATCTATCAGCATCAATTCGCATTAATGATGCTTACGCATTTTCATACAAAATAAAATAACTACCTATTTCTAATAAATAAAATGCGGATCCATGCCGACAGATGTGATTCACGACATAATCTCCATCAAACGCAATAGAACTAGCATTACTATTAAGTCATTTACAATAATTATACATACTCAGGGTTAAGTTTTTCATATGGGTATGTCTATTATCATTAGAGCGATGGCAATAGCAATAATCTCTTTCATTACATCGTTCCTGTCTCATCATGATAATATATCTACATTGCCTGTAATTATACAATTTTATTTGCCGACCGTACTTTGAAGAATACAAGTCATTAATACTCCCTAAAGTAATCTCTACCTTATATGGCAGTCTATAAGGTGTGAAGTTGATTGTATGAAGTTTGTGAGTTGTGATAAATACATGCGGTTGTTGATTTGTATTACTATTTGACATGCGATGTTTTGTCAACAATGACACTCATTAGCTCAAATTTGACTTGTCACAAATGCAACATCGTCAGCAAATTGTATTTCTTTATTTTATTTCGTTGCTTTGTTGTTGTTTTGTGGAAGTTTTTAATGTTATAAATAGCTTGACTGCATTTTAAGATCTAGGTAGGTAGGTAGGTAATTCCAAAAATGTATGGAGCTAAAGTTACAGTTGGTCCATGACCAACGTGATAGAGATCAATGAAAATAAATTCTGTTATAAACTTAGGAGTAGCATCGTAATTGTACAGGGTGCTTCGTACATTTATTTTTTCCCATTCACTATACTTTATACAAAAAGGAAACCCGCTTCAGACACAGACACGAAAATTATTAAAGCTGTATGCTTTATAATAATCCTTAAAAAATCACAAAAACATTACACAATCAGGCAAAATCCATTGTCGTACTAACAAATAATTTATCCCGCGACCCACTGCCTGCTACGCGATATCGTAGAAAAACTCGCAACGGCCAACATGGCGTCGATTTATTGATATGTAAATCATTTTAATTGGCGCCTATGGACATTTTTTAGTGTAATTGGCAGCTCGCTCGTTATTCATCTGTTCGATGAGATATGTTGCTGGGTGCGTACACTTGCGACTATTCTGTCGGACTTGAATTTAAAATGCGAATTGATTATATTCATGTGCAATCATATAAGTCGTGTGCACCGCTTAAAATAGCTTGTAAAAAAGAGATTTAAGATTCAAAATAGACTTTTCAGCCTCATGCAAGAAGTCATGGCGTAGTTTCATTACTTCTATTTACCAAAATATTCAATGCATTTTTTTTGCTCATTCTGAAATAACACTAACCACTAACTTTTCACTATAACTTTTTGATTCCTAATAAAATACTTCACTAACGCTGACGTTTAATCAGAAACCTTGCAATCGTACAATTGCGTTTTACTTGTGCGATTTCGTTTATTTACCTTTTGTCGCAAGTGTGCATATCCACGATCAATATTTCGACGTTTCAAAAGTAGAATTTATGCGAGTAACGGCATTTACAATAACACGACGCGGCCGTGTCGTTTATTGTCGCATGTTGTGCGATTCTTCTTTGCATATGAAATATATTGTGAGTTTTTGCCGCTAGTGTGCGCTTATTGAAATGCTTGGTAAAAACGTGGCAATTTTTTTTATTAAAAAAAATTATTGTGAAATGGTCTTCAAATCGCCATATTCATCCTCAATCCAAAGACTAATAGAAGCGACATTTTATGATATTTTATATGCAAAAGCTTTTACTAAATCAGATTAAAAATTACCAAGGTCAGCAACACAGTTACTTTAGTCTAACAAAAACACGTATATTTAGATATAAGGTAGATACTTGTACAATTTCTAATCAGCTTTTTAATTGCACCAACTGCAATAATTGACTAAAAAAAACAATATTTCACTCCAAACTGCGCACACTCCCCCTAATTTCAGCAACACCACATAAAATACTCGCGCCAACCCGATATGGTATCAGCCACAATTAATTACCGCTATGCCCAGGCGCATCCTTACGGGCGCATCGCGTGACCATACGCCATAAACCACCAACACCATCAGTTTATGGGAGAAGCCAGCCAGCGGCTAATTGTCGCTATTATGGCTATTTCTGAATTATTTACACCATTATTAATGGTGGACTGTGGTTGTTCTATGGAGTTTGTTTTATAGCTGGAAAGATCATTGGTGATGCAGTTATACTTCATTGAAGTGTTTATGTTATATCCTTTGGGGTTTAGTGAAATATAAAGATACTTACTGATACAATTGTGTTTGATACGCTTTTCTGGTAACATTTTAGAAAAAAAAAATATTTTCGCCATTGCCGAAAATAATTTTGGCATAATTTAAACATACCTAATTCTTCACAACAAAAAATATAATCAAGATTAAAACACAAAGTAAAATTCACAAGAAAATATTCATCTTCTTTTTTACCCGACTGCGGCGAAGCCCAAAAGGAGGGTATAGTGTTTCACCTGTATGTTAGTATGTGGGTATGTATGTATGTATATATGTATGTATGTATTTCCGTTTCTGTGTTCCCTCCTAGAGACTAAACGAGCAAACGGATTTTAACATATGATATAGGTATCATTAGATTCGTATTGACGTCGCGAGTAACATAGGCTATATGGATTATGAAAAAAAACAACATGGCGGATTTTAATCGCCACTATGTAAAGTCGTAAAAAATAAAAAAAATCTGACGTGGTCATGTGGGGTATCAAAATGAAGGGCTTAAAGAGACGATTGCGAAAATATATAATATATGTCATAGACATGAAAAACTAAAAATTGAAAATTAATTTTTTTATAAAAACCCGACCGCGGTTTGCTTTACGCCTTATCTGTTGGAACCACCAAAATAGAAAAGGAAAACAAGACATTGCAGTCGGGACCCATTATATGACTATTAATATCCGGAAACACTGGGTCCCGCCGACTGCAATGTCTTGTTTTCCTTTTCTATGTTGGTGGTTCTATTACAACAGATAAGACGTAACGCAAACCGCGGTCGGGTTTTTATAAAATTTTTAATTTTCTATTTTTTTACATATACTGTAACTGTACAGTGCAGACTGTACAATTACAGTATATGTAAAAAAATAGAAAATTAAGTCTTTTGGAAGTACTGGCACTTATAATGTTTGTACTAATATAATAAAGCTGAAGAGTTTTTTTTGTTTTCTTGTTACTTTGTTTAAAAATGCGCTAATATAAGGAACTACCAGTTGGTTTCGGAAAAATATTTTTTAATATAATAGCCAGATTAATTGGGAATTGTATGGGTTTTTTAACATTACGCTATGACCCTTAGGCAGGCGCGGTCGCAGCCGACGATTTGACGATTTTGGGGGGGGTCATACCGATTAATGCCGACGTACTATACCGTGAACTACCGTGATTGGCGCATTTTTGTAAGATTTTGGGGGGGTCATGTCCCCCGTGACCTCCCCCCCCACCCCTAGGACCACGCCTGCCCTTAGAAGCCAAGCAAAAAGACACAAAGAACGCTAAGCGAAAACGAAGTAACAGCGTGGGCGGGTAAATAATGCCATTTCTTTTAAGCCAAACGATGGCTGAAACCGTGGCACACAGCTAGTAATATACCTATATACAGGGTGGCAGGTTAGACAGTGGAAATATTTTAAGGGGTCATTGTACTCATCATTATGAACAACTTTTACTATGGTAGCAACCCTGAATTGGCGAAAAAAAAAATCTGCTATTCCATACATTTATGTTCACATAACAAAATGTATAGAACAGTTGATTTTTTATGCGTTTTCAGGTTTGGTCCCATAGTAAAAGTTATTTATAATGATGAGTACAATGACCCCTTAAACTATTTCCACTGTCTAACCTGCCACCCTGTATAATTATCAGCTCTTTTATGTAAGAGTCGGCGTCGTAAATCGTCAATAAATATTATCAAGTACATTTATTTACGTCCACAATTTAGCTCAGTGCATCCAATGTTATCAAACTTATCACATATTTACAAATTACGAGCCAACCTTGTTGCGGACAAGTTTATCTTAAATATGAGTGTCAACGGCCATTAGTAGCACGTAATAACAACAATGTCGTTCAGAAGAACAATACGTGTGAGATAAGTAGCTTGAAACTTTTAAAAAGTAGGTTTAAATATTGCAAGTGTAGATAGTATCAGCACAGTCTAGCTATAATATTCTCCTTCCAGTCGTTCAACGCAAGGGTTTTCTCAAATCAGTGCGGGGGGTTGCGAGGGAAAGGAATTCCCTGTCATACAAGCAATCATTCTAATCCTCTTGTAAGGAATATATACACTGTGGTGTTGTTAATAGAAAATACAACACATTTTCAGTTACGGAAATCAATTTAGAAATTAATTGAATAATAGAAATAAGGAAAAAATAATTTGAGCTTAGCACACGCCGATATACCTATTATTTAAGGAGACTAACCCGAGCTATCAAACCAATAATGCCTTTTAAATTTCATAAATTAATAAGAGTAGGTACAAGATAATCTAAAAGTTACTTTATCAACGATTTATATACGTTACAGATTATAATGACTTCAGTAATATACTTGTTGCGTTTGGCGTCTACACCTGGCAGCCATTACATGCTCAATCCAGATCACGATCCAACACGATCCAAGCAAGGTGGTCATAATTATAAAGGTCATAATCGTCCGCACCTTGCTTGGATCGTGATCTGGATTGAGCGTGTAATGGCTGCCTTCTTATCATCCGTTGTGCGAAGTTGTAATTCTGTATTATTTTCTGCTTAGGGATAGTATTGAATGTATTATACAAATCGAGATAACTTTTCGTGATAGCTAAAGTTCGATTTATATTTCTAAATCACAATGTTCGGTCACGTTTTTCAGATAAATCATGGTTGTCAAATAAATCTTTATGATATTTTGAAATGAACGGTAGATGTAATCTGAATGCTATTTGGTACAAGAAGTTTCTCAGGCAATAACGAATAAAAATATTTTTGGGTGAATAAGCCAAGACAAAGATCCCGTTTTAAAAATATTCTAGACAAAAATGTTTTAATTCTACAAAATTTTACATAGTATCTTGCAATTTTCTCCCTTTAGTCTCTGGCAATAAAACACAAAACACTGAAGCAATGAATGGTAGAACAGCAAAAATCAACGAAGGTATCCAATGTGGGTTGATAATTGCTATGAATGGCGCAACCATTGCTCCTATTTTAGCGCCCCCAGAGCTCAAACCGTAGGCCATAGTCCGCAATGGAGTAGGGAACAACTCTGAAACATACACGTTAATAACACCGAATGTGGTGCAAGTGGCTGCAAAGCCAATGATGCCTAGGATTGTGCACCCGGTATGCCCCGGTGGTACAAACATGAGGATTGCCATTGTAATGCCAATGACAGTTAGAGTGCCTACAGTTGATGCTTTTCTTCCAAATGTTTTGTTCAGCATCATTGCCAGAGGACATGCTGGGATCTGAAAATGTACAAATACAATAAAAAAATTAGGTATTTTTACTTGATAGAATATTTACAATATTTAGGCAGTATTTTTCTACTCTTACCTGAATAGATCCTAACAATATTATAGTGATAAAAACATTAGATCCAATAAATGTAATGTATTGATTTATGCCAAAGTAACATGCTCCAGCTGAGATCCAAATTATAACTGAAGATATCGTCTTGAACGCTATGTATTTACTCCTGAATAGATCTAAGTATGTTGACTTGCGTATCTCTTTATCGTTGACCATCATTTCATCTAAAGCCATATCAATATTCTCTCGTATGGCTGATGTATTTAGTTTGTTCCTAAAATAAAATCAAGTTAAACGAAAAAATACTTTCCAATACCTATTTAATCCATACTAATATTATAAAGCTGAAGAGTTTGTTTGTTTGAACGCACTAATTTCTGGAATGGCCAGTCGGATGCGAAAAAATATTTTTGTATATGGTATAGCCAGATTGTTAGAACTAGACCTAATTTTGTGATTAATAAATATAAATTATACTGTATCGTATTTAGTGGTAGTATAAATAGATTAAATTAATTGTTATTATGTATTTTACTGTATCGCTGATTATTTGTAAAATATATTCAAGACTTGTATTGACACCGGATGTACGCGCACACTACGATTTAATATTTGTTTTGATTAACGTGGTAGACGGGTAGTGGGAGAACCGCAGTTATAAATATTGTGTGCGCGCTCGTCGAGTCAGTCGAGTCTTGGACGGCTAAGGATACACAATAAAAAGTGAAAAATATTCAGTTTTAGTTATTTTTGCACCTGGTAGCTATTATCAGAAGTGAGACAGTGACCCACAAAATGGGAAGTGCCCGTGATGATGATAGAGACCACCGTACAAGATCTCGGTCTCGTGTGCGACATCGGGAAAGTCATGATGATCAAGAGAATTCCTCCGGAACTAATCAGAGGACGTCCAGACGTAAGAATAAAGCTCATACTCAACGTGACAGTTCTTCCGAATCGACACGGAGATACCGACGCAGAAAGAGATCACGTACTCATCGAGACAGTTCTTCCGAATCGACACGGAAAAACCGACGCAGGAAAAGAACTCGTACTCGACGAGATAGTTCTTCTGAACCAGAAACAAGGTCCGTGCGGGAAAGAAAACGCCATAAGAAATCTAAGAAAAATCGAAAAACCACGAACGAGACGCCGGAACCTTTGCGTAGTCGACCGGCAAACGCAACCACAATACAACAGTCAATTCAAGAACAAGAATCCAATGCCTCTTCAATTGCATCAATACCCGAGCCAGTAGCGGGTTCGTCAGGGACGAGAGAGTTTGAACTGCCTCCGGACGCCCGAGGGTCGACACCAGCATTGTCGCAATTGCAGGTTGGTGAAAATTTTAACATGAATATTAGTAGTAATGACTTTGCCATACTGTTACAAAAATTTTTAAAACCCGCTGCATATGGCATCTCTTATAATAAGAATATTATACCTTGTTTTGATCCTAATCAGAAAAATCAGAGAATTGAACATTGGATTGCTAAGGTTAACGAATGCGCTAAAATTTACAACTGGACTGACGAACAAACGACACACTTTGCTCTCCCAAAATTGACGGGACACGCTAAGAAATGGTACGAAGGTCTTCAAACTATTCTTCTCACTTGGACCGAATGGCAAAAACGATTGATTAGGGCGTTTCCTTCAGAAAGTAATTATGGTGTCCTCTTAACAGAGATGTTAGAAAGACGAATGAAATTAAATGAACCAATTGATGATTATTATTTTGATAAAATAACTCTTTTAAATGCTTGCGATATTCACGGGAAGAAGGCGGTCGATTGTCTAATATTCGGAATAGATGATAGGATGATTAAGGCAAGCGCTTCTTCGGCTAGGCTAGCTGATCCAGAGGAATTGCTTAAATTTCTAAAAGACTTGGGTAAAGAATCTAACTTTCGCTTTAATAATAAACTGAAAAGTAATACTGGAACGTCATCAGATACAATTTGTCACAAATGCAATAAACCGGGGCATCGCAGTGCTCAGTGTCGCAGTAATACAACTGATTTAGTATGTTATAATTGTAAAGAAAAAGGCCACAAATCAAACACGTGTACAAAGCCTTTAGTTAAATGTGACTCGTGTCATCGAGTAGGACACAAGTCTACTGATTGCTATCTTAACAAATCCAGCAGCAGCTCCAAGCCCCATTCTCAAGACAAAAGAACATTGTTAACTCGATCTAATAAAACTGATGACAAATTTCGTAAGCAAGTAATAATTAACGATAGCATTCCTTGCGAATGTTATATCGATTTTGGTAGCGACTGCACCCTCATAAGCCAGGAAATTGTTGATAAGAATTCTTTACCCAAGTCTCAAAACGATTTGCCGTCAATACGTGGATTTGGCAATGGATCATACACACCGTTGAGTAGAACTCGTATAAAATTAGCTCTTGGAGAAATAACTGCGGAAATAGATGCGTTTGTAGTAGACTCTTCTATGTTGAATGAACCGTTACTAGTGGGACAGAACTTCACAGAACTACCCGATGTGCTAGTTATTAAAACAAATGATAAATTAAACATTTTAAAAAGGAAGGAATTATCAGAACTAACCTCTTTACCGGCTGAGTTGGATAATCAAGATAGAGTAGTATTACGAATCTCTATGAACACGCATATAAAAGATTTTGACTTTATAGATTGCACAAGTAATAGCAAAAATACGTGTGATTTTCTTATCGAACATAGTATCAGAAATATAGGCCCCGTAAATTATTGGGTGTTGGGAGGAGTCTACAATTTGTGTGAAGGGAAATGTAGAATTGGAATTAAAAATTTGTCACAAGAATTAATTAATTTTCAAGAGGGGTCTATACTGACCAGGGCTAATGTAATTACAACTTTTGAAAATGACTCCAATATACACTATACTTTAAATTGTAAACGAATTTTAGATACCGCAGATTTAGAACCGATAAACCGAAAAGATGTCAATATAAATGCAGACCTTTCTGATGATGAAATTAATTTAATAGTAGGACTTATTAATAAGTATAGATCGTGTTTTGCTCAAAATATGTCTGAACTAGGTTGTACTAATGTATCCGAGATGCATATTGAATTAGATGACAAAACTCCGGCTGTACATAGACCTTATCGTCTGAGTTATGTAGAAAGAAACGTAGTACGCAACATGGTTAATGAGCTTCTAGAAAATGAAATTGTTGAGGATTCCAAATCCTCCTATGCGAGTCCCGTTATATTAGTTACCAAGAAGACTGGAGGATATAGGTTATGTGTCGACTTTAGAGCTTTGAATCGCAAAACAAAGAAGGATCATTTTCCTATGCCCCGTATCGATGATCAATTGGATATGCTCAATGGCAACAAGTATTTCACTAGTTTAGATTTAGCTAGTGGCTATTACCAAATCCCAATACGCGAGGATTGTAGACACCTCACAGCATTTGTAACCCCTGATGGGCTATATCAATTCAAGAAAATGCCTTTTGGATTAGTTAATTCCCCGGCAGTCTTCCAAAGGACAATAAACAGAGTCCTGGGAAATGCTAGATTTAATTCCGCCCTTGCTTATATGGATGATATTTTGATACCAGGTATAAATTTTGATGAAGGATTTGACAGATTAGAAGAAGTGCTGAAACTTTTAAAAGAAGCCGGTCTGACATTGAATTTGCAAAAATGTAATTTCTTTAAAACAGAGTTGGAATATCTTGGTTATGAGATAAGCGAAAGCGGAATTAGACCAGGGCGTGCTAAAATTGCTGCGGTTGAGCGGTTCCCGACCCCACGAAATGTTCATGAGGTCAGACAATTTGTAGGATTAGCAAGTTATTTTAGAAAATTTATTAAAGACTTTGCTTCCATAGCACGTCCTTTGACAGACTTGACAAGAAAAAGCTATCCATGGCAATGGGGAGCAAAACAAGAAAATTCTTTTACTCATCTTAAGGATGCTCTCATTCAAAGACCACTATTGGGGATGTATGATCCTCAACATGAAACTTCCTTGCACACCGATGCAAGCAAGTATGGATTAGCTGGGATTCTAATTCAGAAAACTGAAACCGGGATAGCTAAGCCTATTGCATATTTTAGTAGAAAAACTAGCTTGGATGAACAGAAATATCACGCATACGAATTAGAAACCTTAGCAGTCGTAGCGTCATTACAAAGATTTCGTGTATATCTCCTTGGTTTAAAGTTCACATTGATAACTGACTGTAATGCCGTACGCGCAACACTCACTAAACGAGATCTGGTACCTAGAATAGCACGCTGGTGGATAACAATCCAAGAGTTTAATTTCGATATTCAGTATAAACCAGGGCATTCAATGTCTCACGTAGATGCCTTAAGTAGAAATCCTCAGCCTTATGTATCGGATAAATGTCAAGATATTGTACCGTCAATACTTAGAATAACACAGGAAGACTGGCTTTTGAGTTTACAATTAAATGATCCTAATACGCAACGAATCCGTAAAATTTTAGAAGATGAAGAATATGTAGATATTAAAAAGAATTACGTTCTGAAGAATAATAAGCTATTCAGAGTTGTAAACAATGAGTTGAAATGGGTGGTACCCAAATGCGCTCGTTTTCAGTTATGTAAGTTAAATCATGACGATATTGGACATTTTGGTATTGACAAAACGCTAAATAAAATAAGTAAAGATTTCTGGTTTCCGAAGATGAAACGTTTTGTCACTAAATATGTTAGATCTTGCTTAGAATGCGCTTATAGCAAAGAGCCAGCCGGTCCTAAAGAAGGATTTCTGAATCCAATACATAAGGTTGACAAACCATTCGATACAGTCCACATCGATCATTTAGGACCTTTCATAAAAAGTTCTAAAGGGAATTGCTATCTACTTGTTTTGGTGGATGGTTTCACAAAATTTTGTTTGTTAAAACCTTTGCGAAATCTGAAGTCTGGACCTACTATACGTGCTCTGGACGACATATTCTCCATTTTTGGATACCCTAACAGGATCATATCAGATAGAGGATCTTCATTTACTTCTAAAGACTTTGAGAAATTCTGTACAGAATCGAATATAAGCCATATTTTGAATGCCGTAGCATCCCCTCGGTCTAATGGGCAAGTCGAAAGATATAACAGGACGGTGTTGGATGCTTTGACTGCGTATACAGACAAAATAGGTGAAAAACTCTGGGACACAGTGTTAGGAAAATTGCAATGGGGTTTAAATAACACCCTCAATAAAGGCATAGGGAAAGCACCATCAGAAGCTCTATTTGGAATACAATTGAATAGCAAGGGAGATAACATATTTTCAGAATTATTAGATGAAATACGTCAGCCAGGTTCTATACAAGAGATAAGAGAGCAGATAAGTCAACATATTGATAAAGATCAGGATAAACAAAAAACTAGATTTGACAAAAAGAGGATTAAAGCTAAAAATTATACGGTGGGAGATCTAGTAAAATTATTAAAACCAGTCCCTAATAATGACGGTAAAAGTAAAAAACTTCTCCCGAAATTTACAGGACCCTTTAGGATAACTAAAGTTCTTGATAATGATAGATATGAAGTGTCAAGTATAGAAGGTACCAATATATCACAGAAAAACTATTGTAATGTTTGGGCGGCTGATCGTATCAAACCATGGATCACCATCACCACCCATAGCGATACAGAAAGTAACGTTAGCAATGATGAGTCTAGTGATGATTGAAAGTTATGGATAATGCCTTGTGCAGTTTATGTGTTATTTTAAGATAGTAATAGTGTCGTTTAAGCAAATATGTGAGTGTTGACAGATCCACTTATATATTTTGATATGATTATGCGAGTGTTGACAGATCCACTTGCAGATTTTGATGTGATTATGTGAGTGTTGACAGATCCACTTAAAGATTTTGATATGATTATGCGAGTGTTGACAGATCCACTTGCAGTTTTTAATGCGATTATGTGAGTGTTGACAGATCCACTTGCAGATGTTGATGTGATTATGTGAGTGTTGATAGATCCACTTACAAGAGTATGATTACATGTAAGAATGTAAGTGTTGACAGATTTACTTACAAAATGTGATTTAATGTACGAGTGTTGATAGATCCACTCAAATAAATCTTAGTTAGTGTTGGTAGAATCACCTTACGATTGTTCTGGTTTTTTTATAAATGTATTAATGATTTTGCATGCTAATAAGTTTGAGGACAAACTTAGTATCAGGAAAGGCCGAATGTTAGAACTAGACCTAATTTTGTGATTAATAAATATAAATTATACTGTATCGTATTTAGTGGTAGTATAAATAGATTAAATTAATTGTTATTATGTATTTTACTGTATCGCTGATTATTTGTAAAATATATTCAAGACTTGTATTGACACCGGATGTACGCGCACACTACGATTTAATATTTGTTTTGATTAACGTGGTAGACGGGTAGTGGGAGAACCGCAGTTATAAATATTGTGTGCGCGCTCGTCGAGTCAGTCGAGTCTTGGACGGCTAAGGATACACAATAAAAAGTGAAAAATATTCAGTTTTAGTTATTTTTGCACCTGGTAGCTATTATCAGAAGTGAGACAGTGACCCACAAAATGGGAAGTGCCCGTGATGATGATAGAGACCACCGTACAAGATCTCGGTCTCGTGTGCGACATCGGGAAAGTCATGATGATCAAGAGAATTCCTCCGGAACTAATCAGAGGACGTCCAGACGTAAGAATAAAGCTCATACTCAACGTGACAGTTCTTCCGAATCGACACGGAGATACCGACGCAGAAAGAGATCACGTACTCATCGAGACAGTTCTTCCGAATCGACACGGAAAAACCGACGCAGGAAAAGAACTCGTACTCGACGAGATAGTTCTTCTGAACCAGAAACAAGGTCCGTGCGGGAAAGAAAACGCCATAAGAAATCTAAGAAAAATCGAAAAACCACGAACGAGACGCCGGAACCTTTGCGTAGTCGACCGGCAAACGCAACCACAATACAACAGTCAATTCAAGAACAAGAATCCAATGCCTCTTCAATTGCATCAATACCCGAGCCAGTAGCGGGTTCGTCAGGGACGAGAGAGTTTGAACTGCCTCCGGACGCCCGAGGGTCGACACCAGCATTGTCGCAATTGCAGGTTGGTGAAAATTTTAACATGAATATTAGTAGTAATGACTTTGCCATACTGTTACAAAAATTTTTAAAACCCGCTGCATATGGCATCTCTTATAATAAGAATATTATACCTTGTTTTGATCCTAATCAGAAAAATCAGAGAATTGAACATTGGATTGCTAAGGTTAACGAATGCGCTAAAATTTACAACTGGACTGACGAACAAACGACACACTTTGCTCTCCCAAAATTGACGGGACACGCTAAGAAATGGTACGAAGGTCTTCAAACTATTCTTCTCACTTGGACCGAATGGCAAAAACGATTGATTAGGGCGTTTCCTTCAGAAAGTAATTATGGTGTCCTCTTAACAGAGATGTTAGAAAGACGAATGAAATTAAATGAACCAATTGATGATTATTATTTTGATAAAATAACTCTTTTAAATGCTTGCGATATTCACGGGAAGAAGGCGGTCGATTGTCTAATATTCGGAATAGATGATCTCCATCAAACGCAATAGAACTAGCATTACTATTAAGTCATTTACAATAATTATACATACTCAGGGTTAAGTTTTTCATATGGGTATGTCTATTATCATTAGAGCGATGGCAATAGCAATAATCTCTTTCATTACATCGTTCCTGTCTCATCATGATAATATATCTACATTGCCTGTAATTATACAATTTTATTTGCCGACCGTACTTTGAAGAATACAAGTCATTTATACTCCCTAAAGTAATCTCTACCTTATATGGCAGTCTATAAGGTGTGAAGTTGATTGTATGAAGTTTGTGAGTTGTGATAAATACATGCGGTTGTTGATTTGTATTACTATTTGACATGCGATGTTTTGTCAACAATGACACTCATTAGCTCAAATTTGACTTGTCACAAATGCAACATCGTCAGCAAATTGTATTTCTTTATTTTATTTCGTTGCTTTGTTGTTGTTTTGTGGAAGTTTTTAATGTTATAAATAGCTTGACTGCATTTTAAGATCTAGGTAGGTAGGTAGGTAATTCCAAAAATGTATGGAGCTAAAGTTACAGTTGGTCCATGACCAACGTGATAGAGATCAATGAAAATAAATTCTGTTATAAACTTAGGAGTAGCATCGTAATTGTACAGGGTGCTTCGTACATTTATTTTTTCCCATTCACTATACTTTATACAAAAAGGAAACCCGCTTCAGACACAGACACGAAAATTATTAAAGCTGTATGCTTTATAATAATCCTTAAAAAATCACAAAAACATTACACAATCAGGCAAAATCCATTGTCGTACTAACAAATAATTTATCCCGCGACCCACTGCCTGCTACGCGATATCGTAGAAAAACTCGCAACGGCCAACATGGCGTCGATTTATTGATATGTAAATCATTTTAATTGGCGCCTATGGACATTTTTTAGTGTAATTGGCAGCTCGCTCGTTATTCATCTGTTCGATGAGATATGTTGCTGGGTGCGTACACTTGCGACTATTCTGTCGGACTTGAATTTAAAATGCGAATTGATTATATTCATGTGCAATCATATAAGTCGTGTGCACCGCTTAAAATAGCTTGTAAAAAAGAGATTTAAGATTCAAAATAGACTTTTCAGCCTCATGCAAGAAGTCATGGCGTAGTTTCATTACTTCTATTTACCAAAATATTCAATGCATTTTTTTTGCTCATTCTGAAATAACACTAACCACTAACTTTTCACTATAACTTTTTGATTCCTAATAAAATACTTCACTAACGCTGACGTTTAATCAGAAACCTTGCAATCGTACAATTGCGTTTTACTTGTGCGATTTCGTTTATTTACCTTTTGTCGCAAGTGTGCATATCCACGATCAATATTTCGACGTTTCAAAAGTAGAATTTATGCGAGTAACGGCATTTACAATAACACGACGCGGCCGTGTCGTTTATTGTCGCATGTTGTGCGATTCTTCTTTGCATATGAAATATATTGTGAGTTTTTGCCGCTAGTGTGCGCTTATTGAAATGCTTGGTAAAAACGTGGCAATTTTTTTTATTAAAAAAAAATATTGTGAAATGGTCTTCAAATCGCCATATTCATCCTCAATCCAAAGACTAATAGAAGCGACATTTTATGATATTTTATATGCAAAAGCTTTTACTAAATCAGATTAAAAATTACCAAGGTCAGCAACACAGTTACTTTAGTCTAACAAAAACACGTATATTTAGATATAAGGTAGATACTTGTACAATTTCTAATCAGCTTTTTAATTGCACCAACTGCAATAATTGACTAAAAAAAACAATATTTCACTCCAAACTGCGCACACTCCCCCTAATTTCAGCAACACCACATAAAATACTCGCGCCAACCCGATATGGTATCAGCCACAATTAATTACCGCTATGCCCAGGCGCATCCTTACGGGCGCATCGCGTGACCATACGCCATAAACCACCAACACCATCAGTTTATGGGAGAAGCCAGCCAGCGGCTAATTGTCGCTATTATGGCTATTTCTGAATTATTTACACCATTATTAATGGTGGACTGTGGTTGTTCTATGGAGTTTGTTTTATAGCTGGAAAGATCATTGGTGATGCAGTTATACTTCATTGAAGTGTTTATGTTATATCCTTTGGGGTTTAGTGAAATATAAAGATACTTACTGATACAATTGTGTTTGATACGCTTTTCTGGTAACATTTTAGAAAAAAAAAATATTTTCGCCATTGCCGAAAATAATTTTGGCATAATTTAAACATACCTAATTCTTCACAACAAAAAATATAATCAAGATTAAAACACAAAGTAAAATTCACAAGAAAATATTCATCTTCTTTTTTACCCGACTGCGGCGAAGCCCAAAAGGAGGGTATAGTGTTTCACCTGTATGTTAGTATGTGGGTATGTATGTATGTATATATGTATGTATGTATTTCCGTTTCTGTGTTCCCTCCTAGAGACTAAACGAGCAAACGGATTTTAACATATGATATAGGTATCATTAGATTCGTATTGACGTCGCGAGTAACATAGGCTATATGGATTATGAAAAAAAACAACATGGCGGATTTTAATCGCCACTATGTAAAGTCGTAAAAAATAAAAAAAATCTGACGTGGTCATGTGGGGTATCAAAATGAAGGGCTTAAAGAGACGATTGCGAAAATATATAATATATGTCATAGACATGAAAAACTAAAAATTGAAAATTAATTTTTTTATAAAAACCCGACCGCGGTTTGCTTTACGCCTTATCTGTTGGAACCACCAAAATAGAAAAGGAAAACAAGACATTGCAGTCGGGACCCATTATATGACTATTAATATCCGGAAACACTGGGTCCCGCCGACTGCAATGTCTTGTTTTCCTTTTCTATGTTGGTGGTTCTATTACAACAGATAAGACGTAACGCAAACCGCGGTCGGGTTTTTATAAAATTTTTAATTTTCTATTTTTTTACATATACTGTAACTGTACAGTGCAGACTGTACAATTACAGTATATGTAAAAAAATAGAAAATTAAGTCTTTTGGAAGTACTGGCACTTATAATGTTTGTACTAATATAATAAAGCTGAAGAGTTTTTTTTGTTTTCTTGTTACTTTGTTTAAAAATGCGCTAATATAAGGAACTACCAGTTGGTTTCGGAAAAATATTTTTTAATATAATAGCCAGATTAATTGGGAATTGTATGGGTTTTTTAACATTACGCTATGACCCTTAGGCAGGCGCGGTCGCAGCCGACGATTTGACGATTTTGGGGGGGGTCATACCGATTAATGCCGACGTACTATACCGTGAACTACCGTGATTGGCGCATTTTTGTAAGATTTTGGGGGGGTCATGTCCCCCGTGACCTCCCCCCCCACCCCTAGGACCACGCCTGCCCTTAGAAGCCAAGCAAAAAGACACAAAGAACGCTAAGCGAAAACGAAGTAACAGCGTGGGCGGGTAAATAATGCCATTTCTTTTAAGCCAAACGATGGCTGAAACCGTGGCACACAGCTAGTAATATACCTATATACAGGGTGGCAGGTTAGACAGTGGAAATATTTTAAGGGGTCATTGTACTCATCATTATGAACAACTTTTACTATGGTAGCAACCCTGAATTGGCGAAAAAAAAAATCTGCTATTCCATACATTTATGTTCACATAACAAAATGTATAGAACAGTTGATTTTTTATGCGTTTTCAGGTTTGGTCCCATAGTAAAAGTTATTTATAATGATGAGTACAATGACCCCTTAAACTATTTCCACTGTCTAACCTGCCACCCTGTATAATTATCAGCTCTTTTATGTAAGAGTCGGCGTCGTAAATCGTCAATAAATATTATCAAGTACATTTATTTACGTCCACAATTTAGCTCAGTGCATCCAATGTTATCAAACTTATCACATATTTACAAATTACGAGCCAACCTTGTTGCGGACAAGTTTATCTTAAATATGAGTGTCAACGGCCATTAGTAGCACGTAATAACAACAATGTCGTTCAGAAGAACAATACGTGTGAGATAAGTAGCTTGAAACTTTTAAAAAGTAGGTTTAAATATTGCAAGTGTAGATAGTATCAGCACAGTCTAGCTATAATATTCTCCTTCCAGTCGTTCAACGCAAGGGTTTTCTCAAATCAGTGCGGGGGGTTGCGAGGGAAAGGAATTCCCTGTCATACAAGCAATCATTCTAATCCTCTTGTAAGGAATATATACACTGTGGTGTTGTTAATAGAAAATACAACACATTTTCAGTTACGGAAATCAATTTAGAAATTAATTGAATAATAGAAATAAGGAAAAAATAATTTGAGCTTAGCACACGCCGATATACCTATTATTTAAGGAGACTAACCCGAGCTATCAAACCAATAATGCCTTTTAAATTTCATAAATTAATAAGAGTAGGTACAAGATAATCTAAAAGTTACTTTATCAACGATTTATATACGTTACAGATTATAATGACTTCAGTAATATACTTGTTGCGTTTGGCGTCTACACCTGGCAGCCATTACATGCTCAATCCAGATCACGATCCAACACGATCCAAGCAAGGTGGTCATAATTATAAAGGTCATAATCGTCCGCACCTTGCTTGGATCGTGATCTGGATTGAGCGTGTAATGGCTGCCTTCTTATCATCCGTTGTGCGAAGTTGTAATTCTGTATTATTTTCTGCTTAGGGATAGTATTGAATGTATTATACAAATCGAGATAACTTTTCGTGATAGCTAAAGTTCGATTTATATTTCTAAATCACAATGTTCGGTCACGTTTTTCAGATAAATCATGGTTGTCAAATAAATCTTTATGATATTTTGAAATGAACGGTAGATGTAATCTGAATGCTATTTGGTACAAGAAGTTTCTCAGGCAATAACGAATAAAAATATTTTTGGGTGAATAAGCCAAGACAAAGATCCCGTTTTAAAAATATTCTAGACAAAAATGTTTTAATTCTACAAAATTTTACATAGTATCTTGCAATTTTCTCCCTTTAGTCTCTGGCAATAAAACACAAAACACTGAAGCAATGAATGGTAGAACAGCAAAAATCAACGAAGGTATCCAATGTGGGTTGATAATTGCTATGAATGGCGCAACCATTGCTCCTATTTTAGCGCCCCCAGAGCTCAAACCGTAGGCCATAGTCCGCAATGGAGTAGGGAACAACTCTGAAACATACACGTTAATAACACCGAATGTGGTGCAAGTGGCTGCAAAGCCAATGATGCCTAGGATTGTGCACCCGGTATGCCCCGGTGGTACAAACATGAGGATTGCCATTGTAATGCCAATGACAGTTAGAGTGCCTACAGTTGATGCTTTTCTTCCAAATGTTTTGTTCAGCATCATTGCCAGAGGACATGCTGGGATCTGAAAATGTACAAATACAATAAAAAAATTAGGTATTTTTACTTGATAGAATATTTACAATATTTAGGCAGTATTTTTCTACTCTTACCTGAATAGATCCTAACAATATTATAGTGATAAAAACATTAGATCCAATAAATGTAATGTATTGATTTATGCCAAAGTAACATGCTCCAGCTGAGATCCAAATTATAACTGAAGATATCGTCTTGAACGCTATGTATTTACTCCTGAATAGATCTAAGTATGTTGACTTGCGTATCTCTTTATCGTTGACCATCATTTCATCTAAAGCCATATCAATATTCTCTCGTATGGCTGATGTATTTAGTTTGTTCCTAAAATAAAATCAAGTTAAACGAAAAAATACTTTCCAATACCTATTTAATCCATACTAATATTATAAAGCTGAAGAGTTTGTTTGTTTGAACGCACTAATTTCTGGAATGGCCAGTCGGATGCGAAAAAATATTTTTGTATATGGTATAGCCAGATGCATTAGAAAATGTGAGGCTATTTAACATCACACCCTTAAAAGCCGAGCAATGGGGGTGAAGCTGCGAGAAACATTTAGTTATTAATAAAATCTAGTATATTTCTTACCATTTTGCAGCTTTAGTCATAACATCAAGCGTTTTCTCTGCATTTCCTTTTGCCATCAACCATCTTGGTGATTCAGGTAAACATACAATAAATACGTAAATAAATACGGACGCTATAGCGTATTGCAAAAGGTACATTCTCCAGTCTGCAGAAAAATAGGCAAATACTGACAACAATGCTTGTGCTAGTCCATCAGGTATTATTGCTAAACTACCAGCAGCTTCTCTGTGTTGTGGTCCAACAATTTCTATGATGAAAACTAGGGTGATAATCATAGTGCCGCCTGAGGCCATTCCTATAAAGAACCTCAAGCCATTAAATATCCAGTAGCTTGGCGAAAATGGTACAGCCAACATAAATATAATGTTTATGAAAGATGATATTAGTAACCCAATGCGACGACCAAATCTGAAAAGTAATTTCAGTATGTAGCTATATAACCTTAGAACAAAGTATTTGGAGAGTAAACAACAAATTCAAATTGTATATTACCTATCTGAGATCCAACCAAACAGTGACACTCCAACCAAAAACCCAAACATAAGCATTGACTGCGTAAAACTAGCTTTCCAAGCTTCATCACAAATCAGTCCAAATTCTGAGATCAATGTCTTGTCAAACACATTTTCATAATACTTATATTCCACACAGTTGTCATAGCACGTTGAATTTTCCGCATTCACTGTAGTATTATCTTCAAATTTAATGCAGACAAACTCTGTAACGGGAGTCAGAAAAACTATTGATAGCATGTTCCATATTGCCGCTGATCTTACTATTGCTGCTATGATACAAACTTTGGCTTGCCACAAACCAAATGCACCAATAGATTTCACCACATAATCATCTTCAAAGTCACTATCAACCAAGTTTTCAGAACTGGTGCTTCTTCTTTCACTTTCCATTGTTAATTTTATAGAGTCAGCAAGAATTTTTGAAGCTTTCACATGATTTTTGAGAACATTGGGTTGAATTCTTAAATACATTAAAAAAGTAAAGTTGAAATTGATAGATAACGTATTTTTTTTAACCACTGATAATAAACATGTTTAATGAAAGTATGATCAATACTAAATGATGAATATTGAAGAAAACATTTTATCAACGAAGTTTGTTTTGCATAACTTATAATTACTTATCAGCTGCTGGTGTAATTTTAGATCAATGAACTGGTAATTGTTGTAGGTCATGGATAAAGGTCCCTGTTACATTGTTATGATGACACAATTTAATATTAATAAATTTTGTTCAGAATATGATTAATTTATTTATGAGAAGATAATATGAACAGTATCGGACTACTTGCATTATGATGATGATATCATCATGGTAATAATAAAAAACTTAAAATTTAAAGAGAGTTCTTCCTAATAAGTAGTCGCCATTACCTAATTTATACAGCTTAAATGAGAGTCTTCGTCTTGTCCGACGCGTTTCCATAAATAAACCTTCCAGAACCGCCTTTGTTCGTATCGTTATTTCGGCGGACGGAACCACACGGGTTGCTTGTCCTCGCATTTTTTATCCGACGCCCAGCCCAATTAATCTTCCTTATCGTTCCATCGCCGCCAGTTAAATAATCGCGGCGCAGACGAGTTTAACATAAATTAAGTTTTCCACGACACCTGAGATACCCCCCTTGTGTTAAGAGCCTCGGCTACGTTCCTTTTATCGACGAGCCAGATGATTTTGAACTTTATGTCAATGATTTAAGAATTGAAGCGACTGTTTCAGTAAGTTTGCTGGTCAGTAATAATGAGGCTTCGTCGAGAGATGTATATCGCAAGCCAGAAAGAAAGGTTAAGTGTCAACATTTGTTTGTTAATGCCCTTGTATAATGGATTCGTGGTTCTTTTTCGGTTGGAATGATAAGTTGTTTTACTTTAATTGATCGATCGTTTGATTTCTTTTGGGTTTTGTAAACGGTGAACGAATTTCTCTTACATGTGGACAGGTTGGATAAGTGAAACGGTAAGGGGTGATTGATGGCAGTATTTAGATTTAGTACATACGGTACGGCCGTATAATTTTTGGGAGTTTTTTTTACTTATTGAATCATTTGTTTTATCTGCGAGATTGATAAATCCTCTGTCCCTGTATACTACTTGATTTTATAAAAAATATCCAAAAACTATAAGGTATTTTTCATGCCAAATAATAATTATGTTCAAAACTGCACATTTTGACTATATTGCAACCATAGATTTAACAAGTTATATAGCCAATTCAAAAGATCTTAAACTAATGTATAAACAACAGCCATTGTAGACTTAAAACTTCATCGGAGTTAACATAATTCCAACAACGGTGTTAATCTGGGCTGTATAAAGTATAATTATTGGCTAAGTTCAGCCAAGGTCAACAAGAGAGCGCCCTTAGACTGATAATCTCAACTAGCGTCAAGTTAAAAGCCGCATAAATCTTACTAAGAACAGAGGCGGGGTGGAAACACGTAATTCGAATAGATTGGTCTCCATAAACTCTTTATTACGTTTAACTTCTCTCTTCGAATATTAAATACTTGTTTCACGAAGAAAATTGTAATCATTTCAATAGATTAATCGTGTTTCTGCCATACCTATTTCTGCTGCTAAGCAGTATTGCTGTGTTTTGGTTTGAAAGGTGTGTGTGCTAGTGTAATTACAGGCACATAAAACATTTCAACTTTGTCTCTAGTGTGGACAACACAACTGCCTCTGGTATTGCGGATGTCCTTAAGAGTGAGTCAGTTGGGACGCTTTCTTGTTTACCATAAAAAAACTTACTTTAAGTTGCCTTTTATCAACATGATAAAAAGCTTTCGTTCCTTCTAATTTATTAAAATCATTCCCAACATTTCCTTTCCAAGTTTTCCTTCACCGACACAAACGTAACTCCTCCAATCTCTAAGTATGTCAACAAGCTACATTCTTCCGTCTATTTGCTCAAATAAAACACGAGTTTCGAAAATTGGCCAAATCAATTATCGTTATTACTCAGCTATTTCCACTCGTGCCCACGCTGTTTAATATTCCATACCAACGATAGTTATATCAATTTGGTTGTATTAGCATCTGTATGTTATTTACAAGAGTTGTTGAGAGCTTTTGAAATTCGAATTTCACTTGTGTGGTCGTTGGAGATGATAATGTGTGAAGCATTGGCTGTGACAATGTAATGGAAGCAAATTAATCGTAATTGATTATTGGTTGTTACGTATAAAGTTACCAACAGCCAAGTTTTTCTTTGATATCAGATAAGGTAACAGATTTAATCATCTCCTTTCAAGTTAAGAAATGTATTAAAAACTATAAAGAATTCCAGTAGCTATGGATGAGCACTTTTTTTCGTACAACGAGTACCTAATGTCTTAATGCAGCTTGAAACAACTTTATCAATAAGAACGTTTTAATAAAAGCAAGAAGTAACTGGACTTACATAATAATTTATTATTGTGTATTTTAAATTATCCCAATATTATCCTTTTTATTTAATCCTCTATAATTGCTATCTGACAGTCGTAATTTTTCTCACAAATCAGTAGGTGTGTATTACATTAATTTATGTCATACTCCTTAATCTATTTAACATAAAATTACATCTTATTCTAATAGTTTACCATCAAATTATTCAAACCGTGCCTTCAAACTTGTTAATTAAACTGCTAAAATGCAGTTACATTCATAATTAGCATCTCAAGTCGGACAGATATCAGTTATCATGTTTGATGGTCTGTTTGTCTGTTAGCGAGTTTCTAGGTGACTGCTGTAACTGGATGTTATGTGTAATATGTACGTGATTGATTAGTTTATTTGTTGATTAGGGTTCCGTACCAAAATGGTGAAAAAGGAACCCTTATGGTGCGACTTCGTCTGTCTGTCTGTCTGTCTGTCACACCTGCTCATTTCAGCAACTACTAATGCTATCGACTTGAAATTTGGAACTGTTATAAAGAATGCTCGTCCAACTTTATTGCAAATGAAATAAGTCAAAAAAGATATTTACTTTCATTGCAAAAGGGGCCGGAGTGGGGTCCAAAATTTCAAAGTGAGGTTACTAGGTCAAATGACATATCATATGAAAGGGCTTGATCTGCACATTTCAAAATATATTTTTATTTAATTTTATGTCTCACAGTTTTCGACATAATGATGAAAAATGTCAGAAAAAATACCATTCCCCCCCCCTTATCTCTGAAGTTTGCGGAGTGAAAAATCTGAAATAATTAGAGTTAGTAGGAATTGACCCAAATATTGCACCAAAAATAAAACGATGTTCCTAATTACTATAGTTTTTTCAAAATCATCAAATTTCCTTCACAAAAAAACTTAGTTATGCGGTCCGGTTTTTTTCACTTTATACGTCCAAAAATGATACGGAACCCTCGGTACGTGAGTACGACTCGCACTTGGCCGGTTTTTTTTTATATTGTTGAAATGTACTTGATTTTTATCGTGATTTGTGGTTATTAACATGTTCTAAGTATAGAGTTGGTAACTTAATTCGTTAGCACGTACTTGTTAATTGTTCTGTTGAAATGTCATAGCTGCTAAGTTCCATACGTCCGTACTGCTGGTGTGTGTCTGAAAAAGTGTAAATCCTACTAATATTATAAATGCGAAAGTTTGTGCGTGTTTGTGTGTGGGTGTGTGTGTATGTTTGTGTGTATGTTTGTTACTTCTTCACGCTAAAACGGCCGAGCGGATTTGGATGAAATTTGGCACACAGATAGATTATAGTCTGGATTAACACATAGGCTACTTTTTATCCCGGAAAACGCGGGCGAAGCCGCGGGCGGAAGCTAGTAATAATATTTTTTTGACTAAATTAATAAATTAAAAATTAATATGCTTATAAAGTCCAGGAACAAGTTTAGCAAGGTAAAATAATTATATATTGCAGATTTTCTTCGAGAAATCTTCAATAAAATTACATGGCAATTTAACAGAAAACCAATAAACTAGCCAAAAAATCCCTGTCACAGAAATTCACAGTGGGCACTCAGCAAAAACCAGGTGGCCAAAGAAATAAAAAGCTGGATCGAGTCGTTACGTCGGACGCGAGACGTCGTTACAAACGAGCGGAGATCTGCGATAGCCGGCTGAACTTGTGGGCGGGATGTGCACAGAGGGCAGAATAGAACATGAACGGTATTTCTGCAATAAATATTTTTATAACAAAAAATACCTACTATTTATTAGCTTCTGATTTGAATTGGAAATGACAGTTATATTTTATACCGCTTATTATTTTTGAACCTGATCTAGAAGTTAAGAGAGTAGGCTGTTGCGTGTTGTCGGCAAAAAGTTACCTACATTATACGATATACATAATCCAAAGAGTAGCAAAATACACAATAACAAAATTTCAACCTCATCTCTAGTCGACCTTGCCGTTATGCCAGAGAAACCATGCTAGCCGAACTATCTATGGATAACCAGCGGCAACGTAGTGACGCTATAATTGTAATTTCTGTAACTTATATGCATCCAAATGCTTGCCGAAAGAAAAATTAAACTTACACTTTTCTTACCACAAAATCGCTTTAGCCCACAGTGCACATAGAGTAAAGAGACAATCAGAAGCGGCGAGCGTTAACGTTGCCCCGTAACGATCCCCGGATAATCCCCGCGATCGACTCGACGATGCCGATCCAATTTGCCCGGCCGATACCCGGGTCCGGTTCACGTCGTGTTATTTGAGACAAGTATCCCGATTTATTCTGTGACCGCTTTTTGTTATTTTTACCCGACTGCGAGACGCAAAGGAGGGTAATGTGTTTATCAGTCTATGTATGTATGTATGTATGTATGTATGTATGTTTGTATGTATGTATGTATGTATGTTTGTTTCTATGTGGCGTTCTAGAGACCAAATGCGTTGGCCGATTTTGATAATTCTTACGTCAATCGATTCGTCTTAACCTTGCGAGTGTCACTAAAGACATAACAGTAATCAAAATTCACCACAGCGACAACCAGACGCCATATTGTCAAAATGAAAAAAAAAAAGTTGATGAACTATGTCAAGTGGGGTGCCGTTGAATAGGTATTTTAAAATCATCTTTAGGTTCCTTTTATCATTTTTCATTTAAAATAATAGTTTAGGATATATAACGATTTAAAGTTGTTTAACAAAGCAATCATTGTCGCGAATTCTTACTTATTGATTTAAGTTTTTATTTCAAGTATTAACGATATACAAACAAAAAAGAAGATTACGAAAACATACATTAAAAACTAAAAAGTGAAAAATAAAAATAGTAAATTAAAAATTAAAAAAACCCGACTGCCAAAAAACAACTAAAAAGTTCAAAACAAGAGCACTTTTCAAGCAGTCTGATGCAGTTGGTGGCATAAAATCTAAGATTTAACACAAATAATTGCCACCAACTGCATCAGACTGCTTGAAAAGTGCTCTTGTTTTGAACTTTTTAGTTGTTTTTTGGCAGTCGGGTTTTTTTAATTTTTAATTTACTATTTTTTAAAGGTAAGCTTTCGTTTGAGGTTTGAATTTTAGTATGAATATCACTTCAAAGTTGGCATGTTTTTTTTCTTGTGGCTAATGTTTTTTTATTAACTATCACTTTGGTTATACCTGGAGGCGCACTTTTAAGTTTCAAAGCCGTCATTGTTTCATTGTGAAAAAGGGTTTATTCGACCTATTTAGCTTCTTTTCCCTCTTACACTGGAATAATAATTGCAATTATGTTTTATAGAACAGCAGTAGGTTTTCTTAGCTTGCAATTTTTATTGCGACTGTGATCAGTGAATTTCAATTAGACTATTCTAAACGGCTATATTAGTCTAGATCTAGAATGTTAATACAAGATAACCACCTCAGATCATAGAAACAAGGAGATGTGCCAAGGCGCTATAGAGCTTGATGCCTGATCTTGAGCAAATTCCTCAAATTAAAAACGTACGCGCTGGCGACGAACCGAACACGATCGATGGTATAAATACTGTGTTTTAGTTTAGTGCTAGTGTTGAGTGACGATTAACAGTGTTAGATTGAGGGTGTGTGGAATGTTCAATGCGTGGGAGATCTTTTTATTCACAAGGAGGGCTTAATTATGCGCGTAATTGTGTCGAAAAATGTACTAAAAGTGGCATCAGTTGTTCCCGTACTAATTTGCTATGATGGCATATCTCCTTGTTTCTATGATCTGAGATAACCACCATAAATAGCTTAAAAAAAATAATAGGCATTTTACTCTTTCTTGTATTTTCCATTCAGACCATTTTAAATTATAAGACTATTTTATCACAATTGCTTTTAGTTTAGGTGTAAGTCTTATCTAGATAAGACTGACTTAGCGTGTCTAAAAACAAATTGTTTTGTTGTTTGTCTAACATAAAATTAAAGATAAGGAGTTAGTACCCTATTTTATTTACTACACCTAAATTACCATGGAAATCGGATTGTTTTATTCTTTATTTATGCAAGATAACAATCTGTTTAGATAATAATAGTGACCAAAACCATATTTTCAGAATCTATTTGAAAATCACCGCATATTTATCTAATAAATTATCTAACCGACTCATACAAGAAATACCAATATGTACAAATAATAAAAATATATTTATTTAAGTGAAAAATGTCACGGAACCGAAATACAAGGTTTGTGTGTCGTCGGTATCTTTGTTGTCGTATATGCATTAGCGAGCTAACATTAAATCGTCCAATCCCTTTGCTTCTTTTGCTTCGTGACGTCCGAAACGAGCCGACCGAACCCGAATGGTTTGTCCAACCAATTTGACATTCGATTTTTAGAACGTCGTATTGACAGATAGGTCCTTCTGAGAACGTGTGTGAAGCGAAGGCAAATGCGATTTTAACGTGTCCACGCTAAAGATCGCCGTCGGTTGACGTCGGCAAAGAAAAACAAATATTTATTGATTTATGCTGCCGCTCTAATCACTCTTGTAATTCTATGGAAGGGTTTAAATTTTTCATGTTTGCTGCTACCATTTTTGTTGCTTTTGTCCAGAGTTTGGCGGTAAATATAGAAATTCTTGTGAAGTTTCTTGAACTGCCTTCTGTATTTTTTATGACTTTACTTTCATCGAAAAATAAAACATAGCAGCCATAGAGACTGCCGATAGAAGTGAAAACTACACCACTCTCACAGCTAATATTTATACTAATATGTATCATAAAGCTGAAGAGTTTGTTTGTTTGTTTGAACGCACTAATCTCTGGAACTACCAGTTGGATTCGAAAAAATCTTTTTAACCGACTTCCAAAAAGGAGGAGGTTCTGCATTCGGTTGGGTTTTCTTTTTTTTTTTTTTTTTTTTTTTCATGTATGTACACCGATTACTCCGTGATCTCTGAGCCGATTTACGTGATTTTTTTTCATATGGTAGAAGAAGCTCGCGAGGTGGTCCCATATAAATTGCTATAACTTAGGTTGAATAGTTTTGTAACCAGCTTCAATAAACGGAATTTTTCGTGTATATCGATGACATCATGACGATAATAAAAAAGTCATATTATGTAGGTACACGAATTCCTGGACGCAATCGATCTCGATATTATACATGCATAACATCACGCTAGTATTTTCCGCAAGGTTAGGCAGAGGTGTATAGTACACACAGTTTTTTTTATGTTCAAGTCTTATTTGATAGAAAGTTAGGGAAAGAGCCTATTGCTGAAAAAACATTGTTTTCGATTACTGAAACGTACTTATCCATAAATATCTTAGAAGGTAAGTACCTATTTAAATTCGTGAAAGCAATCGATCTCGGTAAAAGTACATACAAAATGTGTGTCAAAGGCAGTATATTATTAAAGTCGCTCTATCCATGATTTTATGGTACTTTTATATACGTAAGGTATTATTATCAAAAAAACATGACATGTTACACTACACTAAAAAGTTAAACATAAAAAACAGGTTTAAAAAAACCGACTTCCAAAAACTACACTAAAAACTATGAAATAAAAAGTTTAAACTTCCATAATTAAAAATCTAAATGTATATTGAAGTCGGCGGGGCCTAGCATGAAAATAAGCAAAATTGCAGATTAACAAGGAATAAAAGGAAATCTTAATTTCCACGTGCACACACTGCGCACACCCTTCCTGTTTAAAGATTGAGAGGCAAAAACCTGAAGAGGCCCCGCCAGCTTCAATATACATTTAGATTTTTTATTATGGAAGTTTAAACTTTTTATTTCATAGTTTTTAGTGTAGTTTTTGGAAGTCGGTTTTTGTATATGATAGTCAAATTCATGAGGAATAGTATAGGTTATTTAGCATCACGCTACGATCCCTAGGAGCCGAGCAACGAGGGTGCAACCGTGGGGAACAGCTAGTGCAATTATAACCAAAATCGCTCAATATAAGTTTTCACTTCAAAAAATTAATTATGAGACGCCTCTAAATTTTATGACACATCTGTATATCTCGTTATAATGTTACAAAATTACACATATCCAGTTGGATTACAATATACCAGATATACTGAAGCTAATTAATATCCATATTAATGAGAGAAATAAAGCAAAAACGAGTCGCTGTCAGCTGCTTGTCACTCCGTATCCTTTAAAAGAGTTATCTGATGGAGTTGAGTCATTATGAGATTCATAATTTATAATGGCCTACAAACCTGTTGAGTAACACTAACATACATAACTGTAATAAGGGTATCCGAGAATGTATGCTTACAGCAATTTTCTAGCTTACACCTACACCTCTAACTTAGCTTACACCTGTCACAAACTAATAGTAATAGGTCGGATTTGACGTTTACTATGCATATCGCATGCCGTGATAACTTTGTACAAACGTCTACACAAGAAATCAAAAAATCAAATCAAATAATGCCAAATAATTATTGTTAAACGTTAGGTATATTTAAAAAAAAATATTCCGACGAATTGAGAACCTCCTTCTTTTTTTGAAGTCGGTTAAAAAAATCAAATCAAATTTCAAAGTGCTTATAATTATAGAGCTGATTTGTTACTACCCAATCAAATATAACGAAATGCGAAATCAAGTTTACTTTTTGAGAAACGATCCCAGGGTTAATACCTACCTATTGCGTAATTTGTTCCACTATTATTACACCAATATTCATTCCACATACAGGACCCTTCATTGTAGTGATGCTAGGAAGAAATTGATGTCCAACAAAAGACGTATTTCAGTTGATTATGATGATGATAATGATAGCGTTATCATTGTCTATCATTGAGTCAAACTAACAAGAATCTGTGACAGAGACTTTTGACCACAGTTCGTATCGTGTCCCGTGGTTAAATATGTCGATGCATGTGATCAACTGCGTACATAATTCAAAGCAAACACACACTCACACTGTTTGCCGACAACTTAACGCTGAGTTTCTTTTTTGATTAACATAAGAACACTAAAATGTGTGAGCAAATAAAGTTGCCGACTGATAATTTATTAATACGCCTAAACGTGTTGTTTGCACTTCAATTTAACGGCTCGGCACTGAAGAGTTTCCAATATGTATATGTTTACTCATCCGAATTTTGAACGGTATGTTACTAAAGTTGAAAGATCAATTTAGATAGGAGTAACATTGATTAATGAATTTGCAATGTGTCAGTGCAAAAATTGTGAATTTGATTTGCAAGTAGATGTAGAATGAAATGTAATTTTTTGCACTTCTATATTTCTTGAATTTATTGATTTTTTATATTTATTTTTCCAATAGAATCAACTTCAACTGTCAAGCTAATTAAAAGGTCCAGCAAAAGAAAAAGTGCAAAAAATCATGTTACTATAAAACAAAACATATTTCCAAAACAATCATAAAACGATAACATGCTCTTACAAGGATTTTATTGTATTCCCAAGTAAACGATAAAAATAAAAGCAATAAAGCTGAGGACCTTAAAAGAGGGTCTGAAACTACAGATATAACACATAAGAGTTTCAAAATCGATTAAACTTAGCCAGTTTCGGAGACAGTCATTTACGGAGATCATAAAATTAGGTATTTGACTGATTTTAGGAAATGGTTTATATTAATCTTCATTATATTATAAGCACACTACATTGATATTTCAGGGAGATCTACTGTATTTATCAATAAAAATCAGTGATAAAGTATAAATTTCCAAAACCGCTCCAAAAACGCTGTTTCTGCGGAAGTGACGTAACACGCTAGTAAACGAGCTTTGTCAACAAGACAGACGGTGCAGCTGAAATTAATTTCATCAATAAATCATTTTTATTGGCTATAATGGCGTATATAAATGGTGTGAAGTTCCACAATGTACAAATACGTCTTTAAGCAGTCCATCATGATTCATGACACAAAAGAATTTATAGGTAATGTTTCTAAGTTTTTATCAACATAACCTAAAATGAGATTTCACAAAACTTATGAATGATTATACAAAAGATTTGTAAATAAATATGTGGCAGGTAGGTACTTACACTGCTGTTTTTACATTTTTAAGTTCCGCAGCATAATAATCAGCGTTAGGTATTCTTAAAGAAAAGTGCAACCATAAATGCGAATATCTTAGGTAGGTTGTATCAGCTTGCACAAAATTTGACTCCATTTTGAGATTCGATATGAATATTTATGCCACTAGATAGAAGATTTCTATGAAAACAGCTTCAGAAATAGCTCTAAGATCAAATATAACACCCAGAAAACATAAAACGCAAACTACAATCTGTCAAAGCCGTGCTTACTCCAGTGTTGCCAAGCTAGATTTTCATTTTACCCCAATGCCTGATTAATTTTACTCTAAAATCATAACTATTTAAACAAAAATACCTGGCTAAAGTTTTGGTTTTAGATATACAATAAAACAAGTTCTTTCTTAATCAATGGTCATGTTTCACAATAAAAATATGCTGAATTTGTTTGTTTAACTCAAATTCAATTCAAATACTTAGGTACCTACATGTATTGCTTACCAAAAAGCCCATAAACTATAGTAATCATAACAACAATACGAAATCTAACCTTAAAATTTTGGAAGTGACTCCGCGACCGCCGCCGTGACCTGAATTTGCAGCCGGCACTGGTTGCTAAATTGGCAGCCGGCGCTGACTTTTTAAAAAAAAGCGGGAAAGGGAGTTGGCAATTTGTCATAATTAAAAAAACATTTCATGTTTCATTTGAGTAACATACCTAATTAGGGTCCAAGAGCGAGCGAAGCGAGCTCGGGAACTTGGACACCCTGACACGGACAGGTTAGGTTCGAAGGGGTTGACGGGGGCTTTAGTGAGCGAGCGAACGAAGTCCCCGTCAACCCCTTCGTGTTATGTTACTTTTAACCTTGCAGATAGAAATAGGAGCTCCGCGTACCGGGGCTCCGTCGACCACCTCCATCCCCCTTGTAAGTCCAAAAAAGTTGTATTTTGTTTTACATTAACACTGTTATTTAAAAGTCAGTCTAAGGTATTTAATTCAACTTAAAACACGGCAACATTAATCTGCTGCTACGGTAGTTTGCAATTATTTTCGTCTGGTATCACTGCTACTTCAAGGCTACTCCGGTTCCTAACGGCATTATTTTTGGGAGCCTAGTCGGCGCCGGCTGCGGAGGCGCTCCCTAAAATTTTACCCTCAAATTTACCCTAAAGAATTCTTTACCCTAAAAATAAGTTGGCAACACTGGCTTACTAGCGTGTGACGTCAACAGAGTGCGACAGGCCGTTCTTGTGACAGCTACAATAACAAAAAATATTGCATTTTATTTTCGTGTAATTTGCAAAAAATATACATATTTTAGTTAAAAATCAAGTGAAATAAGTTTATTTACGCTATGAACTGATAGGATGACCACAATCTGTAGCATATTTTCAATGTTGTCAAGAACCGAATTGAAGATGTCGATGTCACTGCGACCTTATTTCACGAGTTTCAATTCTCTTCAACCTCAGTTTGTGAGATCAAAAGTCATGTTGGGCATTTTTTAGTGTCGATAAATATATCGATACTAGAAATTACATTGAAGAAAGGTCTTTAATTGAAATGGTACAATATTTAGTAGCTGTTAAAAATAACACAGTAGGTACGGTACCTAATTTTGTTCTGATTTATGTCATATATACTTTTAAGAAAGTTTACGTTATCCTAAATCAAACTAATAATTAAGAAGAAAACATGAAACTGTAACGAGCCAGTGAGCAATAAATTCAGCGAAAGAAGATTTTTCGGTACATTCACATCTTAAAAAACAAAAAGAAAAGGCTAAGTCTAGTGACAAAAACTAGAAACTACATCAAGTTTTAAACATTCTTTACCCAATACTTACTCTGAAGGAAAAAGATGAAACAATATTACTACTACCTACAGGTGCGAACTTGGAACCCCTAGACATCCTAAAAAGGCTGACATTTCTACCCTAAAGTACTCCGCCACGTGTCCGACGTGACTGGTTCGGACACGTAAAAAGACTGATCGTATAGAGGGCAGCACATTCGAACGACATATAACTGGCCACCGGGGAGCCACTGCATTGACCATTCCGAATAAAATACGTTTTTACGACTCTGTACTCGTTTAGGGCTGCTGAAAGTTAGTTCAAGGATTTTGTTTATTTGTACAACACTATGGAATTTCTTACAGAAAGCATCACTTAATTTAATACTATTTTATCATGGAAGTGAATTACTTTCACCATGGTATAATGTTTCACCTGTCATCTATCAAATTAGACGTGTAATTGCTTTCTAATTAATTTTAGCAGATAACGGATTTTCAAAGCTGTGGCTAAACTACTTAGATTTCTTACTTCTTCTCTTCTTAGAGTTTGTGTTTTCACATTTCAAAGTGACATAAATATTGACTCTAATGCCACAAATATTTCCAATAGAAAACTCTGCACACATACTTTACGCTATCCTACATATTATGAATAGATACAATTTCCACAGCAAACTATTTTGTCACCCAAAAAAAACTTCCAACTACGTGCCACCCCTTGGTCCGGAAGAACTCAGTTATAGTTTCAACGATATTTACGGGAACGATGTTGCTGAAAATATTGTCTGCAATTTATTGTTCAGATTTCGTGTGTTTTCGATTTATCGCTCTCGGAGTTGTGTGGTGACGGATAACGTGGGACCGAAGTTGGGTTACAGTTTTTGGGGTAGAAATGGGTAAAAAGATATTGTTTCTTCTCTTTGCTTTAGTCTAGTAAAAGCTGCTGTTGGATGCTTTGGGTCTTCTTCTAATAACATATTATAAGGGTTGCTTGGATCTTTGTATAGAATGATAGGAAAAATATAATGATCATGACCTTTACAATTTATTAATAGTAATAATATCTGCCCTGTTTATAAACTGTCCCACTGCTGGGCACACGCCTTCTCTCAAAATGAGAGGGGGTAGGCCATAGTCCACCATGCTGGGATGTACACTTTCATAATTGATTATTTTTATTTGAATTTAGACAGTTTTGTTGTATTTGCTTTCAAATGTAGCTATATTTTGATTAAATGAATATTCAGAGAAGGCTTTTGATTCCATTCAAATCTATCTCAATACGCCCTATAGTGCAGTAGGTATTAGAAATTTTCGCAGGTATTGAAATGTTAGTCCAAGCCAGGTTTCAGTGTCGATTCGGTTATCAGATTGAAGCTTGATACCGATTCAGTTGCAGATAGACAAAATGTTAAATCTCCTCCTCGATGTTAATCGTCCAAATTTGTATTAGTACAAAATCTTTATTGATATGTGCGCAGAAAAACCCGAAAGTATTTTTTTGGTAATATTGTTTAAAAAAAGATTTCCAATTTTAACTGATTCAGGCGAGACATAGTAGCTCAGTTGGTAAGAGCAATGCCACGGTGAGGCAAAGGTCGCAGGTTACCTTACGGTAAGTGGTCACCATTACTTATGGACATATCTGCAATACCAGAGGCATTGCAGATGCGTTGTACACCCTAGAGACGAAGTTGAAATATCTCATGTCTACATCATACATCAAACATGTTTCTATACCAAAACTTATGTATATAAGTTTTGGTATAAAAATATTAATTCATATACAATATGTATATATTGTATATGAATTAATATTTTTTATCGACATCGGTTACTACACTATTCCAGTAAGCTCCGGACAGTGTGCATTGTAACAATGCTTCAACATCAGATTCGTACTGACGTGATACGTTTTACGGAGGAACAACTCTACTCTGATTCTCTTACATGACGTCACAACATCACGCATGTATTCCAGAACGGGTACGCAGAGGTGTGTAGTAAAAATGTCTAAGTTTCGTCAAATATTTCACATACAAACGAGCTTATCACATACAAAACAGATTTTGGTCTGATATTAGGAATTTCCTAATAATACCTTGCTTGAGCCAGGGATCAAATCCTGGATACGCTCACTACACTAACGAGGTAGTCCTACGTAGTAGTAAGATATTTTTTATTTACATTGTTCAGGTTCAAGTATAATTTTGGATATTTACCTTTTAATGTAAAATAAGTCATTAGAATATTTTGAAGTGAAAAATATCAGATAATACGAGTAATATTATCTCGTCAAAATAGTGCAACATCAAGAAATCAGACCAAAAAGAGTCACTGTAACTACGCGGTTTCGCTGTAAATCTTTGTCAAAAAATATTTTCCAATTTCAAAATTGCGACGCAAAACCGTCCGTGTCAACCAAAAACCAACAAACAAAATCCAATCCCCAATCCTCTCAGCTTAACCCACGATTTAATCCAAAAAGCAACGACAAACTAAAACCGAGGAACATTAAAAAAGCACTTGTCATAACCAACCCTTGGTGAAAAAAGGAATATTCGCGAAAACAAAACCCTGCGGATCGCCCCAGGTGTCAGTTTTTAATAAAGGCCCAATCAGTCGGCCGCCGGAAGCGACGTCGGCGGCGCTCTTCCGCGCCGGAAATGGAGCTCGTGTTTGCTAGCGCCCTCTGTCGGCTTCCCCCGGAAACGACGGTGTCGCCCCGGGCGCAAGAACCCGACAAAATGAACCTTGCGATACGTTCTCTCATCAGGTAGGGTGGTTGTGATTGGGAAATAAATTTTGAGGATATGAATAAGGCATCCACACATCATTTTCTGTCGTTTCAGTATAAGTTATTTCAATATAATACTAGTCGTTTAGCCCCAGCGGTGAACTTGCAATGTAGCCTTTTACAACCCCGTATTTCTCGGAAACCCCTTACCCGATTTAGCTCATATTCGAACTTAAAAAATCTGTTTGTCTGATTAAATTTGCCTACTAAATTTTACGACATTCTGATTAACGATACTCGAGTTATTGTTGAACAAACATACAAACGCCGGATTGTTCCACTAGACTCGGAGAACTTTGGAAACTTTAGTGATTTCCTGTCCCATATTGAGATAAAAGACAAAATATTTTGAGATTTTGCTACCTTGTATGCATAAATCAATCTGAAATATAATTATGTAGGTACTGATATAATTTTTTTTTTTAATGAAAACAACTAATTATATCGGTCTATCTGTGAGTTGCAGAAAAGGTCATTAAGTTTTAAAGGAGACTTTAACGATAGAAATTGTATGGTTAATGCCTCCATTAATTTGTTTTTTTCTGCAACCCATCGTTATATCGATTTAATTTATTATTATTATTATATAATTCATTATGTGTATTTTGCTTTAGTCCAAATTACAATGTCTGCTGTTTGTTTCTATAATATCAGCAGAAAGTTCGGATCTATCATTTATTTGTGTTTATTTTGTATTTTTTTTCTCTATCAGGAGTGTCTCACATTTCTTCATTCGCCTAGCCTTACTAGTCAGCCCGCAATAAACGCGCACCGTATTAAAAGCGTTTGAAGCTTGTTTTTTGGTTAGCTCGTTTGTTTGACTGCACCCTTTGATGACTCTAAAGTCTAAAGTGAATCCCTGTTGCGGTTCAACAATAAATGTTTGGGTTGATATTGTTAAAGCAGTTCGTATTGCATATTTGTAGTTATAAATGTTTGCCTATAGTTGTTATTAAATGTATTAAAAAACTGACACAGGTGGGATGTAAACCCGCAACTTTTGCCATACCGTGGCGTCACTCTTACCAACTAAGCTACCTTGGCCTTGTCCCGCTCGCATCAGCAAAAATTTTAAATTTATAATTATGTTTTTAGGGTTCCGTAGTAAAACTAGGAACCCTTATAGTTTCGTCATGTCTGTCTGTCTGTCCGTCTGTCCGTCTGTCTGTCCGTCTGTCTGTCCGTCTGTCCGCCTGTCACACCCTCGTCAAATCTACAGTTCATAACCAATTTATATGAAACTTCGTAAATAGATGTCTTTTATAAGCCGCCATATAGGCCTGTAGTAAAATTATGAAAAATAAAATAATTAGGGGGGGCTCCCATACATGAAACTGAAGGATGAAAAAAAATATTTTCCTGCACCCCGTCATATGAGGTATCGTTGGATAGTTCTTTGAAAATAACATAGAGGTTTCTAAATAACTTTTTTAATTAAGTGCATATTGAGTGAACTAGGAGCTCCGAAAGTCGTTAACAATGTGTCCCCCCACCCCTGTAATTTTCGAACCGCCGAATCGAAAAATCTGGAAAAAATCAAGCTTATGGCATCTAATAAATACTCTCGATTAAAATTGGTTTAAACAAAATACGTCATTAACTTTTTGAAATATTCAATTTTTTCAGTTTTGAGTTCGACAACCGCAGAAATAGCTTATATTTGCGGTCGGTAGACTGAAATGCTTCTTGCTACGGAACCCTAGACTGAGCGTGGTCTGACACGCTCTTGCCCGGATTTTTTTTCTTTGCTTTAGATATTATCCTTGTCTTTAATTTGTTTATAGATGAAAGTGTTTGTCATTAAAATAATCATCGTCTTCATAATTTTAGCCGAAAGATATCCTCTGTTGAATATAGCTCCCCCATATAATTATGTATAGGTGCTTAATTACTTAGTCTTATCAAAGATGGTTTTTAAATGCTAAATTATGGAGTTTGATTTTTTTTTTAATAAAAGTTGTTAAAAGACTGCCCAATTTTAGCCTGTTAAAGGATAACAAAACCAAAAGAAAATAAATGATCATGAATTTTGCGTTTTGTCTTCATTCATTTTACAGCACATAGCATAACATTTTTGCTGAAAAACCGAGTCTTTCAACGAGCCAGTGTCGACAAATAACGTCACTTAATAACCGGCGCAGCATCCGACGTGTTAACACCCCTCTCCCCCTCCCTGATATTACCACGCCCACTCTTAGGGCTGCTAGATTAAGTAGGACATTGGTTATTTTTAATGTTCCACATTTAATACAATGTCCACAGAATAGAAAAAATATAGAGATGTTTCTTTATTTACAAGTATAATTTATATCATCGTTTTCAAATCTCTTAACAGTTACGAGCAACGGTCGAAAACTTGGGACAAAAGTCTATACGTGGGACAAACTCACCCACTGCTCCGATGCAATACAACGAAAAAGATTAACACGCACAGATTCGTCTACAAAGGACATTCCACGCCAATATACATTATACAGGGTTATTTGTAAAACACCAGAAACCTCTTAAGAGGTTATTGTACTCATCATTATGAACAACTTTTACTATGGGACAAAACCTGAAATCGCGAAAAAAAATCAGCTGTTCCCTACATTTTGACGAGTTATACGAACAAAAATGTAGGGAACAGCTGATATTTTTTTCGCGATTTCAGGTTTTGTCCCATAGTAAAAGATGTTCATAATGATGAGTACAATGACCTCTTAAGAGGTTTCTGGTGTTTTACAAACAACCCTGTATTTATCATCTACACTATACTAATATTATAAATGCGAAAGTTTGGATGGATGGATGGATGGACGGATTGATGGATGTTTATTACTCAATCACGCCCGAACGGCTAAACGGATTTGGATGAAATTTGGCACAGAGATAGATCATAATCTGGAATAGCACATAGGTACTTTTTATTCCAGAAAAATGTACGGTTCTCGTGGGACAGATTTGTAATTACCACGCGAACGAAGTTGCGGGCAACAGCTAGTCATCCATAAATCTTTAAATGACAAATCAAACCCCAAATTACGTTGGCAGCGTTAGTGTCCAAAATCGGGCCACTATATTCTGAATGTCCCAAACCTGGGACAATAGCTCGCGAACACGTAGCTTGGCGTGACAAATGCGCGTGTCACGCTCGCTGCTGCCGCGATCACTCTCCGCCAACTAGACGAATGCCCTCGGATTTGTCACGTTGGCATCACGACTGACGTGACGAAAAACGGCTGGAAATTCTAGCTTTTTAGTAGTTGCAGGTGTCATTATTCTTGGGAACAAAAGTTATTGCTGTTTTTAAAAGTGTCAAAGAGGAGTTCAATGAGAGATGAGAGCAAAATAGTATAGGTAGTAAAAAGTAATGTATAGAGGCTTTTTGTGGGTACTTTAAGGATAAAAATGTGGTGTCTATAATATATAGAAGTAGTATGTACCTACATATAATAATATAGTATAGGTAATATAATATTTTTAGAGTATAGAGACCAACTGTCCGAGTCCAAGTCCGTATAGATTTGAACTATCGAATAATAGTTCGAATCTATACGGACTGATTGGTTTATATCTTCAACTCACAGATACCTTATCGCAAATTAAATCAAATAGGTCTTCATGCTATTGAGAAACGGTCGTAGACTTGTTTGTTCGAAGGTAACAGTTTCTGAAGTAGTGCTTATTTACATAAGCCCCAATAAAGTTTCGTTTAGTCTTATACCTCCACAAATTTTAATACCGATTGTATCGGTACTTTCGGTACTCTTTATCTCATAAAGGCAAAAGTACCAACATAAAAACTTTACAAGTCATACACAACGATCTCACTGAGAATAGCCGACAGTAATGACTTACTAAGTCTCTAAATTAGTCTATTACGTATAATTTACAGCCACTCCGAATTCTCGTCATAAAAAGTTTATGCCAACGCGATATTTTTCAAAACTCCATAAAGAAATTCGACGAACATACAGAATTGACACGAAATTTTATTCAAAATCATAAATTCCACCATAATAATAGTACTAGCGTACCCTATACAGCTAATCCCAAATAAATAAATTCATAATAAATTATAAGCTAACTTTAAAAATATTAAACTCTATATTTAAAGTTCGCCGCTCTCTCGTTTAGTGTTGTCCGAGTGGTATATCGATAAAATATCAATTTGAGAGTCGATACCACCTTAGCACGACATGGTCGTAAAATTTTACAATCAATAAAATGCAAATAGATACCGCATCTGATGATGACACTTCGATAATCGGCAATCGTTATACATTCATTAGCATTGCGGATCGCGTTTCCACGGTACGGACCGTCGCGGATGTCACTTTAATTGCGTAATAAACTGTTTGTGTGTAGGTGCTGTTAAATAGAATTATGTGCTGATTTTTGATGGTATGCGTGTGGGGATAATTATAGACATACTGTTATGTGGGATAAGTGAAGGTACAGATGTGATGCTGTCGTAAACATGCTAACAAGTTAATGTCTACCTTAAAAGAGGTGATTATTGTTTGCTTTAAACTGACATCGCAAGCTATGCGGAATAAGCTATTCAAACTACAAAACTATTTTTGGAACGATGTTTCTCAATGCGGCTTGTGGTAGGAGACTTTGACTGGTAGAAATCGTCACGTAAGGGAATAGCGTTATGCCCCCTCCATAAAACTTCATCCCTTTTTTTTTTTTTTTAAGGGCCTCTCGCAGTTGGCTTCTAACAGCCGTCACTGCTTAACCGGTCATCTAAAACTTTATCCCTCTGTCTCTTTCTATTATAACGAGGCGAAAAGAACTTCGTTCGTGACGGGGGTTTACAATACAAACAAATAATTTGACTTGTTATGGACCAAATGATACATCTTTGTATGTTATATTCCCTATTTCTTCTATAATTTAAGTGCTTTTAAATCATTTTAATTTTTTTTTTCTCGTGCTCCACGATACCAATTTTATTACATCTATCGAATGTAACTTAAGTAATCAAAATTAACATATGACCGACCTTTGAACTGAAATTGTGTAGGTTCTGACGGTGGCAAGCACCGTCAAATTAATTTCTTATGTAAGATACAGATAAGAGCTAGATTTGCATAAAAAAATAAATGATATGAGAGGATTTATGTATCAACTAATAAACTCTGCTTTCACAATATTTGTATCACCAAAAAGATCAGCAAAGATAATCCTTATCTACTATAAAGATCTATTTGTTGATTCATTTATCATTATATTCGGATATTGTTATGTAATTTTTGGTCATTGATTTCTTCAAGATCCGCTAAAATACTCAGTCTTCAGTCTTTCACCTTTATTCAAGCTTAGATGCCTTCTTTGATAAAATCATGTGGTACGAGAGTACCTATAAAAATATGAGTACTAAAAAAACATAAATTATAGACACTAAAACACGTAGGTCGTAGATATTCAGTATTATAAGAAGTATAAAGTTAAAAAAGTGGTTTAAGCTCTTTTTTGAAGACCAAAATTTATAAACAATCAAGAATAATATCAATTAACATCAGCTGCCATTATAGCACGCAAAAGTTAAAACGGCAATTAAAAACTAAAAGGGTAATTGGTACGACTATCAACAAATTGAACAATCAATAAGTCCCCTCGTTGCAATAATGACCTTTCAAAAACTCTTCTTTAGGGTATTGTCAGCCTTACTAAGGAAAAGGACTTTGAAGATGTATTCTTAAAAAAACTGCGTAACGTGGTGACCCTATTTGTAGTGGCCATAAATAAAAAAGATCAAAAAAATTGAGTGTAGAATTAATTGTATCGATAAATAATGGCGTGTCATTATCTTTTCTTATAAAATTTATTAACACCCGTCCTCTTAATTGCATTTTAAATTATAATGTTAACCTTTAACATCAATATTGTGCTGTAAAAAATGTCGAATAAATTGCTTTTTTTGTATATTTTATTGGTTTTAATTTAGTGTGTGTCTAAGTATTATTTGATTACAACACGAGATTAACAAATGTTATAGTGAAGTAAATTATGTTTATTGTTATTTAAGCAAAGTTATGGCATAATAAAACAGAACGGTGAATTTATATAATCAACTTGTTATTGCTAAACAATAATATCCTCGGATTATATCAAATAGTTGGGAAAGAGAGATCGTTCAGAAATGGAAACACGTGAACGTGAGTTTCTCTCATTGGTCTCGTAAAACTACTATTTTTATTAGTAGACAAGTGAAAAGTACTGTGTTTTAATGTCATCAGTGATTGGTAGACTAAAAAATAAAAACAATCTATATAAAACAATAATTAATATAAAACAAAAATATTATAAAACTGAAGAGTTTTTTGTTTTTTTTTTTTTTGGACGCGCTAATCTCTGGAACTACCAGTCGGATTCGAAAAAACTTTTTGTATATGATAGCCAGATTCATGAGGAATAGTATAGGCTATTTCACATCACGCTACGACTCTTAGGGCGGGTTGCTTCAAACCATCTGTATTCGTAAGTCAGTACGTAATCGTTAAGTCAGTATGAAATTGTCATACAAGCCGCCATATTTGACGGTTACAGATACGTAACTGTAAGATGAAACAACATGGCCTTAGACGCCGAGCAACGGGTGTGAAACTGCGGGGAACAGCTAGTAAAGTATAAAGATAATTATATTTTAAATACTGCCACTATCATTAATTTCAAATACATTTCTTACCCTTAAGTGACGTCACCTAAATCATATTTTGTAAACGAGGCCCACTATGTTTTTAATTATATCGGGACTTTTCGCACACAAATATAATCAAAATATAAGCATTTTGACTAACCTCGACGTTTCGATCAAGTTGCATTGACATAGGCCCACTATGATTATAAGGATTCAATTATATCAGACATTGCTTTCTAATAGATAGACAAATACATAAGCAAACAACTAAATGTTAGACATTTATCTAAAGGCGACTAGCAGTACATTTACGTAGTTACGTAAGTATCGACAAACAAGCGATCAAACAGACAGACGTGTCGCGTAAATCGACAAGTTTCGTAATATTAATATACACACCGAATTACACGCTGACATTATTTACAAGACAAGTGTCGGGACAGAGCGAGCCGTGGAGACTTCTTGTGGAATTGGTTTATTCTTTTTTTGTAAGTGGAAAGTTATTAGATGGCTCGATGTTTAAAAAAATATTATATTATAGTCTCATAATCAGAAAAATGCATGTAGGTAGGTACTTTGATAATTACTATTTTTATTGCAATTAAAATACGTAAATTAATTTCATATTATTTGTAAAACCTATTTAAAGAATGGAAAAGATAAAAATTTTACATTTAACCAATTTTTTTCAGCACAAGAAGAGACTTTGAACGAGGTGGTATGCACTATGCAGTCAGGAAGGAAGTACCTAAGGAAAATATTATTTATTCAAGAAATTTTAATTTATCTTAAAGTATCAACTCCATTCACGGCCATAGTCCCACAACACCTACCGGCGACAGCATGAATATATTAATATCAATATTTAAATCACCAACCGGTTGTCCCATTAAAACACTATTACAATATTAGCATATTTGATAAACAATCGATAATCGAGTGACAGGGCACAGCACTATTCATTTAGAATGTATATTAGCACTACAAGTCATCTAGAATGCATATTAGTGACCTTTTACACTTGGTAATTAATATCCTGTCAGCAACAATTAAGGTAAGATTTAAATGTGATATTTGGGTGATTGTGTAAGGTCTGTGATAAAGTTGTATGATTTATGTAATCTGGCGTCATTTATAACTTTATTATTATACAAATAATTATTCTATGTACTACTTCGTCTGTGTATAATTATATTGAAATAATAGTTGGTACCTACTGAGAATGGTTTACGAAAACCTAATTTATTTATTTAAAGATTTAATTTTTTATATCACATGTATTTTAAAAGGAGGTAGTGGCATTGCAGCGACGATATAGGTCAGTATAGGAGATGATTTGTTATTTTTAATTTTGTTTTTATCATCTCTTTTCAGACATCTTGCTAAGTTTAATTTGTATTGATTTTAAATCATTTTATACCCATTTTTATTAACCGACTTCAAAAAAGGAGGTTCTGTATTCGTCCCGTATGTATGTATGTATGTTTGTATGTATGTATGTTTGTATGTGCGCGATTTTCTCAAAAACTACTGATTCGATTTGGATGGGGTTTTCACTAACGTAATCTACATACTTTGAGGAAGGTTTTAGTATATAATATATTAGGTAATCGTTCCTATGTACAAAGTTATATGCATACATGTACTCACTACGTAGAAGATTTACTGTTGAACGAAGTCGTCAAAGTAATCTAACGCGAGAGAAAGAACTAAAAATGGAAAAATAAAAACTTTTTTAACAAAAAATAACCGACTTCAAAAAGCCACTACAAAGAAAATAATAATTTTGGTTTCGGAAGTCGGTGGCAAAAAAAGCAAACAAAAATCAAAGCCACCGACTTCCGAAACCAAAATTATTATTTTCTTTGTAGTGGCTTTTTGAAGTCGGTTATTTTTTGTTAAAAAAGTTTTAGACTTCTTAAATATGTATGAGATTAAAAAAATTCTGACACGAGTGGGACTCAAACCGCAACCTCTGCAGTACCGTGGCATCGCTCTAACCACTGAGCTATCGTGTCACAATAGCTCAGTGGCTCAATCTGTTTGATAGCAATACAAATCATGTCGTTATAGGTACTTAAATAAATAATAGCAATTCAAAATTATGAAATTGTTATCAAGCTGACAAGTAAACTTATAAATTCATGTCAATTTACTTTGCAAATCAGTTACAACATGGCCAATTGTCGCCATTTTCAAATGTATTTGGAACGTCAAATTAATGTCACTTTATGAATGAGGGTAATAAAATATAAATTGTTGCCCGTTAGTTTGATATTAAAAGGTAATTAATATTTTATGTAAATGATAGCCTTAATTTGCGACGTCTCTTGCATGTCTTAGCCAGGACATATAATATAATTGAGGAAAAATTTGTCTGTATCGGAAAAATCTATCCAAAAAATATCGATAATCAATGGGCTACCTACAATAAAAATAATTATTTCTCAAAATCGGTTTTTCACACTAGAAATTTCTCCTATAACGTAAGTGCGTTTACAAACACAAATCTAACATAGAAACACAATAAAAAATATTTGTTCTGTGCAGCGTATGACTCAGCCACTTTTTTTTTTTTTTTTTTTTGAGGATGGGAAATCATCAAATGACCCCTCCCGCTCTGGGCGGAGCGGAAGGGAGTGTCAGACTCTTACTGACTAAAACCCACCCATGTTCCTTCCTTAGCCCTTTTGTCCGGGTCAGCGGTATCCTTTCCGGACAATCCCGCTTATGACTCAGCCACTGCGCTAACCATCTAATCAAAATTGGTTGATGAAGTCCCTACTTAATCAATCAGTTTTTTTTGTTTGTTTTTTTTTTGTTTAAACGCGCGAACTACCAATCAGTTTATAAAATTTCCTAGCCGAGCAAAAAAAGTCAGAAAAGACGCTAAGCGAAAACGGAGCAATAGTGCGGGTGGGTAAATAATCCGATTTCTTTTAAATTAAACGACCGGTGACACCGCATGACACATCCAGTTATTTATAAAGTCCTCTACTACTGTATGAAACTTTCCCAAAGACCTATACCGGTCGAATGATCTTTCCCACATTCTACATTAGCTTGGTACTTACTTCGACAGCTGGTACTATTTCCCTTCCTCTAGATGACAGGAAGCAATCATGCTGTAAAGCCAATACAATAAATTAAACATTTATCGCGAACAGCTCATGGCTAAACGTATTTACTCACACAAGCTGTTTGTAACAAGCCGTAACATCAAGTCGTAATTCCAAGTTTTGGACACAATGTTGGTAGATACAGCAGGTTAACTCCACACAATTGGGCCGTATCAGAATACCAACGCTGCGGCATTCTTATGTCGCAGCACTATGCTGAGATAGTGGCCTTTTGCCCTCGCACCAGGTTTTACTTTTTATTTTATTTTTTAAACTGTTTTTTTTTTCTATTTTATGTATGTAATTTTATGTGCGAATCTAATAAATAATTTTTATTTCTTTTTTCACAAGTCATGGTTGTGCGGCATAAAGGTATTATATTGTTTCATTGGTCGTGAATGACACGGAGGTTTCATTTTTTGTTTTTCTAGATAAATATTTAGTTAAATATAATTATGAGCTCCGAAAGACAACGCGTCCTCTTTCTGAAAATCTGAAAAAAACACTTTCATTGAAAAATGGTTTCTACAAGATAGAATAATACTTTTTTGATTTTCATTTTGAGTTTGCGGAACGCAAAAATAACTTTGTATTTAACAATAATGTCTCTGTGAAATACTAAGTTAGTATTGTGGTCGGAAAACTGAAATATCATTTTTGTTACTTAGTTCATGCTACGGAATCCTACACTGTGCATGGTTCGGCTCGCACTTGGCTGATTTATAAAGTTTACCTTCTGGCCCATTCTATACCATATCATAAACTTCTTATAACCTCATTACATATTCAATGCGTAAACCATTTCAATACAAAACAAATTACCTTTTACGACTGTCGATAACAAATAAAAATATTTATTAAATAAGCACGAAACGACAATAAAACGCGAAAATTAAGCTTCAATAACGTTTTAAAGTCGTATAATAATCGTAAATTAAACTTTTACGAGCGTACGATCGTTATGTGAGTTCAGACGTTCATATTACCTAGATACTTAATGGACAAGTGGGAACTTAGGGGCTGCGTTATGTCCCGTATATCATAATTGTCGTAAGTGCCTATAAAAGTCTATAGACTCTCTTATTACCGCCTCATCTTGATGGTATTATAGTATTATCTGTTATCATCTCGCGGATATATATTCAGAATTTCTTGCAGGTCCTGTAGGTGGCTATAGACCAACTTCTATCTATAGTTTTAGGTTTTGAAGTCAGCTTCCAGTCAGGAATATTAGTATACCTATAGTTCGAAGTCACTGCCCTCTGACTTTGACTTCACTGCCTTCTGACTTAAACTTCACTTCTGTCTAACTTTGATGTCACTGTCCTCTGACTTCGACGTCACTTCTCTCTGACTTTGACGTCACTGCTTTCTAACTTCGACGCCACTGCTTTCTGACTTCGACATCACTGTCCTCTGACTTTGACGTCACTGCTCTCTGACTTCGACGTCTCAATGATCAAGGAAACGACTCTTTGAGGGTAGAGCAGTGAATAACCTTGAGTTTCAGGCATACCCTTATGACAGCTTAGTGTACTCCACGAAGATCACACAAACTCTTAGAAATAAGTAAATAGCAATGAAAAATCAACTAAACGAGTTAGCAATAAGCACCATTTATCAGCTAGACACATCTTAAATCTTTACCTTCACAATAATTAACTAATTTAAAATATCAACTGCAGAACCCAAAAGCGATACATAATATTATCATATTATATCTACCATCTGGCAAATCAACGACGCCCCGCGGCGTCTCTTGCCATTATTAGGACGTCGATTAACTAATATTCTGTATAAGTTTTCAACTATTTATATTCAAGCGTCATTAGTTTTGGTTTTGATGTCTTCCGTTATGTTTTAAGCTGTTTTCACAATTCGAAAATTGGAGAGATTTGTATAGGAATTGCGTAGTGTTGAATAGGACTCGGCAGGAGGCCGATGCGTTGGCAGGATGTTAGGAAAGCGGTGATGTGGAGTCTATATTAGGTAGCTTTCAACGATCATATATTTTCACAGTGTGTATAACAACCGTTTTGTATACGTTTAGCAACTGCAGGGGCCGTAAGAAAGGTGAAACTTAATTTTTAAAAAAACACTAGTAGGCCAGGGGATAGTGACAAAATTGAGAGTGATTTATTATAGTACTAGTCTATTTTTTTATTCATAAATTAGGTAAGCTGACCCCTGTATCCTTGCCATACTGTAACAAATGACTCTCAATATTCTGTTACTATCCCCTGGCCTATATTATTATATCCTTATCAGGTCCTAAAATCGTAACTCTCCATAATCCAACTATAAACAAAACAATACCAATAAATGTGAAAATTGATACCTCAGCCGGGCTACGAACTCACCACATTTCAGTCTTAACACGTAACCTAAAGGCTATCGGTAGCTTTGCTCATATTACTGCAAACATTAACTAGCATCTACTATGTCCAACTACTTTACTCAACCGATTAAGATTAAAGCACTTCGCAATATACTAGAATTTTAATATATCGGTCGTAAAATTGTTGTAAATGGTGTAGTGACCATGGGACATTAGTGAGAATCTAGCTTGTCTATATGTTTAATTAAATATCTTGTATCAGCTTATAGTATAATCTCGAAACGTTTGGTAAAACGGGTAAAATCGTCAAAAGTCAAATTTCACAATGTGATGATAAAATTATTGTAGGTCTTTACCTATTGAATTAGGATGCTATACCACCTGATACGTGACATTTTTTAACCGACTTCCAAAAAGGAGGAGGTTCTGCATTCGGTTGATTTTCTTGATGCGATTCGTCTAGCCTTCTTCTTTTTATTTTTTTAACCATTTCTTTACACATACATACCCTTACCACAAAAAAGATAGACACGCGTTAAACGCGAATGCTACCAAAAATAATACGCACTTGTTTTAGCACTAACTTGTCTAAAACAAGTGTGTATTATTTTTGGTAGCATTCGCGTTTAACGCGTGTCTTGTTGTGGTACGGCCCTCACAGTCTTACTACTAAAAAGATAAACATGTGTTGAATAAAAAACACTTTTTTAACAAAAAATAACCGACTTCAAAAATCCACTACAAAGAAAATAATAATTTTGGTTTCGGAAGTCAGTGGCTTTGGTTTTTGTTTGCTTTTTTTTGCCACCGACTTCCGAAACCAAAATTATTATTTTCTTTGTAGTGGATTTTTGTAGTCGGTTATTTTTTGTTAAAAAAGTTTTTTGTCCTTCTTTTTTTGTTTTTTGTCCATTGTAGTTCTTTATCCCGTGTTAGATTACTTTCACGAATTCGTTCAACAGTAAATCTTCTACGGAGTGTGTACATTTATGCATATAACTTTGTACATAGGAATGATTACATAATGTATTATATACTAAAACCTTCCTGAAAGTATGTAGATTACGTTAGTGAAAACCCTATCCAAATCGAATCAGTAGTTTTTGAGAAAATCGCGCACATACAAACATACATACATACATACATACATACATACTTACATAAATACTTACATACATACGGGACGAATACAGAACCTCCTTTTTTGAAGTCGGTTAAAAATGATACCAATAATAAATACACACTTGTTTGACAATGTAATGCTAAACAAGTGTGTATCATTTTTGGTAGGTACCATTTTTTTTCGATATTTTTTTTTGTAGCAAGACGGTTAGTTTTAATTTTGATGGACCGTAGAGCTTCATAAAACACTAAACTATTCTATATATGATAAATCCTTGCTGACAATCATATTGTATACTTCTATAAAGAGCTAAAATATTTTTTTCAGAAGTTTTAGTTCAAAATCTTGCAAAAGTTATCTCTCCGATACCGCTTTGATTAATCATTTTCAAAAATTACATGTAAATACTCTTAAAATACTTCCGTTGTCAATTTATAAAATATACTAAAATTTAAAATGATTTTGCAATTTGCAAACACTATTTAAGTAAACCGACATTCGATAAAAAGATAACCCGATTAATATTAGCTTATCCTGCAAATAATACACATAAGTGCAAAGATACCAGCCAACATATTTTATCGGTAATCGCCACAAGCCGCTTTGCTAAGCCGATTGAGATAAGAATACAAGGCTTTAAAGTACTTTAAGAAGTACAAATGGAGTCACAACTGTACTCAGTTTATGGCGATGCTTATTTTATGCGGCCACTTTTTATTGTACTGCAGTGTATGACGTGAGGTGAAGTTCAAATTGTTTGGACACTATATTGGGTAGTTTTTATGGTGCTGTGGAGTTGTATGGCATTTTGATATCTATTTTGCTGGTATGTTCCGTTGTAATGTTTTATTTTGTCATAACAGATAATAAATGTCAAATAACGCTCGTCATATACGAATACAATGGGAATACCTGGAGGAGGTATTGTCTTGATCATGATTGATGATGATGATGACAGTAGTACTCGTAGCTCACGGTAATACCTACTAGATAGTTGGAGTTATCTTGCATCCATGGAAATGAGAACTACATACATATTTGTACTGTGAGAATTCCATCATTCCATCATCCCTTAAACTCAAATAAGTCCTCAAATATTTCAATAAAAGCGTTACTTTCTAAAACAGTATTAATATTTTAGTTCAAAATCAAAATTTTCAGGAATGATCTTCTCATCAATAATAATAAATCATTAAAATCATACAAAATACAGCAATTTTCTCATCCACCACCAATTTAAGACCACGAAAACTAGACACAATAAAGAATCCACATTAAATATTAGGTACAAAATTATACAGTCAACAAAAAAGTCTGACACATGAAACATTCATGTGAACACTTGACAAATGATCCAGACGCTGCTGCACTCCTTAGCGTCACTGTCATGTATAATCCAGATACTGAATGTCAGACACATATTTTTACCCGCACAGTACTCTATACCGACGACTCTTATGGAAATTTTATCAATAAAAAAAATGTTAAATCCAAAATGTTCGGCGCTAAGATTGATGGTGTTGACGATCATGTTAAATTCAAAAGACTGATGCAGTTGCTACTTGATATGCTGAAAAGACTTGACAACAAGTTAAATACATATGAAGTATATAACGTCATCCTTGCTGATATATTACGAATGCTGGATAATATTGAATGAACAGAATTTGGAAATGATGATGGTAAAAATGATTTTAAACTCAAAACATTTAGTGAGGTGATTTTTATGGAGCACCTTTAACAACATAATGATGATTATGATGACTAGTCACCGTTTGTAATAAATAGGTCTAAGGCGCCAAATACAAGTTTTCAGTCGAAATGCACATAAACTTCTTAGGCCAAATGAAACAATTACAAAACTGTTGCTCTTAATTGTTGGTCAACTAGGTACCTAGTGCAGTGATAGCCTAGTGGATTAACCATGTGCCTTCCACGGCGAATGGTTCGAGTTCGATCCCGAGGCACGCACCGCTGACTTTTAGAAGTCATTTGCGTATTAGAAATTAATTATCACTTGCTTTAACGGTGAAGGAAAAACATCGTGAGGAAACCGGCATGTCCTAGAACCAAAAATTCGAAGATATGTGACGTTCACCAACCCGCACGGGGCCCGCGTGGTGAACTACGGCCCACTCCCTCTCACAGAGGAGGCCTGTGTCCCAGCAGTGGGAACATTATAGGCCGATTATGCTAGGTACCTAAAAAGCTTGATAACTTTACTTTATCTCTCTTGGTTGCTGTTCACAGCATCATCAAGTCAAGCATTTATCTGTTAACTGTAAGTCCTAATCAAAAATTACTAGCCAAAAGGACATAGTAACTGGCCGAGGTAAACCTTTGGGAAATTTTGAATCCTTACTCAAATTATTTCATATCTAAAGCTCGCGATAAGGAAAATCCAGTATTCTTTTTTTTTCACGCATCGACAAATTTTATTGTATCATTTTTTTTTATTCCTTAACACCATTGACCTAAATGACAAAATAACAGCTATTAGCATTTATATGTCACTAGGAGAATAAACCAAGGTTCCCAAAAAAACTCCATAAAAAGGCGATCCAAAATTTCAGACACGAGCAAAACCTTGGGGTTTATTAATGATAATATTATACCTTGGACAGACAGCAGCATCGAATGAAGTATGTTTAATTCATTTGACACCGGAATAGATGTCTTCTCACAGATGCATGATTAATGGTGTCTTATGCAGTTGTCTGCAGCTTGTGTTGAGCATAATTTGGTAATTTGAGAGTCCAGGTCACGGTGCATAGTAAGTGAGTCTGTCTGTATTTTAACCTTCGTTGGTGCATGATTTTTGGAAGTACAATTTGTATTTGATAAATTTTACAGGAAGATAAATCAAAGATATCGATAAGGTAGTTTATGTAGCCTAAATTGGAATATTTCGAATTCGGATAGAGTGGTTTGAGAGACATTTATATAATCTGTTGAATTTTTAGTTAGGTACAATAAGGAAAACTGATACAAAAAGCGAGAAAAAAGAGATTATAAATGGTAATGAATAAAAATATTTATAACTTAATGATTCACATTCGACAGAAACCCCACAGGGAAACGATGCCATCAAATTAAATATTATTTTCTTCATGTCATCATTAAATAAAATTTTATTTTTATTATGTTGATTATCCCATAATTTCAACCATATATTAATATTATATAGTAGGCAAGTATCATAAAAATAAAAATGAAAAAAAACATCACCAATTCTCAAAAGCATTTTTTCGTTCATTTTTTTATTCAATTTACTGTTGAGTTTCTCACCTTTATCGATGATGATAACTCGAACCAAGATTTTATTTTTTTATGATTACTTATTCTACTACTCATGTCATGTCATCTTCTCCAAATTCTTCAACATCCATTACGTTACCATCAACAAATTATCCACCATCAACTAACAGTATGAATCCTAACACCATATTTTTTCTCCAACATCTTAAGCCACGTGAACATCACGGATTCAACCGCTGTCCATGACGGATGGTCCAGACAGCGTTCTGCAGTTTTTACGCATAATGTAAACGTCGAGACATCGGGTCACCGCTGCATAATGCACGAATAGATTCAACTTCGTATTTTAAATTTCAAGTACCTATCGTGATGTGTTTGTAGGTGGGGACGGTAATTTTGTAACTACGTTGTCTATGTTTTAGAAATCATTATGGAGCGACCTATTCATTCAATGGGATTTTAAAATCAAAGTGTTTCATTTGCATTGTAAGTAAGGATATTTATTTATTACTTTATTCTTAAACGTAAAAGTAATATTATTATTAGATCAGTGTATAATATTTTCAGTTCTGTTTCTATTTGCCACCATCGTATGGAAAAAAGGATTAACACATTACAGGCAATGACACACAGATTGGACTCAAAATTATTATAAGTGATCCATATTTGCAATCACCTTTGAAAATCTTACCTTCTGCATTAATAAGACTACAGCTTGCTTTTATTTGTATGGTTGTGACTTGTGACTAAAATCGAAACCAAATTATTTCTGAGTAATTTTTCTTCACATAAGTTATCTTCAGCTGATCGATGGCTTACATGTTTTTTAATTATATCGGGACTTTTCGCGCATAGACATAATCAAAATCTCAGTATTTTGACTAGCCTAAAATACTGATATTTTGATTGCGCGAAAAGTCCCGATATAATTAAAAAACATGTGTACAATTCGCGAAAGTTTAAAAACTATGATGGCTTATAATTATGTCTACCTCATTACTTCCATACTTCACAAATCGAGCCACCCAAAAACCACCATTATCATCATTGTCTGAACCAAAAACACGCCTTCCATCTGTCTTAACTACCTTTACCAGCGCCCCAGATTTTTTCATCTGCTTTGATGGATAGCCTCAAGGTGTCCGTTAATTAGTTCGACAATTAGCTTCCCTTCTTTATCTGACGAACAGCGTGACAGAATTCTGGTTGGTTCTTATTCGCAATAACTTTTCTTTGTCAACCTTAATTAGTAAAGACAGTGCATTTTAAGTGAACGAAGAATGAATGGTATGGAATAAAAACAGGCCAAGTGCGCATCGTACTCGCGCACCGAGGGTTCCGTATCATTTTTGGACGTATAAAGTGAAAAAAACCGGACCGCATAGACTAAGTTTGTTTGTGAAGGAATTTTGATGATTTTGAAAAAACTGTACTAGTTAGGAACATCGTTTTATTTTTGGTGCAATATTTGGGTCAATTCCTATCAACTCTAATTATTTCAGATTTTTCGCTCCGCAAACTTCGGAGATAAGGGGGGGGGGGGAACGGTATTTTTTCAGACATTTTTCATCATATATGTCGAAAACTGTGAGGCAAAAAATTTAATGAAAATATATTTTGAAATGTGCAAATCAAGTCCTTTCATATGATATGTCACTTGACCTAGTAACCTCACTTTGAAATTTTGGACCCCCACTCCGGCCCCTTTTGCAATGAAAATAAAAATATTTTTTTTACTTTTTTCATTTGCAATAAAATTGGACAAACATTTTTTATAACTGTTCCAAATTTCAAATCGATAGCATTAGTAGTTGCTGAAATAGCCAGGTGTGACAGACAGACAGACGAAGTCGCACCATAAGGGTTCTTTTTTACCATTTTGGTACGGAACCCTAAAAAACGGTATTTTCAATTCTGAGGGCAATTGATTTCGAATTATAAGAATAACCGTTATTATACTTTAATGAACTCTCTTTTTTCTTGGAGAAAGTCAGGTGCAAATATTAATTGACTGCAGAATTATATTGAATTATACTAGAACACAATATAAATATTAACAGAATTTTGTAATTAGATTTCGTATAATAACAAGTTAGAATCAGACTTAGGTAAGATTGGTCTAACACAAGTTATACAGGGTGTAAGTGACAGCCTAACAAAAACTGAAACCATGTGTAAAGTACATAAACACTCTTTTATAAAATGTTATGACTTTGTTTGCAGTTTTTGCATTTCGATATGTGAAACACGGTAATTCACGGTATAGCATGTCGGCATTAATCAAAGACAAAGTCTTCAGCTGCGACTGCGCTTGGTGTCACTTATATCCAGCCTACCTAGGTATATACAGTCAAAATCTGTTATAACGACATCGAAGGGACCATTCATATTTGGTTATAAAAACCGATAGTCGTAACAACCGGCGGTATTTTTGAGGGAACAGTCAGTGAGGCCCTATGATTGTGGTTATTATAACCGGTATGTTGTTCTAAATGATGTCGTCGTAGGTAAACGGTTTATGATAAAACAATAGGTACAGAAGCAGTTAACAAAGATATTAATGATCATAATACTGCATTAGAGAAGTCACCTGACACCGGCTTGGTTAATAACGCCTCTGCTTACCCCGTTATAAATCAGAAGCGTGACGCTTACAAACATAGTTGAATACATGCCATTCTCACAATAATTAACGATAAACACAGGGTGTCAACACCAGGTTAATTTTCTGTACAGAAAATAATGACTTAACTACGGGAAATGTGTTGCAGTAATGACGATGTCAGATCAGTCAGACTGCACAATTGCATAGTTATTATAAAATAGAAGTGCTTTATTTTTATCTGCGTACAAAACTTATGTGATAATTGATACATACATGCAAAGAAAGAGTTCGGTATGTCAAAGTCAAAAGATTTATTTCAATTAGACCATTTACAGGCACTTTTGAATTGTCAAACAATAGCAAGCAATAGTTGTCAGTCAGTTTGTCCATTAGTTGAAGCTAGTTGACCGTTCCAAAACGTAAATTCCTATGGAGAAGAACGGTCAAGAAACTCCATGGCTACTCGTTTTCAATAGATTCTATTACAATTTCTCTGATTACAATGTTGCCCTAATTATGTGAGAAAAAATTGTTAGTATGTAAGGTACAATAAAAACCCTTTAGTACTTTATACTTATAAACAAAAAAAAAAATATCAACTAGAAAAATGTAAAATGTATGTAATGTATGCTACTGATGCTTCTGCCTATCCTCTTGACGTTATAGCTTAGTCAGTTTTACGATAGGTTTACTCCTAAACTAGTTCAACCAATCAAAGTCAACTCTTTAACATAAACAAACATTTGTTCCTTGGGCGTGCAAACTGCTCCTTCATTACATAGCTACTGATAGCGCTAACACGAAGCTGTCTGTCAGTACAGACGTCTTGATTACTTGCACTGTACTTATACAGTGTAACATATAAATTACCCATGGGAATTTAAAATAAACACACAGGATATTGACACATCTTTGCCCCAGAAAACTCAGTGGTTTATAGTTTGTTCTCTTATGTTGTGCATCTAAAGCAAATGTGTGTCCCTCCTGAGTTAACACTCCATTACACGCGCCTCTATTTGGAAAGCCGTTGCTCGCGCTCTCTACATAATATGTAGAACTATTTTGACTGAAGATTTTACAAGGAAAATAGAAGCAATGAAAAATACTCCTAAATCATATTAAAATAAACTTTATTAAGAAACTAAAACAGACAAAAAATTACTGTTAATATTTATTAGGAACTTATTATCAGACTTCTTGAGAATTTTCAGAAAAATCAATTATCTTTAGCATGTAACCTTCCCTGTTTTTATATTTTTTATAATAGTCAGGACATTAAAGAACCTGAATTTATGGATAAATCCACTTTTTACATGTGTGTTTATTTTTTTCTAGGAGATACTCCTAACAAAATGTTGTGAACAAAAATGTCACGCGAGTGCTCGCGCGCTCTACTATTGTAGAATTTGAGTTTTGCAAAATTTCTAACAGGTTTGGTCGCGTAGGTCACCGCAAGGACTCTAATAGTGATCACTAGTTAGTTATAGAAGAATACTATGAGTTTGTTAGCTACCCACAATTGACGTTTAAAATCCACGAAATGCATGTGTGTTCTACAATAGTAGAACGCGAGACTAACGGAGTGTTAAATTATGCAGTTTTGTAATGAGTCGTAAACTTGGACAGTAATTTTAATTGTATTACTTGATGGACAAAAATGGTTTTTATAATTTTCTGTTTATAAAATCCATGTGACACTATTGCTGTGGCCCAAGTCTGCTATTACAATGGTCTTATAATTGTATCAGAAGGGCACATAACTGTCAAAACCTAAAGCTGTCTTCAGACTACGCTATACTATATAGCACAGCGCAACATACAAACCCAATAAAATATAGTATAGCATATTTGTTTGGGACCGAATTGATAGACGGCATAAGTTATCTGTGGCTTGTAAGGATAACGTCACAATCCTCGGCCAATGGTAACCTCGCGCGATCACGTGACCACCGAGTAACATTGTTCCCATACCCTCTGTCCTAGATTTATGTAAATTAATAATTTTACGTTGCGAATACATCACTTTTTCAAAAACGACTAACAGCGGACGTATTTTATTTACTGTTCCTCACACAATCTACACAATATATTAAAATTCAAGAAAAGTCGAAGGCCGGTAGGCAGGCGAATCACATACGCCCCTACAATAGTATAGCACAGTGTGAACGTGTCCATAACAATGTATGGTGCGCGATATCGTTGTGCTATGAGCTATATGCTATAATGCTATATAGTATAGCGTAGTCTGAAGACAGCTTATGTCAAAACCAACAATAACGATGCCGATGTGAGGCCATTCTGACACAATTATTACACAATGCAATGCAATAGCAAATCATGCTTCTACATTGTGTCATGCTATCAACATTTCACCGAGTAATTTATTTCAGACACGATTTCTTCGAAGACTAACTTCGTGTACAAATACCTACCACCAAATTACAGCCGCAATAATCTATAATATACCTTTAACTATGTAAATACATCATGTACTACAAATAATCAAACAACTATGTATTCGAAAGCCCACCATAACCATTTAACACTACTAAGAATCAACGTACAACTAGCATTTCGTCATACTAAAATGTCGTCGTGTGAAAATTGCGGTTAAAATACTCCACAATGCATAGTAAATCGTTGCAAGACATCGCAACAAGCGATCGGATGAATAATGCAGGTACACGCTTTGAGACGCGGCGATAAATAACGATTATAATTTTATCGTGATCTGCAATAAATCTGCGATTGAATGCTAGTGTGCGCGCCGCCTTACCGCCAACAGAATGGTACGTAATTTTCGTTTTTAGTGTGCGTTTTATACGGGTGGAGATTTTGCCCAACAAATAGATCTTTGAGGATTTGGATTCTATTTGATACTTTCATCAAAACGATTCCTCATGACTTAGCTGTTTCGTTTAAACTAGTAGAGTACTGTATCAGAAAGAGTCTTCTATTGCGTACAAATAAAGCTGCTCGTGGCCTTTCTTTTGGAATCCCGTAACTCTTGTTTCTGGTTATCTATCTTAGATGCAATGGTTTCCCATGAAATCTTCACCTTTCTTCTCACTTCCTAAGCTTTACATCCAAATATTTTAATTAAAAGAAATACTTGGGACAACTTTTTGTCTGACTTCTTTGAAATTCGAACGGGTTCCTTCAACATGAGCTGATTACACATAGTCAAAAATCCTTGAAAAAACTAACCCAACATATCAGCCAACAAGATCGAAAAGTAATCCCACCGTAGAACCAGCGCGCATCGTTTTTGCGCAATCGACGCTCGAGATTTACAACGTGATGCGTTTGATTTACGAGTGACAACGCAAGCACAATACGCTGGATCCTAGAACTGTGATGGGAAAATTAGTGCATATTATTTGATGGAGATTGACTTAGGTTTAGGCTCACGGCTAGGAATCAAGGATAAGTATGATAGCAATAATGATGTTGGAAAGGCAATTGTAAATCTTCGAGGATTTCATTTGGTAGATTGAGATATAGGTATGTTTTTTGATTCATCCGATCTCAAGGAATATCAAAATCAGCAACATGATAAACTGCAAAATCCTTAGCAAATATATAAGTAAATAGTTTAATTTTGAAATTTAAATGAAATAGACAAAAATATCCCAGCGCTTCTGAAATTTCTACGATTATTTTCTGTACTCATTGTTTAGCAGTTCATTGGTCTCTTTAATGGTCTCTTAGCTTTTTATCATTATCATAAAATAGAGTATCAGTACAATGTTATGGACTAATGCCTTTGTTACCTTGTATAGAGCTATATTAAAACACTAGCTGTTCCCCGCGGTTTCACCCCCGTTGCTCGGCTCCTAAGGTTCGTAGCGGGATGTTAAATAGCCTATACTATTCCTCACGTGGGAGGCTCGTGGCTAAATGACAGCCGCGCTGATCGATCGATCTGCGAGGTTAAGCTGCGCTTGCCGCGGTCAGTCCTTGGATGGGTGACCGTTCTTTACACATCGAGACTCCTCCGTGCCTCGGAGAGCACGTTAAGCAGTCGGTCTCGGTTGTCATAGGAATATCTTTGACAGTCGTTGCGGGTAGTCAGGAGCCCTAAAAGTCTGACAGCTGGTCTAACATTCGAATACCGGTATTACCCATTAATTGGGTGGAGGTCAGATGGCAGTCGCTCCACGTAAAATATTGATATTCAGCCGAAACTAGTTAGACTGGAAGCCGACCCCAATATAATTTGGGAAAAGGCTAGGCAGATGATGACTATTTTTCATGAATCTGGCTATGATATACAAAACGAATTTTTCGAATTAGACTGGTAGTTCCAGAGATCAGCGCGTTCAAACAAACTCTTCAGCTTTATAATAGTATAGATTTCACACAAGATCATGGTCAACTAGTATCAATAGACGCACAAGATTTATTGCCTGTCTCATCAGATTTATGACTGACGTGCAGGGTGACATTGCGTTATTGGAAATACCTTATTGCATTTGCAATATGATGACATGCTTCCAAGTTCCATGTCATCTCACTGTTATGTAATTTTATAGGTTCATTATAGTTATGTATGTAGCGTCTATTGGTTGTAAAATATTACGCTGAAGTATTAATAATTCAACTGCTACAATATAATGCTGGATGATGCTGATACTACAATATTCGCGAAAAGAAAAGAGCGAAAAGTCACTAAGTCGGAATTGACCATTTTGAGTTACGACGGTTTAAAGTTTTAAAAAAGAAAAAAAATCGTAGCTTGATATTACTGCTACATATTCCTGATTTTATAATTTTATATTTTAGGGAATTTATCACAATTTATGAGACAAGTAATAAAATAAAATAAAATAAATGTTTTACAAAGATATGAAGAAAAAAAGTTAGTTTTATCTCTTAGAATCTGCACAGAGTCATGAGTTAATGATTTTTCACTTTTCGAACGAAGTTAATAATTTCTTTTCAACCTTTACCGTTAGGTAAAAAAATCGAAAATAACTCAATTTAGTTAGAATGAGACTAACCTGTTGCAAATAAAAAACATGTCTGAAAATACTCCTTAACTGTTTTTTTCATGTTATTAACTTAATGATTTCTCGCTTATTAGATACTCGGCACAACACTGCAAATAATCACTAAAGATTTTGTTAGTTTTCGATTTCATAATTTTTGCATTTTTACAACTCTTAAACTTCAAACAACTGGCGAAAAGTAATTAAGTGAATTTAGGTAATTGTTCCTAAAATAATATTAGTCAAAATGCTAAATTATTGATTTTTCGCACTTTCTAAAACAAAAACTATGATAGCTATGGACATGACAATAAGATTGAAAATTAAAGAAAAAAAATGCGATTTTGATGACATTCTTAACTCGATATGGCCATTTTATGACTTAGTGACTTTTCGCTCTACGGGGACGTATGATGGCTGTGCGATTGTAAAGGCTGAATGTAAAACATTTTCCAAGGTATGTAATCTAGATCATCTTATAGCTACAATGTGGCGGCTTGTATGACAATTTCATACCGACTTACGAATGCAGACGGTTTGAAATGGAACTTTTTTCTAACCCAAAGGTTAAATCCAATAATTAAATAGCCTCAAAACCCATCGGTTAATTTAATTCAAGTTTGTAAAATATTAAAAAATCCTCTCCAAAGTTATAGATTAATTCAGACATCACATTATTATTAATTTACTAAAACTACTGGATATTACGTAACAACGACTAGTATACCTATACATATTCAGAATTGCAAACTACAATCCGGACCCGCCAGACAAAACGACAAGCAACACTTGAAACAAGTCTCCATACATTACATCATTCCGCTCAAACGGAGCCGCATGATACGCTAGTATGTTTAATACCAACAGACAATTACTTAGGCGTGTCAAACCGTCGATTATAATAATTATCATTACCATACCTTGACAGGACAGTATTTCTCTCTACAATGTCGGTTAATTGCTGTACTTTCCAGAATACTGAATGTGGAAGCTTATTTTAATTGACGATTGTGGTGTGTCGCAATGTATGGTATTGGCGATGATTGTCGAAACGTAAAACATTAAGGGCCGTACCACAAAAAAGATAAACGCGTGTTCAACACGAATGCGACCAAAAATGATACGCATTTGTTTTAGCTCTAACTTGTCTAAAACAAGTGTGTATTACTTTTGGTAGCATTCGCGTTTAACACGTGTTTATCTTTTTTGTGGTAAGGGTGTAACCGTCTTACTACAAAAAAGATAAACATCTGTTGGACAAGAATGATACCAAAAATAATACACACTTGCTTTAGCACTAACTTGTCTAAAACAAGTTAGTGTGTATTAATTTTGGGATCATTCTTGTTCAACAGATGTTTATCTTTTTTTGTAGTTGGGAGGTAATAGTTTCCAGTTTTCTTTCAAGTCAGTTTTTCTGGAAGCCACAATCACATGTCAAGGTTTATGATAACTTTCTTCTTTTCTTTTCTCTTTCTTTCTCTTTTTTTTTTCTTTTTTCTTTCTTTGTCTTTGCTAAAAGGTTGTGATTTCTGATAGATGTTTAGTAAATTCTTGCACAAATAATGATGAACTTAAAATATGCATACCTAGTTCTGTTTTCTTGTACAGTTTTGCTTTATATTAGAATAGTTCAAACCTGTATGCAGCCAATCAGCAAGACTGATGGCTTAAATGCACAAAAAGCCCCAAACGAACCAATTTACAACGCTCCAGTTAAACTTACGCATAAAATATATTCCCTAATCATTTTGGGCTAATTAGCACTCAAAGAGTTGTCCCGACAACTACAAATCAACAAGATATTTTTATCCCGTATCAAGAATACTAATGATTGCGTGTGATGTATGGCTTAATAAATAAATAATTAATTTAAACCGCCATATGCTACTGGTTCTATGAATCGCATAAAAACAATCGCTCAACGGTATTATACCGTGTGCGATAAAAAGAAAACAATGTGTTGATGTGACGGTGCTAATGTTAACTAGGTGTTTTCAAGAAATAACTGACAAGACTTGTCTGTGGTAAAAAGAGAAAGGTTTAGACGTGTACACACAGAAGGAAATTGTTAAACCAATGTCTCAAAAGAAATACCTGGTATTAATACAAAACTATATGAAATAGAAGATTAGTTGTTATGTGAAAACAAGATGACAGAATCAACATACAGATAGCGAAAATACCTAATATGTAGAACCTTATTTAGCAACAGACCCTGTTATGAAAACTAGATACGTTTAATTTAATAAGGTAACCCTATTTAGACAAGACATCAGAAATTATTAGAGAAATAATAATATTCATTTTTTGTTGCATGGTCACACATCACGCAGGCTACACTGATGACAAAAGCTGAACCTAATTAAAAGATCCATAATTTTTTACTCTTCAAAAAAACTTCATGTCCCATCATACACTGCAACATGAGTATATATTCATTAGCACCATCTGTAAGAGTAAGGAAATTCCACTTGTCTCGTTATTTAGAACTCATTAATGGCCTATTCACACATACCAGGGGAGATTGTTGGAACATTTTTTACGTTAGAAACACATCAGCCATCCGCATTACCGATCTTTATACTTGTGACGTCGGTATTTTCTCATAGTTTACGTGTGTATGCTTCAATGATGATTTCTAAGTTTCCGTGGAAGGAATGTTGATAATTGAGCTGTTTTTATGCTCTTGATTTTTGTTTAATGGATTCTTTGAAGCCGCTCATATATTACATAACAATACGCCTATAAAATGATTTTCTTTTGCAAAAACATAATATTTATATCACTCGGCTGTAGCAAATCGCCTTATGACAGAAACAAATGTAACAATCTTAGTACGTTAATTAAAATAGTACATGATGATCTAGACCAAAATCCTGCTGCTGTTATTATGATTTTTTTAATGTCATTTAATGTTAATATAGAAACGCAACACTAGCGCTTGCGTAAACTAGCATTCACTAGCATTCCATTTAAACAAAAACATCAATAAAGGGCATATCCCAAGGAACTATCTTAGGACCAACGATAGCAATCAGACTATAAAATGGAAACTAAACCGCATACATTTTAAATCCAGCATCATGTACAATGTCCTTAACAACATCCTCACACGACTCACCCGAGTCTTACCATATAATACAACTTTAATTAGTTGACAACTACACGTAAAAGGCAAGCGTCAAAAAATATTCACTCGTGAATAATTAAAGGCTCATAATACGACGAATAAATACCAACACGTATTTATCTTAATTTGGTTATAAAAAAACTACAGCTGTTTTCTTATCAGTTTGTAAAGTTTAATATGGAAAACTAGTTGTAGTAGCCAAACAAGTCATTGGTTATGTAGCAGGTAATGGTGGAAAAATGCACGGTAGGGTGTAAAGAACGCTAGAAGGTTGATAAAAAGAGACAAAGTAAAAACTAATTAATAAAGGAATACTAATAATGAAAGGTGATTGGTGTATGTTATTATTGCATGCACGTTCAACTCATGAGGTGAATTTAAAAGAACATTCAACGGTAAGAAAAAATCACACTAATATTATAAATAAAATAATAAATGCGAAAGTTTGTGCGTATTTGTTACTCCTTCACGCGAAACACTGAAACGACTGAATGGATTTAGATTAAAGACAAAGAGGTAGCCTGTCACCTGAAAAAGCACAAATTATACACTGCATACACACACTGCCATAGCTTGTAATTTATAAAGTTGTCGTTGGTACTGCTGAAGAAATACTGAACAAGATATTATTCGGTGACATGGGTGTAGTTATGCTTGCATAAATTCTACAGTTTTAAGTCCCTATTATGAAATTTGAATATTTCAATAAATTACATTTTCTTCTTCTAAATTTAGTTTTTCTATGACTGATCTTCACACGTTCACCTTCTCTATCATTTTTCATAATATCAGTTCTTTGTGTTTAGTACTTTCTACTATCTCAGAATGTTTGATTTGTTCTAGTACATCTCACTTTACATAAAAATACCAATTATTTTCTGATTACACCAGCTAATAAAAAACCAGACCACTTCACTCCAAACTGGGACGCTCTCAGAATCTTAATACTCTCTCGCAAAAAGCTGATTTACTGCTGTAGTTGATGTTACATCGACAGATAGTAATTTGTCTGTCTATACACCTATTAAGTTGATGTACTGTAAACATTTTTCAACATGTTGATAAAAATTGTCAGCTTTTATATTTGAAACGTTTTCTTACAAGCACGTTTACTTCAACTCCTTATAAACATGCTAATTCTTTAGTAGTCTTACAAACGACTTGTGCTAATTTGAGAACACTAAAAAGTCAGCGTTTATTCATAGACTTTTTAATTATGGCATCAATTTGTACTTTGTAATTGTCTGCGAGGGTACAATTATTTTTGAATGCTTTTGTACAGTACCTATCTACGCAAGTATATACTTAAACAAGTGTTTTGTTCGTCTGGTTTAAAATTAAAATCACTAATCAGTTTCATCACTTTCTATTCGTTAGTCATAAATAACTGTTCCAATTTCGTCTAGATTTTAGGTTGCGTATCGTTTACTGCAACCAAAATTCCAACATATAAAATTTCATTATTATGGCTAATGTGAATGATATCAACTAAGAAAATTATTTGAACATAAATATAGGTAACGACGGAAAACAGCTGGTTTATAACGCAAAATCCACCTAAAGCCGGCGGCAACTCTTAACAAAGATGTCCAAAGCTACCTAGCCATATGCCTATTAAATTTAATGAATCCATTATATTCTTTGATACCCATCGGCCGATCACTTATCATACACGTATCTCTATTAATATTAATGTTATTTAAATTATTCCTTTGTAGCCTAAAGTGATACCTGACAGATATGTCGCTTATTTTTGTCTTTGTATTAAAGCCTCTAGGGAAAAATGCGTGAATCGTGATGAATATGAAAACATATAAGTTAGGGTTGTCTGCTGTTTGACATTCCTTGGTATTATTACACATGAGCAAAATAATCAGTGAAACAGAAGAAGTTTTAGAAGAAAAAATTACTGATGAAGATGGAGACCGCCAGCAAAAGATTGACTGATGACCAAAAGAAAGGAGTTAAACTGCACTAAATTACTGAGGAATTTCCAACGACATGTTTGTGGATGTCAGATTTGTGTCTTATACATACGGCATACCTACTCAAGATAAAAATACATACCTATATTATTATGGGTCCAAAGTAAGCAAGATTTAAAAAAAGAAACCGGCCAAGTGCGAGTCGTACTCGCACACCGAGGGTTCCGTATCGATTTTGGACGTATAAAGTGAAAAAAACCGGACCGCATAACTAAGTTTGTTTGTGAAGGAATTTTGATGATTTTGAAAAAACTGTACTAGTTAGGAACATCGTTTTATTTTTGGTGTAATATTTGGGTCAATTCCTATCAACTCTAATTATTTCAGATTTTTCGCTCCGCAAACTTCGGAGATAAGGGGGGGAATGGTATTTTTTCAGACATTTTTCATTATATGTCGAAAACTGTGAGACATAAAATAAAATGAAAATATATTTTGAAATGTGCAGATCAAGCACTTTCATATGATATGTCACTTGACCTAGTAACCCCACTTTGAAATTTTGGACCCCCACTCCGGCTCCTTTTGCAATGAAAATAAAAACATTTTTTGACTTTTTTCATTTTCAATAAAGTTTGGCAAGCATTTTTTATAACTGTTCCAAATTTCGAGTATCGAGCATTAGTAGTTGCTGAAATAAGCAGGTGTGACAGACAGACAGACGAAATCGCACCATAAGGGTTCCTTTTTTACCATTTTGGTACGGAACCCTAAATATTGTGTACTTAATTATTATCAAGCAATTAACTGCGACTGGCAAAATTAATGAAACCAGCTACCTATTGCATTAGCAAACCATATTTTGCCCGGACCATAATTCATATTTTCAAGTCTTCGTTATTAAGACGTAGCACACAGTATGACAATGTAATTTTGTATAGCTTAGCAAAAAACTTATTCATGAGTGCCTGCCCTTTTCCAGTTTTTGTTGTATTCTATGGTTTATACATGAAATGAACGTAAATGTATGTGAATTACAATTTTTGAAAAACTATGAAAACTAATTTGTAGTTGCATCTATTTTAAGCTTAACAGTTGAAACTAATTTGTAGTTGCATCTATTTTAAGCTTAACAGCTATTGCTCGATTATAGCCTTTATTTGAAACTTTGTAAGTTTCATATTAGTTTAGATAAGATGATTGTTTTATAATCATTATAATTAATTTATTTCTACCTGTTAAAATGTATGTGGTATTGTGTATCTATTTGTATGGAAATGATAGGTACAAAAAATTTCGGTGCAGGAAAAAGCGATATTTTATTTTATTCTTTTTAGGGTTCCGTACCAAAATGGTAAAAAAGGAACCCTTATGGTGTGACTTTGTCCGTCTGTTTGTTTCAGACTCTGGTTTAATAATTATTTAATTTATGTACCTAATGGGTAACTTAAAAAATGTAGTAGGTACCTTTCACACTTAATAAATGTATAAAATCTGAAAAGATACTTTTACAATATTTTCATTAACACTTGATGATAAAATAAAAAACCGGCCAAGTGCGAGTCGTACTCGCGCACCGAGGGTTCCGTATCATTTTTGGACGTATAAAGTGAAAAAAACCGGACCGCATAACTAAGTTTGTTTGTGAAGGAATTTTGATGATTTTGAAAAAACTGTACTAGTTAGGAACATCGTTTTATTTTTGGTGCCATATTTGGGTCAATTCCTATCAACCCTAATTATTTCAGATTTTTCGCTCCGCAAACTTCGGAGATAAGGGGGGGGGAATGGTATTTTTTCAGACATTTTTCATCATATGTCGAAAACTGTGAGACATAAAATAAAATGAAAATATATTTTGAAATGTGCAGATCAAGCCCTTTCATATGATATGTCACTTGACCTAGTAACCCCACTTTGAAATTTTGGACCCCCACTCCGGCCCCTTCTGCAATGAAAATAAAAATATTTTTTGACTTTTTTCATTTGCAATATAGTTGGACAAGCATTCTTTATAATTGTTCCAAATTTCAAGTCGATAGCATAAGTAGTTGCTGAAATAAACAGGTGTGACAGACAGACAGACAGACAGACAGACGAAGTCGCACCATAAGGGTTCCTTTTTTACCATTTTGGTACGGAACCCTAAAAATAATAAAATTATACACTTATTTCTCTTTACGTATTAACACCGCCCAACAAAATACCCGAACACATTATGTAAAAATTATTGGCACATAAAATTATCTTCCATTTACTATTACCATGTAACATTTTACCTTTGCCTATTACGGTTAAGCAAAAACAATGACATCCATAAAAGTTTCCCATAGGCGGCAATGCGCCGGCGCCGTCAATAGCATTTCCTTAGCAAAAAAATTATGACATCTTCATAGCCAAGGTACTGAAAGGACGTTTATTTAATGCTAAAACAATGTATGTGCCTAAAATGGTAATCGTTCCAGGAGTTGCTCTTTTAAAATGGAGTAATAGCATCGGTGAAGGCTACAATTATACCAAACTGCGTGATGAAATGCGTGATGGACACAGACAGGCAGACAAAAATTAAATAAAAATATTTTTGGGCATGGTTACGACCCAGTATCCCAACTGTTTTTTCTGGAATTTATCTTCAATGTACAGACACGGCTTTTGAGAGGGGCTCGTGGCTAAATGACGACCGCGCTGATCGATCGATCTGCGAGGTTAAGCTGCACTTGCCGTGGTCAGTCCTTGGATGGGTGACCGTTCTTTACACATCGAGATCCCTCCATGCCTCGGAAAGCACGTTAAGCAGTCGGTCCCGGTTGTCATAGGAATATCTTTGACAATCGTTACGGGTAGTCAGAAGCCCTAAAGTCTAACAGCTGGTCTAACATTCGTATACCGGTATTACCCATTAATTGGGTTGTGGAGGTCAGATGGCAGTCGCTCCACGTAAAATATTGATATTCAGCCAAAACTGGTTAGACTGGATGCCGACCCCAATATTATTTGGGAAAAGGCTAGGCAGATGATGTACAGACACGGCTTTTATACAGTTTTATAATTTTACTAGCTGTTCCCCGCGGATTTACCCCCATTGCTCGACTCCTAAGGGTCGTAGCATGATGTTAAATAACCGATACTATTTCTCATAAATCTGGCTATCATAAACAAGAATATTTTTTCGAATCTGACTGGTAGATCCAGATATTAGCGCGTTCAAACAAACAAACAAACTCTTCAGCTTTATAATATTAGTTTAGACATAGATAACATTATTACAAAAAATAAACGCGAAATAAAAAATATTTTTTTTTCAGTGCTTTGGGGAAAGGGTTTTAAAATATCTATCTATATAATATATCTAGCTTAAAGATCACATCATCACAACATCGTCCCTCCAAAATCCTTAGCTGTCAGTACACTACGCCAGGAGTCGCCTCAACATAAATAAGGTATGCAATAACCAGAAACCATAACAATTAACAGCCTACAGCTACAGTTTATAACTATAACGACGTCACAAATAGCAGGACGTTGTTACTAAAGATTAACACTACCGGTCGGCAGGAGGTAGCTACTAATACACACGAATAAGCTTTCTGTCTATTTGTTAAACATTTTTTGACACTAACGGTAATAATACTGGTGGTTCTTCTTTATTATACTAATATTTCGTAGCTGTTCCTACCAAGCTCTAGCATCCAAATCCAAGCTCTAGTATAATTTTATTACCAGTTGTTTTAACCACGATAAACTGGATGCCTGGTCTTCACCTAACCGAGACTAAAGACTGAGTTAGACTTGGTCTTGCATTTGGGCAACAATAGCATCAGTCTTAGTGCCAGTATCTTTTTTTAGGGTTCCGTACCTCAAAAGGAAACACGGAACCCTTATAGGATCACTTTGTTGTCCGCCATCAGTCACCGGACCATAAGTGGAGCCATCTGCTCATAGATGGCGCCATTGGAAGTATGCAGTAGCGCCATCTATGATCATATGTCGGAACCCTTAGGGTGCGAGGCATATTCGCACTTGTCCGGTTTTTTTTATAATAGGTTTGACCGCCATCTCACCTGATGTTAAGCGATGATGTGGTCTACGATGGAGCACGCTTGCCTAGAAGAAACTGATTCACTCGTGACTTGAAGACACCCAGATTGTAACTGTCGGGAAACATCCACTCGGCAGCACAAATCACTGTTTGGCGGTTTTCACAATGAAAGTGGAATCAAAGTGCTCCGTTCGGGTTTTTGGTATATCAACTATGAACCATTGTATAGAAATTTATCCACACGGGGTGGTCCATAGCCCACACAGCGTTACCCAAACACAATAAAAACAATCGGCGCACGAGCAAACCCAGGCATTCCGTTTAGTATCACTCAAAATGGCAACGTGAAAATAACATTCATATAAATTAATAATTAAAAGGAGTGTCGCGAAAAACATGGCGTAATAGCCCCACATTCCTCACAATCAATTTCTTGCCATACCCGCGCGGAATGCCAAACTGCAGCCCTCAGATCACAGAAACAAGGAGATATGCCATCGTAGCAAATTAGTACGGAAGCAACTGTCGCCACTTTTAGGCCCGTATTCCAGAACGATACTCGAGCACCGATCTCTGCTTGAGCATAGATTCAAAGCCATTTATTTGGTTGAAACTAGTTTCAATCTATGCTCAAGCAGAGATCGGTGCTCGAGTATAGGGCCTAACACTGTTAATCGTCCTTCAACACTAGCACTAAACTAAAACACTGTAATAATGTCTTAGGCCCGTATTCCAGAACGATACTCGAGCACCGATCTCTGCTTGAGCATAGATTTCAACCAATCAAATGACTTTAAATGTATGCTCAAGCAGAGATCTGTGCTTGAGCATCGTTCTGTAATACGGGTCTTAGGTTTTCGCAACTACTACACATTATAATAAAACACTGTATTTTTAATCATCGATCGTGTTCGATTCGTCGCTAGCGTGTACGTTTTAATTACGGTCAATGTGACCATATCAGAGCGTCAAGTTCAATAGCGCCTTGGCACATCTCCCTTGTTTCTACGATCTGAGTGGCAGACCATGGCGGGCACGCCAGCTATCAAGAACTTGCCAATTAAAATGGCATTGTATGCAATTCATTTTTGACTGCTACCTCATAACAATACACAAATGATAATTGCAATTTAAAAACTTCCTTACTGAAATTGCAATAAAGCTTAATTTTAATTGCAATTGATGTTGGTTCGGTAATAAAAAATATCGAACGTACAATTTATAAATATCTGTAACATTAATTTGTACGGTGTACCGTGTTTTATGTTATTGCGATATTTATTTAATGCGTTCTTTTAATTCAATTAAAGATGAAGACAATTCCGTAATTACTGTATTTTGTAAGCCAATTATTAAATTCTCATAAGCCGATTAAAGTTTTGAGTGAAAGTTTGGTAACATTAATTTTGAATTGCACTATGTTGCAATCCTAACTTCTTAATTTAATATTATAAATGCGAAGGTAAGTTTTTTTGTTACATTTTCATATCCATACCACTAAACCGATCATCATGAAATTTTGTATACATTGTCAGAGCTACAGAAAAGAACATAGGGTACCTTTCATCCAGAAAAAAGTATTGTTCCCGAGGGAAAGAACAATTACTTTTGACAAACACAATTGCTTTATAACGCTAGATAGCGCTATGTGTATGTCACGCGAACGAAGTCGCGAGCAAAGTGCTAGTAATGTATACATAAAACTGCAGAACCAATTATTGTCGAACTCATAAACTATGGAATAGTTACCAGTATTAGATACGTCTGATATTATGATGATAATAATTATTGTCGTACAGTTACAAAGGACGTGGACAGTTTTGGGCTTGATATGGTACAGTAATAAAAGCTTAACCAAAATTAAAAATATATTTTAATTGTTCTTTGCCTAATTTATCTTAGAGATTAAGAATTGGAATCAAAAATCGAAATAAATAAGAAATAAAATGATTATGCCGTTGACATTTTGAAAAAACCAATAAAACAAAAACGGGTGCATGCTGGCTGGCGCGTGCCTCCACAAAATATGTCGACAGCAACTAAAACCTTTGAATTGAGAACTCATTAGTCGGGCTGTACTTCATTGGACCTCCACAGAATATCATGGCGACAGCAATTAACCCCTTTGAATTGGGAACTCATTAGTCGGGCTGTACTTCACTGGATCATTCACACCATACTTAACCTCACTGTCACAAATACGAAGATTTTTCTTTAACCCAATTACGTACAAAAACAAATAAAAAATGAATTTAAATAGGTACCTACTCTTGAAATTCTCGATCACACCAAACTAATTTCATATCTGTACCGGGGTAGTTCTTCAAAATAAATTATTTTTATCAAGTTTTTCAGTTTTTTTGAGAACCTTCATGTAAGTCATTTTTAATAAGCTAAATGCAATCTATGCATACTAAATCAGATTCTAATAAGAAAGGCACTTATTTATTTTCAATAATTAACGCAATATTTGTAAATTTCGAATTATTGACGTTGAGACTAATGACACAACATGCTAAGAATGATTTCAGTTTGGAACTGAATGACGCCATGTTGCAGAGAATGATCTTAAATATTTTAAATTTGGATATTTAACAATATACACTTACATAATCAGTTAATAAACGTTTATTTAGCAAACTTAAACACAATAACAAATATAATAATTCAAAGAAATAAAAAACTTAACCATGTAGCATACACGGAACCTTTTCCATCTTCTCCTTTGTTGTTATTAAATATATAAGATATTCCCAAGAACAACTGACACAGGCAGGATTAGAACCTGCGACCTCTGCCTATACCGGGGCAGCGCTTCCACCAACTGAGCCACAGTGTCATGTCTGGATCAGTTGAAATTGGAAACCTCTTTCTACGCCTCTTATGAGCGTTGGTGATGGTGACGTCTATCGGAGACTAATTACAGACTCCAACTCAATTTCTCTAACTTTGCAGCTAGAAGGACATCGATACGATGTCACCATCTATACATTATAAATGTATATTTTTGCGAATTTTAAACATGTTAAAGCCATGTTATGCTTATTCTCTTTTGTTCTCTTTGAGACCGAGGAGTTTTATCTTTTATCTGGACAATCTTTTTCTCTTCTTTCCTTTTAAGATATTCATTTCTTCGTTTTTTTTTCAATAACAAGCAGCTCTGGATCATGTTTCATTTCAGTATAGCGTCTTCTTTTACATTAGCGCATTTTTGCTAATCACTGCTGTTTAGTTTACGATATTTTCCTTGCTATAAGTAAAAATGTAATATATTTAAATCGTTTAATTTCCATTTTAAAGCGTTAAAAAGCATACCCAAATCCTAAGAACAGCGCAAAAATGTCATAAATATACTAACTATTGCAAAATAAGTATATAAATTATTATAAATTCGAGATGACCCATTTACATATTTAAAGCTAAACCGCTGAACAAATTTTAATGAGCAGAGATAACTTAAACTCAAACAAAAGTTCGCAGTCAAATAAAAATCTAAATTCCTTAAATCATCAAAAAAATAATCTGCATACTACCGAAAATCTTTGATGACGAATTGCTACAAAGAATTCGTAACAATTCACCATCAAAGTCAAGGTGAAAATCATAATGCGAAACTTAGTGTCATTCTGTACAACGATAAGTTGATCACAATGATGTAGCATACAATGACTCATTGAGAATAAAACCTCTACAGACTTGTCTGTGAGCATAAAAACTCCGTAATGATTATACTAAATGAAATCATTTGCGATTGGCTAATATGTTAAAAACAAACGAAATTATTACATGCGTACATTTAAGGAATTTATTCTGAAACACGAATGACATTTTTGATGACAAAATGTAAATAACTATACACATTTACTTACAGTTCTCAGATGCGCACGTGTTTGTTCACCAAAACGTTGCCGTCGATTGAGGGCCCCTCCTGCGCACCCCCCCAGTGTATTAAAGGTGCTTTCAGAATTGAATTGTTCAGAAAAAAAAATAACCAATGTTACTGCGACAAATGACGTTTTTTTTGTAACAAAATTTGACTTTAGATTTATGCTAACTATTGCCAAATATTGGAAGAGGTTTTTTATTTTAAACGAAGGATAATTTATCAGACTTTTATACGCTGACGTTATTAGAGTCTTTAAGTAGATATTAAATATTTTAAAAGCAAATGTTGCGTCAAGAGACGTAATCGGAATATGAGCATAATGACGTTTGGCGATATTTTCGTAACTTTAATTGATAAAAAAACACTAATACTTTTTTTTCAATATTGGTAACTTATTCAATAATACTAAGTATAAATATTAAGCTTATCAATTGTGTCCCAAAATTTTTGCATATGAAAATATTTCGTCGGAAGACATATTTAGACCCTTTTGAAGAACAACCCACCGACATACACAATCTGAAGCCCAGCGTTCTATGGGCGTCTGCCGTGTCCTTTAGGTGGGTTGTATGCCGCTAATTGAAAAATATATCCGAGGCAACCATGAAAAGAGTCGATAAGTATTATTTGAACTAAGTTGACTAAAAGGTAAAATATAAAAAACACTAGCTTTTACCCGCGGTTTCGCTCTTGTGGTCGTAAGGAAAAAAAAATTCTGTTCCACAAGAACAGTGTATTTTTTTTAGATAAAAAGTAGCTTAAATTACTCTTTGGCTCATAATCTATCTCTATTCAAAATAGTTATTATATGATCCGTTGCTGCATGAAAGAAGGACAAACCAACTTTTGCTATAATTAATACCTAATTATGATATCGATAGTAGGTAGGTAGTAGCTAACCTATAATTAAATAGCTTTTAATCCATCAGGCAAAAACATGTGAAAAATATTTCATAATTACATACTACATATTTTTATTGGGCTCTCTCTTACATTTTAACCCTTCAATGGCGATCGGACACGTAATACTGCGTGTGCTGTCCCGACTTCCCGTGTGTTTTGGACATCCCAACAATGTACACGGAATTGTTGTACTATATAGTTTGAATGCCTTTAATTTGTATAGGTACTGTTTAAATTTTATATGACTGCTCGGTTGTTTTGTAGAGTAACAACATCTTGAATCTTAACTGAAAGTACTTACGTGAAATAATCATGTTTCGAGCAATATTCTGAAACGTTTTTTTTTCTAGATTTTGGACTGCTAACTTAAAAGGCCCTCTTAGTCTCAAGTTGCATTGCTATTACTCCACAAGCTTATAAAATATAGTTATCTTACAGACTCTTCCATTTCATATAAAACCTAGGAAATCTTTAATATTCTAAGCTTACATCAAAAATGCACTACGTCTACAACAACGCCAGATAAAAAGGCCAAGAGAGAGCAATTAAAATTCTCATCGCCGCTACCAAGCGGTTGCATTGTGGCGGGTAATCGCCGGGCGTTTTTCAATTAGGCGTGTTTCACGGCGAGCGTAGTTAGCGCCAAGCTTTGTCCACGCCGACAGGGTTGACGCTGTCAAATTAATTTGGGAGGCCGAGGAATTATTAATTATGGTTGCATGTTTGGCCGGATTTAATTAGTAGGCAGGTAAGAGTATGGGAATTTAGCTTGTTTAGCAGTGTTTATTGAAGCGGTTCGGTATGGCCTTTAAACACATTTAGGGACATTTTAGGCACATTTATCTGTTATAGTGGATCTGATAGTATTTTTTAAGTTATGCTAGTTATGTTTTATTAAACTTTCAAATAACAAAAGGGCTGTTGTCCGCGACTTTGTCTGCGTGAAAATAGATAAAAGTAGCTTATTTGCTTCTCTAAATCCTAGGCTACCGTTTTTTGTCAAATTTCATTCAAGTCCACCCAGCCGTTTCGGCATAAAAAAGTAACATACACACACCCACCCACACAAAAACTTTCGCATTTATAAAATTAGTACGATGATTAGAATCCTAAACAAGTCAAATCAATATTTAAAATTCCAAGGAACCATTAGATCGTATCTGTCAGCCCTAACATCGCGGGTGGCTGACGCGTGTTCTTACCATTAAAAGGGTTTGACACGTTACGACGGACCAAAGAAATTAGTAGTAACGCCGCCACTTTGAAGCCGTATCATGTTGCAACCTAATTGTACACAACTTTGATCTCCGCGGGTATTACCGGGTATTTTTGTGTAGCTGTGCACTGTTGGGTACCGCGCGCGTTTTAGGGTTAATGGTTCGATATCGAAATTTTGTTTGATTTTTTTTTATTATCTCTTTATGTTTTTCTTCGTATAATTTATTATTTTTGAAATGTAATTATGAGAAAAATATTTTTCTGTTTATAGGTTTTGAACACTGACTAGACTCGATGCAATCTGGCACATAATAAATTAGATTGGACGTAGTTTTATTCTTTGAGAAACATGATTGATGATTGATGACATATTTTCCTAACAATATCTCACAATTAACTTTCCATAATTGTATTTCTGATAAATAATTAATTATGAGTTATTAATGAGAAACAAAAATCTCGTCCTTGACTTAATTCTTAGGTACTAACAAAACACAAAATATGTCATTGTCAAAAAAATACTCCAACAAATTCTGTCACATTCAACAGCCCAAAAAATTGCTCTTATTTTGTACAGAACCACAGCAAAATCAACGCTTCTCCCTTGACTTACTCCGAACATTTGAAGGTTGACAGGAACCAGTCTTCGTGTAATGTCTGTGTCACGCAGAGGTGACAGTCGCTGCGCCGTCTCTTCGGATCATGGCAATTACATGGTGACGGGGAAAAGTGGACCGCATGGGGTTATTTATGTGAATAAATACATCTGGCCTACTTTTAAATAATGCTAGGTATACAATAAAATAAAATGCCAAAGTTTGTGAGGATGGATGGATGTTTGTTGTTCACGCAAAAACTGCTAAACGGATTTTGATGAAACTGTACAGTAATATACAGGGTGGCAGGTTAGACAGTGGAAATATTTTAATAGGTCATTGTACTCATCATTATGAACAACTTTTACTATCGGACCGACCCTGAAATCGCGAAAAAAAAATCAGCTGTTCCATACATTTATGTTCACAAAACACAACAAAATGTATGGAACAGATGATTTATTTTTGATGACCCCTTAAAATATTTCCACTGTTTAACCTGCCACCCTGTATAGCTTTTACATCAAAATAATACATTGGTTACGTTTTATCCTGAAAAGGGGCAAAGCCGCGGGCGGAAGCGAGTCTATACTAATATTATAAAGAGAGAGTGCAGACATTGTGAGTTGTTGTATGTATGGAAGATAATCTCCGGAACGTAGCGTATGAAACGCTAGCAATACTGAGTACCAGTGGCGAAGGGTCCCTACAATACGATTCCTACCGGCTTCCCTTTCAAAAATAGCACAGGCAGTATTGCCTACTAGTGTCAAATATTTATAATTAGCTTTTCGTGGCCAGGCAAGCATTTGTAGCTTCGGCTTACCTCTTACAAAAATAGACCCTTCGTCACTGCTGAGTACCTACAACATAGGCGTTGCCGACCCTTTAAAATGAGAATTCGCTGTCCAACAACTTAAAGGAGAAACAGGTCCTCAGTTGTCAAAACAGCGCATCCTCAAGAGCTCTGGCGACCTTACCACAGGAACACAACACTACCAAAGAGTAGCGTTATTTGGATGGGGAACTATATTTTCTGTCATCTAAGTTTAGATTGGTCACCAATCTGCGATACCCTAATTAATATATCTGTTCCCAAGAAATATATTAGTCATCATTTTAATTAAAACGGTCTCTAAGTATAAATCATGAAGTTAATGTAAATATGTAACTTAAATTATAGTTTGATCACTTTTTTCTATAGCCCAAATAGAAGTTCTATGCTCTAAAAATTTGTTCTATCATCAAAATGATAGATCTGTCACCTAATAAATAGATCAGTTCCATAATTTTATGAAAAAATGCCTAATACAGATTAGTTGGATTGAGAAAATCGGTTAGCATAAAAATAACATTAGGATCCAAGAGCGAGCGAAGCGAGCTCGGGAACTTGGGCACCCCGACACGGACAGGTTAGGTTCGAAGGGGTTGACGGGGGCTTCAGTGAGCGAGCAAAGCGAGCGAACGAAGCCCCCGTCAACCCCTTCGTGTTAGGTTACTTTTAACCTTGCAGACAGAAATAGGAGCCCCGCGTAGCGGGGCTCCGTCGACCACCTTCCTTCCTTATTGCTGTAGATTTAATTTTCAGGTGAAATATTCGGTACTAGACCTTATATCTCAGGATTTTAGGTGATTTATTGTGGAACTGATTTTGCATTGTTTGGTGACTACATTTTGGTGACAGATCTACTATTTTGAGGACAAACCCTATTATTTAAGAAACACAAAACTAATTAAATTGGTGATAGCTTAAATGATACCCATTTGGATGTGGTATTTTTTTAGCATTCTCCAGTCGGGTTGCTTCAGATTTGAGCGACATAACTGCCCTTTTAAAATCTTATACAAGATGCTAAAAACCTCTAATTCCCTCATTACCTAAGAACTATTTTTGTATGCTAAACATCTAATCAAAGCATGAGCAACCAATACTTCATAATTAATTGAACGCAGTTATGCTAACACAATAGCATTTCAACAGCACATTAATCAAAGTTATCAAGGGCATGTGTTCAACATACTTGTACACGAACGTCTACTTTATGTTGTTAGAACATGCAATAGTTTTTTTGGACATTGCAACGCATAAGTATTTATGTAATTATACGTATAATATGTATACATACCTAGTCTATACATAACTTTTTAAAGATCTTGAGATATTGAATATCTCACAAAGCAGTGGTGATACAGTGGTAGACGATGATGACTTAGGTCATAACGTCATAATATACATTCAGGGCTAAGTTCACCAACAAGATAACAGTCCGATAAATTTGAAACGGCCGTTTAACATGACTTTTTTTGTAGAAAAAGATAGGTATGTTAAACGGCCGTTTTCAATTTATTGGACTGTTATTTTGTCGGTGAACTTGGCCGTTATTGTGCAAAAATATAAAAATATGCGATTTAACCTCAGATCATAGAAACAAGGAGATATGCCATCATAGCAAATTACTACGGCAACAATTGATGCCACTTTTAGTACATTTTTCGACACAGTTACGCGCATAATTAAGCGCTCCTTGTGAATAAAAAGATCTCCCACGCATTGAACATTCCGCACATCCTCAATCTAACACTGTTAATCGTTAATCGTCACTCAACACTAGCACTAAACTAAAACACTGTATTTATACCATCGATCGTGTTCGGTTCGTCGCCAGCGCGTACGTTTTTAATATGAGCAATTTGCTCAAGATCAGGCATCAAGCTTGATAGCGCCTTGGCACATCTCCTTGTTTCTATGATCTGAGGATTTAACCAGCAACACCTATTGAAATAGTTCCGCTACTGTTGTCCTTTCGTATTTTTCTTTGAAACAATAATTTTATTGTTTACCATTACATTTCATGTAAATACAAAAACATAGGTAGGTACTTATTATAGGAGCAATTTTACGGTTAGACACAAAACCATTTTGAAAATGTGTATTCGTATAATTTTGCAACCATAATCTAAAATCGATGATCATAAAAACGATCGTTATTCATCACAGATCACTAAAACACCGGAAATGGCCATTTGGACCACTTAAAGCGAACCATAAAATGGTGTAAAATTAAATATAAATTATGAATATGAATTATAGTGTTGGATACTAGTCGATAAATGTTATCGATAGATGCGTTTCAACATCACTTGAGATACATTAAAATGATTTACTGTAGGTAGCTTTATCTAGACAAACAAAAGTCAAAAACTGTAAATTTCCATTGTTAATATTTTTTATCAGAATTAAATTAGTCAGACAGTCTGCACCAGACACTACTGCGACTAAACCAACCTCATTGCTCAATTCATTAGTAGCGTAACTATCGATAGGTTCTACCAACCCAAAAAAGATCACCATCGATAAATTAATATCCCAGCTCTACCTTACCTAGACTATATCATTAGCCATATTAAACCATACCATTTAGCTGACCGCATCAAAGACCCATATATTTAATTTATTCCATACCTTTGAGGTGCCGGCAGGCGCCATTTAATTGATAGTTTTGGGCGTCTCATTATAATAATAACAGGCCTCCGGCGTTGAATAAATATTGTATTACTGGCAAATTGACGGAAGAAGCCGTAAAAAATTTTAGAGCCCCCTCCCGTCTGGAAATAGGACGGTCGAAGGAGGGTGCTGTCGAATCGAAAGGCGATTGTCGATAGAAGCGGTTCGCGATGGATTGAAATACGTGTGTAATATGAACAATGAGTTTGATTTTATTTTCAGATCGTACTTTCGAACATTTTTAAATAATAATATGTACAATCTTTTCGTCGAGCAAAAAATATTTTCAGTAATGAATTGCTACGTTTTTAATGAAAATGATAAGAGTTTAGATACTCTTTTATTTAAAATGCTATGAATATATATTTAATATAAGATTTACAACAGCTTGTATTGTTAACCATAAAAACCATTCGCAAAATCAACTTCGTCGAAATTCGAAACTATCGAAAAACGTTTCGAAAAAAAAAATTCGCTTCAGCACCCGTTAATCCCGACCGGCGCTTTTGATGTAGCGGTGTGTTTACACTAACCTAACTGAGAAACAAGTCATTTCGTCGGGCGTCTGAGCGAGCCGCCGGCTTTGATCTTGCCGCCACAGTTTTTGCCCCTCTGACTTATTGCCGACATGTTTGATGCGTCTCAAACTGCCGGGTTACGCTAACTTTTTGGTAACTGTCTGTAACCGTGAGTCGTGTTTTTGAAACGTCAATGACTTGGTGATTTGTAGATAGTGACTTGACGTGCTTGGAATGCATTTTGAATGCAATCTGTTGAACTGAAAAAATAACACAAGCAATTTAATGTATAGAATGGTAGGTAGGTAATAGGTAAAATATTTTATTCTGATTTCTTACTGCACTAAATAAAATAACAATTTATTTCAAGTAAATTACAGGTGTAAAAAACTAGGTATTTCTATAAAATTATGTTAATTGTAGGTATACCACCTATTATAAAAATATAAAAGCTCTATTGGCAGTTGATTTAAAGTTAAAAATTTCAGAATCGCTGTTTTAAAAATCTTTGATTGCGACAAGGAAATAAATAATCTATTAAACAAAATTAATATGGTCAAAAAAGTTCTTAATATTAAAACAACACTAATAAATACACTTTAAATAATATTTTTCTAAAATCGACACAACAAAAAATAATCAAAATCAAAATATTCTAAAGTTCAATTAAAAAAGCGCTTTAAACTTTCGTTATGAACTTGACGCTACAAAAACGCGCGAGGCGGGCGTCTGGGGCGGGGCGCCCGTGACCCCGCCCCAATGACGTCACACCACAACATGGCCGCCTGCACTTTGCAACTGCACGTTCAACCTCTTGCTTTGTTTGTGGGGTAAGCAGAAAAGTAAGTGCTTGGGAGCTTTTTCATTGTTTGATGTTTATGAAAATAATTATTTTGAGATTTTTACTATTACTAAGTGCTACGTAATATTATAGACGAGTTTTTACGTTGTTGATTGTGTCAAAATTTTAATTGATGGCTATTTTTAATTATAAAATAAATAAGAAATAAATGTATGAACATTTTAAAATAAAATAATAAATTACAATTACTTAGTAGGTAAATCGTCAGCTTTTCAACGTTTATTGTCTATTTTTTTGTCAAAATCGCATCGACCTCAAGGTTCAACAAAATTAATTATCAAGCAAATTATAAGTAGATACCTAATTAAAAATTGGATTGATAGAGGCAGTGTATTGATAGTAATATCAGTAGGTACCTACCTAATAAAAAAAGATTTAAGAACCGTAGGCCTTTTTCCAACTTCAAAAGCTCTTCAAAAGATGCCTTTTGCCTATTTTAATTTACAAATAGGCAAAAGGCATCTTTTGCCTATTTTGACAATTACAATAGCAGACTTGGGGCCCAGCACTCTTGTCCTACAGTTTCTTGAAGCCACAAAAGGCGACATCGTCTATAAAAAAAGCAAACCATCAAAATCACCTTGAAACTATGAATTTCCGGGTTAATACCCGTAATATTAGAACATCGGCTGGTACTTATCTAACGTATAGTTAGCCCCGATAGCGGCTTAACCGGGGTCATTAGAGTACACTAAAAATACTCTAGCTAACCGAGCACTGGGCTTAATCATGTAATTCCTTATTATTATGGCGGCCGATTGAAAACAGGATGGCATTCAGGGCAGAAACTATACTTTTATTATCTAGGTAGGTACTTACTGTTTTTTTTTAATATGATATTTTCGATATTGGCTAAAAGGCGTACCTATCTACTTACGTGCGTTCTCGTTCGTTTAAGCGTGAAAACGCAACAAACAAACTTACTTTCGGATACCTATTAAGTAGTTAGGATTAGGATAATCTCCAGTAGCACAAAGCTATCGGAATGTTTTTGGTGTCACAATTTTTCTGAAATGACCGCCGAACCAAACGTGAGACGTTCATCGAATTCACGTCAAAAATGACAAAAAGGTGACCTAGAAAAAAATTGTTAGGACAGCTACCTATATAATGTCCTAAAAAAAATTGCAAGTGTGTCAATGTAGTTTGTTCCAGATAATTCCACCTCATTTATGCTAAGTGTGCCTCCAGGTCGTGTTTTGGCACTAATTACAGACACACTTTACGTGAATGAATGTGAGCGTAGATATTAATAATTTTTCTATGACAGCTGCTGTAACGAAGAAGATTAATTGTACAAAGCCGGACATCGTATATCAGTCCGAATCTTTTTTTATGGAATCTCTTTTTAACTTTTATGACAACTCCACAATCATTTATCGATTACACTACCATTTCTTACGACTCACATAGCGAGGATCAAATGATCATTTGCCAATTTTATCGCCTACTATGTTATTTGTCTGCACCACAAAAGACTGATAATTTCAATAATAAATCTCCACCCAATCCGGCCCTGACCACCAGTCATGATTCGACAAACCCTCAATAACATAATGACCAGTCGTCCAACGAGGCGCCAACATTCGGCTTTCGGCTTTCGGCCCCGGCCAAATAACATGTAATTTAACCAAACCACAGACAGACAATCATGCTGCCATTTCACGTAACCAATTAGAAAAGCTAATTCTTTGCGGCGATCTCCAAATTACAGATGGTGAACGAAAATCGGTCGCTTAATCAGTACTCGCGTGATGTTGGCCCAACCCATTCATCAGGAGTTATTAAGGCGAGAATTTGGCAAATTTTTGTGTCAAACATTTGACGAATGGTTTCGTAAACAATTTGGGCGTCTGTGGGTATTGGCGCCAACTTGGTGGCCGACGGAACAAGGTAATAATTATTACCTGAGCTGATCTTTGTGTATTTAAAATGTAATTTCGGTAACTACTTGGGTGGTACGATTTATGAATGAAAGTTGTTTTTACGATTTCTTTGTTTCGTTTTTTGGGTAGCTAATTATGAGTGCAGGCGTCAGTAAAAAGATAAAGCCTTTGTTCGTCTAACTATGGTCTTATGACCAAGTTATGATGGCACCTTTGTGTAGAATCAATGCTACAAGTAACGTGTTTTTTGACATTTTTAAAAGGATTAAATATCTATTCTTGTTCTATTGTTAATATTGTTATCCAATAAACAGTTTTATTATTTCAACATTGTGGATTTTTCAAAAAAAATGTTAAGTAATTGTAATCTACCAAAGATTATTTGTTTTTTAATACTTCACTAGTAGGCTCGCAATGTAACAAAAGAACGAAGTCGCGTGTTATTTGGAAATTCCAAGTTATTGTTACAACAATAACTTGGAATTTCCAAGTTATTGTTCCAATGTTCCAATAAGTAAGTTAAGTACGATACGATTTTTTTTAAATACTTAACCCACTCTATTTCAAATTGTTAAACATAAATGTGACGTGAAACGTCTTTAAAATCCCAAACATACGGGAACCAGGTCAAAAAAGTGAACCGTAACGAAATCTTAGCTAATTCTAATTAAAAAATTATTTAGAAAAATCAATACAGTGTCATTATTTAGCTATCCCTGTTATGACCTTGAGTTTGCATCGGGGCCGAGCTAGCTATGAATATGATTGATCTACTGGATGATGTAGTCTTTACAATACTCTCTAAACTAACCACTCGATATTTGGCCCGTCCATAACGGCGAACGCGAACGATAAATTTAATTAAAGATCAATAGAGACGCGACTTGTCGCTAACGTCCCCTTATTGAACTTTCAAACGCACGCTCGACTTGTATTCAACCGAACGTAGCCCACAACGCCCGAACGTCTTCAAACCATTTGAATTTCAAACGAAACGACTCTAAAATCAAAAGCGCCGCGCGCTCGTGACTCGCGGTTACCAATCAGTGATTCCAGCGCTTTTTACGGTGACAAGTGTCCAATTATCGTTGATTGAAATAATAATAGAGGTCTCGGGATCGAAGCGCTTGCAGCATTCGAAATTAGGCGTCGAGCGCTGAAGCGGACTTAGGTATGCTTGATTTTTTGCCGTTTTCCACCCATGAACAGTTTGGAACGCGACGTTGACATTTTTGGACGTGGCGGCAACCCTGTCGGCGGTACCGGCGAATATTTCCGACGTGTTTTGTCCTATTATTTATTCGGGCGGCACTTCTTTTTCCGCTAAATCGATTCTCAAGAATTTCGGTGGCCATAGATGGTGGAATTCGTGAATTTCTCTAGCAGAAACCGTTTCTTTTGTCAATCTTAATCATCCGTCGTCGGGAAAGTTGAGAGATTTATGTGATGCACAATTCTATTGTCTTATTCTGGTTTAAAATATAAGATTGTTTTAAAAATAAAATACGTTCAGCAGCGGGTCGCGTCACTTCAATAGAATTTTAAAATAGAATGTCAATCTGAATGAGATGCTTCTGAATGTTTATTAGTTTTCCTTTACAGTCAGAACATTTTGTTCATAGATACAGTATCCGCACGAGTTAGAAATAACATTTGCAAAATATAATTATGTTACTATCCCTTTGAGTAATAGGATTTTTTTGTAAAAATGGCCACGTAAATCTTTACAGAACTAACATAAACTCCTAAATTTTTCGTTATTCACCATAAAACTCAGAATAAACCACCCTATCTATTCAATTATTAATTCAACTTATCCATTGACTTGCAGGCTATAAACCAATTGCATCTAACCCTATCAATTCATTTCGAAAAATAGTTTCCCCGCGTCATCAAAATATTCAAATCATCAGCTTCACAATCGCTCTCGTATTGATTGATGCGAATCGTCTCGGTTTATCCAGCGGTGATGCAAATCATTGCATGCATATTTCATAGCGTCCCCGAGCGGTAAATGGAACTCTAATTAGACCGCCCGCATTGTAGGGTTATAATTCTATTGTATGGAGAAATGGTTTTTGTTGAAATAATAAATTATTTGATTTAAAACAGTTTTAATTAAGTGGGGTAGATGATAGGACTTCTTATAAATAGACCACTTTTGTAGACTCAATGGAGTTGACCGGTTTTGCTTATGTTAGCTTTACGTTGCTTCTAGGTATAGTTGTCCAACTAGAAAATCACCGTTCATTATTCTGCTAGATGCAACCAGTTAACTGCTAAAATAGAAATATTTATGGACACGACATTAAATGGTTGTAAATAACTATGAGTCTATGAACAAGGAGTTTATCACCAAAACAATTTAAGTTGCAAGATAAAACACAAAAACAATGTATTGACTTGATTTGAAAGAGTAACCATGGAGTTTCTTGCCCGTTCTTCTCCATAAGAATCTGCGCTTTCGAACGGGCATCTAGCTTCATCTTTTTGACTAACTGATTGACTCCTTGACAATTAAAAAATACTTGTAAGTGGGTGTAAATAATTGAATTATCGTCATCTCTCCTCATAGTAGAACTTTAAAATGGTTCGCTGGTGACAAATACATCAGGAAGGCCATCATCCTCAATGGAATTTATTTACAGAACGTTACTCACGCACAGATCTCGCCTCGAGCATAGATTTAAAACATTGGATTGGTTGAAACTAGTTTTCATCTATGCTCAATTATCTGTGTTTGAGTAACGTTCTATAATACAAGCCATATCGTATTATAGAGCTTAGTGCTGTTTAAACTATTTATTTTCATAAATTGCCACACTTTTAAAATAGTCATCATAGCAGTAAAAACGAAAAGTTAAGTTATTTTTTATAGGTCAGCTTTTGAAGTTGTTCAACTACTACAAGCGAGACCGACATCAAACGTGTGACGTATGTAGGTACCTACTGAATGATTGGCAGCATTTGCAGTGTTACAAATTTCTTTCAGCCGCGGTTGACGGCGCGTCAACGTTCCGCGGGCGCGCGGGCGTTTATTTTATGTCACCGTATTCGATTTATTCTTTGAATTAGAAGCCATTTAGTCGATAAGCCAAAACTAAATGTGGTCAGTAGACTCAGTGGTTGAGTTTTTCCACCTAAAAACTAAAAATTGTTATTGTGACATTTCAAACTGACATATACATATTTATTTGTTCAGATAATCAGGCACACCTTCAGGCTAGACATGACTTTTTGCAGCCTAACATAAACATGTTACCAAGGAATTAACTTTTAAATTTAAACCGATTCACCGCAGCTACTTCAATATCTCTCTCATAAGTTTCTAACCGCGCGTCAAACGTTTTTTTCCCGCTGACGGCGTGTCATCGCGCCGCTGACGTGTCCGTCGCGACTCGCTTGCGGTTTTTTGTGACAGTACGCGATTCGCATTTGTTTGCAAATGGAGAAACTAAAGTATGCGTCGTGAACGCACATGGAATTATGATGCATCTTGGTCAAATGAATTTGGTTGGAAAATGTCTGAAATAAATAATGTTTATGTGATTTTTAGAGCATTATGTTTTTTCTGGAAGTTACTAGATAAGACTAACTGTGACACAAAATACTTTTTAACTATGTAGGTATGTAGGTATAAGGAAAAAATGCTAAAAAAGATTGGGCCATCTCCATTAAGTATTTTATTTTCCGATATGCTAAAGTTGGATTAAAACTCAAACATTATTCAAATAAGTTTTCCTCATATTCTTAAGAAAGTTCAGAACTCCAGACACTATGAAGAACAAGCAATTTAAGAGCATCTGCTGTTCTGTTACCGATATAAAATCTTTTGAAATAAAAATCAGAGCCCAAAATTACGGTTTCAGCTCGCAAAACAGGATTTTTTCTCTAAAGCATCACACATCTAGCATAGGTAATTAAAGAATCATAAATTGTATCCAATTACCTACATTGTTTTCTTCCGCGCCTATCTAAATGATCAAAACAATATTAGCAGTAGACTCCTATCCATCAATACCACAAAAACGCTTGAACGTGCGTTTCATTGTGTGCTAAGTGCCCGGCAAACGACCCCTTAAACAACCCTTAAATCCATTTTAAAACCAACCTTATATCAATGCAACAACATTCAATTTAGCCTGTGTTTAATCAGAATTGTAAGTCAAATAATTGTCAGTGGAATTTCGACTTTTAAGTTCGAAAAATAGAGTTCAAATTGCAGTTTCGTTATTGAGTTTGTCAAAGCGAATACTCCACATTTTCGCACAATACGTAGTGAGGGAAAAAGTGATATCAATCATATGAGACGATGATAGACAGCTTGTAGCGAGAGACGGTTACGCATAGAAGTTAATATGCGCAATTTTTTATAATAAAGACCGTGGGTTCGATGTTTATCGATGTAGTAGGTACAGGAAACGGGTTGATTTATGTCCTTTTAAGGGAGATTTTTATAGAGAATCTAGCCAGGTGGAATGTTTCAATATGTACTTCGATTTAAACATCACAGTTCTTATTATTTAGATAGTAAGCAATGTTACAATGTAAACTGGAAACTTTAATTAGGGAAAATAAAAGAGTTTAAGTTAGGTACTATGATGTCATTCTAAACTTTTTAACTTTAAACTATGTACCTTTAAAGCTAAGTTAAAAAGTACATAACTACTAACAACTAAAAATAAACGTAGAATACTTTGTAAATTACCTATTAGTGTCTGTCTGTCACACCACTTTAACGTTAATTCGATCAACACTATCACACCTGCCAGCACCTGTTACTGTGCTTGCCCCGTGTTCAAATTAAGCGTGAACACACATCAGCTGTTCACTGCCTCCGGTGTCAGAGGGTAAAGGAAGTAAGTGGGTTAAGACTTGTAGGTCAATATAAAGGTGGACTTGCAGAAATGCTAGTACATTTTGCAAAACATCAAATTAGATTATACATTTCAGTCCAGACAAAAATGTTATTATTTTCCGATAGAATATGTTTATTATTTAGAATATGTTTATGTATATGTTTTACAATGTTTTTTTTTATACTTTTTTCAGTACCTAAATAAGAGAACCTTCGTTTCATAGTGAAAACCGTTCATAATTATATTCGCTGGCCTAAGTAGCCATTATTTTAAGTGATTCGATTACGAAAAATTGTTAATTCGGTATTTTTAGTTATAGCACTTAATTATAACTAAAAAAAAAATACGGAATCAACTATTTTTTAAACTCGTATAACGGAGCAGAAAATGACCCTACAGCTTTGCTCCCATAGTAAAAAATAATAAAATCTATTGAAAAATAATAAAATGTTTGTTTGGCTGCCACTTTCAGCGTTTAGCCCAAAACGAATAATCTTCTTTCTACCTATACACCGTTCAACGTGAACGCCCTGTTCACACCGGCATTATGGCACAATCTTGAGTGATGGCAAAAAAAAATACGTGTGCCGTTGGGGGCTCCCGTCTACCGCGCTAAGTTACTTCGTTCCAATTATACAAAGTTTAGGGGTCGGCAGATCCCGACAAGACACTGTTCCTAAAGATTTAGACATAAATTCTCTTAACACTCATTTTACTGCTTCGTCCACTTTTGATAGGACTGCTAAATGTAGCACTTTAAACTATCTTTCTTCTCTCCCGTCTCCTAATTACTCTCCTTTTGTTTTTAGTCAATTCTCGGCATGTGATGTTAAGAAGAGCGTATTATCGATTACTTCCAACGCAGTTGGAAGTGACTGTATCAGCCGTAATATGATTCTTCCCGTGCTTGACATAATCCTTCCCGTCATCTGTCACATTCTTAATTACTCCATATCCACTGGTGTCTTTCCAAGTGGATGGAAAGATGCCCAAGTAATTCCGTTGCCAAAAAAGTCCAACCCCACATCCTTTTCCGAATATCGTCCCATATCAATTTTACCATTCCTATCCAAAGTCCTTGAACGGTTAATCCACAATCAATTGTGCACTTTCCTCTCCAAAAATAACCTCCTTAATCCCTTCCAATCCGGTTTCCGATCCGGTCATAGCACTTCCACAGCTCTTGTCAATATTACGGATGATATCAGGTCGGGCATGGAAATCGATAATCTAACGGTTCTAGTGTTGCTAGATTTCAGTAATGCTTTTAACACCGTTGATTTCGATATTTTGCTTGGCATATTATGCTCTCTTAACATATCTCCATCGGCGATTGACTGGTTTCGTAGTTACCTGTTTGGTCGCCGGCAACGTATTTGTATTGAAGAGACCTCGTCTGCTTGGTGCAATTCTTCTGCTGGTGTACCGCAGGGTGGCGTTCTATCTCCTTTACTTTTCGCAGTTTTCATAAATTCCATCTCTAATCAACTACTTTCTTCCTACCATCTTTATGCAGATGATCTACAAATTTACTGTCAGGCTCCGCTTGGAAATCTAGCAAAAGCTGTCTGCACAATTAATACGGATCTGGCTCATATTTGCGACTGGAGCAAAAAATATGGACTTGCGGTTAATCCTACAAAGACGCAGGTTGTTGTGGTGGGCAGTTCTAGGATGGTTTCTAGAATTGACTGGACGACGCTTCCTCAAGTTTTCTTCGACAATACTGTGATTCCGTTCAGTGAGAAAGTTAAAAACTTAGGAATCTTTATTGACAAAAATTTTTCCTGGACTGCTCAACTGCAGGAAACTAGTCGCAAGTTGTTTGCTTCCGCTGCGTCTCTGAAAAGACTACGCAACTTCTTACCCACTGCCACCAAGGTTGCGCTTGCACAATCTCTTCTTCTACCCATCCTTGATTATGCTGACGTCAGCTATCTTGACCTTACCGAGGAACAACTTGATAAACTTGAGCGACTTCAAAATGTTTGTATAAGGTTCATATTTGGTTTACGCAAATATGACCATATCTCAGAATTTCGTTTAAAGCTCAAGTGGTTACCAATTCGCCTTCGCCGGAATGCTCACATTCTTTCACTTCTTTATAATGTACTCTTTCTTCCTTCTACTCCCCAGTATCTCAAGATACGTTTCGAATTCCTTGGTGATACACACACGCGATTTCTAAGGTCATCAGATAATTTGAGACTCAAAATGCCGAAGCATTCCACAACATTCTTTGATAAATCCTTCACGGTTCAAGCCGCTCGTTTGTGGAATGCATTACCAGTCCGGATCAGAAGCGCGCAATCATTATCGGTGTTTAAAAAGCTTGTGAAGGAACATTATTTATTATTGCGATCATAATGTCCTCTGCTATAATCTTTACCTTACTCCTTTAATATTCTCTTCATTAGTTACTGAATTTATCGTCATTGTTACTCTTTTTATTGATAATTGTATGTATATATTTATATAGGTATATTAGGTATATTTATATAATTTATTATTATATATATTATATAATATATTATTATATATGTGTAATATATAAGTATTTATTTTAGGAAAATTATATTTACACCATAGACAACCCCATATCGTGTCCAACTCACTTGGTGTCCATCCTATGGTTGCCTGGAAGAAATCGCAGATAGCGATAAGGCCGCCCATTGTATGTTCTTGTTATGAATGTTCTGTACCTATATTATTTTTGGTGTACAATAAAGTATATAATAAATAATAAATAAATAAAAGTTTACCTTCTGTGCGTAGCCATATTGTGATGTTACTTAACCATTCAACTGAAGGATATAGGATGTGTAATGATACCTGCAGGCAGTATATAGGCTTACAGGCTTGCAACCTGGCCTGTATATGTTACGGTTATTGATATTGACGCTAAGCGGTTTTCTTTGTACCGTAGCCTAGAGCTTAGCTTTGAAATGTAGCCTTTCTTGTGTAAAAACGTCAACTATAAATGTCAAGTTATTTATGGATAAATTCGACTACGGGACTGACGCTGAGTTGCAGAAAAGGCCATTAAGTTCTAAAGGAGACTTTAACGAAGGAAATTTGTATGGTTAATGCCTCCATTAAAATTTAATTATCTTTCTGCAACTGACCATAATTCTTAAAACCACTTAACCACGAGAGAGAGACTACGGCTCGTATAACAGAACAATACTCAAGCACAGGTCTCGCCTTGATCATAGATTTTAAGTCATTTGAGTGGTTGAAGTTGAAACTAGTTTTAAGTAACGCTTGAGTCTTGAGTTCGGTTCTGTGATATAACGAGTAGAGCAAGTCTCTTTGTAAAGCAGTTTTCTAATTTCTTCTCTGTTTCTCTTTTTACCCGACTGCGCGACGCAAAGGAGGGTAATGTTTTAAAAACATTGTATCGCTAGAAACTTTTCCTGCAGGTATCGTTAGTGCTTTCACATTCACACCCACAATCCTCATATTACACTGGTACTTTAGTTAGTGGATTCATCTATCTCTATTACATACTGCTCGGTGAACAAATCGATCTAAGATTAAAAATAATTAAGTTGGTTAAAACATTTTCCAAAAAATGTTACATGTCGTTGATAAAGAAAATCAAAATCTTTATTTCTGTTACTTTGATTGACAGTTCGTTACCTACAAGAATGAGGTTGAGGTTTCCTAATAAACTGACAGCCGAGGCACAAAAAGTATAAAAGAAAAAAAAAAATATTAAAAAGGGATAATCAAAAGGACGTTGGTAGTTTTGGGCTTGATATGGTACAGTAATAAAAGCTTAACCAAAAATAAAAATATATTTTAATTGTTCTTTGCCTAATTTATCTTAGAGATTAAGAATTGGAATCAAAAATCGAAATAAATAAGAAATAAAATGATTATGCCGTTGACTTGACAACTCATTAGTCGGGCTGTATTTCATTGGATCATTCACACCATACTTAACCTCGCTGTCACAAATACGAAGATTTCTCTTTAACCCAATTACGTACAAAAACAAATAAAAAATGAATTTAAATACTCTTGAAATACTCGATCAAACCCAACTAATTTCATATCTGTACCGACATACACAATCTGAAGCCCAGCGTTCTATGGGCGTCTGCCGTGTCCTTTAACTACCGTGCAATCATTTTCATAAACTTAGCTTTGCAATCGCTTTACAAAAATACTTAAAAATCTGTTATAAAAATAAAAACGCAAATACCAGTAGTTAATTCCAAAAATAATGTGGTTGACATAATTTTTTATCGATTAAAACCTTTATCGATATCGACAAAGCGCCGCCTTGGAGCATGTGTCGACATATCGATAAAACTGTTACGTAAGTTTAGAAATTTAAGATAACGGCCGGGACTTTTGAGAGGCCTTTTAATTATGAGACTCGTGCTTATCTGTCGAGAGCTCTTTTGTAAGTGTTATCTTTGAGAATTTTGGAGATTTTTAATTGATCTCACAGAATAAGGCGCCGTTAGGGTCGCCATGATGCATAATTAATTTTAGGAATTATGTTTTTTTCAACAATTTTTTTTTATTTATTTATTTATTGTTAAATCTCACGCTAGGTTATGTTATTTAGCTCAATTATCTAATTGATTGTTTTACATTTTAGCTGGCATGTTATTAGCTAATGTACTAATCACAATTTTTATTAAGCTTTTAGAAACTATACGTAGGTGAAGAGTATACCTAATCCTATAATTAGCGGTGCCCATACCATATTATGTATTATGATATTTATGACAATGCAAAAATATTTCATTTAATTAGATAGGTACAAAAAAAAACATTTAAAAATAAAATAGGATGGTTAAGGCTTCACGCTCTCGAGTATAATCATTTTTATGATTTTTATTATGTTTTGAAGTGTTTAAATGAGTTAATTGTTTTTAATGAGTTAAGCATCGTTCTGCACGAGGGTAAGAATGGCGTGACCTTTATGTTATTAAGTCATTAACGTTGTAGTAAATTACTGAATTAAATAATGATTACCATTCTTTGTGGTAACCATGCTTTATTTTAGAATATTGACAGAGGTGTGTTTGACATGTACGGCGATTTTATTTTATCTGTGTATGTATTTTTTTTTTTTTGCACTGTCATTCTACATTTAAAGGACATTAACATTTTTGTATGGAGTTTGGTCCAAGTGCTGCAAGTTAGCGCATTCATGTGTTTCTCAGGCTAACATTAGTACTCACACCTAAGAGCTTTAAATTGTGTGACATCAAACATTTTCTGTAGGGATGGACGATGTAGTGCATGTATAAATGAATAATCATTACGTAATAATAAACTGAATAAATAAAATCCAATCCAATCTAGTTTATATCTTATCAAGATTTATATTTTATTTTCAAACTATATTTCTACAATGCATGTAAACGAAGGATAGAAGTAGGTAGGTACTGATACAGGGTGGCAGGTTAGACAGTAGAAATATTTTAAGGGGTCATTGTACTCATCATTATGAACAACTTTTACTACGGGACCAACCCTGAATACGCGAAAAAAAAATCAGCTGTTCCATACATTTATGTTCACATAACTCGTCAAAATGTATGGAACAGCAGTTTTTTTTTTCGCGTATTCAGGGCTAGTTCCATAGCAAAAGTTGTCATAATGATGAATACAATGACCCCTTTAAATATTTCCACTGTTTAACCTGCCACCCTGTATATTGTGTATATTAAGACATCCAAGTTTGGGTTATTAAAAAAATATACTTTATTATTTAATAATTACACCAAAAACTTGCCATACAAAAATGAAATGAATTCCTCGACCTTCATTCTTTTTACTTTAACCATTCATAACCTCTCATGCATATTAAACACGATAAATAATTCTTGACAGTCAACAAGCAAAATAGCGAGCTTTATTGAACATACAATTATGTATAATTATAGTGGTTCTTATTATTTCCTGTACATTAATCATGTCACACGTCAAACAAGTTGTTATACCTCTTTTTACCCCACTGCGTAGAAGGGTTATCTGTTGGTTATTCATGGCTCGATAAATTCAAACTTGCATTTCTTAAATATGCAAATACATAGGGGTTTTTTTAAATATGTTTTTGGAAGTAATTACAAAGGTGTCAAAGCGATTAGCAAAAGGTTTGTAAATACAGGATAAAATTAAAACCAGTGCGGATATTTTAGGACGTAAACGTACTCATGAATATGATCAACTTTTAATATGGGACCGACACTGAAATATGAAAAAAAAAAATCAGCTGTTCCATACATTTTGATCGTGTTGTAGTGCAATTTTGTAGGGAACAGCTGATTTTTTATTTCATATTTCAGTGTCGGTCCCATAATAAAAGTTGATCATATTCATGAGTACTTTCACCTCCTAAAATTATATCCGCACTGGTTTTAATTTTACCCTGTATATTTACATAAAGTAACAGGATAGCCTTGCACATAATTACAACTAGATATACTAACATTAGGTGTACCTACATATCCGATAAATTCCGTTTTTTTTTTCAATTAAATATCCAATGTTATAAATAATATCTACATAGTTAATATTTTTTTAGTAAAGATACGAAAAAAAACTATCTCGATTTATAAGTACGTAATTTTATTTTTATTAAACACTTAAAGAAACATTATATTATTTTATAGACCTTAATATGTACCTTTATAATAAATAAATAAATAAATAAATAAATAAATTTGTGCACAATAAAATAATTACACTAATTTAAAAGCAACTAATCTACATTAGGCCCATTAAACATTTTTATCAGCGTCATCAGGTCGCGTTATTAATGGGACAGTTTCTAAAAGCGTCGTGCAATTAGTCACCCTACCAAGCAACTCATGTTTTAATGCCAAACGGATGTTTTAGGATTACTTTTCGAGCCGTAATTAAGTCGTTTAACGTTAAAACACATTTTAAAACGTTGTAAATAAAGTGAATTTACGACAAGTACCCTTTAATACTCCTACCAGTGTCTGCAAAACATTTGTTTACCGTTTAGCTTGAAAGCATTCTGTGGTTTCTTAATTATACTTACAAGACTCAATATTATTATTTCTTAGTATTCACAAAAGTTATTGTTTCATCAAATAAGCCCACGCGTGACTCGAGAGGTCTTTGTTCTAACAAAATCTTTGCAGCAAAAATCGACCGTAATGTGAAATAATAAAGCTCAAAATTAAATTGCCTGTCAAAAATAAATACGTTTAATTTTGAAGGAGCGTTCAAATCATAGGTAAAAAGCAAACAGTAGCTGGCCACCCGCGGATTTTTAAAATGTCAATATCGAGTGTTGAGTGTGTAAACACGATTAACTGAACCCGAGTCTCGTTCCGATCATCGATCATACAAAACTATGCTCACTTTCGAGTGTTTGTGTTCGTTATGGCTTAGAGATGGGGTATTAGTATAAGAAATATTGATTTTTATCGAAACGTTAAGAACTTTGAATTTGGCTTAGCAAAAGATAATGAAAACAGCGATAACAAAAGAGTAGTTAGAGAATGCAATTATAGAATTTATCGTTTTCATTTCTACTAACCGTATGTCTGAAATGATTTCACATCGGTAGTATCTCAGGAACCATCAGACCTCTCTCCCCATTTAATTCCCTATAATGGATGAATTTTCATACCTAAAACCTTTCTTAATGTTCACTGTGCCAAAATTGCATGCTTCTAGACTCACCAGTATAAGCTGAGCGTAGTCTGTTAGTTAATATTAATAATTTTATTAGGAAGAAGATTTTACATGATAAATTAATTCATTTGTCCAATAAAATTGTTACACAAAGCATAACAAGGGGTTATATGACGATTAGATAGTCATTCAGTCAAAATCAATTAAATAAAAACGAATGGTTCATTCACTGTGTATGATGTGTCTCAGTTCAGTGCCATAGGCAAAATCTAAAGTCAGCACAAAAATAAATGGTAGCAATTTATTAGTATTATTTAAGCCGCAAAATTCGCGGCGCACAGCTACAGTAAGATATCACAAATTTATTTTTAATATCAATAATAAATTATTAAGTCGATAAAGTATTTCCCATCCGTAATCTAACCCAACAATAGAGCACAATTATTCACTTGCTCTCGACGTTATGTTGGCACAGCCGAGTAAACAAAACACCCGCTACCGTCGAGCGGTCGAGTTGACTCGTTCGAGTGACTGCCGCAGTGTAAACACTACACGCTATGTTTGACAGTTGAAATTCTGTCGATGTAATAATCTGCTGGGGTTCTAATATGGCGCATTGATAGAAAATCATATTGAGATTTTGTATAGGCTTTCAATTATTCTGTTTGTTAAGTAATTATTGTACTGATAACATTCACGTGTTTCGCGATCTACAGGGTGGCTGGTAAGACAGTGGAAATATTTTAAGGGGTCATTGTACTCATCATTATGAACAACTTTTACAATGGGACCAAACCTAAAATCGCGAAAAAAAAATGAGCTGTTCCATACATTTATGTTCACATAGCTCAACAAAATGTATGGAACAGCTGACTTTTTTTTCGCGATTTCAGGGTTGGTGCCATAGTAAAAGTTGTTCATAATGATCAGTACAATGACCCCTTTAAATATTTCCACTCTCTAACCTGCCACCCTGTATATTTCTGATACAATAATCGTTGTATCTGACATACGTAAACATTGTACCTTTCTGATACTGTTTACGTAATACGTGGCTTAATGCAAATGCAAACTCTATCATATACTCAAACAAGAAAACTATTCACGGTTATTCTTTTGTTTCTATAAATAGCCTATTTTATTTGTGTCACCTCTGCACTCTGCCCACGATAGACCCACTATCTCTAGGGCTGCCATAATTTACGTCCCGCATGGGCTGTAGCCGGACCATCGCGTCCCGTATTGCTACACGTCCCGTATTTGTCCGGTTTTTGCGAAAATTTCGACTAAAAGTAAAATCAATCTCAAAATACGACTGGTTGAAAAAATTAACTAATGTTATGTTAAGTTCAAAATGGTTACTACTTCAGCTGCATGATTGATAACTATTGACTGTTTACCTACTTCAAATAAAAACTTGAATTATGATTTTTTTTATTTGATACTTTTGATTTTGCCCACTAGGTTACGAATTTAAGAAAGATAGTTGATACCAAAATTTGCGGATTGTCATTCACTTTGTATACCTACCTACATGTATGCTTTGGCGTAATTGAAATGAAACGTGTTTCGCCATTGCATGTGTTATGTGTTTTGGGCATCAAAAGTGTTAAAACGTCCCGTTTTGGTTCCTGGAAGTTATGGCAACCCTATCTCACTACTATATTGACAGCTAAGATATCCAGTTTCAGGAGAAAATAGGACGCATTAGACATACAATAGCCCTTTGATACACAGAGCTTGGATCCTTGGATGTCCTAGAATATGGGGGCGTGTGAATATAGGAGTCTCGTCGTATATATCTTTTGTAGTATCAATAGGGCATTTGGTATAATATTAGTACCTCGGTGACACAGTTTGAAAGTAGGGCGTTTATGGATAAATGATGTTTGAAAGTTGGTATATTGTTTTATGTATCTGTACATTTTTTTAAATAAGATTATGTTTGACAATATTTCAAATATTAGTATCTCAATTACTTAGGTTATCTACATTCCCCTATTTCCCATGTTAAAAAAAACTAAATAAAACATCACAATTCATTCAAATTAGGATGAGAATCAGCATTTTATGAATAAAAATTACAAAAGACATCCCTCGAATCGTTCTTCACCTCTTACCTCTTTCTAGTGTTTTATTTGGAGCATGCTTTTTTTGATAATCACAGAAATTGTAATTGAACTTGTTGAAAAAGAGTAATCTTGAGGAGTTTCTTCTCCGTTCTTCTCCATACAAACCTACGTTTTCGAACGGGCAACTGGCTTCTACTTACGGACAAACAGACTAATTATTACTAAACAATTCAAAAGCGTTTTGAATTTAACTTTGACTTTGACAGAATAATATGATCACTCTCAATTTTTATTAGTTATGTTTTCTGATTTAACGGTTTGTCTTTTTAAACGCAATAGATATTTCTAACATTACTACCTACCAGTGGCGAAGCGTGAGGGGAAGCCGGTACCATAAAATAGTAACAAAATTATGAATAACTCCGGTTTACTATGTCATACCTATTGTTTATCAACTGTATTTACATATTTTGAATAAACAACTAGGTATGACACAAATAAAACGGCGTTATTCATAATTTTGTTACTATTTTAATGTACCGGCTTTCCTTCACGCTTCGCCACTGCTACCTACTATGCCAAATTGATGGTCTACCAGCCTTGATACCTACCTAGTACAGTTTATGTATTATGCAAATACTCACTAATACAAATCTAGATACATCATCTAGAAAAACCCAGTTATAGTTTAAAAGCAGCAATGGCTAAGCATTGCTTCTTAATACTTAACGTACAGTACATGAAAAAACTTAAAGTACATGAATTAATCAAACGAAGACATTTATCCAACAGTGGCCCCTCATACTCCAGGGGCAGCTAGTCATCAATCATCGACAATGATGTAGTTCGAATCATCAGTAATTTTAACAGAATTGACGCAAAAACGTCGAAGAAAAAGTTAATCATATAGCGAAGTTGGATCGTGCTGGTTACATGGAGTATTTATGGTAGTTTATAGTTAGTTTTTAGACTTGACAGGAGTAGCTGAATATTTACTGACCACGGCTCTTTAATATTTATACCCGCATAAAAATAAACAAGGAAAAGTTATAACAAGCATAAACATAAAAAAATGTGTGGTCATACCGACGTTATTCATTGCATAACTTCGTTCCGTGTTTATTTGTAAAGCCTATAGACAACTTTAACTGAATGTGCTTTCTGGCTTAAAACAGCAACGGCAATAGTAACGCTAGGACTTTTATCAGAAAATGCAGCTTAAGAGATAGGTTTCCTGACCAAACGACGATTATGGTATACACAAAACTTAAGGTATCTTAAACACTTTATTCTTATTATTTATTTTAAATATTGACGTTAACGTCGTCTAAAAAAAAACATATTAATAATTTATTTTTCTCAAAGACCTAAGTTGTTTCGATAAACACTAGCTCACGGGTTCCAGACTTATTAAGGCGAAAACTATTGTACTTGTCTCAACAACACGCAGAATCAATGCGCCATATAATCCAATCTTAACCAATTACAATGGCCAAGCGGAACAAAGCGTCGGCCACTTACGGACCGTTTTTTGATTAACCAATTACCCGACAAACGTTGTAATGGGCACCGAACAAAAATTGTTGCCCTTGCATTATCCTTTAGCCGCAGGGGAGCAGCAGAATTGTTCGCTAATTGTATGGTAGTCTTGTGACGCCGATTTGGATAATCATGTCTTAGGATTCATTTGGGTTTAGGATAGGTATTATTCAGCAAAATGTGATGTATTTTTTAACGTTACTCAAGATTACAGGCCTCATAATACATAATTATGCATATAATATAACGCTTTTTTCTCCAAAGGGGTAGATAGAGCCATTTTTCCAGCTCTGTTAATGGTGGGCAAGCCTATTGCTATTGATCGGGCACAATCAATTTCGTTTTTTGGAGAAGATAAAATGGGTCATATCGCACAGGCTGCTTGAACTAAAACAAGTGTGGTGATACTACTTTTGACGAGATCTTCAAGACGTCTTCTGAACTACTGCAATCACCAAGAGATGTTTTCTAGAAAAAAATTGAAGTTTTTCTAAGATTAGGTAGATACCTACTATGCTGAGGGTCTTTCAATTTAGACGATTGGTGATGCACGACAGTCGGACGGTTCTCTCGACGTGTCAAATGTGGGTAACTCCCGTCCACCCCGGTAGTCCCGTCCCGTTAACAGGACAGTTGGGAAGTATGGAAAAAAACAATCGACAGTGCGCAGTGTGACACCCGCACGGATGCCGCACGACTACCGTATGGCAGCAGTCCGACACCAATCATCGAAATTGAAAGAGTACCTATTACAGAACCGAATTCAAGACTCAAGCATTACTTAAAACTTGTTTCAACCAGTCAAATGGCTTTAAATCTATGCTCAAGGCGAGATCTGTGCTTTAGCTTTAATATGTGCCTAAGGCCGCGGCTGCACCGATACGGCGATAACGATGCGACGGCGATTTCGTGAAAACATACTCATATTTAATAAACATAATTATGTCGGTGGCCGCACTGCTGCAGTGCGGCCATCGGCATATGTTTATATGAGTTTGTTCGCCGTCATGTCGCAATCGCCGTACCGGTGCGGCCGCGGCCTAAGAGTGAATTTCTCTCAATAGTGAAACAGATGGAGATCGAACTCATTATCCTTGCTTGCTAGTATGCATCTCCACCGTTCTACTCTAACCACTTTCATAGCTAGACGCTGGCGGGCGACTAATCTTCCAACGATACAAATACAATACAGAATCTATGACATCATTTTTTGCCGCACTTAACCCTCAAGTGCCACTGAAAGGCGGTTCTGTATCAATGATAGGCGATTGCGCGTTTCCTGCGCCCGCGCACTCTTTGATCTTCAAGTGTTTCGCTTTACGTAGACAAGATTCAGTTTGTTGCTATTTGTTGAATGTTGCTCATCGCATTCATATTGCCAGTGTTATAAACGAACACAAAACTTTTGGAAACAATTTGTTGTTATTTAGATACTAGCTGGTCCCCGTTACTCGATTTCACCCCCGTTACTCGACTCCTAAGGGTCGTAGCGTAATATTAAATAGCTTATACTATTTCGCATGAATCTGGCTATCAGACTGGCTATTCAGAGATTAGGCATGCAAACGAACAAACAAAGTCTTCAGCTTAATAATATTATTATTTTAATATGGATGACTTATTACTGGCTCAATATAATATAATGTAGGTATGTCGGAATCGAAAAATAAAAATATGGTCTTGACTTATTTCAATTGAACATCGAGATCTACTTATAATGGTCGCCGGAGCACGTGCGTTCGTTAGCGCGCTATAAATCGACGTAATCCGACGGGGCATAAATCGCGTCTTTGATCCGATGCGCAGGAGTTGAACCGACGCGGCGACGTCCTGTTTGTGCTAATATTGGTACAGTTGCTCAATGCGGTAAAGATTGCGAATTAGTGTGATTTCAAATTATTTTATTTACGACTAGCTTTTGCCCGCGACTTCGTCCGCGTTTCCGTCGTTTTTCGTAAAATAGTAGCGTATGTTCTTCCTCACGGTTCAATGGTTTTGATGTAACAGAAAGATTAACTTTCGTTTTTTAGTAGGGAAATATAATATGTCAATTCACAATACTGTTAAAAAATATCGCATTAAGGAACCGCAAATATTATTATTAATAGCTGTGCCCGCGACTCCATCAGCGTGTAACTCCTTGTGTGTAATACAATCAGAAAGCTCCGAACTGCTAAGCTATCGGGAGTTGCACGCGTTATTGTGAGTCAACCATAAAAGATAGATATATGCTGTTGTGGAATATTTTTTAGATAATTTTATGTAAAACATTTCCGTCGTACATGATTTCTATGTAGCTTTAACCATTAAGGCTGCACACGCGACAGAAGCTTAAAAAATGGAGTAACTTCTCCCGTTTTCCCAACATTTCCCTTCACTGCTCTGCTCCTATTGATTGTTGCGTGATGAAAAGTATACTATAACCTGCCCAGGAGTATGAAAAATAATTGTACCAAGTTTCGTTAAAATCCGTCGAGTAGTTTTTGTTTCTATAAGGAACATACAGACAGACAGACAGACAAAAAATTTACTGATCGCATTTTTGGCATCAGTATCGATCACTTTGATAAGTGATCGATACTGATACCAAAAATCTATCTATAATATCAGGGGATGATTCCCCTGATAGTTATTTTGAAAATATATTTCATGTACAGAATTGACCTCTCTACAGATTTATTATAAGTATAGATTTTATTCAGTTTTACTTTAATCTCCTACTGTTAAAAAACTCCATCTAGGTTCTCGTCATTGGCACGAATTGTGTAAAAAAATAAGTGAACTTATTTTTAAACTAGCTCATGTATAAACTATATTACTGTAAAGTTTCATCAAAATCCGTTCAGTAGTTTTTGCGTGAAAGAGTAACAAACATCCATACATACATACATCCATCCTCACAAACTTTCACATTTATAATATTAGTAGGATACGTGTCAGATGCCTATTTATGACTTTATCAAAGTTTACATCATACGAGTATAACACTTACCTACCCTTTTTTTTGGAAAACCCAAAAGTGCACGCCTTATAACGCTCATTTATATTCCTTAGATTTTAAGTTTCTGAAATTAATCAATCACAAGACGCAACTTAGCGCAGCCTATCGAACGGTGTAAAAATCTAAATACTAAACAAAAATCTAGACTTTTATCGAAAAAACAAGTTATTTGAAGAAAACATTAAAATTTCGTGCTACTAGATGGCCACCAGACAGCAGCTATGTTAAGTAGGTACCTACTACAATTTAATTGATAGAGTAGATTTCTTAGACTAAAATATTTATTTAAAAAAACCGATGAATCTACTTAAAACTAGATCAGAATTAAAGTATAATAAATTTTCTACATTATGGTATATGATTCATCTTATTATGCATACTGATGCGAGTGTTACAGAGATTGAAAGTGAATTATAATTGGAGGAAAATCTTGTAGCAAAAATAGAGCACACACAAAATGATAATTATGTAAGTTATTTATGCAAAATTCAGTCAGAAACTAGTATTTATCTACGTGAATTACTTGACCATGATCAAGTTCATTCTGTGCTTTTTCTCCCTCCAGATCCTTCTTTAGAGTACAGCATAGTCTGAAACGTTAAACAATGAAATGTTTCACATTGCTAAGTAGTTACATTCCAATCATTGTTCCAGTACGAGAGCAAGCCACAAGATATCGTTCTGTACCCCTATCATGAGTTTTTTTGACGTATAGTTTCGATAACGTAAGCATATTTTGAATTGAAAATATACATTTACTACACAATATTTATATAAATTAAATACTTAATTAATTTCTCTGTATTTTTTAAAATGTGCAAATTGTATAAAATTTTATCAAAATGTTCTAGGACTGTTGTATTTTCAATTCGCGTACGCGCCTGTGTGCAGGAAACTTACAGCTATTTTTGTAACGCAATAATAATAGCACTACACTTTGTCATTTGTCTCCTGGACGCCACGAGATTTGAATACATGACCATTCGCTCCTCACCTTGATACGACTAAGAGCTGGTGAAAGTGACACAGTTGTCACCAATACAGAACAATCCAGAGTGATAGCAAAGAACACTAAAGAACTTTAAATCCCATACTGATAGATGATACTGGTAATGTCATAGGCGACTGACTAACTAGAATAATCCCACCAACATTTTGTAACAAATTGATGGGTAAAGTTACCTTAAAGTGAGGAAGTAGAAGATCTCCACTAGGCTCAGGAACGAGAACCCTAAGAACAGGCCCAGGAGACCACCGATGTTCGCGAGAAAGTCGATCACACCGAACAGTTCCGAACGACGCATTGACAGAAACCTGGGCTTCTTGAAGTACATCTCTAATTTGGACAGTTTGATCCTGGAAAGTAAGGTTATCTTTTATTTATGGCCAACGGTGTCCCCAATTGAGGCGATGAGAGCCAGAGTGGCCAGAAACAATGCAACATCAATTATGTCAGAATGAATTTGGTGAGGTTTTAGAATGCAATATAGGTACTAGATACAATATAGCTATAGATGCTCGTAAAATCAATATTGCGAATAGTCTTATATTATAACATTTAGATTTTAAAGTCACATTTTAATTTTTCAATCAGAAACTCATTACCCTTTGAAATATGAATCAGGAAAATTAGCCACTTGAGTATATACTTTGATTAATTGCTTTAATTTGAAGTCAGTTTTCAGTATTTCAGCTTCATAATCCACACTGTTACATGAAGGCAGGCAGTGGCATTTTGGTTTGCTCCAAACTGATTCTTGGTGTCTCATTATATCTGAAAGATTAATAAAATGACCCCTCAAATCTTATTATCATCATCAGCCTATAGGAGTCCACTGCTGAACATAGGCTTCTCCAATTGCACGCCATTTAACTCGATCCATGACCATTCTTATCCAGCTGCCACCAGCCACCCTGCGAAGATCATCGCTCCACCTAACCTGAGGGCGTCCTGCGTTTGCCGATTCGCGGTCTCCACTCGAGAACACTTCTCTCCAACGGTCATCGGTTTTACGACTGATATGCCCGGCCCACTGCCACTTCAGCTTACTTATTCAATAGGCTATGTCGACTACTTTTGTTTTCTATCGAATCATCTCAATGCTGCTAAGTATTACAAAAAAATACTTGTAAAAAATAAACGGAAGAACTATTTTAAATAAAAAAAAAATTACCTCGAGCTTTCATACTACAGTCTGCATTTTCCTTAGTACAAATCCTTTTACTACTTTCATCTAAAAAAAATATAGATTATTGAAAAAATCTGGTACCGCAAAATTTTTACGTTTCGCAGGATAGAAAAACATATAAAAATAAGTAATCATTGTACTTACGAGGCATATAAAATGCTACACAACCACAGGTTTTGTAAGTAATATTTGAAAGGCATTCAATTCTACAGTTGCTTGCTGTGTAAATACTAAAATACTTCAAGTATCGTTCATCAGGGAAGTAGCATTGGCGTCTAAAACAAACTAGAATTTAAAAACGCCTTAAAAAAGAGCTAAAACTGCCTTCAAAAATATCACAAAAGCATCGACTTCAGAAACTATTTCACACATAATTGTGATCTGTTTGAAGGTGGTTTTAATTTTTTTATTTTTATATTCTGAGTGACGTTAACTCGTATGTAAAAAAGTGAATATAGGACATAAAGATGGCTGTTTGAAAAAAAAAACAAAACAATATTAATACCTAATTATGTTATCTTAAAATATGATATCTATGTATTTCAATACTCACATTTCTGGGTCATAGCCCCTCAAACTCTCTGAAGTATTCAGTACGCTGAAACTGAGTGCCATGTTAGAAACCTGATCATCTAAAACAGCATAGTAGTACAGTGAAGACTGAGGTAAATCGGCAGCATGCTGAATGTATACCTGGAATCACTGGTCATTAAGGGTAAAGAAAAAAAAGTTTGCTAGCACACAATAATTTAGCAGAAGGGCTAGTATTATAAACATTAGGATAGTTATATAGAGCGTCACTGGGGGAGTGCCTAGCTTAGGCAGTGTGATTTTCACAGTTTGGTAGCTTGGAGTACGTACAAATTTAAAATCTAAGCAACATTTCATCTAATTCTGGTGAGATGAACCAGAGACACAGCTTGACCTCTTCGTAGTACTAGCCACCCTACACTAAGGAGGTAATTTAAAATGGACATGTTATTGTTGGCCACGCAGACGGAGTCGCGGGCAAAAGTCTAGTCTCTTATCTATACTAATAAGATAAAGCTGAAGAATTTGTTTGTTTCAGTCGAACTACCAGTCCGATTCAAAAAAATATTTTTGTACATAGCCAGATTTGTGAGGAATAGTATAGGCTATTTAACAACACGCTACAACCCTTAGGGGCTGAGAAACGGGGGTGAAACCACGCGGAACCGCTAGTATATTATTTAATAACACTAAAATAATCTTACTTTGAAACCAGAGTTGATACCATTACAGAGTGAGTCACGTTCACTTATATTGTTCTTCAACACGACCTCCACATCAGGAGCTGCTCCCATTTCCTGATAAACAGAAGTTAAAGTCATCCAGTCGAAGTCAACTTGTAAAACCTAAAAAAATCTAGACAAAAACATCGATAAAACAGTTTCTGAAATTGTCCCATATCTCTGTTGCGTGACAGTCCAAAAACAGGCGTTTCCTTGCTCTCTCAACCTATGGGAATCTTAAACATGATGTGCGTTATTTTGCCATCAGCACGCTTAGCATGACCAATTCTATCTTTATTCTACCAAAGAATAGACAACGTTCTTTCTATCCAACTCATTACCTCTTCTGCCCGAGCACGCAACGACCCGTGCTTGGCTTATCAGAGTTTTGTCTAATATAGAATAGATTTTTTTTTTCTCTTCGTTACGTCGTTTTCTGACATGATTTATTCTCATTTCGATTATGACCCTTAGGTATTCAGTTTTCTTCATTTTAATTAAAGTTACTTACTCTATTTTCATATTGGAAGAATGTTCATAATTTAAAGTTTTAGGCCCGTATTCCAGAACGATACTCGAGCACCGATCTCTGCTTGAGCATTGACTTAAAGCCATTTGATTGGTTGAAACTAGTTTCAATCTATGCTCAAGCAGAGATCGGTGCTCGAGTATCGTTCTGCAATACGGGCCTTAGATTTCAAAACTTACCGCTCCAGGAATTGGATAAAAATCAGAATAATTATGATAAGAAGAATTATAATTGTATCCGTGTTCCATTGACCAGCCATGGTTGGGTTTTGCTGCATGCAAATATTTGTAGTCTCTCTGTAAACTAATAAAAAAGGCGATTTCTATAAATAAGGAAAGTCAGTAATAATGTAAAAATTGAGACGGTGACAAGAGCCAACTCGGTAGAAACGAAATTATAATAAAACAAGTTTAAACGGATTAAATCGCGTATATTACAGATTTTTACAGAGTTTTCCTGACTCTGTAAAAATCTGTAATATACGCGATTTAATCCGTTTAAACTTGTTTTATTATAATGCGTAATAATCGCGAAAACCTAAGACATTATTATGAAACGAAATAATTTTAAGTTTAAAAGACTTGCAGAATGGAAGAGAAAAAATCACTTCAATGTGTTGAAGTCGTGGTATTTTTATTGGAAATGAAAATGTTTTCCTCTCAATGAAAACTACAGCATATTAGTAATTTTAATAAAATAAACGTGACTTTTTTAATATGAAGAAATGTCAAACTTGATTACTTCCTTGTGCGAAAAATTTCTTTAGCTGCAAGTGAATTCATGTTGTAACAGATTCCTTCGCTGGTGACCACCTCATCAAAGAGGTGTTCACACCATATATCTTCTCCACGAAAAGAACACATTAAAAAAACATCATGGTAGTTTGGAGCCACCTGAAAATAAATAAAGGTCTCATGAATATACAAAGAACAATAGTAAAAAAAACCGACCAAGTGCGAGCACGACTCGCAGCCTATTATATCATAGTAGATAATATCGTATCTTGATCATAGATGGCGCTATTGCATACTTCTAGTGGCGTCATCTATGAGCAGATGGCTCCACTCACGGTCATGACAGACGGACAACAAAGTGATCCTATAAGGGTTCCGTTTTTCACAAACACTGGGCTACCTATTATTATAAAACCAAAATATTCATAAATAATTGAAATCTTACATCTCTCATATATTGGACGGCAGAAGAGTCAGCATGTTTGTGTGGATATATTTCGGATAAATTATAAACATGATAATCCATGCATATTCGAGATATACTATCAAACTTAGCGATTTGTGCTCTCATTCTGAAAAAAAAAAAAACAAATGAAAATATTTGTATCATATTTTGGACAACAGAAGAGTCGACATATTTCTGTGGATATACTTCAGATAAGTTATAACCATGATAATAAAACAAGTTTAATTAACAACATTTTTCCTGACGTTTCGAACACTTTATATATACGCGATTTAATCCGCTTAAACTTGTTTTATTATAATGTTAAGTAATAAACCTAAGACAATATTTTAAAACCATGATTTGATTGACATGTTCGTGACATAGCGTCAAACTTGGCGATTTGTTAGCAAAATTAACAAAATTATTAAAAAAAAAACATACCCAACTGCGTCACATTTAATTAATACCTATACTATACCCTATGTCACATCCACAAAATTCATACCAAACAGACGGATATACAGACTGACGAGAAAGCTAGTTAATAATAATAAAAAAAAAACATGGTAAAATAAGTTAAAACGGTTTACTCGAAAGAAGAAACCAGTAAAACTTACGTATCGTTAAGAGTGTCATTATTCTGCTTCATAAATGCATTTAATTTGACTTTTTCATTGGTATAGTTGTATACAGATACTTTAGATTTTGACTGCGGACATATTGTAATCGATGGAAATGGTACCTGTGAAATAAAGCTATTAATTACACAGAATATAAATATCCTTTTTCATTTCTCATACTCGGAAAGTAGTGTTTGTTTGATCAGAGCAGCGGGTCGAAAACGATGCTTCCCTCCCTTGGGCGGGAAAGACTCATAGTAATTGCTTCCCTCCCTAGGGCGGGAATGAATTTTAAAAATAGAACTAAAATTGGTTATTTAGTCGGCTATAATTTTTTTTACATAATTAAGAAAAATATCGATTAAAAAAAAAATGCTGCGGTCTTGTGAGTGTATACGGCCAATGTGAATTAAAAAAAATACCTATTAAAGTGGGATGGCCCGCGGCGGTGACGCGGGCGGTGTGTTCCATATTTGAAATTTAAATTAAAAAAGACTATTTATGTATAATTTGGCGGGATACTAACTCTGTACCGAAATTATTTGATTAAAAACTACTATTTTTTACTTTCCTTATATTTGAAATGAAAAGTAGAGTGTTTAACACGGGTGAAAGTCATCAATTCCCACTCGGACTATAGCCGCCCTCGCTTCGCTCGTGCGTCTAAATACCTCGTATGGGAATTGATTTCTTTCCACCCTTGTATAACAATCTACTATTCTTCTTCATTATACAGAATTAGGAATACTTTTCTTCCCCAAAACCACTGCTGGTAGCCACTGCCCGGTATAAATGTTCTCGTGGGATGTTCATAACCATATGTAGTTAGAGAGAGTGAAAGGAAGCATAAATGTGGATGGCTATAAAAGTAGAGGAACACCAAATAAACGATAGGTTGTGTGAAAGATGATATCGCCGAAGAGGGGGAGACTACTGAAATGAAGGCTGATAGAGATGTGTGGAAGAAAGAGGCATGTTACGCCGTCACTAAGCAATTTGGGATAAGCTAAAAACATCATGCTCCTATGATGATGTCTTTAGTCTAATCAAAACATTGTGGAATTAACATCACGAACAAACCTTCGAAGAATACAACAATTTGAATTTTACATAAAATATTTTAAACAGTATAGAGTCTTACCACATCGACTGGAACTAGCTGTTCGCTGACAGTAACTATGACCGGAGCGGTCTGCCATTTCAACCAGACCTTACTGATTAAGAAGAAGCACATTGACACGCTAGCCACGAATGTTATAAACCAGAATATTCTGAAAATAAAAGAGAATTAAGCACAAGAACCATAAAGAAACCGAATAAATGCAAGTAGGACTCACACCCTGAGAGTTCCATACGAAATGAAGTTTATCATTTTTTTTTATTTAATAGTAGGCTTGCGTTTGACTGCCATCTTGCATGATCTTGAGCGATGATGCGGTCTATAATGGAGCACGCTTGCCTAGAAGAAACCGATTCACTCGTGACTTGAAGATACCCAGATTGTAACTGTTGGGGCAGCGCATTCCACTATTTGGCAGTTTTCACAATTACAGTTGAATCAAAGCACTCCGTTCGGGTTTTTAGTAAATCAACCATGAACCGATGGCGCTTTTTCGTGCTTCTGGCTGTCCGATAGAAAAAAGGGCAGGAGGGAATATTTTTTTATGTGATGATGTACCTATAACTAGCAATTAACAATATTATCGGAAATTTTCATTTCTTGTGCTGTGAGACCTTGCTTCTTGATTCTAAGTCAACGGGAAGTATCATATATGAAGGTATATAGGTTTTCATGAGTAAGTTTGCGAGTGTCAAAATATGTGGCGAAAATGGCCGTATCTTTTGATTATTTTGACTTAGAAGCTTAATTTTTTCAGAAAAATCAGGGATCCATCTGGTATGTTTTCTGCGAAAAGTTACTGCATAAGGTAACAATAGAAAATCCATAAAACTCACTTTTCTATAAGAGTAACTCCAGTCCTAGCTACGTACGGAATACCATGCAGCGTTGTGTTACTCGCGTAGTCGAACAACAGCTCTCTTATTAACAGTTTCTGGCGTTTTCTTCTAGCTTTACGAATACATACATCGCCATATACATTGGTGACGATAACCATTTCATTTTGTTCACTGCAATTAAAAGGAGATTTTGTTTTTCAGATAAATTACAAAATGGATCAGTTTATACAGTTTTATTAATTTAATTTTTACACCATTTGCTCGACGTTAATATCCAATGTCATACAAACTTAATCTAAAGTAAGTCATTATAGCCTCAGGATCAAGCCTGGAAATAATATTGCACATAGGTACCTAATGAATTTCATTATAACCCGCTGGTCAATAATGTGATTTGAATTTGGAACCTCAACTAAAAATTCATGTGAAAACTTTTACCATTGAGACCTGCAGCACCAAAACGAGCTGGCCATCACGAGTAGGACACAAAATAAAGGGATGAACATTAATTTTAACTTTTAATATTTTATAATAAAGTATATAAATAATATCTACGCCTAAGAGACAGCATAATGTATTAAAGGATCTCATAAGCTTTTGTAATAATTAAATAGTACTTACTCCATTTTTTCTCCAATTCCAACTCTCCACGCGGCCTTTCACTATACGTTAGTTTTGCAACTAAAGAAAAAAATTGTGTGAAATACAATTCATAAGTATGTACCTAATTGGGTTAATGGATTTCCACCGCGTTGAAGCTTTGGGACTCTTCATTAGTTACCTATCAGTATATTAGATCAACTGTAATTATACGGGCAATTATAGTGATGTTGTTTGCTCGACCAAAATATTTGTCTTCCGTTGAACATGGGATTGTCGATAGTCCAATTTAAAGCTTTACTATATCCACCACTAAGAACATGGGTCCTTACGATAAACTTTCTAGTATGTAATCATTTTTATCGGATACATTTCGAAGAGTGTACTCTGCATCTGTATGATCTAATTCCCTCCTGCACTTTTTCCTTTTTCTTTTTGAGGTATGGAACCTTAAAAATAATAAAATTCTGCATGTATTGTGTCGTTTCCAAAGCAAGTAGCAATTACCGATACCTCAAAAATACAAAATATTCAAATACATTTTTCACTCTCTGTTACGATTTCATAATACCAAATGTATGAGTAGTATAATACTCACCCTAGCTCATCACTAGCTGCGATGCCCGTTCCCATATTAATAACCAATTAGTACCTATATTAATTAATCAGACATCAAGGTGACCTTGGTATTTCATTACCAGTTCTGTATCTTCCTGAATTAGTTTATACCACGACATCACAACCCTTTAGTGTAATTAGAATATTATTTCCTGGTTTTTGGTCCTGGCCGTACTGTTGGGAAAAATTAGTGACCATGTAATCATTTTTGGCAAAGCTGTTTTTCATGAGAATAATGTTTTTCAAGTGTATGTAGTACCTACATATTATTATCTATTTTCTTGACACTCTCTGTAGCTTACACGGCATAATGGATATCAACATAATATTGAAATAACGATAGATTCGTCTTTATTGCGATAGAGATATAAGGTTATAATATTTAAATACTAAGCAGTCGGGTTTTGACGAGAAAAGTTTTTCATGTAAAGGTGTCAAACTAATAACACCCCCCGTTTTTCAAAGTTGGGGTTTAATTCTCATGACATTGACTTTAGCAGAATTGCAAAGACTGAGAAGTACCTAGTACTTCAATACTTTAATTTTGGATTAAGTGTCGTACTTTATTATTTAAAAATATGTTTACGTTTAGAATACTTTGCAATTCTCACTTGAAGCTATTAGTAATTAAAATGCATTAAACACTATCATCGTAATTTACCATACCATATACTCGTATTCAGCGCCACAATGTATCATACCAAGTCGTAATCATTCATTCCGTTAATCCTATTTAATCCCTCCACGTTTGTAGTCCATACAGTACCTTATTATATTCAACATACCAAAACGTGTTTATTTATTCACTCAATCTCATTCACTCATCCATTATTTCATTCTCTTAACACATTCATACACTAATTCTCCACAAACGGTACTACATCGTACACAAAAATTTTAAAACGAATAAAAGTAGCTTTAAATCCCTCATTATTCATGCTCATTTCTCGTTACTACTCCTTCATCAGCCATTGGTCACCATTTATTTATAATCTATTCATTGAAACCGTTCCAATGAAACCAAACACGATACCTCTGCTGTAAGTTGGTAAGGAGTTCGGAATCCTGCAGATTTCAGGTGATGCTACAGCATCAGGTCAAGATTACCATGTTATTTCAGTACTATTAAATAAACAAAATACTAATTTTCGAAGTGATCAGACGTATAAAAGTTGCTGACGTCCCTTCATGAACTAGAAAAGAGCTGATGATCTTCAAACGGCCGTGTAGGAGAATACGGCCGTTAGTATTACGTGAAACGTCTGTCAGTGAGTCGCATTTAATCTATTGGATTAAAATGAAAACGAGACAGTTTGCGTACTTTAATATAAAGCACTAAATAGGTATTGTATGTAGATGTATACATGTTTGGGTGTTATTATTACTCTTTACGTCCATTGGCATGGGTGCAGCAACGGAGATGCTAGCACCGTCGGCGTTGTTCGCTGAGTGTGCTGTGCCAGCTTTACGATGCTCCCAAAATTGTCTCGTTCGTTCAGCACCGGACATTGGGGTACCTGTGCGTTGCCCATAACCTTTTCTAATGATAAATGTAATTTATATTTCGGTTGGATTTTCTTAGAAAAAATGTGGTTTTCAAAATTTATTGTGTTTACAGGGTTTCATAGTAGGTACAACATAAATTGACAGAACGGGTTTCTTGGACTAAAATATTTATTAATAAAAAAAACAATAAATCAAGTTAAAACTGGGTTAAAGATTAAAGTACAATAAAATATGATCTACATGGTGGTATATAATTCATCTTATTATGCGTACAAATGAGAGTGTAAAGAGATTTAAAGTGAATAAATTGGAGGAAAATCTTGTAGTGAAATTCATTCACGTTATGGGGCGTGCACTTGTGTAATTTTATCTTATACTAGTATCTCTTTTCTCTTATTGATATTTGAATAAGTTGTTAAATACAATAAAGCACCCATAAGAAGTCATTTATGCAAAATTCGAAGACTGCTGCGACTGTCATAAATTAGTATTTATCTACATGAGTGACTTGATCTTGTTCAGCTTCATTCTGTGTTTTTTCTCCTTCCAAATCTTTCTTTAGAGTACAGCATAATCTGAAATATTAAACAATGAAATAAGTATATCGTTCAGGAGGAAAGGGAGATGGGAGGCAATTTTTGTATGATTTCAAAAGAACTTCATATCCTATACTGTAAGATGATCCTGATAATGGCGTAGGCGATTGGCTACCTAGAATAGTCATACGAAAATAAACAAATTGTTCTAAAGAACTCACGGGTAAGTTACCTTAAAGTGAGGAAGTAGAAGATCTCCATCAGGCTCAGGAACGAGAACCCTAAGAACAGGCCCAGGAGACCACCGATGTTCGCGAGGAAGTCGATCACACCGAACAGTTCCGAACGACGCAATGATAGAAACCTTGGCTTCTTGAAGTACATCTCTAATTTGGAAAATTTGATCCTGGAAGGGAAGGTTATCTTTTATTTATTGAACTAACGGTGTTAATTTTGGTCTAGTCATGAATTTGGTGAGGATTTAGAATATTTTTTTAATTTCAACAATGAAAAAAGCATTAGGTACTCGGATTTTTTGCAACGAATGTAGTTTTTAATATTTGGAAAAAAATAAAGAAGAAATTGTTTTAGCTCACAAAACACATGACACAATATTCAAATTAAAAACGAAAAAACTAAAAAAAATAACTAAAACTGTTTTTTTTATTTTTCTGTTTTGAGTGACATAAATTGATTTTTCTTACGTGTACTAGAATTTGACTAAAGTTTTGAGATGTTTTCCCTTTGACAGCCAGACCGTCACACTCATTAATCCACATCTTGAAAATTGCTGCACCGATTTTGATGAAACTTGCACATTTCCCAAGAGCCAAAGCCAAGCCAAGCCAAGACAAAAAAAAATTGTCACAATCCGATTAATTCCTCCATTACAATTTATTAAAGTGGTCTTGAAGCGTCTACGTGTTGGCTTGAACTCCACGCACTCTCCCAAATATCCAATCAGGAACTAACTCCTTACCCTGTGTAATTCCACTGAGAAAAAAAATTGTACATTTGCTTTTGATTGTAGTTGGATTTCAGTATTTCAGCTTCATACTCCACACTGTTACATGACGGCAGGCAGTTGCATATTGGTTTGCCCCAAACTGATTCTTGGTGTTGCATTACATCTGAAAGATAATTTTAATAAAATTTTCCCTCAGATCTGTATAATTACTGAAAAATTACTTGTAACAATAAATTGACAAGCTATTTTAAATAAACAAACGTGGGCGGTCAGGGGACCCCGTCAGGTACAAAGTTCCAATAATGTACATAATGAATTATATTTCTATGCATGTTTCTTTTATGACTCCCTAACTGACCCGCCCTGGCTTCGCACGGGTAAAATTTAGTTTACAATCGCGCGTTGATCATATCGTGTTCTCTTATATAACAATGCGTCAAAACAACGTAATAAAGTAGACGGTAAAAATCATCTCCATTATAATATTTGTGACGATGGAACTACGTACTTATTTTTAAAAGGATCAATATTTTTATTGTTATTAAATGTGTCCAGTTACACTATCTAATGATTATTTTTAAAACAATAACAGCGTTTGTGGCTTCAATATAAAAGTTAGATATATGCTATCCCGGACTTTATTATAGAACATTTTTTTTATTTTAAGGCCATTTTTCTTGTCATACATTATTTCCACATTATCAATCGACTTAGGTAGCGCACGAGAAGCCTTTTTAAATCGATATTATATCTGACTTCCTTGATAAAAACCGGGCAAGAGCGTGTTGGACTACGCTCAGTCTTGGGTTCCGTAGCAAGAAGTATTTCAGTCTTCCGACGGCAAACGTTATTTTTGCGGTTTTCAAACTCAAAACTGAAAATAGTGAATATTATAAAAAGTTATTGACGTATCTTGTTCAAACCAATTTTAATCGAAAGTATTTATTAAATGCTATAAGCTTGATTTTTTTCAGATTGTTGCGAAAAGGAGTTGGAAAACTACGGGGGGGGGGGACATTGTTAACGACTTTCGGAGCTCGTAGTTCACTAAATATGCACTTAAATAAAAAAAGTCATTTAGAAACCTTCATGTTATTTTCAAAAACCTATTCAACGATACCCCACACAAAGGGGTAAGCGTAATTTTTTTTTTCATCCCTCAGTTTCATGTAGGTGGACACCCCTAATTATTTTACTTTTTGTAATTTCACTACTTGCGAATTTTCTAACAAATCGGTTATGAACTGTAGATTTGACGAGGGTGTGACAAACGGACAGATAGACAGACATGGGGAAACTTTAAGGGTTCCTAGTTTTACTACGGAACCCTAAAAATTGTGACAGCTCGGCTAATATATTATGTTACACACATTTATAAATTACTAGCTTGCGCCCGCGGTTTCGCCCGCGTTTTTGGGATAAAAAGTAGCCTATGTGTTATTCTAATGTATAAGCTATATTGCTGTAAAGTTTAATCAAAATCCGTTCAGTAGTTTTTGCGTGAAAGAGTAACAAACATCCATACATCCTCACAAACTTTCAGGTTTATAATATTAGTAGGATATACAGAAACTTTCCTCAAAAATCTGTCCTTCCAATGGTGAAAACCGTATGAGGTTTTTCCCTGGTTTTTGTGTTTATAGGTAGACTGACGCGGAGTGTTTTACGTTTTTGAATACAAAAGCGAAATGGGAAAAAACGTCACGTGCTCCCGCTTTTTCCTAGAGAGAGAGATGACGATTTCTCCCAATAAACTTCTACTGCAAGCCGCGTTATAACGTTATTATCCACAGAATAGAGTAACCCATCATGACCCGAGTCCGCCGCCGCGTATGACTCAGTCCCCTAACCGACCCTTGCTCGAGCCAGCCCGCGCTGAGCCTGTAGATTTAAATATGTCCCTAAATCATATTAATCCGTTCCAGCTAGTAGCCCCTCCCTCTAGTTGTCCTCCCCCCAGCGACGCCCTAAGCCGAGGTCCGTACTCCAGTAGGGGGTGCCCTTAGCGTGTGGTCGCTTAGTTTGTAGTTTTTATTTAGTTTTAAGCCTGGCTGGAGGCATTTGTAAGTCCTCACCAGATGACCGGTTAAGCAGTGACGGCTGTTAGAAGCCAACTGCGAGAGGCCCGTCAAAAAAAAAAAAAAAAAAGAATAGAGTAAATAAAGCGTTCTCTCTGTTGCACATTTCTATGCAAGTGATATGCGCCTGCCACACACTCGACGAGTGGCATGGGAAGTAGCGAGGAAAGGCAGAGACATAGTGTGGCAACATTACTTGTCATGCCACACGTCATACTCCTCGTCCTCTCTCTCTCTCTCGCTCGTCTCGTCCGGCAGAGAGGGCAACATCGCGGCAAATCACGGCAGCGCGAGGAGCATAGCAATGAGCAGCGCAAGGACCATAGTCTGGCAGGCGCAAGAGATAGATGACTGCATTTCGAGGTCAGTGGGCGTAAACAATTGCCAAGAAATGTAAAAATGGGTTTACATGGTGTACTTTATGGCATGTAATAATCTTCCGGACATCTGTCCAAAAACACGCTAAGTCGTAGGGTAAATAGGAACAGTGAACATTAGAACAATAGACGTGTTCGCACCGTACAAACTACAGATGTTGACTGGCATTTTGTCGCCATATAAACGCTTGCTAAGCTCGTTATCGCCAACCAGTGGCGACGCTGTGCCTTTTCTGGTATTAACTCTGTTCGGTAGATGGAGTGTAGAAAACTGCGTGCCAAAAACTTACCTCGTGCCTTCATACTACAGTCTGCATTTGCCGTGGTACAAATTCTTTTACTACTTTCGTCTAAAAAAAATACAATATTGGAAAAATCTGGAACCATAAAATGTTTACACCTCGCAGGGCATAAATAAAAAAAATTAAAACAAGTGCGAGTCAGCCTCGCGCCCTCAGGGTTCCGACATATAATCATAGATGGCGTTACCGCATACTTCCAATGGCGCCATCTATGAGCAGATGGCTCCACTTATGGTCCGGTGACTGACGGCGGACAACAAAGTGATCCTATAAGGGTTCCGTTTTTCTTTTTGAGGTACGGAACCCTAAAAGTAAATACCGCCTTCAAAAGGATCACAATAATGTTACCTACCTATGTGTGAAACAGTTTTGGAAGTCGCTGCCGTTGATTTTTGATTTGGTCTTATTGGGCACCGACTTCGGAAACTATTTTATACATAGGTACATTATTGTGATCTTTTTGAAGGCTTTTTTTATTTTTCTATTTTGAGTGACATTATGAATACGCGATTATACCAATAGTGCGAATTCATTATTGAACCTACACGCTTTTATTAATATTTTACGACTATACATTTCTTTTACTAAACTTAACACATCTACGCGCCCCTTTAGAGTGTACAGGCGTAATGTTATGTTGTATGATTGCGTTAATAATGCTTAGATATGCGATTGCAGCAATCGCGGTTGATTTGCTAGCATTTATTGAAGAGTTCTGTTGTCTGTCTCCGAAACTCATCATCAGATCTTTACAAAATTTTAATGGGTCTATTTCGGAATAAATTTCTTTCGAAAAAAAATAATATTTTCACAAATCCGTTACGATATACAGGGTGGCGATTAGGTTATCACATTAAATGAAACCATATATCCTAAATGGCGTTCTTTGTACATACACAATAAAAAAATTGCCGGTTGCCGCTTTTACAGGTCAGTAAATGTACCAATAAATAGTACAACTGTTAATACAAGTTGGTACATTTACTGACCTGTAAAAGCGGCAACCGGCAATTTTTTTTATTGTGTATGTACAAAGAACGCCATTTAGGATACATGGTTTCATTTAACGTGATAACCTAATCGCCACCTTGTATAGCGTTATGATATATAGCGTAGGAGGAGCGTGTAGCGTGGTAGGAGTTATGATATATAGCGTAAAAATAATAACAATAATGCACTTACGAGGCATGTAGAATCCTACACAACCGCAGGTTTTATAAGTAATATTTGACAGGCACTCAATTCTACAGTTGTTTGCTGTGTATATACTAAAATACTTTAAGTACCGCTCTTCAGGGAAGTAGCATTGGCGTCTATAACAAATATGGAATAGGATAAAAAAACGGTCAAGTGTGAGTTGCACTCGTGTGGAGAGGGTTCTGTACGATTCGGTTTTCTATGACAACTATAAGACTTAGGATTTTCGTTTGGATTTTCATGTAAACGATGAGTGAGGCTCGGTATTCCCAATTTTTATCAATATTTTAGGCTCAGTTGTTTCTCAGATAAAGGGGAGAGTACTCGATTTTCAAATATTTTCTTTAGTTTTTTAGTATCTTTTAAACTAGACATTTTAAAATTATAAAAATATGTATATACTTCTCATGAAAGATCCTTTTATTTGATACGTTAAACGCTTGCACTAGATTCGTTTTTTAATTTGATTTTCTAGTTTGCTCTACATTTATCTTTTAATTTTTTATATATATATGTCGGAAAACTTCTTTCTACACGCACTATGTTCGGAGCAAATAAACTGACACAGACAGACAAAAGAGTGATCCTTTAAGGGTTCTGTTTTTTCAATGCATGTACGGAACCTTAAAAATATCTAGGAAAGTTAAAAACTTAATAAAATTATTCTAAGAAATTAAGATGGCATAACATATTTTGAAAAAAAAACAATCCAAAGATAAGGTAACTTAAAATATCGCATCCATTCCAATACTCACATTTCTGGGTCATAGCCCCTCAAACTCTCTGAAGTATTCAGTACGCTGAAACTGAGTGCCATGTTAGTAACTTGATCATCTATAACAGCATAGTAGTACAGTGAAGACTGGGGCAAATCGGCAGCATGCTGAACGTATACCTGAAATCAATGATCATTATGGATACAAGGAAATGAAATTAAGGGTCATAAAAAGGATATGAAACATAGAAACGATTTTAAAGAAAAAATATAGAACAATTAGATACTATAGATGAACATATTAACGTGGGAGTCGTTTTCAAAAAGTATTTATATTATCCTGACACTTATTTATAATCTCCTAAATATTTAACGCTCTGCGCGATTATTGGATACCTAGAGAGTGCGTGAAGAGGACACGGGAGGGCTAACATTAAAATTCTTACTTTGAAACCAGAGTTATAAGTGTTACAGGATTCGTCACGTTCTTCTACAATATTCTTCAACAAGATATCCACATCAGGAGCTGCTCCCATTTCCTGATAAACAGAAGTCAAAATCATCTCATCGACGCCAACTTGCAAAATCTACAAACTCTAGACAAAACATTGGAACTTTTTCTCTATTCTGTAGGTCGCGGATGATTTTATTAAATAGGCATGTTAAAAATGGAATAGGTACTACTTTCTCTCAATCTTTTCCACAGTTCGACGGGAATCTATAAAAACATACTAAAAAAAACTGTCTGATTTATTAAAACTAAAGAAAAACATAATTTTTGCTATCCCTAACACTAACACTGAGGTAAACTTTGCAACGTAGTCATAATTATATTACGTACGATTTGTTTTTTTCAGCAGTGTACTTCTTATTTCCAAGGTTGTGATGAGCTGGTTGAAGAGTCGGTAACCCTTATTTAACCAGTTAAAATATCTTACTTATTGCCAGACTGCGGGAAAGTCCGAAAGGAGGGTTTTTTTATTTGCATGTCTTTTTTGACGTGATTCTCATTTCGATTATGCCCCCTTATTCACTTTTCTTCATTGTAATTAAAGTTACTTAGGTACTCTATGTCTAAGTGTCTAAGTGCCACGAGCCAAGAATACGGTCTACTCATTAATAGAGGAAAAACCAAGCTGATGTTTGTAGACAGAGCGGGCACTACCCAGAGAACCAACGAGTTGTGCGACCTCGATGTAGACACAAGTTTGTGTATCTAGGATCGCAAATCAGTGATGATGGTGACTCCGAGCAGGAAGTGGTCAGAAGAGCTCAGCCGGGAAAGAGTCCTTAAGTTTTTCGGACACACCGTCAGGAGAGACCCAGATAGCCTAGAAAGGCTCCTAATAACTGGTGCAGTTGAGGGGAAAAGGGGCAGAGGACGCTCGCCAACGAGGTGGACCGATACAACTCAAGAAGCCACCGGGACCACCCTGCAGTCAGCCGTCCAGTTGGCGCAGGATCGAGTGGCTTGGAGAACGATGGTGGCGAGGCACCATAGTCACGTTCCTCAGTCATGAGGATACGAGCAAGAAGAAGAAGAAGGTACTCTATATTTATATCGAAAGATGGTTCATAATTTAAGGTTTTAGATTTTTCCCTTACCGCTCCAGAAATTGGATAAAAATCATGATGAGAAATATTATTATTGTATCCGTGTTCCATTGACCAGCCATGGCTGGGTTTTGCTGCATGCAAGTATTTGTAGTCTCTCTGTAAACTAATAAAAAAGGTCAGTTCTATGAATTAGTATGTATAATGTAAAAATTAAAACGTTAAAAAAGCCAACTGTGTTGAATCGAAATTATTTTGAGTTTAAAACACTTGCAGAATATGAAAGAGAAAAATCACTGCGATGTGTAGAACAAGTCGAGGTTCTTTTCTAATGAAAATAAAAATATTGTCTCTCAATGAAAACTCGTGTTAGAGCATAGAGCTGCACTTTTGTTAGTAATTTTAATAACTTAAGGGTCAGCACCACACGGAAAAAAATGCTCGCGGAATTAGTTTTCGTCCAAGAATATTTTTAGTCTCAGGAATATTGTATAATGTCAAATAAATATTTACTTGAACTAAAAATAATATCTCAGTCTAACCGAAATGATATTCTCCACGAAAAATAATATTATTCTTCTTATATTTACTAGAATAGAAACAATGATTCTCTTTTCAAGAAGTTTTGAGTGTTGTCTGAACAATATGTTACTTTTTTTAAATAAGATTTTTATGTGACTCGATATGAAATAACATATTTTAAGTTCAAGAACCTCATTTTCTTCCTGTTAGTAATTAACGATTCTCTTGATCAGAAAGTAGGAACGTTTTCGATGAAGAAAAATATTTTTCGTTCTAAGAATAATACATTGAATGTGAGAAAACAACGGATTTGAAAGAAGAATCTAAAATAATTCGAAATAAGATAGACTTACATTTTAAAGTTACTTACGTTTTTTTTACTACTTACTTTAGTTGGCTTATGGTTTTTTTTTTTTTTTTGAAGGGCCTCTCGCAGTTGGCTTCTAACAGCCGTATATAACACCCCCTAGAGGGAGGGGCTACTAGCTGGATCGGATTAATATGATTTAGCTCGAGCAAGGGTCGGTTAGGGGACTGAGTCATACGCGGCGGCGGACTCGGGTCATGATGGGGACGTCGCGACGGGCCTCGTTGGCGAGAAATCGGTCGGAATAGAAAACGCTTACGGGTAAACCATAACTTTATATAGAAAAGGTAAAGTAGTAGCTACGAAAAAAAAACCGGCCAAGTGCGAGTCGTACTCGCGCACCGAGGGTTCCGTATCATATTTTGACGTATAAAGTGAAAAAATCCGGACCGCATAACTAAGTTTGTTTGTGAAGGAATTATGGTGATTTTGAAAAAACTGTACTAGTTACGAACATCGTTTTATTTTTGGTGCCATATCTGGGTCAATTCCTATCAACCCTAATTATTTCAGATTTTTCGCCCCGCAAACTTCGGAGATAAGGGGGGGGGAATGGTATTTTTTTGGACATTTTTCATCATATGTCGAAAACTGTGAGATATAAAATAAAATGAAAATACATTTTGAAATGTGCAGAACAAGCCCTTTCATATGATATATCACTTGACCTAGTAACGCCACTTTAAAATTTTGGACCCCCACTCCGGCCCCTTTTGCAATGAAAATAAAAATATTTTTGGACTTTTTTCATTTGCAATAAAGTTGAACAAGCATTCTTTATAACTATTCCAAATTTCAAGTCGATAGCATAAGTAGTTGCTGAAATAAGCAGGTGTGACAGACAGACAGACAGACAGACAGACGAAGTCGCACCATAAGGGTTCCTTTTTTACCATTTTGGTACGGAACCCTAAAAAGGTTTGACTAGCTAAAGAGTTTCACTAGTGGCTAATGAAATCGGGCTGAGATTATAAACCTTATAGATTAATGTAAAAAAAAATATTGAAAAAGTGGAAGAAGCACTGCCGTAGAACCATAACTTTAGCGTAAATAATAACAAACACTTGATGAAATTAACTTAATTATAGGCTACAAAGAACAGAGTAGTAGCTGATGGTTTTTTTTCCATATCAGTACTTCTGTTCTGTGTAAAAAAATCGCAAACTTGCTGAATTATAATTTTTATAGATATTTCGGGGAAAAAAGTCAAAAAAATTGCGATGTTTTTACACTAAACGGTTAACGGTTTTTTTCTATATAAACTTATTGAAATGAGGGGCTCGTGGCTAAATGACGGCCGCGCTGATCGATCGATCTGCGAGGTTAAGCTGCGCTTGCCGCGGTCAGTCCTTGGATGGGTGACCGTTCTTTACACATCGAGACCCCTCCGTGCCTCGGAGAACACGTTAAAGCAGTCGGTCCCGGTTGTCATAGGAATATCTTTGACAATCGTTACGGGTAGTCAGAAGCCCTAAAGTCTGACAGCTGGTCTAACATTCGAATACCGGTATTACCCATTAATTGGGTTGTGGAGGTCAGATGGCAGTCGCTCCAAGTAAAATATTGATATTCAGCCAAAACTAGTTAGACTGGATGCCGACCCCAATATAATTTGGGAAAAGGCTAGGTAGATGATATAAACTTATTGAAATCCCATAACACGATTTGCCGTAATGCAACGTGACTTTTTGTGGATATGTAGAAAGTCAAAACTTTATTACTTTCTTGTTCGAAAAATTTCTTTAGCTGCAAGTGAATTCATATTGTAACAGATTCCTTCGCTGGTGACCACCTCATCAAAGTAGTCTTCACAACTTATATATTTTCCGCGAAAATAACACATCAAAAAAACATCATAGTATTTTGGAGCCACCTGAAAATAAATGTCTTATGAATATACAAACAACAATAATTATTAAAATATTGTTTCATCGATTAAACTGAACAAAAAATGTTAAAAACCGCCTTCAAAAAGATCACAATTTTATCATTTTGTATGAAACCAGAAGTGATGCCTTTGATTTTTTATTTGGATATAGCAGCGACTTCCAAAATTGTTACGCTCAACATTATTGTGATCTTTCTGAAAGCGGTTTTTACTTTTTTTAAGTTTTTTATTTTATTTATATTATTTTGAGTGGCATAAACACACGTGATTACAACAATAGTGTGTACAGTGTATTCATTACCACGAACCTTCCACTAACCGAACCTACAACCACTTTTTGCTGCGAATATTATTTCGTCAACATGCGCAAAGTGAACTTAATACCATTTATTAAAGCTGGTTAAAATACTTCTTCTAGTGACACCATTTATGAGCAGATGCCTCCTCCACCCGTTAAAGGTCTTGCTTCGGACAGACGGACAGGTGATACATATAAGGGTTCTGTCTTTCCTTTTGAAATACGGAACCCTAAACAAACACTCGAATTGTATACTTCCTTCTTTTTGAAGTTAATTAAAAATGTAATCCGCTTAGCGTTTGTCCAGATAGGCTGAGGTCGGTTCCCAATCGAATCAGATGCGTCTGAATGTCAATATTTTACGTGGAGTGACGGCCATCAGACTTCACAACCTAATTATTGGGTAAGCTGCCAGACATTCAGGCTTCTGACTTTCATCTTATATTCATGTGAAAACCGGGACCGACAGATTACCGTGCTCTTCAAGGCACGGAGTCGGAGGAGTATCGATTGACGTGTAAGGAATGGACACCCATCCATGGACTGACTGCAGCAAGTGTAGCTTAACCTCATAGATAGATCGATCAGCGCAGCTGTTATTTAACTACGAGCCCGTAAAGCTACCCCTCAAGTTGAACTAAACTAAGCCTAGCCAAATTATATATCACATTGGTCACTCCACGAACTTTTACTAACGATTTCCTAAATAAAGAAAACCGTCTACTTTCATCACTACACACAACCCTGTGCTGTTATTATAAACGAAAATAATTAAAATCTTTTATAATAATTTAAAATAAAAATGTAATAATTTAAAATAAAAATATTTTAAATAATTAAAATCTTACATCTCTCATAAATTGGACGACAGAAGAGTCAAGTTTGCGTGGAAGCATTTCAGATGGATAATAATAACCTCCACATATTTGTGCTAAACCATCAAACATGGAGAGTTGTTTCGTCATTCTGAAAAAAAAGTGTGTGTCTGCTCATAAAGTTTCGTAAAAATTTACAACTACTTTTGAAAGAACAAATTGCTGTACTTTATTGTCAACTAGCTTCCGCCTGCGGTTTCACCCGCGTTTTTGGGATAAAAAGTAGCCTATGTGTTATTCCGATGTATAAGCTATATTATTGTAAAGTTTCATCAAAATCCGTTTAGTAGTTTTTGCGTGAAAGAGTAACAAACATCCATACATCCATCTTTACATCCTTACAAACTTTTCACGTTTATAATATTAGTAGGAAGTAGGATCTCATAACTTACGTAGCGTTAATGGTGACATTTTCCGGACTCATAAGTGTTAATAATTTGTTTTGTTCTCTGTTGTCGGTGTAGTTGTATATCGATACTTTACATTTTGACTGCGGACATATTGTAATCGATGGAAAGGGCACCTGTGAAATAAAGTTATATTTATTAAACAGAATTTAAATTACTTTTTATTCTCCAAAATGGTGGTACCCATTGCCATAAATGTTCTCGTACTATTTCCATAAGTCTGCAGTTAGAGAGACTAAAAGGAAGTATAAACTAGACTAGAGGAAGACCAAGGAAACAATATATAGATCGTATGAAAGATGATATGGCCAAAAAAGGGGGGAATACTGAGAAAATGGCTGATAAAATGTAAAGAACAAAAAGTTATGTTGCACCGTCGCTAAGTACCTACTTTGGGATAACCTAAAAACATCATGCTGTTAGGATCCAATAAAAAAAATATAGAATTAACATCACGGTCTCATTAACAAACTACCAAATCATTGTAATTAATTGCAATCTTTTACATAAAAAATAAAACAGTATGGAGTCTTACCACATCGACTGGAACTAGCTGTTCGCTGACAGTAACTATGACCGGAGCGGTTTGCCATTTCAACCAGACCTTACTGATTAAGAAGAAGCACATTGACACGCTAGCCACGAATGTTATAAGCCAGAATATTCTGAAAATAAAAGAGAATTAAAAAAGAGATAAAATTCCTGTATCCTTTAATCAATTTGCTGATGTGAGTACAATCAGCAATATCATTGATGGCTGGATAGAGATAGCGGCAGCCGAAGAGTTGTGAAAGTTAGCAGTGAGTAAATTAAACCTACGCAATGGGTATTATGAATATCAGGATAAATAGATGATACTAATGTTATTATCATCTGTTTATCTTGATTCCTAATCTTGACAGGGGTGTCTCTGTGAATACAAGGATATTTTTTGCTGAAAATGAGCCTCCTAATTACCTCTATCACAGCGCAGATATCACTATGGTTGATAAGTTGATGATGTATTTTATAAACATTATCAGACAAGAAAATATTGCTTCTCATCCTCTGAATATAATTCCCTGGTAACACTTTACAACATTCACGATTGAGGGGTCCATTTGGTATATTTTCTGCGAAAAGTTACTATATACATATAAGGTAAGAACAGAAAAGCCACAAAACTCACTTTTCTATAAGACTAACTCCCGTCCTAGCTACGTATGGAATACCATGCAGCGTTGTGTTACTCGCGTAGTCGAACAACAGTTCTCTTATCAACAGTTTCTGGCGTTTTCTTCTAGCTTTACGAATACATACATCGCCATATACATTGGTTACAATAACTATTTCGTTTTGTTCCCTGCAATTATAAGTGCTATATTAAATCCTGAGCGTAACGAAGGGCTCCAGTATTAACTTCCAAGCGCAGCGGGGGAGTCAAGAGTTAAGTCCCAAGCAAAGCGAGGGTGTAAGACTAGAATTTTGAGTGCAATGAGGGATTCAAGCTCGCTCAAGACGAAGACACCTTGAAGCATCCCCGAAGAGAATACTCTACTTTTCACACCTACTGCGAGATAATATGAAAATAATTAGTAGTTCGGAACGTTTAGAAACAAACATTCCAAACTACATTTTTATTAAATTAATTTCGAGTCTTTTTTTTCAAATCCCAATTTTTTTTTTGATGTGCTACTCAATATTTACATTAATTAAATACTTAATTATTTTCTCTGTATTTTTTAAAATGTACAAATTGTATAAAATTTTATCAAAATGTTCTAGGACCGTTGTATTTTAGATTCAAATTATGCTTACATTAACGAAACTATACGTCAGAAAAACTCATGATCGGGCCTCTGGTCTCCATGATTAAAGTTTTTATACGAATTTTTAGTCGACATTCCAAATTGAAATCACATTATTGACCAGCGGGTTATAATGAAATTCAGTACTCTATTGGGCTATAATGACCTACTTTAGGTTAGGTTTGCATGACATATAATGTGACAATATCGAGTAGGTGGTGTGAAAATCTGGTCTTTTGATGTTAGCCCATCATAGACCATGATGAGATTTTTGAAAACTCCATTAGTAGGTATTAACAATTGTTACACAATTATGATTTTGTAAAATACTAATACTATTGCCAATAATAGCTTCTTTTATTTTCGAGATATTGCTAAAGAATCACATCATATTAAATATTACTTACTCCATTTTTTCTCCAATTCCCACTTTCCACGCGTCCTTTTACTAATACATTATTTTTGCAACTGTTAACAAAGTTTGAAATACATTTTATAAGTGCATAATTGGGTTAATGGGTCTCCACCCTATTGGCTTAGGAACTCTTTAATAGCTACCCATCAGCATATTAGATCAACTGTAATTATAAATTACTAGCTGTTCCCCGCGGATTCACCCCCGTTGCTCGTCTCCTTAGGGTCGTAGCGTGATGTTAAATAGCCTTTACTATTCCTCATAAATTTAGCTATCATATACAAAAAGATTTTTTCGAATTCAACTGGTAGTTCTAGAGATTAGCGCGTTCAAACAAAGTCTTCACCTTTATAATATTAGTACAGATAGTGATGTTGTTGCTCGACTAAATTATTTGTCGTGTAAATGTATTCCGTTGAACTTGGGATTGTGAATAGTCCATTTAATGCAAGAACTATCGATTATCTGAGTTATTTGTTTAGCGCAAGAATTTGTGAATTAATAATTTAGTGTTAGCTAAGCTAATTACCTGGTTGGCGACCAGATATTGCGTGTTGCATCATCTTTCTCGAAAACTTAAAAAATGAAATAAAATAATCAATCAATAAGTATCAATTTACAAATATTGAAATACGATCTGACCTGATTTCCTTGCTTTCGGAGCTTGTCACGCTCATTATCCGCCTAGCCTTATCCCAAACTAAATTGTAGTCGGCTTCCAGTCTAACTGGTTGCAGCTAAATATCAATATTTTAAATATTTATAGAATCATACATTATTTGCAATTCATAAAATGACTTCCCATACCGATAAATTGTTCTGGGACCCTAAGGAAAAAAAACCGGACAAGTGCGAGTATGCCTCGCGCCCTAAGGGTTCCGAAATATGATCATAGATGGCGCTACTGCATACTTCCAATGGCGCCATCTATGAGCAGATGGCTCCACTTATGGTCCGGTGACTGACGGCGGACAACAAAGTGATCCTATAAGAGTTCCATTTTTCCTTTTGAGGGACGGAACCCTAAAAATGGCCCGTATAACCAAAGACAGTCAAACAGAAATACCATCACAGAACCAAATTCAGGCACTGGCTTTATCTTCTAAACATTGGAGGACTTTCCATAACAATCTTCAGGAGTAATGGTGTCAGTAGGATCAGTGGTGACCCTGTACAACTGGTAGGTCGTGGGTCAAAATGTCGGATGGCGCACTCTTTATACAATTTGTTTAATCACCACTGTTGTAAAAACGGAGAACGAAAACATCGTGAGGCATGTCCTAAAACCAAAAAAATTAGAAGACATATGACGTTCAGCAACCTGCACTGAGCCTGCGTGGTGGACTACGGCCCACTCCCTCTTATGATGATGAAATGATGATGATGATGATGAAATGATATTTTATTCTGTAAATAGGTTACAGGTAACACTTTTACACGTCAAAAATTGTTTTGATTTTTAAGCTAGATGAGGTCGGTGTTTCCTATCTGACTACCTTTGAGAAGAAACACCGAAACAAAGTCAAAGGTCAGTCTCTTTTAAAGTCCAGACAAATTAAAATGAAACTATGCAAGGACCATGCAGGTTAGTCTGGAATGGCCTTTAAAGGAAAGAGACACACAGATTTGAGTGGACCTATCCTGACTGTGCACGCATGTGCTGAGTATCGTGGTAGCTCAACCCTGACTTAGGGAGCTCAACGACCCAGCGAACATCACTATCAGAAAGGACATTTGGGTAGGTCGCATAAAGTACTCAAACTGTCAGACTGAACTTGAGATCTATACCTATATTATGTAACATAGAAACCCACATCGTACTCACATTCACAAAAATAAGTTAAATAATAATAATAATAATTCTTACAAAGGGGAGACCTGTGTCCCAGCAGTGGGAACATCATAAGCTGATTATGCTAGGCCTCTGCATAACAAACTTCTGGTTCCACCTTTCAGTTCATTAGAAAACAGCACCTGATTATATAGCGCATAATATACCTATTAGTCATGGTGACATTTTTTGTGGTTCCAACATTCAAACAAAGATAAACCATGGAGAGACTAACGGGCGACACGAAGACGCCGTCACTGTATCCCATAAAAAACATTGACAAGATTTATTTCTTATTCAATTTAAAATCTTACAAACAAAGCGATATGTAGAGGAAAGTTTGAAGTGAGATGGCGGGAAAGAATCACTTCCAAGGCTTTTTGATTCTAAATAAGACAACAGATACCTAAAAGCAATTATTTGGTCATTATAAATCCAATCTATATACCGGAGATATGCCATCATAGCAAATTAGTAGGTACGGGAACAACTGATGCCACTTTTAGTACATTTTTCGACACAATTACGCGCATTAAGCGCTCCTTGTGAATAAAAAGATCTCCCACGCAATGAACATTCCGCACACCCTCAATCTAACACTGTTAATCGTCACTCAACACTAGCATTAAACTAAAACACTGTATTTATACCATCGATCGTGTTCGGTTCGTCGCCAGCGCGTACGTTTTTAATATGAGCAATTTGCTCAAGATCAAGTATAGCGCCTTGGCACATCTCCTTGTTTCTATGATCTGAGGTACCTACTGTGACTAACTGATAGACAAAGTATAATCTAAACCACTGGACTTCAGATTCAAAATTTGGAGGAAATAATTCTTAACTACCACATAGATGCACTTGAAATTTCATCCCTAAAGAGGTAAAAGGGGTGGTAAAGTTTGTATAAACAATTTGGAAAGAAGCAAGGTCTCACAACACAAGTACCTAAAGTAAATAATTCGAACATCGTTAATTTGTTATATCACATACTAGTTTTAAAACTCATGTTTTAACTATTAATTTCAACCATTAAAAATGATACTTAATTAAATAATAAATAATTTCTACCTATATAATAGGTCTTTACCCATGAAATTGCCGTTTTGTATGAAAAAATTTAAACGAATTTTTTTCATTAATTTTCTATTTGTATTAATCGAAGTAATCACCCATGCAATCAATGCATCTTTGCCAACGCAGTGGCAGTTTATTGATGCCCTTCTTAAAGAAATCAGCTGGACGGGAGGCAACAAATTCTTCAAAGGGATTTTGTACTGCCTCTCGGGTATTGAATTTTTTTCCCGCCAAGAAGTTATCCAAATTCTGGAAAAAGTTAGTAGTCTGTAGGCGCAAGGTCTGGTGAGTAGGGCGGATGACGGAGAGCTTCCAACCCCAGTTCTTGCAACTTGGAGACCGTCTGCTGTGCAGTATGAGGTCGCGCGTTGTCGTGCAGGAGCAGTGGAGACGAGCGATTGACCAATGCTGGTTGGAGATGTGCCAGCTTCTTCATCATTGTGTTCAGTTCTTCACAGTACACATCTGCAGTAATGCTCACCCCGTTTGGTAAGAAGCTGTGATGAATCACACCGGCGCTAGACCACCAAACAGTGACCATCACTTTTCTAGGGGTAAGTTTTCGTTTAGGGCATTGTTTAGGTGCTGAACCAGGATCCAACCAACTTGCTGAGCGCTTGCGGTTAACAAACAGAATCCATTTCTCATCGCAGGTAACAATGCGGTTCAAAATTCCTTCATTTGTGTGTCTGTTGAGCAGTGCAAGGCACGTCTCGACGCGTACTTCGCGCTGGCGATCATTGAGTTCGTGGGGCACCCATTTGTCAAGCTTTTTTACCTTGCCAATTTGACGCAAATGGACCAATATTGTTTTGACGCTAACGTCGAAAGCTGCTGCTAATTCAGCCGTAGATTGTGTATCATCAGCTTCCACAATCACCTTTAATTCGTCATTGTCAACCAAAGTGTTCGGACGACCGCGAGGTTCATTTTTCAGGTCGAAATTTCCAGAACGGTAGCGAGCAAACCAATAACAGGTGGTGCGTTGGTTTGTAGTGTTAGCTCCGTAAACGTCGTTGATGTTGCGTGCCGCTTGTGGCGCGTTGCTGCTACGACGGTACTCGTATTCCATAATTACTCGAATTTTTAACGTATCCATGATGACGAAAAAGATTGAAATGCGATGAAAATGTAACACTAATCAATAAACAAATGACTACTTTTGGAAAAAAAAAACCATGTTTTTAAAATAAAATTAATTTGAAATTGGAATTCTTAGCCAAACAAAAATTATTTTGATTTGAAATGGCCAGTACTGCAGAACGGCAATTTCATAGGTAAAGACCTAATATAAGGTGCTTTAAAAATATCTGCCACGGCTTTAATGGGAGGTAGTATTGTGTTTATAGATTACAATAGTGAAGAACTTTTGTACCCCGGAACAGTTAATTCAATTTGAGAAAATAAAGAAGTTACTCTACTCTGCATAACGTGGTTCACAAATTACGCGCGATGTATCGCTTCGTCAATGAAAACAACTGCTATATCTTTCCATCTGTTCTGTGAATGAAAACTGATATCAGCTGACTAGTTCGTCACTACCTAATCTACTAAAATTTATACGTACTTTTTTTGTATGAAAAAAAAAATATGACGAATAATCAATAATTTATCTTCACTATTGTAATCTATAAACACAATACTGTCTCCCATTGCAGCCGTGGCAGATATTTTTATAGCACCTTATATACATACTAGTTTATATATATTTTGTATGGAAATCTCAGGGCGTAAGTTCTGTTCACACTTTTCCGGTTTTCATTTAGTAAATGCATGCAATATTGTAATGATTTGATTTGATTTAAAAGAGTAACCATGGAGTTTCTTACCCGTTCTTCTCCATAGGAATCTACGCTTTGGAACGGGCATCTAGCTTCATCATTCTGACTAACTGACACACTCCCTGACAATTCAAAAGTACCTGTAATTGGTCTAATTGAAATAAATGCTTTGACTTGACATGTAAATAATCATTAAATCATTTCCCTAAGCTAATGTAGCTAGATCAGTATGGAAAACGGCGTTATTATGCAGTTAACTTGAAGTTGTCAACGTTATTGAGTACTTCCTGCACGACTTTGATCTATTACATGACTGATTAATTCATAATATTAGTTCTATATATTTACAAATTTATATTCTGCTGCTGGTGAATTAATAATATCAGCAAAATATTCCTTATCACCAAGTAATTCGGTTGAAGAGGTAAATTGATTTAGATCAATGTATGTTGGTTTTGTGTTTATATGTAGGACACAGCTGTGTTTTAATTTGACAGCTTATGATATGTTAAGTTGTAAATGATTGTTCGGAACACACTTGTAAGGTTAAATTAGTTGTGTGGAGTTTGTATGTGTAAAATAATCATTAAGTTGTATCTAAGACATTTCCTGTTACATCACTGATAGTGAAACAAAACATCTTCATTACAGCTCAAACTCTGGATTTGTTTGCTGTTAATGGCAATAAACTTACCCCTTAATACGTAGGAATAAGGCATATGGTCTGCACACATAGCATGATCAATTACATATTTTATTCCATCTCTATTCTACAGAGAATAGACAAAGTTCTTTCTATCCATTACGTTATCTCTTCTGCCCGAACACGTGGTGGCGACCCGTGCACATATTTCGTCTCCTCATTTTTAACATCGCCATGCTTAAATCGGTAGAAATCTTTCTACAATCTGTCATTTTGTCCATTCTTCTGTCGACAAAATCCGGTCATGCTATGCGTGCTTGTAAACTGTCCCTTCTTCAGTCCATCAACCAATTTCAAATCCTTTCTCAGCTCGCCAAGTTTATATTCCATACAAACCCACCACTATCTCCATCTAACTTCATCTAGCTACTTTCATTAGCGACAATACATTAGTTTTTATCAGCTCGCATTGTGAGCGGATTGCCGCTGTCAGTGTTATCACGGCTGTATCTGTGCTGTCAAAAGTATATCATTTAGACAGTCAGCGACCGGTTGTGGTCGACGGCGATCGGCTGATATACTTGGGAGTATGGTTAGCAGAAAAGGTGTTAGGTTAAAATAAAATATCTGAAAACTTTTTGTAGTTATAATTATTTTTGTTGGACATTTATGGGTAATAGTAATTCTTATCATTTAAATATACTTACTAATTGTTACAGATAGCATTAGCGACTAAAATTCAAGCAATGACCTACAGTCGTACATAAATTCAAATTTTTAGATATCACGTACATTTTGTTTCCCTTGTGATGCATATAATATTTAGAAATATTAATCTACGGGTTTATTGTAGATGCGTGGAAGATTGATGTCATTATTTTAATAGCACCCACAATCCAGCTCACCAGTTTCTTCAAGTACAACGGACGCTGTCACTCACATGGGAAATCCCAGAGCTATGGTGACCAAAAATGGGGAATACCATTACAATTTTTATAGAACATGTAATCATTTAACGATTACTCTTCAGCTTCCAACATTCAATCAACCAATTTTGTCTAACGTAGCGTCTATATATAACAACACATAAAATGTTTTTCTCTCACATCATAGAAACAAGGAGATATGTAATCCTAACAAAGGAGTTGTTTCAGAAATGTATGGAGCCTGGGAGGGGTCTACGTACGCAATTAAGTATTATAGCTATACATAATAGTAACCGGTTCCTAATGCTTATTTTCTATAATATTACTTCGTTGAATTGTAATTCATTATTTTCTTTGTCAAAGAGAGCAACACAACACAAATATAGTGGATCAACAATCGACAAATGAATTAAGTGAAACGTCATTTTGACAACTGTTGTTATGTCAATGTCAGTCAAAATGGCAACATTCAATCCACCACGCGTGCGCACAACGACTCAAACGTCACGTCATAAAACAACACTGTCAAACTCAACTGTCATGGCTGCCCTAAAAATTGGGATATCATAGTGAAAAACTTCATCTCAAATAAGTCTTTTACAATTGTACTCTTCTTCAAATGAATTTAATAATATTTTTATGTAAATCCCCAATTTTTTTCCTATTTTTCTATGCGGCGTACGTATACCAGTTCCAGGATGAAACATCTCCTTAGTGGAAGAACCACTGTCGCTATATCCAAAGCAGTATGCGTTACAACTACAAAGGCTCCTTTGCAAAATTAAAAAATGCCGTACACCCTCAATCTAACACTGCTATTCGTCACTCGTCATTTGCCACTCACACTTAAACTAAAACACTGTAATATAAATCATCGATCGCGTTCGGTCCGTCGGCAACATGATCACATTGATCATATAAAGCTTGAAGCGCCTTGGCACATCTCCCTTGTTTCTACGTTCTGAGGTTTTTCTAATGACACCTGTGACGAAGAGTTATGGAGCATAGATCCAAACATGGTGTGTCGTTTTTCCTTTGCATTCTCTATTAAAGTAATTATAGCGTAATTGACTTGTACTCTTATCACAAAGTAATAAAATGATTCAGGTGAAATATGAGCGAGAAAATTGCAATAGCACTTATGTTAACTGCCTGCAGCGCTTATATTTGCGTGTAATAGCTTGTAAAACTGAGCTATTATAATTAACTAGCACTTTGCTTGCGACTTCGTCCGCGTTTCCCACAGGAACGGTGCATTTTTCGGGATAAAAAGTAGCTTATGTTACTCAGTGATAATGTACTTTCTACTGGTGAAAGAATTTTTAAAATCGGTCCAGTAGTTTTGGAGCCTATTCGGTACAAACTAAAAAAACTTTCCTCTTTATAATACTACTAGTATAGATTAAAGTAATGATGGGAAATTTTGTTTATTTTTTTTTATAAATGTAAAGTGACTTTTGCCTTTGTCTAGTAGTCCCAAGCAAATTGCTGAGCTTTGGATTTCGGGTTTGAATCCTGGGTTAGGCAAAATGTTTTTTTTTTCGATTACATTTACGAATAGAACCCGTGGCAGCAGCAAATCGCTTAGCCACTACGCCAAGAGTGCCATCAATCTTTTTTTTTTCAATTTAAATTTATACCAAGCATCAGTATTATCCTTGCCATAAAATCAAAATTTAATTTGCGAAAAAAAGTTATTTTTTTTCATAACAAGTTAAACCAAAATAACTCTAAATATTGTTTACATGTTAAACTTTTCTTCCATCGGTACTGGCTGTACAATCGGCTACCGGATAAAATTTAACGAATCACCCGCCATCATTTTAATGCTATCGTAATGAATGTTATATACGAGCGCATTTTATCGACCTTGCAGCTTCTGTCTTACTTATTTTTACTCTTACGTATCGGGTGTAATTGATTTAGCTTCGATCTTACTGTAATTTGATCTAGAAGAGTAATGATAATTTTATACAGCATGTTATTTTACAGGACTTCGTACATTAGTATAGCAGCATAATAACATATTAATAGATTGTAAGTATATCTAGAGATGATTATAATAGCAACGACTAATATTTCTTAATGATAGTACCTAAAACCGTTTCTTCCTTTAACAATGGCTCAGAAATTACTATTATCACGCACCATATAAGAATTTCGACGCTTCTTAATCTTTAGGATCCTATTCCAGTGATTTTACTCTCAATTTAGGTGTAACTTTTTTAATAGTTTATTTTTATACCACAGGCTTTTCGTTCGTGTCCTTATAAAAAAACTACTGCTACCTTTTATTTTGGGTCCACCAACATGCGGTACCATTCCAGCCGACACTAACCATTTTTTTAACATTTTCTTATTGCAACTTCGCCGTGAAAATATTACCCGTCAATTTTTGGATTGACATTGTAGTCACGGTCGTTCTGACGAGAAAACAATCGTAAAATTAAATTCACGAAATAATGTATAAAAAGCAGCTGAAAAATACATCGTGACGAACGAAACCATTGTTGTCTCACATGCCATTTCACATTTCACGCAGGTTCTCAACAACCATAACTCCGGAACATTTATTACTCCGTATGATTGTCGTATCCAGAATTAATACCACCATTGTCTACAAATGTTGCTCTTTTATTTGCCTCGCTATCTGACCGGTAGCCGCATATCCAAAGCTTGAGTTATCTCGATCTGCCGCCAATCAATCTACATCACGTCACTACTTTAAAAACGAACTTATGTTTGCACTCACTAACTCAATTATCAATCTTGAGGTAAAAGACATAAGGTTGAAAAATATTATCCTGTTGGAAAATGTTAAATTGCGCCCGCTTCGATCGGTCGTAACAATCGATTTTGATTGACAGATAAAAGAAATCGATGCATCGCTTTGTTCGTGGGTCGATTATTGTGTCTACGTAATTGGATAACGGTATGTGATGGTGACAGTGCATAGTTATTTGGAGAAGTTTTTAAATTGCTACGTGGGTTTTAGTAAAAAATCAATTGCTTAAATCCTGTCGGGGATGGGAAAATTAAATTAGATATTATTAAATACATAGATAATAGATGTGTTATTAACAGTATTGTTAAAAACTTGTCATTGTGTAGGTTCTTTGCGATATTTTATAGTTTACCCGTCGCGATTCATACCCAATGTACCTGTATGGGGCAATCGTAGGGAATTGCAATCATTTACAATGATGTACGAAGTTTTTATAATATTGTTCCATAAAATTTAAGAACATCTCGTTGAATAGCTTGAAATGGTTCCCCTGTAATCACAAGTTTTACTTACAATGTTGTTTTTCTCTCATCATCTTTTATCCTTGCTGTTCCTAACTACAACGTGGCCCATCCGTAGTAGATGCTTTTAAATACCAGTATTATACATTGCTGAACTCCCTTTTATTCTCTTTCATTTTTATTTACATTGCCTTCACGTAATTTTCTTCTTCACTCTACTTTACCTTCGACATCCTTATCTAATGACTGCACTACTTTCACAAATCTGAAATTTGTCAGAATTGTTTCGAATAAAATTTGTCGGAATCTTTGATTGGCTTCTCTTCATACCTCTTTTACACCACCACAGTCGGCAAAAATCGATTCATATCCACGATTATTTTGAACTCACATACTGACAGACCAATTTTCCGTAATAATATCCTTATGATAATCACAAAGTTCCCTTTGTAATGGTCTTCGTGGTTTTCATAAATTATATGTTACTGATGCCGCAATGTACGTCTGTCCGTCCGTCCTTTTTTATTAGTACCTACTTAGCTGTTGATTTTTTGTAATAACTGGTAATAAGCTTTAGTGGCATTATTCTTGATGATTCTCGTTTGTGCTCAGTTTTGTATTTACCTGGTAATCGGTTTATTATCGGTTTATTTAGGCCAATCTCTTTTTTATGTTGTCTTAATTTCATTCTATAAAGTTATTAAGTTGTCGAATTTGAAATAAGTAGTTCTTAATTCAAGTTCTTACAATTCAAATGATATACCAGTGACCTGATATTCATCATAGCATATGAGATAAGAAGTTATAGTTTTCTTTATAATTATTGTAATTGTGATAATTATGAATAGATCTGACAAAAAGAAACGTGTTGCCGGGACCTGATCTTTAGGCGTCCATTACACTTTAGGTTTTGCTGTCAGCAACTACAGTCAAGGTGTGACTGACGGATATCCTACCGTGTAATGTGATGATTGACGTTTGTGTGATGAAAAGCTGGATACTTTGATATGTTCATCATGCAACCATCAATCATGATATATATGAGCGTCTAATGGACGCTTTAGGTCGATCCGTCGAGCTTAAAGTCAAAGTCAAAGTCAAAGCATTTATTTCAATTAGACCAATTACAGGTACTTTTGAATTGTCAAGGAGTCTGTCAGTTAGTAATAATGATGAAGCTAGATGCCCGTTCCAAAGCGTAGATTCCTATGGAGAAGAACGGGCAAGAAACTCCATGGTTACTCTTTTAAATCAAATCATTACAAATAATCATGGTTACATTGTTTTTGTCGGAAATAACACAAATATGAGAGAACAATGTATGAGTCTAGAATAATAGTAAAAACAGCTCCAAATATTAGCCATAGCAGTCCAGAGATGACCAGTCCCAACAGACGGCGCCCGTTCACGAACATGACGCATGAATCAGCGCCATTTAGCTCAACCATTTTGAAGGGAACCGAATGACCCAACGCATGCGCCACCATCAGCAAGACATTTTTAGTGAGCATGAGCATTAAGTCCTAGGAAGCAGCAAAGCGCGTTCGATTTTCGGGGATTTCCATCATTGTTGGATGTCTAATAGATGCAAACCGATTTTAGCCAAAGAATTAATATTTTTTTTTTAATAATTTTTAATAAAAAAAAAACCAAAACAAACACAAAGTTGCAAATCATTTCACATTACCTCATAGGGTAACGATCATCAATTTAGTTCCCACATCAACAGCGCACCAACTTCCTATCACTTCAAATTTACCTCGATCATTACTTGACTATTAACTCTAAGCTAGGTAAGTAAGGATCGCGTTTAACTAAAATAGATGTTAATAAGTGCCTACGATACTCGGGTAACGTTGTACGTAAATCGTAAGCAACCCAGTTAAGACTGACAGAGGTGCGCTACCGTGGTGCAAGTGATGAAATGAAGACGATTATTATCGTTGCATAAATAGGTAACAACGCCTGTATATTTCTTTTTAATACAGTTGCTCAAAAAGTGGCGTATTGCAGGGACGTATAGCGTTCGGGATGTGGGCTATTACGTACTCGAGCTTTTTCTTTACCTTTTCCGAACTCGTGCGTTCTCTTTCCCAACTGTCAAAATAATATCTATTAAAAAAAAACCAACCACAAAGTTTTTACAAAAAAAATCATAGAAGTTTGTATGATTCATGCAAATATTTCTAAAAAGAAGCTACTAATTTGTTTCAATATTAGATTTAATGATTTGATTCAATAAGTTAGTTTAGGTTTCATTTCATTTCATCTCATTATATTTCATTTTCATTTCACATCAATAAAAAAAAATTACTGAAGACTTGGCTTTATGGGCATAGTTCCCTTTGCCTACCCAAAATGGGTGTGGAAAACAAAAAAAAACTCTGCTTATATTCTTTTACGGTTGGCGCCATTTTCCAAAAATGGTCTTTATTAAATTGCTTCATTTTTTCGCAACTGTATTAAAAATAGTTGTTCAGTACACGTGCGGAACCGTCATTGCAACTTGTTCCGACGTCAACCCTCACCTTCGGCTGCGCCTCGGCTCGGGTAGACATTTGTCGGAACTCTTTGCAATGACAGGCTTTCCGCACTTGTAATGAAATATACTATTTCAGCACACTTGCTCATAAAAGGGCTCTTATTTCACCGCAATTAGGCACGTAATTGCAACATAACACGTAACATGCAGATATTGTAGGCTTTTTCCAAATTAAAATACAAAAGTAATACTATTTCTCGCTATTTTCTTATGTTTGCGACCACCCCATCGCATACATCACGCGGAACTCCGACGTAAGCGAGTGTAAGTAAGCGCTAACTAACGCAAGGAAGACTTAGACGCGAAATATTTGCACCGTGCAGCACTTAGCGCTCTTATCGCACGAATAAATCGCTTCAAGCACTTATTTGTTGAAACACCCGGGCACTGTGATTTCGTATGCTTAAAGCGTTGATTGAGATATGTTTGGTGGAGTTTCTGAAATAGGGTTAAAGCTGCATAATTTTATGTTTTGCGGACAATGTCATGTATAACATTGAAAAGAAAAGATTATTTAAGAAAATATAGGTATTATGAGAGCACAGCAGCATATCTTGCTCAAATCTAGAGCAACCTGAGTGAGGAAGTACCTCCACCCTACAGAATACCACAGCCATATAACGCTTCTCTTCAGCAGTGTTATTTCCTATGGCGAGTATGGACGCCAAAGCTCTTGAGGATGCGTTGTGTTGTCAGCTGGGGACCTGCTGGTCCCCTAAGCTATCAGCACAACGAGTCCTCGTTTTAAAGGGTCGGCAATGCGCGTGTGAGGCTACATCAGATACTAAATGTAGATTTTAGTGAATTTTAAATATGTCAAAGCCATAGGTTTTTAATATTATTAAATACCTCTGTATATAAGGTCCTAACCTTCAAACTCGAAATATTTTAAGAGGTACATCTGTAGGTGGTAAAGATGCCATACAAACGAAAAAAAAAATGATTTGAGTATATATTTTTTTTAAATATTTTTTTTTAATATTATTTTTAACATCCATTATAACGCTAGTTTTTACGTACCTTACTATTAATATTAGAAACAAGTGTAATGGATGTCGAAAATAGTATTTTTATGTGTCAAATAATGTATTTAAAATAATTTTATTTATTTATTTAAAAAAAAATACTCAGATTAATTTTTTTTTCGTTTGTATGGCATCTATATCACCTATAGATGTGCCTCTTAAAATATTTCGAGTATGAAGGGTAGGACCCAATATAGGTAAAGTAACTAATCCTTAACATTTCTTAAAATATAGTGTCTTTTGTTTGGACTAATTTTGAATACTTTAATGTTTTTTTTTTCTGCTTTAATAAAGTATTAACTGCACCCAAAGGTCACAAACGAAAATTGATTAGTTTGCTCGCCTACTCGCTCCTAGCCCGTCCATAGGCCATAAAACTCAAAGTATGGCCTCAACGGATTATGAGGCCAAAGTTATGGTAGTTACGGCTTACGCGAACTTGCGCCAAATTTATGGATTGTTGCTCAGTGAAAAAGTTGTTGGCCTTGGACTGGATGTGTCGATGTTTTTCTTTGGATGCTTCTGTTAAGTCTCCATCAGCTAATGTATGACTTATTTATTTATAAGTTATTTTTATTTCATGCTAATGGTGGTCATCTGGTCTAGTATAGTGTGATAATATTGTATATTTTATGGTCTTATTCTTATTGTATACAAATAATGGTTAGGGACGAAATATAAGTCATCTTCTTGCTCTTTACGGGTAAAAGTCACCATGAGATTGTATTCTCTATATGAACAGCTATACAGGATGGCAGGTTAAACAGTGGAAATATTTTAAGGGGTCATTGTACTCATAATTATGAACAACTTTTATTATGGGAACAACCCTGAAATCGCGAAAAAAAAATCAGCTGTTCCATACATTTTGTTGAGTTATGTGGACATAAATGTATGGAACAGCTCATTTTTTTTTCGCAATTTCGGGGTTAGTCCCATAGTAAAAGTTGTTCATAATGATGAGTAAAATGACACCTTAAAATATTTCCACTGTCTAACCTGCCACCCTTTATATTTCTGTACTTACCTAATACGAGTGGTAGATAGAATACCACAGCCAAATAACGATATTCTTCGGTAGTGTTGTGTTCCTGTGGTGAGGAAGGTCATCTAAGCTATCGGCATAGCGAAGCCTCACTTTAATGGGTCGGTAATGCGCATGTGATAGTCGGTGTCGCAAGCGTATAGGCTATGGTGACTACTTCCCATCAGGCAGGCCGTAGGTACACTTAATTACCACCATGGAATTAAGAAGAAAATACTGTTCCTGGAACACAGTTTGGCAAGCATGATGATCACGGTCCATTTCCGAACGACTTATTGATGTAGTAGTTTATAGAGAAAGACAAGTAGGTAAATGACTAGTGATCTAAAAAAAACTATTACCTATTACACCTCATCCACCCTAATGCTAACCCATAAAACTGTCCAGCTAAGCCCCAAAATGACCCCATAAAAGACAGCAGAAATAAAACAGAGACTGCCGGAGTAATGCAGTCGGTGCATCCGCAATATATCCCAGGGTAGTCTTCGAGCCATGGGGTAGTAGCGGTATTATTTACGAGCACCTGGGCAATTACACGGGTAATGTGGAACGTTGAAAATGGAGGATAGTGAAAAATAGCAGAAAGTGTTAGCGACAGTAATTAGATTTAGTTTGGTGTTGATTTTTATGAGGTTTTAGTATGCTAATAGACCATGAAAGTACCTAACATTGTCAATAATCATATTATACAACAAGAAATATTATTTTCTGTTGTTAACATGACGTCGAAGAGAATAATTCATGCCATCACTGTTGAAAGATTGGCCAGACGCTACGTTGATACCTGACTATAGATACTCTGTCTATGACTACTAATACAAAATAGAACAATACAAAAGCAAAGGAAGAACCGTTTAAAAGAACTATTACAATCGATGTGCCTCCACCCATTCCACAACCAACAACCGTAAAAATAACAAGAAAATAAAAACGCGACCCCGAACCAGAAATAGACGAACAAATGGATAGTTAAAGAGAAAAATATAAAAACACAGAACACACATAAATTACGTTTTATTGGCGCTATCAATAATATTTTATAGCAACATTCAATAACATGTAGAACTCGAGTAACTCAAGCGTATAGAGCAATAATTACCGAGCACGGGACGTTAACAAGATTTACGCCTAAACACAAACCCCTACTCCCTTCTCACTATAAAATTTGCTACACACGTTTATCTGCAGCTTTCTCAATAAACAAACCGGAGAAACGTACGGATAAAGCCGAAAGACTAACATATATCTCGCGAAGCAATAAAATAAATCCGACTTGCCTCCATAATAACATTCAGAGTGGTGAATTATTTTCTAATCCAAACGTCGGGAGGCTAATAGTTCGCACGTGTCGGTCTTTATACTGAGTTACTGGTGAAAACATCCCAAGAAAAACATGAATTTCCACCAGCAGCGAGCCAGTAATGCTCCTTTAATGCGGACACCTTAATAATTGTCAAATAAATTTGGGAGTAAAGCCGCGTTGGAAAAAGCTGCAGCGTTGAGCGCGGGTAATGACGTCATAACTTGTGTGATCGCGATCCGACAGCGCTTCAAGCGGCTTTTTATTTTGGGATTCTTGTTATGTATTAGCTTTGGAAGATGTTCGAACGAAACGCTTTAAGCGATGCGTGAGATATGGGTGTCTGTTACATTAATGCGCGAGGATTTTCTCAGACGTTTGGTTTTGGTGGGTTTATTGGGCTGAGAGCAAATGGATATTTCAAGGATTCGTCAACTAAATTAAAACTGCAATAACATGGGTCCTTTCTAACGCCTGCCCCACATTGGGCGTGCGCCCAATGTGGGGGAGGCCTAACTAGCATGCCCTGAAAAGATGTGATACTTTATTATATAATAAGCGCTTTGGAATGCAGTTAGATATTTTAAGGGAAACTGTCTGTCTTTTCAGGACCATATAGTCAAAAACGTAATAACTCCGCTACCGCTCCGCTCCGCTACAAAGAAAAATACAGAACCCATAACCATTATTATAGTCATAAAGAAAAAAAAATGTTATCAGACTTCCATATACTGATGTTTTGTCTGAAGGCATTAAAACATGTCAGCTTATGAGAGCCTGTTCTTATAAAAAGTCACACACCACACTTATGCTGATACAATAATATGTACGTTTCCCTGAAAATGAAATAAAAAACCAACAAAAAAGTGAATCAGTCACTACAAAACGGAGCATGTACTCAGGACATAAATAACGAGTCATATTTTCACGCCATTTCAACTGTGCCCCACAAAGAAGCGCGTCTGTTTGGATTAATGTACCTTCATACATTTATACGTGGCTCTTGCGTTCAACAAGCCTGAAGTTTGTGAAACACCACCTTAATACCCCGAGACTGCCACCCAAAAACCAACTTTATCTAAAAAAATATAGAGCTTAATTTTCTTTGATAGTGTCCGGTATCTTGCATCGTTTAAACTCAGTCACCGTGATGAATATCCCGCAAACTTCCTCCGGTGTCTATCCAAGCACTTTGTAAGATAAAAATGTGGACGACGAAAAACATAGATCTAGTGTACTGGTGTTTGTAGACAGCCGACAAAAAGTGGTTTCGCTTTAGTGTTTAGGGTGGAGATACACTGGTGATTGGATTTCAGGAGAGGAAATCAAACTGGTTTTTATGGGAGTTTAAATCGGTGGTGCTGATTCTGTTGAACATCGCACTAAACTAATTTTAATCACTTTGTATCTCTTTTTTACAAATATCATTGAAAAAGGACAGAAAATATTTAGAACTGTCAAATTAGTCTACGCCCTTGTCATTTACGGGAAAATACTAAATTGACGTTAAAAGTATTCAAGTGGAATTTGACAGGATTAAATATGTGCTATCCCTCTCTCATGTTTTTTATTAGAAAGAGACATAATAAGACTAAATTACTAAATTAGTTTAGTTCGTAAACAACAGAATCGGCACCAATATTTGACGGAAGACGGCTGACAACGTTAAGAATGGCGGAACGGCTGTCGTAGAAGCTGAGCGATTGTCTGCTGGCAACATGTTGCGGGTTCGTTTCCCGCATGGAGCAAATATTTGTTCCAGGTCCAAATGTTTGTGTATGTGAAATTTGTGTTTGTAAACGCATCCACGACTAGGATTTCTCATGTGTTGAGGTCTTAGAGGTTGTACTTGCCTTCTATTACATGGGTTCTACTGTAGCGATATCCATGTAATACATCTCTGCTGACGTTTCGGGGAGAAAAGCATGAAGCGTTATAGCTTGTCATACCTACATGCATTACAAGCTGAAGAGCGTAAAGCGTTATAGCTTGTCATACCTACATGCATTACAAGCTGAAGAGCATGAAGCGTTATAGCTTGTCATACATGCATTAGAAGCTGAAGAGCGTGAAGCGTTATAGCTTGTCATACATGCATTACAAGCTGAAGAGCATGAAGCGTTATAGCTTGTCATACATGCATTACAAGCTGAAGAGCATGAAGCGTTATAGCTTGTCATACATGCATTAGAAGCTGAAGAGCGTGAAGCGTTATAGCTTGTCATACATGCATTACAAGCTGAAGAGCGTGAAGCGTTATAGCGTGTAGGTAATACGTGTATTACAAGCTATAACACTTCATGCTTTTCTTCTTCTTTCTTCTTTAGTAGAAACAATTAAATTGTAAACAATAAAGATTACCAAATGAGTTACAGCCGCATCTGGAGCCGACCTAAAGATACAACGCGGAGAAGGATTGAAAATATTTTTCGCAGTAATATCACATTTTCGTTAAACCAACATATCTTTTTAATAACCCATGTTATCATTAATGTTAATTACAAAGATTTAAATTGTAAATAGTGCAAGATTGTTATCGTAATGTTCATAGCAAAGATTTAAAATAGTAAAATTGTGCAAGATAAGTCACACAGACAACCGCTCTAACAAGAACGAAATAGCAACAAATATTTTGTCTCACTCCACTCACAAATTGGGTGAGATTTATCTTAAAGAGAAATGTGCGTGTTGGCACTCTATTCGTTTACTATTCTGTACATGCGATGCAATAAAAATCCAGTGCGCCCAATAAAGCTTACATCCCTAACGGATCCAATCACACACAACATTCCTGCAATTAATCGATAAAAACGCAAAAAACCCGATTAATTTAAAAATCCTTCTACGGACATGTACAGACAATCGATACTTTATTCGATTCTAACGATTTCAATTTTATCTCGATACGAGCCTATTCGATACCTGATTCCGAATGGCTGAGTTGATAGTAACGCTCGTTGAATGCAAAGCGAATAACAACGTTGAGTGTCGCATAGTTCCAATTTGCGACTATAGTTAACGTGATACAACCTTATCGGAGTCACGACATTCCATTTTTAAGGATCAGATAGAATTAGACCTAGAGTGGAAAGGGTAAAGTTGAGATTGGAATAAAAATAGATGGTTGTAAGACTTAGGTCATGAGATGCTGTGTGTTATACGGGAAGATTTTCGAAGCGTGTGCATTCAAGAATATTGTTGATGCTGTCAAGTGCACTCCAAACAAAGAAATCATTGATTGTCGAAAGTTTTTCCATTATTCAGCCATATGAATGTCATTATGTTGTATTTATCTTTTAAATTGGATCCTTAAGTTTTTGTTTTACAAACACCATTTAATACGCAAATGTGTAGTTCAAAAAAACCCTTCAGAAATACTTTTCCTCCACTACAATTCGGTAGTGGGTCTGTGGAGATCATTATGGCAATGATTTAAAATAAAGATATTTAGCTGCATCTAGTTAACCTAAAATCCGGCCACAGCCTAGTTGGAAAAAACCCAGGCGAGTCAATGAATCCAGACGAAGCAATTGATACGAGGTCAGTCAGTAACGCGCTAAAGATTTTGGATCGAATCACGATTCGATCCAATCTACTGTTTACGGACTAGACTATGTGCGATCTACCAATTACATAATCCGTACCTCTTCATTCAACGTAGCATCGAATCTATACTAATATTATAAAGCTGAAGAGTTTTTCTGTTTGAATGCGCTAATCTCTGGAACTCAGATCATAGAAACAAGGAGATGTGCCAAGGCGCTATCGACTTGATGCCTGATCTTGAGCAAATTGCTCATATTAAAAACGTACGCGCTGGCGACGAACCAAACACGATCGATGGTATACCTAAATACAGTGTTTTAGTTTAGTGCTAGTGTTGAGTGATGATTAACAGTGTTAGATTGAGGGTGTGCGGAATGTTCAATGCGTGGGAATCTTTTTATTCACAAGGAGCGCTTAATTATGCGCGTAAATGTGTCGAAAAATGTACTAAAAGTGGCATCAGTTGTTCCCGTACTAATTTGCTATGATGGCATATATCCTTATTTCTATGATCTGAGCTCTGGAACTACCAAACGTATTCGAAAATATCTTATTGTATATGATAGCCAGATTCATGAGGAATGTGTTAGGCTATTTAATGTCACGCTACAACCGTTAGGAGCCGGGCAACAGGGATGAACCCACGGTGAACAGCTAGTCATATTACATTTTTCTTTACCTTGCCACGATCGACCGGTTGATAACTTTTGCGTCAGTAATTCCGGTCCGTATATTTCCAACCAAAGGCGATAGTGTTAGAGCAATCGCCATTATCGATAAAGATAGAGCCGTGAAGGTGGTTATTAGAACGAATAAGGCTCTATTAAGTTATTCCAACGCCGTGGATGTCCAACACTATCGGTTTTACGTTTATTGTGGACACGTTTTTATAATTCATGAGTGGTGGTGGATTTGACTGACGGTTGTGTGGACCAGGGTTAAGATAAACACGTTTAATTCATGGATCATGTTATATGGGGTATTATATTATCAAATATCATTATGCATATAGGATCATATTTTTGATCCAATATTTAGTAGGAAGAAATTAAAAAATCTTTGACGTAGAAATCACTTTAATCTATAAGTCGGTCATTATGATAATAATTAATAATTATGTTGAAACAAGGTCTTTGATCATATTTAACAGTGTAATACCCCGCATATAGGTGATAGAGGGATTTCATTGATAGAGGTAATATTTCATTATCATTATTATAGCATTTTCTTACAAAATCCATGAAAGTGCCAAAAAAAAATTGAGAAAAATGCGGTTTCTTTTTATTTATTTATAACATAAACTAACAATTCACTGCAAACTGAATTATATGAAGTGAACAGTATCATTTACCAAACAAACACTCGCAGTAATGTAAGCAAATACTTGAATGTCATAAACTTTAGAACTTAAATAAGGTAAAACATACATTGTGACAATAAAAAAGCTGTAAAATCCTGCCCTAACCCAGAAATGTAACCTTGTAGTAAAATAAGAGATCTAACACGACGGCTACAACAAAATATGTATCTGAACAAACATTAACGGAGTTGCCAAACTATCAGATAAACAGAGAATCTGCTCACAGATCTACTGCATAGGGGTGGCAAAAAAAAGCGCTAAAGGCTTACACATGCTCATTAATAGTACAAAGTACCTACTGTTGTTTACACCTTATACTAATTTAGTCTGATAATGTTTCTTTCTAATGAAAAGCATGAGGAAAGGGTAGAAGACATTTAATCCTATCAAAAATGTTCCATGTGAATTTAGTCGTTATCGCAATAAGTCACGACGAGTTCACGACTATTTTCCCGTTAATGACAAAGGCGTAGACTAATATGACACTTCTTAAAATTTTTGTCTTATTTCAAAGATATTTTTAAGAAAGAAATATAATAAGTTTAGTGCGATGTGCAAGTGAATTACGTGTACCTACAGCACATGTTAAATTTTATAAACATGCATGCTTATTTTGAATACGATAAATAACTAATGAGCATATTATAATATATCCTGTTTCAAAATATAACAATTTGGATGTAATGATCTTAAGATACCGTACTTAACAACGATGTTGTAGCTGAATGAAGTCGAATAGGTATTCACAATCAGATACCTACTATAGATAGCATGAATTTTGTATTGATTTATCAAAAAATTATTCTAATAATGGCTAGAACGTAGCTCTATGTATTATAATAATTATAAAGTAATCTCCTTAAGAAGGTTTTAAACTAACATGCAAACTAAGTCGCAGACAACAGCTAATAAATCATTTTTCGATGTAACAACATCATAACTAAATTAAAGTATGAATGAAATTTTACCATGCTTGAAAACGTGCTGAAAATTTCAACCCAAAAATCCTAAAATTAACTAACATATTAGCCTAAAAATAATGGCCGAAAACCCATCAGAGTTTTAGTTAACACAGTTTATTAAGTCTGTAGCAGCCCTAATCCGGTTTAAACCAGATACACGCCCGGGAACGGGGGAAAGCGTAGGATTAAACGGACGCATTTACATAGAAATGGACCTTTACTGGTACACATTTTTACTGACCCTATTCATTTGGGAGTAAATTTTTCACTGTTAAACTACTCCTTTTTTATGTGGCTCCAAATTTTATGGTATGTTATTTACTTTTTAGCTAATAGAATAGGAGTTTTTAGCCAATTTATTTGTAATTCAAGATATTTTCAATTTACTATAAATAAGATAATAGGTACCTATCTAATTATATCAGTAGGCCTAGCACAAATAATTGTGACGTATGGTATCGTAAACGTAAGCGAATTTTGGATCTAAAATACATCAGTCCTAGAACATTTTCATAAAATTTTGCACAATTTCCGCATTTTAACAAATACAGAGAAGTGATTAAAGTATTTAATTTACACGCTGAAACGGCTGGACAGATTTGGATGAAATTTAGCACTTATCCCGGAAAACGCGGGCGAAGCCGCGGGCGGAAGCTAGTAATATCTAAATTAAAAATTTTAAACATCAAATACAACACACAAACCTACTAATTCTCACACAACAAACCATCTTTTACCTCAAACAAGCTCTATAATCCCAAAATCCCTTCACCATACACTCCCATAAACCTCCTCCGTTAAAAACCTCTAATTTGTATGCTAATCATTTAGATAGTTCGTATAATCCTGGTTACGTATACACCTCAGATAATAGAAAAAAGGAGATATGCCATCACAGCAAATTAGTACGGAAACCACTGTCGCCACTTTTAGAACAGTTTGCGACACAATTACCACACATTAAAAAATCCGCACACCCTCAATCTAACACTGTTATTCGTCACTCAACACTAGCACTAAACTAAAACACTGTATTTATATCACCAATCGCGTTCGGTCCGTCGCCAGCGTGTACGTTTTAACTATGGTCAATGTTAAAGCGTCAAGCTCAATAACGCCTTGGCAAATCTCCCTTGTTTCTATGATCTGAGGTATACACTATGTTGGTTGAAAGCCTCAGATTATGCGGTCGTTGTAAAATTGCTTCATAATTATGTTACAGCGAAATGTTTTAATAGGAAATTGCGTAGTGCTGCCGGATTTTGTTGGGAATTGATTGGCGTTAGGATTTATCGGGATTTTCTAGTAGTCACATGATGTTGTAGGGTTTTGGTTGTGATGCTTTAGATTAGAAATTATATTATGTCCTGTTTTGGGCTCGTGGCTAAATGACAGCCGTGCTGATCGATCGATCTGCGAGGTTAAGCTGCGCTTGCCGCTGTCAGTCCTTGGATGGGTGACAGTTCTTTACACATCGAGACCCCTCCGTGCCTCGGAGAGCACGTTAAGCAGTCGGTCCCGGTTGTCATAAGAATGTCTTTGACAATCGTTACGGGTAGTTAGGAAAAGCCCGAAAGTCTGACAACAGGTCTAACATTCGAATACCGGTATTACCCAATAATTGGGTTGTGGAGGTCAGATGGCAGTCGCTCCACGTAAAATATTGATATTCAGCCGCAACCAGTTAGACTGGAAGCCGACCCCAATCTAGTTTGGGAAAAGGCTAGGCGGATGATGATTATGTCCTGTTTTATTCCGTAAGATATCGTGACATCGACAGCGCTCAATCCCATTTTTGTACTGCAACCTGCAATACAGTTGAAGACGGCCACTGTATGGCTTTAATCGGTAGGAATCCTATAATTATAGTCTTTGTGTCTTTCCAAGATGGACACATCCATTCATCCGGGGAAGATGCATTCGCTAGAAAAAAATATACGATATCAAAGATGTAAGAAAGAAGTAAACCAGATCAAATATGTGTTTGAATACCTTTGGGTTAAGAGGGTATAATGAACACAACACTAAAGGCCTTACCACAAAAAAGATAAACATCTGCTAAACACGAATGCTACCAAAAATAATACACACTTGTTTTAGACAAGTTAGTGCTGAAACAATTGCCTATTATATTTGGTAGCATTCGTGTTGAACGTGTGTTGAACAGATGTTTATTTTTTTGTTGTACGGCCGATAGTGTTTAAAAGAACTAATGACCTGATTTTTTTAAAAGTTGTAACACTAATTATGAAAGCCATAATAACTACTGAAAGGTGATATGATGTGAAAAAAGCAAACCTCGTGTGAATTCCAACAGGCAAACAATTGCCAACAACATTAAAATGCCGAAAAATAACTATAAACAATCAAAACTAATGACATCCTTAATAGCCGCCCAGGTGACTACTAAATTCGACCCAGATTCCAAAATCCCGGAATCCCGTGAAATCCCAGCACTGGCCATACGACCAACACTAACTCACCCGCTTCAATCCCGCACAAATCTCCGGGCTAATGCAGGCGGGTAACAACGCCTGTGATTCTCACATTGTCCTAACTTTGGGGGACGGGCAAAGCGAGAAATGAACCAGCTTTGTAATAGGTGAGGAATTGAAAATTCTGTGAAGGCATTTTCAAGAAGACGTATCTTTTAGATTCACAGGTGTGACAGTGATGGACATGCGACCAAAAACAGAGAGAATTTGAGTGAGGATTTGAGTCACTTTTCACCTATGTTAGCCTAAATTTTTGGTAGGATTCATACGATACGGTTTAGCAAACGCTTGTATAGGTTGAAAGAAATTAGTGGTGATGAGAAAATATTTGAGATACTTATTAAAATATTTTAACTAATAATAGTATTTTTTTAGACTCGCATCATCAGTTCTAGCTCTAAAAACATCAGTTCTAAAAACTATCAAAAAGAAATAGGTACCTTAATACAATTTGGGAAACCAAGTAAAGAAATTCTTGGTAATTTCTTGGAAATTTTGGTGATGGGATCAGCGACTTGGTGTGATCAGGACCAAAAACTGTCAACCATGTTATGCTCCAAGATGACTAAGTATTCCTATTCTGATACACCATAAGACCTAGGTACCTCTTCCCATTTCACATTCAAAGTATCCTGAAGCTGATGCACTAAATATTACACCTCAAATTCTGATTCAGACCAAAATCCGCCCACTGTGATCCTGGACAATTTAAAACCCGTTAAGGGTCACTAGATCCCTTTAATGCAGTCCAGTCCAGATAAATTGCGGCAGTATATTGGCCTACTATTAAAACTATAAATCTCGTGGTCAGCTCTATGAGGTTACAAGGGGAAATTAAAGGGATTCGGTAAGCCAGTTTGTTTTGGTTGATTTGCTGGTTTTTGGGGAAGCGGGAGTGAATGTGTGGTTTGGGGAAGCGGACTTCACAGTCCGCTTCCTACTATCAAAACTTCACAGTTTTGATAGTAGATTTTTGATATTTTCATGCTGATTTCGATCACCGAGTCGGTCAACGTGCTATTGGGATATTTTCTTTTAGGATATTCACAGTAGCAGGCCAGAGTCTGGATTTTGTTCGGTTGATGGCAATAGGATCGCTCTGTAATACACGGGACTTGAACATCATTAGCAAAATAAGATTGCACTAATTACTCTTCTACCTTATTCTTCGGAGAATACAAGCGTGATGATATTCAGTGTTAAACATTAGGTACATAATTCTTTAAAATTAGTAAAACTCTTGAACTAGTAATTGTCGTTGGTTTTGAAGCCAAAACGAGGCCATTATACCTACTTATCATTATGAACAATTTATTTTACTACAAAAGAAAAGGAAAAAAGTCAAGGTCATTTGATGAACATATCAGTGCAAAATAACAAAGTGGAAAAGACCAAAATAAGTATAACTGGAGAGAAGCTTAACCTATGTCCAACTATAGAATTTTTCATAATGCAAAACATTGGCTTACATCGCAAGGAGAACATACAAAAATTAACAACAAGAAAGCGAGATCTTAATTCCCAGGATCACAAACTAAGCAGACAATATTAGTAGGTAACACGGAGGTCTCAAATTAACATGGCGGGCCACAACTGTTACACACAGAATTTAATACGGCTCACATTAAGGGCCGACCGCAGTCTTCCACACGGTAGGAGCACCAGAAATTGTGGGGAGACTTAGGCTCGTATTACAGAACGATACTGAAGCATAGACATCGACTTGAGCATAGAAACCATTTGATAGGTTGAAACTAGTTTTAAGTAATGCTTGAGTCTTGAGTTCGGTTCTGTAATTAAGTTTAGTTTAGTTTATTAATTAAGCTAAGTTTATTAATCTCGGTCTTATACAGCTACAAACCCAACGAAATATAATATTCTAGAGCTCCATATTGAAAAACAAAATGTAAATATCTTGCAAAAAATTAGTATAACCTGATATTGGTCCAAAAGCTATTCATATCAACATAGTTAAGATTTAAAGAATATATTGAGCAGTTGTAACTTGACAGTCATGAAATACATCAGTCCTGAAGTTCCAACCGACTAACAACTAAAAACAACTAACCTAACTATCTTCAAATCCTGAACCAAAAGCCCATTCCAGTCGATCAACAATTTCCCGCTAGCCTAAAGAAGACTTATCCGGACTAACCCCAACCGATTTTCACCCCAACCACGACAAATGTACTAATCCTACAAGTTTATCCTTGCGGCCCACTGAAATCTCCGAAACAATGGCCAGCATGTTAACTGCCTCGGGTGACCGCAAGGCTGTGTGCAGATTACTGTGGAACAGAGACGGAGGTACGTTTTGGTGGTGTGTTAGAAAGGGATGGAGTGCGGTTGCGTGTTAATTAAATTAAACGGGGGCTAGCTATGGGTTAATAGCGAGTAATCGCGGTGCGACGCTTGTCTTGTAGACTTTGTGTGCTGTACATGCGTTGTGGTAATTGTTTGGCAGTTGTGATGGGTGGGAATGTTTTGATGGCTGTCTGTTCGTTAAGTTTTGACTCTGCGTATTGTGGTGTATTGAAATTAGAAACAAGAAGATTCTTATAAGACAAGTCACTATTATCCTCTCCCGTCTTGATATCGAAAATCACTATTTTTGTTTACTTTCCTTAAAAGAAGATAATCATTAACATCATCACCTATTGTAGTAAGTACACCGCTGCACTGATCCCTCCTTAATTCGCGGTGCCTAATGTCTCCGACTTCACGTCTAGTAGGTATCTAACTATCAGATCTGGGTATTGAAGGTAAAGTTTGAGGAAAGAATCTAAACCGGTTTGCAAGTCATTAAATTAATGGAACTGATGTTCTATATTATGAAAGGACGATCTTAAAACAACTTTATTGCGTCAACATAAAACATCAAAATGTTAACCCACACGTCCAAAACAGTATTCTTATTAAGACACAACCCCAAAAACAAGGTTCTGTCCAAAATAATATTAAAATTTAATCATATTCACCACTTTTTACTAGCCGTACCACTATAAATATCGTGGCGCATAAATATTCTACGTCTACCCTCCAAATATGAATTAATCACCGAGCTGTCAACAAAGTGAAGTGTCATCGAGCCCGAAAGAGGGCGCTGAGATGTGTTCAGACTTGGGTATTTTAGTTTAAGGTGGCATAGAAGAAAAAATACAGTAAGTCAATGTTTGAAAATATAAGTTGCTTAAATCTGAAGCTTAAATATTTTTAGTGTGATCTTGACTTCAGAATAAACTATTTCGGCTATTTTGTTGGGTGTTGTTTATGTTACAGTTGAGAAAGAAATATCTGATAGAGTTATTTATCTTTAGGCATTTGTACTAGAAACACTAGAACTATTGCATAATACATGATGATTGACAAAAGTGGACTACTAACTGAATACTAACTGAACACTGAACGAATTAAGGAACTATTTGATTAAAAATAAATAAATATGGAAAATAAAATTAAGTGACACACGTGGTTGCGACTTAACGTAATGAGTGTATTTTAAGCAATTATATCTGTAGGTAGATACATTAAAAAAAATGGAACAAACCTATCGATCTGTCTTAAACACTGCTTAATAATTTAATAACTTTTGTTTTATAAAAATGCTTAATAATCTTGCTCAACTGCAGCATCCAACTCTGTGTCTAAACCTCACAATATGAACACGCTAGGAGTAAGAAGGGAGCGCCAGCAGGGTAATTACGAGCATACATAATATACGCGATGAGCACAATTTTAAGCCAATAAATAACACGTAATTCACCCAAAAATATGGTAACGCATTTATTATACCCGTGACTTTGTGGTGAAGTGTCGTACGGAGTTGTTATTACCGGCGACACATGTAATTAGGTATAAAGGTACTCTTACGAGCAAGTTTTTTGACAATATCTTGCTGCAAATGTATAGCTGTTAGTTGAGATCTATTTCGTATAGTAGTTATTGTGATGTACCATCATTTAATTTGCTATATCGCTGGGTTATACCTACTGCACAATTTCGGCAATTGTTCTACTGAGTTGCACGATATAGATATCAACACACGGCTATAGAATTGCAGCAAGAAATCCGTCAAGAAAGTAAAAAACTAGCCCGTTTAACAGCACTTTTATGGAAGTTTTCTTTTGAATAAATAATGATTACTCAGCGTTGGTGTTAAGTATTTTAATTATTCTCAGGACTGCTTTAGATTTTGCTTTCAAAATGGTACTTATATCGTTAGAAATTCGACTGCAATTGTAATACTTTTAATGGTAGAACTTTTAATTTAAATTGTAAAAAAAGAGAACTAACAAATTAAAAGAGAATATAAATTTAAATTAGGTATATCGTGACAATACCTGTTCCAATTCAAATTTATCATCATTCATCAATTTATCATATTATGTCAGCAAAATAATTTACAAGAACATTACCTACTTAGCTTTCCATGTACCAAGTTTGAATCTAAAGGAAATCGTAATCAGAAGCCCAATTCTCGTAAATAAAAATGAGTTTCGATTTGGTTTCCATATAATCTCATGCCATTTAAGTCAGAAATGATATTCTCTTAACCGTTTGACGTTGTCATTTCGTACATGAAAACACCATTTGTGACAAATAAGGCATTGAGATTATATCGAAACCAAATCGGAATTATATTTTGAACTTCTTATTTACGAGAATAAGCCTTCTGTTTGTAAATCAAAGCAGTTTTGCATGATTTTTGATTCGACGTTAATACCAAAAACTTTGTTGTTTACAAAACATTAACAGCTCTATACAAATCCACGTTCCCTAAAATATGATCGCCCCCACCCCAGGCTTGTTTGGGAAATAATGGATTCATTCTATATTCATTTACATGGCTAATAAGATTGGCCTGACACTGCCTGTGTCGTTGAATTACCCTGTCAAATATAATAATCTTATTGCCCGTATAAGGGTGTGTTTTGATGGAAAGTCGAAGTGTTGAATTAATGAGTTTAAATCCTGATGTCAGTGTAATGTTTTAGTATTGGCAATGAGATTGGAAAGAAAATAGTGTAAAGTCGATCCAATTTTGTTGAAAAGTATAAAATATGCAGGAAGAATAAACTGTTTGTATTTTTGCTGCGCTATTATGAAATAACTAACACACTAAAAACGGGGGGGAAGGGTAACTAAAACACTAAACACAACTGATACTGTGGAAATAGAAATGAATTCTATAATTTTTACGGAATAGCCTTAGATTCTATGTAATAGGTATAATATTAGACAAAACTTACTCACCAAGGTACCAATTATTTTGTAACCATGTCTTAAAAGTAGAATTTTAGCTCATATTGGTTGACCGTTTATACCGAGATTTGAACTAATCAAGTCAATTATTTTTCGTTGAAAATAATTAATTGTCACAATAACACAATGCTTAATGTATAAATTCCGTTTCTAAAAGCTGCAGTTCTTTTTAATATATTATAATATTATCTAGAAAGTTTAAAGCAAGACAGAATGAAACCAATCCTACAGCTGAGTCTGTTCAAAAATTTCCCTCACGCCATAATTTAAACAGACGAAACGATAAAAAACCCAATTCCACTTAAACAATAATTTAACTTTCATGAGGCAAACGTGTTAATGACCATCCTTTCGCCAAGCGCCAAGATTTCGACGGAAAAACGTCGCAGCTGAACCCGACTTTAGTCATTAATTTTGCTAGAAAGAGACAGCTATACTGCCACTGTTACGTCTTCGTGTAAGTGACGTGATCCAATTTGAATTTTCTCCTTTCAGATTTTGTTATGTCAAACAGTCGTTCGAATTACCTTTTTGTCGGGCCGTTTGATGTGAACGAATTGGATACGAAAATAAGGGGGTCCTAATGTTGTTACGATTTGACAGACGACGGTAATGAGGTTATTGACTGTACATTGATTTTTAAGATTTGTGATCGGAGTTGCGAGTGGGAGGGAAATGTATTGTACGTTTGTACAACACTAATGATGAATGGAGAATAGTTTTGTTCTATTAAACTTCTCTTTCCTAATCGTTCATTGAATATTGATTGTAGGTAGGTAGGTACTTTGTTCAAAGGCACCGGTATTTTTTTTAAGGTAAATTGTGTCCTAACCCTACTTATTTTTTGAGATAATTATAATTTAATATTGCTTACAGCAATTCCTTATTATTCAAGGAAAGTATCAATACATCACACATTCAGAATTTCAAAATTAATTAGTCACAGAAAATGATGCTTCTCTCTCACAACTTTTTCTCTTTTTGAAGTAAAAGATATTGATCGACCAGAAACATGTACTTTGGCAATTCGGATCCATTTAATTCTGTATAGAAATCGATAGGTATCTAAAGTTATGTTCTATTTCTAAACATTCAAACACAAATAAAAACATTACCATAAATATTAATAACCACACCCTTCACAGTACGACAGATGCGCTTTCACATTTTATAATCGATTCAAAACTCGATAAAATTAATCGAGCATCATTTAACACAAAGCGCCGACAAACATCGATATATAAATTAACATTATCCCGGGGCGTATCGATAAAATTGTCGAAAGCTTAACAGAATTGTATGAATTATGTATTCGATTGTAAAGTATTGTTCGATTCAATCGTTTTGTAGTTCGGCTATGAGGTGTTCATTTAATTTTATGTGGGTAGTAATTATATTTATGTTCTCTTTATCTTTATGTTATCTTTTGATGTTTGCTCGTTAAGATTGTGTTCAATGAATGCTGTTATTTCGTTTGTTTTGTTTCCGAATCCATTGTAATGAAGCTTTGTTGACAATTTTCTTTACAAAATGAAGTGGCTTAAGACAACGACACACATCCATATATGTATTATTGAATATTTCTTTGGTAGTGCTGTGTTCGTGTGGTGAGTAAAGTCGCCAGAACTCCTGATGATGCGTTGTGTTGACCTGCTTGTCCCTAAGCTAAGCCTAAGCTGTCGGCACATTGAATCCTCATTTCAAAGCGTTGGCAACGCGCATGTGATACTCGGTGTTGCAAGCGATGCGTAGGCTACGTTCGTCGTAAAAAAAATGTTTTCTGAGTTTGTTTCGGCATTTTTTCTGAGACACCGTCAGACAGGAAATGCCAGCACCATCTTGCTTTAAGAATTCTGCCAAAGATCTGTAAAAGTGTCTCTAATTTACACAAATAAATATAATTTCATAACTTCAGCAAACTTTGAACTTATAACCGCACAACTAAGTAATAAATACGTCCCCAGTACCCATAATTCAAATTGTGCTCACCACTATGTTTGAATGGTGGCATAAATGGGCATTATACATAAAAGCAATTTTTATTGCCAAATTTGACAGTAGCCTCAGGTCCAAGTTATAAGCGTGAGCGAGTTTTATAAGAAGCTCTAGCTGTGCCCCTTGGTTTTGCCCCCGTTGCTCGACTCCTAATGGTCATAGCGTGATGTTAAATAGCCTATACTATTCCTCATAAATCTGGCTATCATATACAAAAAGATTTTTTCGAATCCAACTGCTAGTTCCAGATATTAACGCGTTCAAACAAACAAAGAAACTCTTCAGCTTTATAATGAGACTATTAATATAGATTATGTTTGCTATAAACAAATTGATATAGGTACTGCCTCGTTTATCAAGTTTTCACAAGCATGTCTGTAAAGCTGTTTGGTTGCCGGGTTGGGCAGTTATTGGAATGATTTTGGCTTTCAGGAATTCTTAGTAGCATTTCGAAGTCCGGTTAACGACAATAGGCTGACCTCCTATTTAATTGGAATATTACAGAACTGAAATAAAATATGGGTGTACTCTAATCCTTTGCCTTTGCTTTAGTATTACCTACTAGCGTTATTTTATTAATTGAGAGTGAACAGCATAATTACCATTTTTTGTGACTGTCAGATATGCCACAGAGACGAGATCTAAATCTAGATACAGGATTAGGAAAAAACTGTAACTGGAAAAAACTCATGAAACCTTAATTATAATAGATTATTTCATCACGAGGGAAAACTATTAGTTTCTGGTTTTTAACTTCTTAAGAAGATACCTCGTACCAAAATACATAAAACAAAACGCTGTATGCTTCTCCCTTGCCCCCAACCTAATATAAGAGGCGTAAAATGCGACGGCACGTAAAAATATCGGGGGATCCCTCGTTATGGTGGCACTTTGTCATCATACGCTTTATGGGGCCCATGGTCATCGCTATCTGGACGAGCATGCAAAATATACGACTAGTTTTAATAGTAGTACTATATTTATGGGGTTTGCAAATCGTGCGTTATGTTTAACGGCTTTTCGTGAAGGGACAGAAGATTATAATTTAATTTACTTTAATGGGACTGGTTTGTGATATGGTGTTATGATTTTAAAATGTTATGTTATATTTTGTGGATGTTATCTTAGCAATCTTTTTTTTTCTATGCTATCCATTTAATACGTATCAACTGATTTTGAGATTTGATGAAAAAAAAAAATATTCTTTCGATGCTTTTTTGTAAAACTCTCACATTTAGTGTAACAACAGACAGTAATAATAACGTGGACAATTTGGAAACCAAATACTTATTGTTAATTTTGTTTCGCTCTATTTGACTACTAAACCTACAGGATGTAACCGAAAGGGTATAACAATATCAAATTCACGGACTCTCTAGGTGATAACAAACTACATGGCAACATTTTTTTAATACCATTTCCTACAAAATTATGAAGTTATGATACATTGAACTTAAAAATATTTTTTTCTAATTGAATTCTACACATCACTAGCACCAAGTCAGCTGATCAGGGTCAATAAACTATTCTTCAATGAAACATATCCTATTTCTTCAATTTACTCCTGTTACTGTTTACTTTAAATCTTTCATAACTACGTCTCTTAGTACAAACAATGGCAAAGGGTTCTGCACGTAATTTTATTTTATTATTAAGATTACATTGATTGTAGTATTTGTAGTTTTGCCATAATGTCGCCGCTGTAACGTTAAAAAAACAAATAAAGTATGAAGTTAAACACACTTTGTTTACTTTTGTTCGTAGGCCAGAGTCTGAAGCACAGTTTTACAATACGTGTCGCGTCTGTAGTAATTATTTGTTTAAACAACACAATCGTAGGCAGGTACTAAAAATAATTAATTATCCGTGCATTTTAATAGGCCGCGAATGTATCCAACTACTTATTCAAAAGAAGTTGTTAAAAGTATCTACTAGGACTTCATGAGTGACGGAAGTTGTCCTGACAGCGAGCGTTGGTGCACAATAATAACTTTACGAAACCCTAATTTGGATAATGTTACATAAACATAGCAGACATGGATCAGATATCAAAGGTAAATAAACACACAATGGTATTTAGGGTCAATCAGCTAGTTGCAAGCACGTCGTATTTTTTTCTGATTATTGTGACGTTATTTTTGAGTTCGATATCCGACCTAAGCAAAACGCGGGATGTTTTATGCTCAAAGCCTTTTTTTATTTCCGCCTCCAATACAATACCCAACTGACGTAGATACTTGTGTATCACATAATAAATCTTAAATAAACAATTACAACTTACAAGTGGACACCTATCGGTTTTGTTTATCAACGCGGCAGCTCTTAAAAATGAGCTAGGGAAGAGAGGAGTATTTTAACTGAGTCGACAGTCGTGGTTCACAGCTAGTATCTCGGAGACTTGGAGTACCTACTACATATGACGTGTTTGGTGTTAGTCGGTCAGAGTTTTTTTATTCTTGAAATTTTTAATTACCTGTTACGAAACCAACTGGGACAGTTACCTTATTACTAGGATATCAGACTGTTAGACTTCGTGTTGACGTACTTGTGCTTCAGTCGCTCTCTATCCGTTTCTGTGCGAAGTTGTGATTGTGATTGTGATCGTTGTCAATAAAATTGTCGTAAAAATTACGACAAGTTTAACTAATAGCGAAATTACGAAATGCTGGTGTGTATTGGAGCAACGGATGGTAATCTGCAAGCTGCCCGAGAGCTGTATCGTCAGCGATTCATCGACGGAAGACCAGTTGCTGAGCGTCGGCACTTCAGCAGCTACCATCGAGAGCATGTTTCAACCTGATGGTACAAGGTCTGTACGCGACCTGTTCTTTCCATGAATGTATCGGAAGGTCGGCCAAGCAGGAGGGATCCTGGATTTGAAGACGCTGTACCAGATCATTTTACACGTAATCCACGCAGTAGCACACGTCGAGCTGCATTAGTGATGGGTGCTGCGAACCATGGAGGTATGGCAAGTGCTGCGCTAAGACCACCAACGTCCATACCACTTCTGCCCCACTCAGGAGCTTACGCCGGCAGATATTTTGGAACGCGTGGCTTTTGTGAGTGGTACCTTAGTTAGACAGAAGCTTCGGCAGAATTAGGTATTAAAGTGCTTTGGACTGATGAAGCAAGTTTCACGGGACGGAATAAACATTAGTCAGTTCATTTGATCCCGCCGCCCACCGCCCGCCGCACGGTCCGTCGGCTGCGGCTGGGCAGAGCGCGGCTCCGCGTGTACTAGGCGCGCAGAAATCGGAAAACATAGGTTGATAGGTATGATTGTCGGTTTGTTTATTCCTGTCCGAAGGGCATGTGATGCGGCACGCGCGTTGGTACCAGGCGCACAGAGTATCTCTTATTACTAGTTATTACGTATCAAACAGAGTAAACAGGACAGGATAATGACCCTCGTAGTGCGGTAACACGTTTGTTATGATTTAAATTTAATAAACTGTAGAAATACAAAAAAAATTGTACATTTCCAAAGTAATTTATTTTGAGCTGTAGAGATTGTTAACCAGATACACTCTTCACCCCGTTTGTATTGATATACCCTTATCGTGACACCCTGTATATTCGGCCACAATGTGAAGTGCTAACTGGCTCAAAATAGGACATCTGAGTCCACTCTTGCATTATTCAACGTCCCATCATTAACAACCCTACCCCTCTGTCACTACTTCCAAAAACACTTCAAACACCGCCATTTGTTACTCGATTCGTTTCACGAAATAGTGTGTTCATAGATCACGCGGCCACCGGACATGTCCCGACACGGTTGCACAATCATTTTTCATTACGCACGATTCATTAACATGTGGGGGACGGCCAATTATGTCCGCGCCATCCATCACGACACCCTAACATTTGATATTTTCATGTCGCCGTAAAATTTTATTGATGGACATTTAAATAAATGTCTGGTCGTTTCACGTGGGTTTATTTGAGGGAACTGGATATGCTATTTGTTTTAACCTGATACTGCTTATGTGTAACCGATTATGTAGATGTTTTTTTTTTGGGTTTGTAGTCATATATTTACTTGTGTTTCGATACCATGTAGTTATACTAAAGAATAGGCCACTCATGTGGTGTCTTAAATAGCAATTAATTTGACATCGAGCTTTTTGACATCTGATACGGGTTGCAGCAGCTACTTGAAGGAAGTTAGTTGCAGGTTTAGCAATTCTTGGTTCTATTATACGTTTGTAAAATTATTTTTGCGAATTTTAAACTCTGCCCCGGTTTAGGCAGAGGTCGCGGGTTCAAACCCTGCCTGTGTCAGTTGTTTTTGAAAATTTCTATATTTAATAACATGATTGTTATTTATTAAAACCAATACTCATAAAGTTGGTAGTATTATAGTGGTAGTAAGTACTAAAGGTGTTTTCTAATGAAAGAATTCATACATCAACTGCTATTAATCATAATTTTACACTAACTATCGCATAAGGAGAAACTGGTGACCATCTTATTAGCTTAAATCCTTAGATATTTTTAATGATACACAAGTTAATTCCGTATTACTTTAGCTTAATTTTAACAATTCAACAATACACATTGTTTGCAATATTTGAAAAAGTTTTTACGCCGGACAAATAGATACTAGATATACCTACGCAATGTACCTATTTTGTCGAATTGTCAAAATGAAAATGATTGTCATTGGGAGACTGGGAGTTATATGTTAAGCAACTAATCTGCTGGTTTAAGTGATCAATAGGCACCGACAACTACACTTTTATTAACCTTCTCACCAAGCATACCACCATAACCAACAATTCACTATATCAGCGGCATGTTATGATGGCCGATTTGAAGTTTGTCCGCTCATAAAGTTTCGTAAAAATTTACAACTACTTTTGAAAGAGCAATTGCTGTACTTTATTGTAAATAGTGACGCGTCACTATAAACTATAAAGTAGAGCAATTGTTCCTTCGAAAGTAGTTGTCATTTTTTACGAAACTTTATAAGCGGACTTAGACCCTGTTGTTTCATCTTACAGTTACGTATCTGTAACCGTCAAATATGGCGGCTTGTACGACAATTTCATACTGACTTAACGATTACGTACTGACTTACGAATACAGATGGTTTGAAGCAACCCGCCCTTAAACGTCAAATCGGCCATCATAGCTTGCCGCTGATATAATTCCAAACAAAAAACAATCGTAAAATCAAACATCCAATATTCATGTCATTAATGGCAGAAACAGTGACACTTGGAATAATGACGTCAAACAACTTGAGAGCAAGGTCCCAGGTTCAGTTCTAAGGTCAAACGATTTATGTTTTCTGAGGTCGACGCGTAATTGCGTCAATTACTTTCTTGTTTTGCTGACAGTTTGGGTCGTTGAAATGTAGATTGATTGATTTATTATTGTTTATTGTACCGACAATGTCATTTACTGTCAGGCTGGTATCAGTCTTTTAATCTGTGTTTGGTATTATTTATTGCTGTGCAATTTATTTCAATGGGGTTGGCAACTGTGGAACTAATGGCGCTAGCAGAGCTTGTACCAAGCATTGTTATTGGTTGAAAATCTGTCAATGTCATTTTAAATTTCAAAGTAGCTTGTCCTCATTGGTCAGATTGGGACTAAGCTATGGACACGCCATCTACAATCAGCTTTGACCTTGACAACAACTCACAAAACTTAATTGGCGCTAAAGTTATTTAAAATCGCATTCAGTCTCAGTCAGCTTCAAACAATGGACAGAAATGCAATGATGTTTTTAGTGCGCTTATTGTAATTAGTGCGTCGTGCAAGCGGGCCTAAAGGTGCTTACGAACGACCTAATTCGACGCTCGAACTGATCTGTCTGTATATTCGCATGATATCACCGCGAGAATTGCCAATTTGTTTGCGAACGTTCGAGGGAGAATGTCACCGTGACATTCTCCTTGCGGCGTGTCAATATAGATAGACAGGTGTAGTGCCAATCCGGGCAAGTTTCAACAGATTGGCACCTTAATTATTGACGTGCTGGGCTAATAGTAATGTGCCAATCAAGTGCCGTATTACAAAAGAACAATAGAGCTCAATGCCCCGCCCCCCGCGGCTATCTCCTGTTTTTTTTTGCAATTTTTTTGCGCAAACAGTTTTCCGCGATATTTTTCTATGGAAACACTATGAAATGACTTTTGTTTTATGATCTAGACATATTCCCTATCGGATTATCCTAGTTTCATATTCATATCACTTACGGAAATTTTTTGCGGAAAATGTAAAGGGAAATTCGCGAAAGTTTGCAAAAAAAAACACTTTTTTGATAAAAATGGTTGGTGACAGAAAAGTATAGCAGTCACAAACTTTAAAATTGGTTATCTGTGAAGCTAAATGTACATTTTAGTCGATTTAATAACATTATGGTGCACCCACACATCTTTCTTGAACAAATTAATGTTGAGTGTCGTGGAAATCGACTAAAATCTGACCGCGAATTTTGAATCCGACGGCTTTACATAACTTTTTTTTAATTTTTTTATGGAAACCCTACAAATCGAATATACCATTAGCTAGAAGACAAGGGCAATAAAGACTAGGTTCTTTCCTGCGTATTTTGATAATATAAACGAGAGGGATAGGTACCTACAGTAGAAGGAATATTAGAGAAATTTAGAAAAAGCGCAGAAAACACGGAGAAAGTGGAGAAAATTCGTCCCGACAGTCGCCGCGTTACACTAAGGGTGTTGTTGTATGTGCCGACAGTCGGCGCGGGACATGAAAGAGGTATCTGGGAAACACAAGATTAGCTTACTCATCAACACGAATAATTAACAAGGAGTTAACAAAATTTGTCCAAAATAAAATAATGAAGTTGATTTTTTTGAATAAGTTTTGAATTTTACTTCATGAGGCCTGCAACATTAAACCATGAAGCTTCGTAAAGGTACTCCATTGTAAATAACCATAGTCAATAAATATTGTTGACGATAGTACTATGCTACTTACTGCGTTCTACATAGTATTACAAATAGGCTCGACCCCTATTACGTGTGACATAATAACCGGCGAAATTTGACTGTACTTGGTATATTTAGGTATATTTTTGTCTAATCCTTCGGCGAATACAGTACACAGTACATTTAGAACTTTCTAAAAAAGTCTAACACCTACAAATCACAACAACATATCTCTAAAATGTTTCACAACAAACGCGTGTTATTTTTTTCATCCGTTATTATCATTATTTATATCGCTCTCGGATTGTGCGACTAATAAATCGTAGCGATTTATTTGCGTTTGCACATGTCCCTACTGTAACGGCCCTATTGCGATTTGTATGAATTAAATTTGATTTGTGCCTTAGATTTACGTTGTAGCCGATAGCTAGTTATTCATATATTTCTTTTAGAGAATTTAATTTCTGGAATTTGTTCATTCTTTTTCAGATATCTATTCTTTAAATTACATCTGATGTAGAATCGAAATTATCAATCATTACTTTTTCTTCCTTTCTCACATCAATATTTACAAAAAGTTTAACAAGAATTAATCAATTCCTGATCATTTGAATTTAAAAATCTTGCTTATTTCTGACCAAGTATGTTCATAAATTACTTAATATTAGAAATATTGCAATACCAATCAAGCTACATACTACACAAGCTAATAATGAAGAAAATGTCAACATTGCCATCACTTTCCCCCTCAAATCCCCACAAAATCTCACCGAACAAACAGAACCGCACGCCCATAGCGCGCATCAACGCAAAACTTTTAAGTTCATGCATTACGCCGGTCTCCCGATGAAAAATCACTCTTGTCCCCTCACAGTTGCCACTAGATGTATGGGAGCCATTAAACCGGCACGCCACACATATCATCCTGTCCCGACGCCCGTAGTCCGCATCATTTCAATTTATTTACGTAGGTATTGGCGGAACTTTGAGGAGATCGTTATAAATGCAAGTAGGAATATTTGTATTAAGGCGCTGATAACTGCCAACGGCCTTGAGTGATTTGGGTGGTATAGCTTGAGTGTTCTGCGCTGAGCTCAAGCAACGCGACATACGTCCACCGAGCAATACGACTCGCCTATCAAGAAGCGCGCTGTGCCGAATTAGACGTAAGTATTATTACTTTTTAGTATCTAAAATATAAAAAAAACAAAAAGCAACAGGCAATATTATAGGTAGTAACATAGTCTTTTCACACAAAACAAATCATGAAAATATCTTAAGCGATTTGAAAGTAATTACGTTTTTATGTTTTGGGTAGACAGTAATCCATGAATTTATTTCATTAAGTATTTTACAACAATAGTTAAATATTCACAGGTACGATTGATGTATATATATGTTCTAGTTTAACATAAAAAAATTGTACAACTAACCTGCATTATTTGACGGCGAAATAAGAGATTTAAAACTTGAGATTTACGGCCGTTACCATTTACCGTCGCCTTAATACTGGTAAAGGCTTTGCTGATAATGTTGTCTCATCTAGTTTCTGTGGTAATGATTTGGATGTTTATATAATTTACGGAAAGCTCTATGGAGTTGCTACTGCACCGGTGTGTCTGTCAGTCAATAGATGGTGCTAATTTTACAGGATCTTAAATGACTATACATAATGTCATGCAATAATATTACCACTAAAAATGTATGTTTTAGAAGTATGATTTGATAGTTTAACTATAACACTTCACACTAACGCCAATGTCAGTAAATTATGCACTCAAATCGATTTCTCACAATTTTATTCTTACGAAATTCAAAATCGAAATTGACCTTTTTTAAAAACGAATTGCAGAATTGGTTTCAATATTAAACAAGTAGTTAGTTTTGAATATCCGAGTAAGAATAGAATAAATAGAAACTATAGAATATAACATAGAACATGTAGAATGGTAAAAGGCTTCGCGTGTAGCATAATAAACTACCCTCATAAAGATACTAAAAGAATAGCCAAGTAATATTCACGAAAGAACTCTCTTCTATATTTATATGCCTCAATACAATAAAAGCTATTACCGTAGTACTAAATTTTCACTACATTTTAAAACGTACGAACTCTTTTCACCGACCATCGCAATAACAGTATTTTTCTTTTCTCTAGTGATGTGCGAATATTTTTTCATCGATATATTATGTTGGTCGTCACTTTTTCCATCTTTAGCCGATATTATCATACTGCAGTTAACAGTTTGTATACTAAGTGCTAAGCAAAGTATGTATTACATCATTTATATTCCATTTTTACTACTTGGTATTTCAGATAATTTTTATCTTTCTTACTTACCTATTCCTTAATTGCGCATATTTATTATGTAAAATTGAAATGAATGAATTGAATAAATAAATTATTGTGTTGCTTTGAAGGCCTTATAAAAATAAAGATTCTACTATTCTATTCTACTAATATTATAAATGCGAAAGTTTGTGAGGATGTATGGATGTTTGTTACTCTCTCTTGCAAAAACTAATGAACGGATTTTGATGAAACTTTACAGTAATATAGCTTAGATATTAGAATAACACATAGGCTAAGACTTTTTATCCCAAAAACGCGGGCGAAGCTGCGGGCAGAAGCTAGTAACAAATAAAAACATAAAAAACATTGTCCCAAAATTAAATTTTGACGACTAACATTAAAGAAATGATATATTTCGATGAGACCATTACAAGTATGATTAATGAACGCACTCATATTATGATTAATGTACATATATACAGCAATTATGACACGATTAATGTTCACGTTTAATGTATCGAGATCAGAAAAAAAAATTTTGACGCAATGGTGATTATTATAAAATTGTGGATGAAGACCATTTGTCATATTTTTTAGAGCAATTATGAAATGTACAACATGTCTGCTGAAGGACAGAGTACAATATTATTTTTAAAATGCTGTAGACATTGAAAATAATTAGGAATTCCACTAACAAAAGACAACTATTACACTAAAGATGATGTTTAACGAGACAGTTTAAAATTTCCAACTTTAAGAATTGATTTCCTTTTTTCTCTATCTTCATCTGATAAAGGGAAAGTCCTTTTACACACCATACAAAAAGGAAGTTGGCCAAGCATAGCTAAAAACATGAATCCCATCAAAAACATAACATGTACTAAAATGCAAGTCTTGCAACGCAGTTCTTCTACCACATAAAATTGTAAGATCTAATGTGACCGTATCGATATTAGACATCTTTATTTCTTGATAAATAGAGTGATAGCCAAAAATACAAATATTTATCGATAATCGATTTACTGTTATTACTGTTACTAGCCCATCACTAGTAGTAGTTGAATTTTTACGAAGTTTTACGAGCGGCCGCGAACATAATGCGGATGCGAACGAGACGTATTGAACAACAACAATCATGCCTTCGAGGATAGAACCTTGGAACCACCACATGGATAGTTGCAGAAGATCCAGACCAGATAGTAAGCCTACGAAATCATCGCGAGCTTAGGCTAGCCAAGAATTAACCCCGAAAAGTCCCAGAAACCATATGTATGGCCACAGGAATTTTAATACAGCATATAAATTGTTTCAATAAAGATCTAATTCATAAATAATGGTACAAATAATGGGGCTCCTGACGGTTTAAGGATTTGCATACCTATTGGAGAGGCTTGTGTCCAACATTGGACTCCTTTAGACTGATGGTGATGATAATAAGGCCATCGTAACATTAACAAGGTTTATAGGTACCTATTTAAAAATCAAAGTCATGAATCTCGTGGTATCTGTAATTAGTAAGTTACAACGTTTTTAACGGTGTTGGAAGTTTTCTTTCAGTACCAATTCTCGTTCACCACTTCATAGTGTTCTAGGCATTACTTTAACACATAAATCAACAAAAAACATAAAACTTTAAGACCTAAATAAGAGTGACATTCAGGGCAGCCAACATAGCGCCAAAGGGACTTCTTACGTGAAACACTGTCTAGCAAGTTTAAGACACAGTCATTTGTTTGTTGTAAGGAATGTTACTTCTGTTCTTTCTTATTAGATCTTGGAATTTGAACATAGGGGTGGTGGATTATGGGATTCTTAGTTTAAAGTTTAGTACTGTTTTTATGTTTATTTGTTTAAGCTTTTGTATAGGCTTCCCGCTTGTTCGCTTTATTGAGCATTATACTTTTGTAGACATATTTACGTATATTATACCGGGGGGGAAAATAGGTGCACATTTCCAATTTACACTGTATAACTATATTCTCTCTCTGTATACTGAGAATTAGGTAATTTTGAAGGGAAGGTGTATCACAGACGAAAGTTTACGAACATTTTTACAACAAAAATATAGTTTATGAATCTAGAGTATTTTCACTTACAAAAATAAAAACAAATAATTTCAAATCTCTAACCGTCGATCAAACAAAAGAGGGTGAGAGTAATAAAAGGAGAAATAAATAACAAAAAATATATCGCTACGCAGCATTACACGCGAATTGAGAGAGTACATTAGTTATTATAACACGACAAAATATGTGTAATAAAAAGTAATTTATCGCGCAAATAAAATATAACAGTGGTTAGGGCGGCAGATGGGGCGAGACGGGCGGGGGTTCTAGTGATAGCGGGGAGCGAGTATGCTTCAATTTCAAGGCCACACTGAAGCGTAAGAAAAAAAAAGGAAAGTCGGGGGACCCCCGTCAGGAACGAACTTCCAATAATTTAGGTACATATTTGTATGAACGTTTCTTTTATTACCCATTTTTACACGGTAAAATTACGCAATTCCTATCCGGCGTGACGTGACCTCTTGCTCTAACGTCTCGAGGGGTACTGGTCGGAGACCGCGAGCGCAATTGTCGTGACTTTTAGATTTATGAAGGGAGCATGGCCCTTTTTCTTTATGTGACGATTTCTACCAACCAACTCTTACTGCAAGCCAAGCGTTAAGGATCATCATTTAAAAAATAATTACAATATATATATTTCTACATTTTCAATTAATTAACGTGTCTATGTCTAGACCACAGAAATCTAAATAATAATAGGAATCGCAAAGGCGCGTGACCTTGTCCCCGCTTTCGAACAAATTATGTAAGGCGCTGACATCGAGAGCGCGCGCTTAAAATGTGACGTAAAATGTGATTTATATTGCATTGGATGCAATGACATTGACTGCAAACCGGCGACAGGCGTCTGGTAGTAAAATGTAGATAACATTTCTATTGACTTATTAATTAGATTTCTTTGGTCTAGACTCTTTCAAAACTATAGTTGTCATTTTTTGTCTTATTTATAATTATTTTCATTTTAATTGTCTCAGACCAGCCACTAAGATACCAACTGCACAGTCGTGCCAACGATACAAACAATAAAAATACAGAAATAAAGCACTTTCGTCGCATATGTATGACCAACAATAACATATTTCAACCAGACTAAGATACATTTTGACGACAGCTTATATTGTCCGCCATTTGCCAAATAATCATTCAACGCTCAACTCATCATAAATTACGATCATTATTTACAATTTATTATGTGGAGCAAAAGTGCAACAAAAATAAGTATGAATTTTATGCATAAAATACTACAAGGACTTAAGAGCACAGCATGGCACTGAATTCTGGGGCACAGTCCTGAATTACCATCTCTTTTTCGCAAATTAACTGTCTTTTGATCGTTCTCAAAAACCGATCCATCTTTCCCTTACTAGGTACTAGAGATAGATTTTTGACAGTTTCAGCCATTAGTTATTCTATTCTAGTACTGCTATTACCTACTAATTCCAATAAGTCTACAAACTTTAATAAAATTAGCTAAATACAAGCTGAAGTGTCTCTTTCTCGCTTTGCCTTTTGGGGTAAAATATAGCAATTACCCATATATTAGTTTAGTCAGAGATCTTCAAAATCAGCTCCAACTGTACCGCTTAAACAACATTTTATAGCCAAAATCATTGTTACTTTATGTAATTTACCTACCTTCCGCTAACCGCTTTTACGACAAAGACAAGCAATAACATACTATGAAAAATAAAAGTCAAAACAGATAAAATGAGAGACTTCTTTACACTGACTCCTTATAGGGTGAAAACGCCAGTAAAGTTATCATCCACTCCCCGCTGTAACTTGACTCCACCTCACGGATATATTGACAGAGTCCTCCACCACGGCTGCTGGGGAAAAATGGCGGTCATTTGTTGGTGTCACCGTTTTGTACTGTTGCCTTCGAGAGGCGAGATAATAGCTGATTTATATGTGCGATTACGAGTGACGAGCGCAGTCGGGCGCTTATTGCTTGTGATATTGGAGTCTGAATATCCTCACGCTGGGATGGGGGGATATTATGACGTGTTGTATTCTGTGGTGAGTGACAGTGGGTTAATTAATGTGGATGATGGGTTTCGTTTTAATATAGCTATTCTCGTAGTTATAGTTTTTTTACGTTACAATTACCACTTTTTTATAGAATAAGAAAGGTGTTAGAAGTTTTAAGACGTAATAAGTTACTACATAGTGAATAATCACAGCTAGAAATCATTTACTATCATTAATATTATGTAAAATTTTAAGTGTAGGTACAGAGCTGCAATTGTAAAAACTACATAGTGAAGCAAACTTTTAATATAAAATAGTCTCGTAAGAGTGAGAAAAGAAATAAACAATCAGAGTAAGCAATGTGTGAGATCTTACTTTTTTACTTTTACACATTTCATCTCCTCAAAATATCTTGACGCAAAAGAAATTATGACCGCCATTAAAAAAATAATTTAGAGCTCTCAGAAGACATTAACATGAGAAATGTGTGCCGCGACACAAAAGGTAAAAACATCACTCACGCCACCTCGACGGCACTTTGTGCAACAAAGCCGATCTTTCTGCTCTTTACAAAATGGCTTATGACATATCGCATAACAGGCGTTTATACCTTACATTTTGTCACAGAGTAACAAAATTCCAAACATTCTAATTTGAAAAATTGCAGTATAACAAAAGATTTCAGACAAATATTTTAGTCTGTGACAAGGTGAGCGTCCCAGTTGTCGATATGTATGGGGGAATTCACAGCTGTTATAATAATGAGTATTAATAGGTTTGCCACATAAATAACGCGGTACAAAGGGCTTAGGGCCGCGGGACACAAAGCCGATACTTCAAAACCATTAGCAAGAACGTGAGTGCTTTGAATAGGGTGAAATGTGGGTATGTAGGAACAAGCGTGGAGAAATCAACGTGTTGGGATAGTTGTTTGTTTATATTAAATAGTTTGTGATATGTGTCAAATCGAAAATCATATACCTTTTTATTTAAGTGTGTATTTTTTCTGGGCATCTTTTTTACAACGTTTTTAAGGATTAGAAGACGTGCCTAGTGACATCAACTGAACACAAATCCAGAGCTTGGGCTGCTACTCAGAATTTCTTTATGTGAACACAATAGCACTTCACCCGACCGAATCAAACCTAGGACCTCACGCTCAGTATTCGCGCTTACTACCACTATGGTTCGTAAAATATAGCTTCATCTCTGTGACAGATCAAATCCGTACATTTATAATGCATTTTGACATTATTTGTTCGTATTTGACATCTGTCGCAGAGATAAAGCTATGTTTTACGAACTATAGACAGTAAGTAGAGGCAGTCATTTACACATAATATTATAAAAGTATAGATGAATGTCTATTGTAGATTATGTTAACCTACTTCCAACATTTTGTAGATTAAGTAGTACCTACAATAGACATTCAACTATACCTACTAATATAATAAAACTGAAGAGTTTGTTTATTTGAGGTGCTAATAATAAAACTTGTGGATGAATTCAAAAAAATCTTTTTGTATATGATAGTCAAATTCATGAGAAATATCTCATGAATTTGACTATCATATACAAAAAGATTTTTTTTTATTTTTAGTTGTATTATTAGTTGTCATCGGGATAGACTATACTATTGTATAGTCTATTTAACATCACGCTACGACCCTTAGGAGCCGAGCAACGAGGTTGAAACTGCGGGGAACAGCTAGTTATTATAATAAGCTACTTCAACAATTTTATTTGTAGAACTTATCAACATAACTTCAAATGCCTTTAGCATTCTATTCACCCTATTAAGGTAAAATACCGTGAAGGTACACATACATGAATAATAACAAGTCTAATATCTTACTAACACCTTGTATTATTCCTATTTATGCATACTTCTGTATAAAATTGAATGAGCTTTACGCACCAAGTATTTATACAATGTGTACGTAATTGTATAATTGAACGATTCTAACAGTCGATGATTTAAGGTTACATGACTTTTCAAACAGCTTATTACTTTTTTAGGGCTCCGTACCTATAAAAAACCGGACAAGTGCGAGTAGGTAGAACTCGTGCCTTGAGGGTTACGTACAAACTTAATTATGTATGTAGAATGTAGAATATTCTTCTTCTTGCTCGTATCCTCATGACTGAGGGACGTGACTATGGTGCCTCGCCACCATCGTTCTCCAGGCCACTCGATCCTGCGCCAACTGGACGGCTGTCTGCAGGGTGGTGTAGAATATTATATAATGTAAAATATTGCACTAGAAATATGCAATAGCACCATCTATGAGCAAGATGCCGCCATTAAATATTTCTACTAGTGGCGCCATCTATGAGCAGATTGCTCGGACTTGCCTGGGACAGACGGACGATAAAGTGATTCTACTTATAAGGGTTCCGTTTTTCCTTTGGAGGTACGGAACCATAAAAAGGAACCCATAAAAGATAACGTCGCTGTCCGCCTGTAAGGACCATTTTTTTCAGGAACGCGTGGAAGTATCATCAAGTTGAAATTAATTTCATCCGGACCGGCTCTACAGATAGGGTACCAAGTTGAGTCATTCGTACGCAGTGCAATGCTTATTGACCAAACAGATTCGGTTATATATTTACGCAACACTGATGTAGGTAATTAACCAGTTAAACTTTTAACAAAGCAAACCCAACTCTATTTAACGCTGACCAAAGCAGGACATAATGATATTATTTTAGCTTGAGACAAGATACATTATCTATACATAGCAACTGATCTATATTATTCATTGAGTGCCATGACAAACTAAGTAAATTAAATAACCATAATCGTTAAACTTAAGGTAACAATTAATTTAGCACAAAAATGCCACAAAATAAAGTAAATTAAAGTCCTACAACCCAATCAACATCTTTATAAAACAATTGAGTATCAAGTATAAAGCAATTAAGTTCAAGTTAATTGACCATAAAGGTAACAAAACAAAGTACTGAGGTGCAGTAAATCCACTTCAAACAAAGCGCGATATCTGAAATTAAGCTAAACATAAAAAAATAAAAACAATTGCTAAAATGCATGAAATTGTAACTCCGGATTAGCGTGAAGCAGGCAAAACTCACCTACCCCAATAAGCCAATGAAAGACGAACATTTAACTACCAATCTATGACAGACAGGAGCAGTGGTAGCTCAATGGTAGCGGCCCCGACTAAGATTTTTTCGTGGGTTTGAGGGTTTCATCACCACTGCTTTAAAAACGTTTAATAAACATCGTGAGGAAACTAAAATTAATAAAACAAAATATCCTAGAAACAAAAATTCGGAGACAGGTGTCGTCTACCAAACCGCACTCGACCCACGTGGTGGACAACGGCCCACTTCCTTTCACAGGGCAGAAGTCTATGTCTCAGCAGTTGAAATATTAGAGGCTGGCTGATTATGCATGACAGACCATCTTACTTCTACGCAGCTTAACTATGAACTCCAGTTTGGAGAAGCAGTGCTGCGAGCAGATATGTGCTGAATTCACAAATACCAACTCTCCCAGCGATGAATACGATCCTCAGATCATAGAAACAAGGAGATGTGCCAAGGCGCTATCGAGCTTGATGCCTGATCTTGAGCAAATTGCTCATATTAAAAACGTACGCGCTGGCGAAGAACCGAACACAATCCATGGTATAAATACAGTGTTTTAGTTTAGTGCTAGTGTTGAGTGACGATTAACAGTGTTAGATTGAGGGTGTGCGGAATGTTTAATGCTTGGGAGATCTTTTTATTCACAAGGAGCGCTTAATTATGCGCGTAATTGTGTCGAAAAATGTACTAAAAGTGGCATCAGTTGTTTCCGTACTAATTTGCTATGATGGCATATCTCCTTGTTTCTATGATCTGAGATACGATCAATACAAAGATGAAGAAGTAATCTTCTTATCTTAAATCAGCTTACGAGAACAGCTGGTCAGAAACGTTGGTAGTGCGGCTGACGGCCCAACACTTGTCTTTTATCATGTTTTGCAAAATGATAATAAGGAATTTGGTGAGAGGCAGGTGGCTAATGATTATGATGCCATTTTCTTTAGACATTTCCCACATAGATTGAGCCTTCTGCAGGTATATATTCCATGGTACTCGTGAATTCAGTTTAGCAATTCAAATTGAAAGCAATGAGCAGGTGGTACTTAACTTTAAAAACAATGTAGTGTAAAAAATATCTTTGTACTTGTTCTACGTGAGGTAAAGTCTTGGAGATGTTTATTAGTAACAATTTACTGTTGTGAGGACACGGCCCTGTTTTTAGACGATACTTCATTTTCTATTTTATTTTTTTGTGCGTCAGAACTTCATGCCCTTTTTCTTCGTTTATTCGTGGCAAGTTAAAGTTACTTTTTCCAAAAAATACCAAATCTTCTTTGCTGTTTACAGCAGGGCATTTCAAAATTAAAGTCGAAGTACTTTTTAAACGTAGAAGTACTATTAAAACTCTCGAGTATACCTACGTGATATAAAAGAAAGACAAGGGAACAGAATCTAAACCTATTCACATTAATTCAATTGGACGTTGTTACGCAGAAACGATCCAACCCACATCCACAATATTGTCAAAAATGAGCTCTAAATATCTGAAATTTGAATGCAGATTTTTCAAGAGTGACTTTTTGTGGATTGGATCGTTTCTGCTTAACTACGTCCAATTAAACAGCTGTGTTTTATTTACTATAAGCTTAAGAGAACACCCACAGCAACCATTTAGTTAATAAATCAATATTAGCTACCGTCAATTTAACCTCAATGACATAACTATTTGTCAACCCAACTGAGTCAACATTAAACACATCAAGCCGAATCAAACTCATCAAAACATACGCGAAATTGAACCTTATGTCTTCTAACAAAAGTCACATCAAACTGCACTGGGTTGTGTTTTGAAGCCGGAAATTTCAACAGACTCGGAGATTTGCAAACACTTATAGAATTTACAAAAATTTTATTACATCCTAATGAAAGGAGATTAGACTTTAGAGCCTTAGCTTAAAGACTATGATATATTGCATGAACATTTTGTATTTAACAGCCATAATAGGTGAGGATTAGTAGTAGCCACAAAAAAGCAGAGACGATAACAATTGAATTTCAAAAGACTATTGTGGGCCGCGACACGCGAATTTCTGAATTAGGTAACTAAAGAGGCAGAGGCGAATGTTTCTCTGGCATACAGAGGGTTCTGTAGAATTCATAGTTATCTTACTATTCAATCATTTAATCACTACAACTACGTAAAAGATTGAGATATAAGGCTCGTATTACAGAACGATGCTTGAGAACAGATCTCGGGTTGAGCATAGATTGAAACTAGTTTCAACCAATCAAATGGCTTTAAATCTATGCTCAAGCAGAGATCGGTGCTTGAGTATCGTTCTGGAATACGGGCTTAAGTGTAGATGAAGATCAACCAAAAATAAGAAATACCAAAATAGTAGCGGAGTTTTTATTCATGATTCATAATAAAAATGAGCCTGACTTGCAACCTCCTATCATTCATACCAAAAACATTATCAATATAAAGAATACAACGTCTACAGTAAACATGAATGATTCACCAATATAAAAATATCTGAGAATAGACTCCAAACTTGGCGAATAAATACGTAACGTACGTACATAACGTACATTTATCTAGTGCCAAAAACTTAACACATACTGGCAGGCTTATCTATGTGGAAGATTGGTCCAATTAGCTCATATCAAAATAATGTAAGACAGAGCACTGATATGAAGGAAATATAGGCACAAACTGAAGCAAATATAAGTAGATAATCAAAAATTGGTTAGAGTGAAGATAAATGAAAGAAAATTACATAGAAGAAGGATGGAGTAGATCTCAGATCATAAACATAAGACAGTAGCCAAATTCATGATAAATCATTAAAGCAATTGAAGCATATATCATAAGGAGTTATGACATTATTTATAAAAAGTGGAGATACCTAGTATATCAAGAAATATATCCTTCCAGTCAAAAATTTAAGAGCGGATCTAAAAAGTCTAGAGAAATGAAACGAAAACCATCAAAGATGCAAATTGTTCCTTAACATATTTTTTTTACAACAAACATTTTATTTTTCAACAAGACCCTTCTAGCATCGAACTCCAAAAGCACAATGGCTGTACACTTTAAACATATAAATTTATAACACTAGCTACACTGTATCGGTGCCAAATATCGTTATTTATGAGGATTTATGATGCAATATGTTTGTATTGAATTTGTACGAGTATTCCAAAGTTTTTTTGGCTTAGACGACGAAATATTTTTATGGTAACTCGTGTCGAAAGGTTAAATTAAGGATGGATGCCAAAATGGCCGGTCTCATTTAATTTATATGGCATTTGCAGCCAAAACTACCACATAACTTAAAATTTGAAAGCTAGCTCTTATGAAAAGTTTAAATAAATATCTAAGAGGTTATCTGTGTGTCATTAGGGTCAAGTAAAGATTTTAACTACATTAATAGCATATACACCAATTTCTTAGTCTATTGGTAGCACTACTAATTTCACTTATGTCCCACATTTTTACGACTGGTATATAATTAATTCTGCTTCATTCACCATCAACAGCAGAATCGTTTTATTCTGTCACAATTTGTCTTGCAGCTTCTTCGTTATTTATTTTATATTCAGCGTGAGAAACAAAGGCATTATAATAATTCTTTAATATTTTAAAGTTGAGAACAATCTGTTGACACGAAAATCCATGCTCAATTTATGTAGCTATAAAATTAATATATTCTTCATACGTTAAGAGGCTGTGACTCACTGGCTGCTATATCTTTGTCACTGGGATGGCTAATATCACTCACACTGTTAATGTTGATGTTCTTGCCAGATCCCCTTTTGAGTTAATAGTGACAGAGGAGTAAGTGGTGAGCGAATGACGTACTCGTGTGCGATATTTTGCTATATTTCATGTGTGATAAATATTGAGCATACTCATATTAACATCTCTTAATAAGTCAGATAATAATATATGATCGAATTTGCTCTACGTGGTGACATGACTTGATAGAAATTAATTTGACTTGGTGAAGTGAGGTGAGTTGAAAAAGTGATGCTTAAAAAGTGTCTCATCTAAATAGGAATGCCTTAAAAAGAAATAATCTGAACACAAAAGAACACAAAAATGTTTCTTGATAGACAAAAGATTAATTGACAATACAATCAACAAATCAGTTGACAGAAACCAGCAAGATCAGTAAAGGAGCGACGCCGACGTCGAAAGTCAGCTCAAGTTCTTACAATGACATTGACGTATACCCGAGACGCAAGTGACAATAAACGTTTTTGAGACGACGTTATCTTTCCGTCTCCTAAAAGACTAATGAGAGCAGCTATTAATGTACGCATTAAAAGTAATTGTGTCGCAGAAAGCATTTGGACATCAATTGTAGAAGAAATATGCTTATAAAAGGAGATATATTTAAGCTTATACAAGAATAAAAGCTTATTGTTGAATTTTATCCTGAGTATGAGACGGATAGGGCTGATGACTCATCTAAGGCTTTAGAGTAACTTGAAACCACTACAGTATTGCTCATCATCTTCATCTCATCCATCTACGATGTACCCACCGCTGCAGAAAGAGATAATCATATTTTAATTGTTCGAAAACCATGAGTGCTTACATAATATTTTAGAGTAAAATTGAACAATCATTAAAAATCACAACTAAAACTAGGATCAGTTTGCAAAACACGCAAACTTATTTCCAAGATACTTATCAACAAAGACAATAGATAGACTCGGCTACAGTTCTTAGCGAACACAACTTCACTGAGAAGGTATCATCTGCTTATCTGCTTGAGCAAGTCGTTACACTACCTGAGTAAACGGGTCAGCTTTGTGCTCTAAAGTTAAAAGGATTACGACTATACTGCGTTATTTGCAGTTGGGAACTGAGCTCTTATTGCCTTGGTGCATCTTTTGTGTGAAGGATGAAAAGAATTCAAGAATAAAAGTCATGTTTAGATTAGCAATAGGCAATACAATACAATTGACGGACAGTAAGTACTTGTTGAAAATATTTAGTTACAAAGCCTCCATGATTAGTAGACTTAAATGTACGATTGGCGTGTCCTGGGCAGGTAACCTTGCTATTATTACCTCCTTGCTTACGTTTACAAAGTTCGTACCAATATGAGGCAAGAAGTTACAAAATCTACGAATAATGTCCTAACAATTTAGCGTAGCAAAAGTTCAATGGATTTCTAAATCATGAGCACGGATTTTTTTTTTAACAATTGCTTGCTGCAATTTTTGACAATACCTACTTCTATAGAGCTTATGTCAAAATTCTTTGGAAACGGCCATTAGCATTAGTCAACAACACTCAGGCCCGTATTACAGAACGATGCTCGAGCACAGATCTCTGCTTGAGCATAGATTTAGAGCCATTTGATTGGTTGAAATCAATGCTCAAGCAGAAATCCGTGCTCGAGTATCGTTCTGGAATACGGGCCTCAATCACCACTCATTGCCCACAATCAAATGCAACACGACACCGACAAGATTTCTTTATCACAAACATTGATAGACTCTTAAATCTTAACGACTTTGCGAATAATCGTAAATAACAGATCATCGGGTCCGCCTACATTGTCAAATGCCATCAACATACTATAATTTAACGTCATAAAACAAAGTTGAATGTTCATAAATCGTACACCCACGAAAATGTCTAGTTAAAATACATTATAAAAGAATAATTGTGCTCGCCTTCAAGGTTAGGTCGATCAATCTTTCACACGTCATTAGGGACGTCGCGTTATGCTCCGGAGTTTGCGTGAAAAGGAACGTATAAAGGTCTTTTTACATTTTGTTCGTGTTAATGGTCAGTTTGAGCGTGTAAGTTTGAATGGTGACACGTGTTAGCAGATGGGGCTTACGTTATTTGATAAAACGTTATTGGGACAAATGTATTGATATTTTTTTCTTGTTAAGGAATAGAGATAGATGATGTTGTCTTTTCTTACGATTAGTAGCATAATATTGGCAACAAGTTTGACTATCGTCACGAAATACATTAGTCTATCTTGCACGATAAATCAGAACTTGTACGGTGCTTTGTTATGTATACCTACACTATAATCACTGACGTCTCAAACAATACATTCTGTCTCAATTTATTATTTTAATTTCCTATTCATCAAACAAACAAATAAAGTTTCATATTTATTAGAACGACTGTTGTTTATGTAATCGACCACATTTTTCACCATTAAAAGCGTACCTGCCGCCATTTTGTGCTCGGTAAAAACATATTCAGCTTACAAAGCTCGTGGACAATATTTCATAAGAGATGGCCGAAAAATACACGGCGGTGTAATAAATTAAAAACATTTTCAACAACCACCAGTTACATTGACCTCCCGAACCTCCCCAATGTTCTGTAAAACGGAACGTAAAAGGGATTTTGAAAGGATGAGCAGGGGTCAAGTGTAATGGTCGCCTCATTACCGTGCTTAGTGAAAACTCGAGAAGAACCATTTTATAATTTTCGCTTTTCCCAACTTAAACTTTTGAAGTTAACGTAAACTAGCCTTTACGTACTGCGAGACTATTATTTATATCTTAAATGAAAGTTGCTGTGTTAGGGTACTTTATTCAAATTATATTCGTAATAATTTTTCATTTTGGTGACATTTGTGTTGAACGTGAAGCGTGCCGGCTGTTTATCATTTTGTGAAGGTTTTCAAAGTTAATTGGGTTAAACATCGCATTTAATAACAACTATAAATTATAAGTATTTTAGAATTTACAGCGGGGTGCGACATTTTATCGCATTTGCTTTAAGAAATTATGTTCATTTCCATCCTTACCCCATTTTATAAGCAAGTCGGGAAAAATAACTTTTCTTGGGCATGACAAGAAAAATACTTTTATAATAAATTTTATCCTCCTAATATTTAACTTATTACGCTTCATGCTATCAACGATAAAAAACACATAAACCACACACATCCACCCTAACATTAAATCTAACACCATTTGAAACACGATCAAAACTTACAACGATAAATCTGGTACGAGCCTTATCGGGGCATTCAATAATCATTTCGGTGGCAATCACGTACAAGCGAGCACAAAAGCTCCTACGAAATACGCCACTGTCGACTGTAAAGCCCGAATCTTACGACCAATTACCGCGCCAGATAAAACCCATGAAACGTTGCCGTCTGATACGACGGAGTTAATCTCATAGTCTATTGGCGGGAGCAAATTTTTCTCGACACAGACAATTTGGGGGTGCCGAAGTAAAATATTGCGTTTTAACATTGGTGTGGTTTTTTTTGGTGTTTTTTTTTGTATCGCAGAGTGAATTAGCTGCGAAGTATGTACATAATTTAATTTAATTTTTCAAAATTACTTAATGATATCGAATCTGTCATTATATTTGCTAGAAATTATATGTAAGTCTAAGTATTATAAAAATAATTATGTACTTTTGTTTTCCCATTTGGTATGTAAGAATTTTCTATAGGTTAAAGAAAGTCATGTAATTTTTTTCACGGTATTAGCTATACCGTGAAAAAAATGACACGACTTTCTTTGTGATAAATTGAAAGATATTGAGAAATGTATTGGCATTATTTTCACTTAAAGTTGCATTGAATTTATCGACTTCAATCAAAATTACGAGTAGATAAGTACGGCAAAGATCTTTGGAGTTGATGCTTCAGTATTTAGAATATATTATAGTAACAATCGAAGCATTTACATTATATGAACAACTGGAATTAATTTAATCTGTAGTCTAGCACTTCGCTATCTTAGTTTGCTTGAGTTACTTGAGTATGCTGATTTTGGGTTCAAAATTTAGAACATAAACTAATTCATCGCACGTCATTTTATTTTCATTCAGGAAAAACATCGAAAGAAATCGTAATAACCGCAACTGGCGATACCACCCGTCAATACCAGGAGTCCATAAATCATATAAATGACGCTAGTTCAAGTGGTAACGACTGAACCCGAAAAACGTATCAGTGTGCCATCCAAGTGCACTCTCCTCTCTCACGGCTCGTAACCTTACAATTTTACGATCACTTTTATTACTAGACGCTTTCGTGCGCGATTACCCTCCAGAGTGGGTTCTGCTGTTAGGCGCCCTGCAATGTGAACATTCACCCCACACACTATACAACTACATCGATATCCTACAACACCATTGCTCCGTGACACAGACTAACGCTGCGTGTGTTGTTATCAAAACTAGCAATGAATGCTAAATATAGGGGTAGCATCGATTAGGGTGGGATGGTTGTCAGCAATTACATTTTAATGCGTGTTTTATTATCACGGGCGTCTAATGTACTAGTGCATTAATTTATCACCTCCCCTGTTTACGAGTTACGGCTTGACAATTGAAATGATGGTGTATTCTGTATTCAAAGGAGGCTGACGTTTGACCGACGTAAGTTGAGCTCCCGCGATGGTTGTAAACCTTTGGTTGGGGGAGCGTCAGGGGTGCGCGGTAATGAAATGAGGTTTCTAGTTAGTTTGGACATGTCGCACAATCGTTTGGACAGACAAGCGATGGACGTATCAAAGGACTGCCAACTGGAAATGCAGTTGCAGTTTCGATTGAATCGAGAGACGTCTGCGGCATGCCTCTGTGAAGTAAAGGTTGATTGGATCGTGTCTATACGGCCGATACGCTGGCAATGTTTGGTTTCGGCGAATGGCAGTGAACGTCAGACTACCTTAGTTAAAATGTATTGTTTCTTAACGATAGCTGCTTTGTTTTTGCCGTTTATTTGTTCAAATAGAACATTGTTCGTGCTGATGGTAGAATCAGATAGGTTTTCGCTCCGCAAATTGTGAATAACTTCAAAGATAGCTTTTAGAACTGTCAAGCTTTTCATTACGCATAGTCCAGTAAGCAAGCGGTTTCGACACTCATTATTATAACGAAATAGATTAGAGGCCTACGTTTCTTGAAAAGTGTCATTACCGTCAACTATTCGTCATTCTCATTTCATAATAATCACGTTGATACATTTCAATTATGACGTTTAACGTCAGCGTCGAGTATCGCTGCTATCATTACTGTGGGCGTAGTGACATCGTCTAGTGACACAATAATGATCGGCGCATGACAAAGAGTTGACGTGCACGCAATTTCCAACGAACGAAATTTATGTTTTCGAACCAATAATTGATATTTATACGATTGGTAATTTTAATAAATTGCGATGGTATATTCATGGGGCTCGAAATTATAGTGTTAGGTTGAAAGGAAGGCATAAAGTGTGTCGCTTGCTTCCCGCGCGTGGGTGACATGAGAATGAAATAAAAATTACGTTTGCTGTCAACTGGTTTACTACGCGGAAGTTGCGTCATACCACATGACACAAGTGTCAGGAATGAGGTTAGGTTTTATGAAACACGCATGAGTGCATTTTGTCTTGACAGATAATTTTATACAGATTCTGTTCCATTTTTGAATTTATCTGGCCAATCGGCAATAGTCAATACTGTAAAACTGGTTCTGACATGATTTTTTTAAATTGATGTATTGGGTCATTATCCGATTAAGCTAATAGGTATTAATTTGATACCTCTTTTACTCCAAACCATCTTGATAAGATAAGATATGCGTTCTTATACGAGGGAAAGACTACTAATCGCCCTCGTAATCAAAGTCATTCCAAAATTAACTCTACCTAAATAGAAAAATAAAGAAAATTAATCAAGCCATAACGAAAGATATTGATAAGGTAACTTCAGTATCGACCGTTCTACCACGCTATCATTAACCTACTATTAATATCATAGACATATTAAACACTGGAGGCGAAATACAGTCATTCTCGCCTTTACCCTTTTGTCGCAAATTACGGCCAGAAGACAGTCTGCGATATAGTGGTGTCAGTTTGACTCAAGGTACAATTTGGACACCGGCGACAGTGACCGACTGCAGCGGTCAGCGGTAGCTGCTGTCGCCTACTGCAAGCGACACTCATAATTATGAACAATATTTTGTATCACACAACCACGAAATTGCAAAAAAAAATCTGCTGTTCCATACATTTTATTGATTTATGTGAACACAAATGTATGGAGCAGCGATTTCAGCGCTGGTGCCATAATAAAGTTGTTCATAATGATGAGCATAATGGCCCTCTTTTGGGATTGAACAGGGTTTTTGTTACATGCTGTATAAATAGGTTACACTTTGCATATGCCAATTGGGTTTCTGTAGAATTCTGTTAGCAAAAGGTTACTACACTCTTTCGTACCTCAAGCCTTTCGTGCGTTTCGCTTCCCGTGCCTTATAATGTCTATTCATAATTTAAATAGCTATCGTTGAGCTATTATAGCATTTATTGCGTCATGTATCTACTCATCGTAATAACTGCTTATTGGTCGTAAACCATTTTAATGAACTTAAGCTCACAACAATGGATGTTGTGTGCCCTTTATAGCCAGAACAAAAGAATGATATGCTATGGTTGTTATAACATCATTAAATGACGTATAAGTTTTGTCTGTTGCAACAGTACACGGAGTTGACTACTAAGGCGAATAACACAGGGAGGGATTTTGTTCACGAATAAACAAATGGGTAAGGCCATGTTGTTTCAACTTACAGTTACGTATCTGTAACCGTCAAATATGGCGGCTTGTACGACAATTTCATACTGACTTAACGATTACGTACTGACTTACGAATACAGATGGTTTGAAACAACCCGCCCTCAGTCTTCTTTTTCACGGATTTACAAAAGTGTTATTGAGCTGCCATTATGAAATTCTCAGTAGCTCCGAAGTGTTAAGGAGAAAACGTGATGTAAGTTATAATACAAAAATAAAAGTCGTTGCCCGCGGCTTTCTCCAGATTTCAGGCTACCTTTTTGCCGAATTTCATCCAAATCCGTCCAGCAGTTTCAGCGTGAAGGAGTAACAAACATACACAAACTCTCGCATTTATGATAATAGTGTGATTACTGACAAAATTGCAATCAACATTTCTTTATAATCATTAATGAGAACACAGCATCTAACACAACAGAAACCTACAAAAAATAATACAGTACCTCAGCAACAAGTGAACCCACGTATCGATCTAGTTTCGCTAACAAAACAGAACAAACACTTTTATGATACGCCAAGCGTGCTCACATAACATAAATCATGGTCTGTTCTAATGGATAACCAGATATAAATCTATTTATGCAAAGTTTTCAATGCACATTTCGCATGCTATATGACTATTTGCGTCATATACGGGGTTATATTTTATATCAACCGTTCGTTATGTGTGATGTTAATTTGATTGAATGACTGTACGATGATATTGTTGTTTACGAGTATTACGAGGATGGATTCCTGGATGCATTGTTGTAGTGGTTGCAAGCATGACTAGATGCTGACAAATTAATTATCACTTGCTTTAACGGTGAAGGAAAATATCGTGAGGAAACCTGCATGCCTGAGAGTTCTCCATAAAGTTCTTGAAGGTGTGTGAAGTCTGCCAACCAGCACTTGGCCAGCGTGGTGGATTATAACCTATCCCCTCACATTCTGAGAGGAGGCCCGTGCCCAGCAGTGGGACAATTTATAAACAGGGCTGATATTATTTATTAAAGTCTTGCTGGGGTTTTCCATTACAAAATTCTGAGTAGCTCCCCTGAGTCAACATTTGTGGGTTGTGATTGGGGTTGCCAAATGGTCTCCAAAAGGAGGACATGTCCTCTTTTTCTACAATTTGTCTTCCCGTCCTCTCCTCCCTCCTATACATACTGTATCTCCTTCTTTTTATCGTTAACTAGCTGTGCCCGCAGTTTCACCCCCGTTGCTGAACCCTGAAGGGTCGTAGCGTGATGGTAAATAGCCTAGAACTCCCAATGCTACCTGGCCTAGATTTGTGATTGGCAATAGACTTGCCACCTTGTATAATAGAAATAGGCTATAAAAGATTGATAAACTCACATTGGTATAACCTTTAGTGTCAAATGTGGTATCGATTGCTACTAATAAATAATCGAAACGTTGATTATGACATTACAAATTAACGCTAACGTCTAATAAAAAAATTATGTAGCCGAAGTCAAAACCAACAAATTATTCATCAAAATTATCATGAAACTGCCAATAGCCGTCAGTAACGTTGTATTAATGCAGTACCCAATGATTACAGTCCTATAATTCAATGGAAATTATTATCCACACCATGTAATTTAACTTTTATGAAATAATTTTTCTTACATCGCGGTGTCCTGTCATTGAAACTAATTGAGTTTTTATGGTAATGGTGTTTTTTATGTTATGTTGGATACCTAGGTGGAATCATAGTAGGTTTTTATGTGTTCTAGATTGTGAGGCCGGTATTCAAATGTGACTGGATAAATAAGTCTTATATTTGCATCATTTTCTTGTTGTTCTGCTTGTGTTCTCTGCTTTTTATCTTCGTTAGCTAAGGCTAACAAGGCTAAAGCTCCGCTTTGGTGAAGTACAGGCCTGGACTCCACCAAACGAGACGAGACGAGACGAGACGAGACGAGAGAAGAGATGTGTTTTAAACAATCATTAGAATTTCGTTATTCGCACATCTCGTCTCTACTCAGCTTCATTGAATACCACTGAACAGTGATGTACTAAAGCAAGCAACTACGCGCCATACAAATATGGTAGGTACCTCAGATCATAGAAACAAGGAGATGTGCCAAGGCGCTATCGAGCTTGATGCCTGATCTTGAGCAAATTGCTCATATTAAAAACGTATGCGCTGGCGACGAACCGAACACGATCGATGGTATAAATACAGTGTTTTAGTTTAGTGCTAGTCTTAGTTCTTGAGTGACGATTAACAGTGTTAGATTGAGGGTGTGCGGAATGTTCAATGCGTGGGAGATCTTTTTGTTCACAAGGAGCGCTTAATTATGCGCGTACTTAATTGTGTCGAAAGATGTACTAAAAGTGGCATCAGTTGTTCGTGTAATTTGCTATGACGGCATATCTCCTTGTTTCTATGATCTGAGGTAGGTACCTACCTAAAGTAATTGGTATGGCGCGCAGTTGCTTGCTTTCAGAAATTGAAAGTCAAGAAAAATATGCATCAGTCTATTCCTTGCAACTACAGGATATTACTGTTATATGAGATAGTCGTTTATTTATACGTATCATTGAAAAGGCTTACAACAAAGTAACATAAATTAATAAAACTCTTATAACTTTTAACTATAGCTCCTGGCGTCAAAGATGTTAATAGATCTAATTAACCTAATCTAGTAAGTAATCGTAATAAATTTCAGTAATTACGATTGACTAAGGCCACGTTGTTTCAACTTACAGTTACGTATCTGTAACCGTCAAATATGGCGGCTTGTACGACAATTTCATACTGACTTAACGATTACGTACTGACTTACGAATACAGATGGTTTGAAGCAACCCGCCCTAAGATTAAGACTAATCTATCTCCATCTAAAAAACCATACGAGTGGAGAGGAATTTCTAATGAATTTCATTTTATAGCTAGCTCGGATTATTGATACCAACTCATAATAATATGATTTGGATAGATCCGCCTGATAATCTGACCGTATTAATATAATACCAATTATACCATATAATATACTATATACCATATAATACCAATGGAGACGTTTCACAATTAGATTGATCAAGAATATCTAAATAGGTACATAGTAACATAAATTAGGCCCGAAAAGAAACATACGATTCTGAGGTGGGAATAGAAAGGGACAGAGAGAGAAAATCTCATGGAGGGGGCATAACGCTTTTTTCCTTACGTGACGATTTTTACCAGTCAACTCCTACCGCAAGACGCGTTCAGGAACATCGTTCCAAAAATAATGAAGAAGACTGACTGATAAATACGCCAATTAAGTTGTAGACTACTCACAAATACAGTAGATTCAGGAAACTTTTCCTTTGTAACTCGAATCACCGAGTCCAAATATCCCAACCCGCTCACTGGACCGTCGTCAGTTTCACTGAGTATAGTTCACTGAATTACCCTAGCTTTGTGAGTTATTCGACTAAATATGTCATCGCGCTTTGATACAGATGCATTAATAAGGGGCAGCCCTGAGTTATGGCATGTGGAAATAGTGGCTAGGGATGTGAATCGTCGGAAAAGTTTCGATAATTTAATTTTATTGAAGGTAAGGGACATACATTTTAAATTGGGGTTTTGGGCTTGTGCTTTATCGAATTACGAAATCTAGTGCATTTATCTAGCTTTCATTATTTTGTAACGCGTTATTTATCACACTAATATTATAAATGCGAAAGTTTGTGTGTGTGTGTGTCTGTTTGTTACTCCTTCACGCTGAAACAGCTTGACGGATTTGGATGACATTTGACAAAGAGGTAGCCTGAGACTTGGAAAAGCATATAAGGTATTTTTTTTCCATTTTCACGCAGACAAAGTTGTGAGCAACGTGATATTAAATATATAAGAGATCTTCAAAAATCGAACGACCCGAGCGAGATTTGAACCCGCGATCGCAGTTAGTAGTTAATATTTAAATAGAAAAAACATTAAAATATTATGTTAAACTTTATTCATTCATTCATATCAGGAACATAAAAAACATTACTATGTACGTTGAATACGAATTTATACATAAAAAAATGCTATGTAAAATATCTTTCAACAGTCTTAGTTTTTTGTACAAATTAATACTCGTACCTACATTGCAAACTTAAATCTAAGTGCCCCATTATAAAAGACTGCATTACACTGCATGCACTATATTAGGCGCAAATATAACTAACAGAGATAGCAAATTAGATGCTTATTTTAGCGTAACCTATCAAATGGCCAGTGCGACTTTTAGTGTTCATATCCTTATTACTTGAACTCGGTAGTAAAAAAAAACTATCGACATAATTCTCGTTTCGTTATCGATGCTTTCACACCACTACACTGCACCTGTCGCTCATAAACCATCAGCGTATAAATACAAAACAAATCTGCTGCCCCTTTTATCTCTAAGCGCAACGATAAATTACAGCTGCGCCCTTATCCAGCAGTTTGGAGCTTGAGATAGGCTCGCTAACAAGTTTCACGGTATTTATGGCAAGTTCCAACTTTAATTGAGGCGACACTTAAATGTGGATTTTATTAGGCACTTGATACAATTTCTACATACTTGTAAAATGTTGATTCTAGAAATCAAATTAAAGAAAAATGTATTTTGTAAAGTATGAGTAAAAACAAATGCTTTTAAAAGTTTTAAGGCATGCACTTCTGCGCATAATCATCTAGGTATGATCTAATATAATATACTATAATTAGACATTTCACCTACAACCTACAACCACTTACAAACCGCCGTCGACTAGCGGATTGCACATTGCTTTTAAAAATTATGCCTAACGAGATAGATTGTCCAGATCTCCTTCATAAACTGCAATTCAACGTTCCGCAGAGATCAGTTAGATTTAATCCACCTATCTCCATCCCCTTTTCTTCATCAAACTACAGGCAAAACTCATATATTATATTGTGCGAGTGAGTAAGGACTTTAATAAATTATGTAAAGAGTTCTCATTTGATATATTTACCACTAAAAGCAAAACAGCGCGCACCCAGCTAAACCTTGACTTCTTTAGTAGCACTTAAGTGTATATTGTTATTTTTGGCGATACTATCTGTTATATTAAAATTTATGCTTGCTAGTGATCCTTAAGATCTCTATAACATTATTCTATATCTAACCGTGAAAACCTGTAATTGGCTTAATGTAACGTATTCAATTTATATTCCCTTTATGTAAAGCTGTTGGTTTTCCTTCAGGCACGGGGTCTCATCAGGAACAAAGTAACATTTGTTGAAATAACTCATAATAGATGGCGTTATATGTATCGATTTGTTATTGAAGTTTGTGTAAAATTGAGAACATGAAAAAATACATCATGAAAAATATTTGTTCAAATTTTGAAAAAATATTTAAGCACGGAAAAATGTATAGCCCGAAGATAGCCCGCGCTAAATCGGTCACATTTTTTTGTATGAGATGAGGCATCTGTAGCTGTACGTATAGTATTATATTATCTGTGCTTCAGGTAAATAAATAATATTACTGTAATGTCCACTACTGTCATGATATTTGAGTGTAAATGAAATTGAATACGTTTTAAGAAACTGTTGGTAAATAACAAACAAGATGACTGATTAAACAAGCGGCTTACTCAAGCAGGGTTCAGTCTTTATTCTAGGTGTCTAGAATAAAGACTAAACTAAGACTGTTCTGGCTACTTAGTAGGACCGACTGCATCACTAAACTAGAAATCGCGCAAAAAATCAACTGTTCCATGCAAAAATATCACTCGAAGGACTGTTATTAGCGATTTTAACGTTGGGCCTGTACCTAGTAATTAATCATTGTCAAATACTGAAGATCTTACGTTTAATAGACCCTCGTTTAATCATAACCAGTCAACCTGTACATTTTTTACATTTTCTATATTTTATAACTTGCTATTAGCTACAGCTTAATATGTAAGAGAAATACTGTACGTTCTCCACGTCACTATACAAGGATATTTCAAAGGTAATTCCATTACTAAAGTTATCGTATACAAATCTAAGTCAAGCTATATTTAGGCAGCGGTCCGCTGAAGCAACGCGGCCGCTTGACTAACCATCTACAAAACGATTTATATCCGCGCGATCGCTTTCACAAAGCTTTGATCACGGACCCGCTTCATACTAATTAAACCGACTGAGCCGAACAAACGTTACTCGTAATTAAATAACGGCAATAATGAGCTATTATGAAAAGTTTAACCGCTCGGAATTAATCACTGAACACAACACTAGCCAATAACCAACCTAAGTATCAACCAACGCCACGTAAATTTACATTTATACGAAAACCAATCTCATTCAACGATAGCTTTAACACTAAAATATCATTTTTAAAATCCACCGTCGTAATGCGCGCCGCGGGTCGGACAGACCACCTTGTCAGCTAGCGCGTAAATTAACATGAAAACGTCATACAAAGAGGTAACCCTTCGCCGCCGCATAATAAACTACTCGGGTCGCTTCTCTCCCGCGGCGCGCCCGCGGTGCCGCCTATTCAAACGGCCGGACATTATCGTAAATATTGTGGTATTTATTCAGATTTCGGGCACAAACAATTCAATTCACGCACCGGCTGCTAATTGGGCATAAATCGTCGTAAAAATATTCAATAAGCTTCTCGCATCGATTAATATTTTAAACACTGAATGCCTTCATTTGAATTCGAATTAAGCGGCGCGTAGATAATGCTGTTCGTCGATTTGTCGACGGGCGACCTATTGGAAGGGTTTATTTTTCTTTTGTTTTCATTCGATAACAAAAATAAGCACGTATATTGCTTCGCGGCATGGTACGAATTAATCGACGATTATTCTTGATTAATTTGTTTTGGCCGTCTTAATGCTCGAATATCGTTAAACTCACTCACACGGAATTCATTATACGGGGTTATTTCAACTATACGAGTCGGTATAATAGAAAAAGTAGGCACGTTATGAATTTCATGCAAAACAGCGATCATTATTCAAGCTAGCGAGATAGCGAAACTGGACTTTAATGGTGGGCCGTTAACATATAAACGAAAGGCATTTACAGTGAAAAAAAGGTAACACGCCAGCAGCAACACGAAAAACGTCAAGTTGAACACTTTATAATAGAAATAATAACGCAACAGCCGCCATGAATTATTGCCCACATTTCATGTTAAATTGTATGTAAATGGCGGACCGGTGCGACACGGCTCCCACAATAACATAATAATGGTGGATTTGTGACTCACGTCAGGTTGTTAGTGTGTACTTAACCCTTTATCGGGACACGCACGCGGGACGTGAGATCATTACTCGGGTCGCGGCGACCGTTCACAATGGGAATGTACGCGCTATACCCCGCGTCTTACGAGGGTTAACGTTGAATTTCGTGAACAAGTAACATGTATGTTTTTCGTCTCGATACCGGTTCCCGATAACACTCATTTGGGTTACAATAGATATATTTTTTATTCAAATTGGACGTGTACCTACGTACACAATGGTACATTTAAACGCTACTGAAGCGATTAAATGTACGATTTATGAATGCGTTACTCAAATAAACAAGTATTGGACTGGTTTTTTAATTGAACTGGTTCGGTTGTGTTGTATATTATATTATGTTTGTTGTTGTTCGAAGATAAAATTAAATAATGTAAATAAATTGAGGACTTTATGACTTTCTAGTTGACTTGCTGTTGCTAAGTTGGTGTGAGAATTTAAAGTTGATGGAAGCTTTTAAAAATAAGACACAATAAAAATTCTCATTTTTAGCGGTCGCAGAAAACGGCTTCTATAAATTTTAGGTAATGAAAAACTTTTGTGGTGAAAATTAAACCACAATCCACGTGAAAGAGATATTGAAAGTTTATTCTATGCACAAAAAAGACTATATCTTATTTTTATATAGCAATTTAATAAAACGTTTTTTTTTATATTTCCCAAGAACCTTGACTCAGTGGCCTGAAATCGCCAACACGGAGTGAACATCGTGGTAATCAATACTCGCTTTTCTGTATGAGGCCTTGTAGTAGAAAAACAATTTTAGGATGATCTCGGACTGTAAAGTGTTGATGTTGCTCTTTACCCCATATAGCTCCATCTCTCTCTTAAACTGCAACAATGATGGTAACAATAAAGTATAGTACGGCCCTCAGATCATAGAAACAAGGACATGTGCCAAGGCGCTATCGAGCTTGATGCCTGATCTTGAGCAAATTGCTCATATTAAAAACGTACGCGCTGGCGACGAACCGAGCACGTTCGATGGTATAAATACAGTGTTTTAGTTTAGTGCTAGTATTGGGTGATGATTAACAGTGTTAGATTGAGGGTGTGCGGAATGTTCAATGCGTAGGAGATCTTTTTATTCACAAGGAGCGGTTAATTATGCGCGTAATTGTGTCGAAAAATGTACTAAAAGTGGCATCAGTTGTTCCCGTACTAATTTGCTATGATGGCATATCTCCTTGTTTCTATGATCTGAGGTACGGCCCCTGTATTAGCTAAAAGCTATTTTAAAACCTGAAAAAAAATGGAGATTAACCCTCAGTTCCTGAAAGCCTATTTATAAGATTATAGTAAATTAATAGTAGTAGATTATAGTAAATTAGTAGTAGTGGATTATAGTAAATTAGTAGTAAGCCTATGTCTATTACTAAGCATCATTAGGTACTTTGTTCCGGTTTGAAGATTATGAGTGCCGGTGTAATATCAGGCACATGAGACATTTCGACTTGTCTCTAGGGTGGACAACTCATCTGCAATCCCTAAAATATTTCTTTCTTCTTCCTTTCCTAGCAAGATATTCTAAACATTTAAATAACACCTACTCACATGTAACACTCAATGCAATAATCTGAAATCACATTACAGCGATCAAAGAGCCAGACAACCCTCCTCGTTACATCAGTGATTTTGTAACAATCGCCCCGGGCTCGGAAATTGCTTCCCTATCCTGGAAAACCGCCCCTATCCCCAGGGGATACAGGCTTTGGGGATGGCGAATAAATAATTAAGTTTTACATTATAAAGCATGATATTATGTGGAGGTTATTCAATTATATACATAACGTATATGTTATTGGGAATTGCTGGGCGCAGATTCAAAGTCAAAGTCAAAACATTTATTTCAATTAGACCATTTACAGGCACTTTTGAATAGTCGAGCAATAGTTGTCAGTCAGTTTGTCCGTTAGTTGAAGCTAGTTGTCCGTTCTAAAACGTAGATTCCTATGGAGAAGAACGGACAAGAAACTCCATGGTTACTCTTTTTCAACTAATTCAAATATACAATTTCTTTGTTTACATTTATGCCCTAATTATGTCAGAACAATGTGAGATATTTTAAAAATCCCTTAGGATAAAAAATAAAATCAAAGGTAGGTACTAAATTAAAAATCATTTAAACCTGTAAAATGTCAAAATATTGCTTGAGCAGTCAAGAGATGACCAGTACCGACTGACAGCGCCCGTTCACGGACATGACGCGTGCATCAGCACCGTTTAACTCAACCATTTTGGAGGGAATCGAACGATCCAATACACACGCCACCATCAGCGGTACATTTAAGCGAGCATGACATGCTCTCAACTGTCATACTACAATCAGCTTAAAACATTGTAAATATCTACATGGTACTCATATTCACAAATCTCAAAGAAATTTACTTATTAATTAATGATTTGTGAATGTGAATGATTAATGGGTACATTGGTACTGCATTTATATTTCTTGAAAAACATAACACTCTTTTTTTTGCGCAATCGTGTAAGGCCAGGCCCGCACTGGTACAGTGATACGGCGACAGCGATGCGACAACGACGATTTCGTACTTCCTAGTAATATTATTAATGCGAAAGATTGTGAGGATGGATATGGTATGGTGGTATAGATGTTTGTTACTCTTTCACGCAACAACTACTGAACGTATTTTCATGAAATTTTACAGTAATACCTATAGCTTACACATCAGAATAACTGAAATTGAAATTGAATTTTTTTATTCTGTAAGTAGGTTAAAAATAACACTTTTACACGTCAATTTTTTTTACTAGATGAGGTCGGTGTTTCCTACCTGACTACCTTTGAGAAGAAACACCGAAACAAACTCAAAGGTCTCAAAGGGTAACACATAGGCTACCAACTTTTTATCCCAAAAATGCGGGCGAAGCCGCGGACGGAAGCTAGTACGGCCCTATTATTTAAGGCGAAGGTAAATGGAAACGGCCAGTTTTAAATCTCTTATTTCGCCGTCAAATAATGCAGGTTAGTTGTGCAATTTTTTTGTGTTAAACTAGAACATATATACATCAATCGTACCTGTGAATATTTAACTATTGTTGTAAAATACTTAATGAAATAAATTCATGAATTCGTGTCTACCCAAAACATAAAAACGTAATTACTTTCAAACCGCTTAAAATATTTTGTTTTGATGTCATGATTTGTTTTGTGTGAAAAGACTATGTTACTACCTATAATAATACCTGTTACTTTTTTTTTATTTAATATTTTAGATACTAAAAAGTAATAATACGTCTAATTCTGCACAACGCGCTCCTTGATAGGCGAGTCGTATTGCTCGGTGGATGTATGTCGCGTTGCTTGAGCTCAGCGCAGAACACTCAAGCTATACCGCCCAAATCACTCAAGGCCGTTGGCGTATACCGGGGCCTTAAAGTACCTAATAGAACGTACACCCAGTAATTCACAAATCAAAATTAACAAACGGCTGAAGGTTGCTTAGTTGAAATTACTCTCGCAACATGCGCCGGTCTCACGGCATTTAATTCATTTCTAATGCATTAAATTATTCACTCATTTTGCGAAGAAAAACCAGCTGTTTTGCATATTGAACGATTGCAAGAGTCAATAGAATATATTCTGAACGTGAAGATTTTCTCGTATTCTTTAATAAAATGGGCGCTTTGTTGTTTTTCAAGTGACAAGTGAACAGTATTGGCTATGATTGGCAGAAATATTGTTCACTAGCTGTTGCATTTTTTTTTTTTTGAGGATGGGAATTCATCATATGACCCCTCCCGCTCTGGGTGGAGCGGAAGGGAGTGTCAGACTCTTACTGACTAAAACCCACCCTTGTTCCTTCCTTAGCCCTTTATGTTCCGGGTCAGCGGTATCCCTTTCGGACAATCCCGCTTTCCCGGCAGGCTTGGGCCCTAGTGGGCCCCCTCTTTGATGCTCACATCTCGTTGAGGCGCGCGTGGAACACGTACGCGCCGTCCGGAACGGGCCTGGTCCTGATCGGACGGAGCTACCCATTACTCACCGCCCGCAGGCCCGCGCACTAGCTGTTGCATGGGACTTCGTTTGCGTGGTTGGATGGTCCCAAGGTACCTTTTTGTCAAACATCCGAATTCGTCTAGCCGTTTCAGCACGAAAGAGTAACTTACCTGTCAAACATACACAATCATAAAACTTTCGCATTTATAATATTAATAAGTAGGATTATGAAGAGAAGTATGGATGGCGTTTTAAGAAGTTAAAGAAAAATTGCTGTACTTTATCGTCAATAGTGACGCGCAACTATAAACTATAAAGTACAGCAATTGTTTTCAAAAGTAGTTGTCAATTTTTACGAAACTTTATGAGCGGACAGACTTCAAAACCTACAACATAGTTTGCCGCTGATATAATGTTTTACGACAAATGTTTTACCACCATCCATAGTTTCTAATCCCCACTCCCAGAGGCTCTGGTAACATGACACCTGACCAGTCAACCAGTCACGTCTCATTTTGATGGCCGTCGCAATGATACCACCAATAAAACGTGCCATCTTCAGTGGTCACTTGATGGCTTTTAAAAATATATACCACCTAACGTAGGCTAATTTTAGCTGTTAAAGTTTACACGAACCTTAAAGGATCCCTAACGGAAAAGAATAACCGCACGTTCAAATGTTTCACACATCAAGTATGTAAAAGTACTATACATTATTCTATAATTTGCTGAGGTATCTCGAAAGTTTAATTCTCTAACAATTTGTAAGTAATATCTATTAATTTGTGAGTGGTTTTACCAAGACGCAGTCCAAACCACAGTCATGTTTTAAAAAAAAAAATATTGTATTTTTTGCAAGCTTTTAATTAACTTGCCGTGTGTGTATAAGGTGAAATCTTGCAACTGAATTGTAGACCAGTTCTTACTTCGATGACAATGCAATAATATGGAGGCGGCTATTAGGAATTCCTCAACTTCATAACATGACTCCGTCATGTTTGGGCTCGTTGGATTTGTCTTCACAAGTACCTACTATAGACCTAGATGATGTCCAGAGTGTCATGACGGAGCTAGGAAGAGGTCATTACAGAAGCTTGTTTTGAAAAATGTTTTTCAACATAAAACTTATTAAACTTAGTTCAAAGAAACTTATACAGTGCAGTGATAGCCTAGTGGATTAACCATGTGCCTCCTACGGCGAATGGTTCGAGTTCGATCCCGAGGCACGCACCGCTGACTTTTCGAAGTCATGTGCGTATTAGAAATTAATTATCACTTGCTTTAACGGTGAAGGAAAACATCGTGAGGAAACCGGCATGTCCTAGAACCAAAAATTCGAAGACATGTGACGTCCACCAACCCGCACTGGGCCCGCGTGGTGGACTACGGCCCACTCCCTCTCACAGAGAGGAGGCCTGTGTCCCAGCAGTGGGAACATTATAGGCCGATTATGCTTATGCTTATGCAAAGAAAGTTGCTTTATAAACGAACACCTTCACTTCACTTATCCCCTATCCGTGCCTATGATCAGACGTGGAGGATTACTGCTATCATACGTTAGCACGAGCGAAGTGGCGAGGATACGTGTTTGTTTTACTGTTTAATTCTTTGTTACGACCCGGTAACACCACTAAGATGTTGAGATATTAAGCGTTGGGGTGTCTCGGAGTGTAGTGTATTGTTATTAATTTTATTTATCCTTTGGTACCTAAATCGTTCTTCTCCATAGGAATCTACGCTTTGGAACGGGCATCTAGCTTCATCATTATGACTAACTGACAGACTCCTTGACAATCCAAAAGTAGGTACCTGTAAGTGGTCTAATTGAAATAAATGCTCTGACTTTGACTTTTTGACTAACTGTGTAATATCTACATATAATATGCCAATTGACCTACGATAGAAACGTCGCGTCGGGTCACTGCTATTTTCGATAGCATCACATTTTTTAGGGTTTCGTACCAAAATGGTAAAAAAGGAACGGTGCGACTTCGTCTGTCTGTCTGTCTGTCTGTCTGTCTGTCTGTCTGTCTGTCACACCTGCTTATTTCAGCAACTACTAATGCTATCGACTTGAAATTTGGAACAGTTATAAAAAATGCTTGTCCAACTTTATTGCAAATGAAAAAATTAAAAATATATTTTTATTTTCATTGCAAAAGGGGCCGGAGTGGGGGTCTAAAATTTCAAAGTAGGGTTACTGGGTCAAGTGACATATCATATGAAAGGGCTTGATTTGCACATTTCAAAATATATTTTCATTTAATTTTATATCTCACAGTTTTCGACATATGATGAAAAATGTCTGAAAAAATACCATTCCCCCCCACCCACCCCATCCACCCCCAGATCTCCGAATTTTGCGGAGTGAAAAATCTGAAATAATTAGAGATGGTAGGAATTGACCCAAATATTGCACCAAAAATAAAATGATGTTCCTAACTAGTACAGCTTTTCAAAATCATCAAAATTCTTTCACAAACAAACTTAGTTTTGCGGTCCGGTTTTTTTCACATTATATGTACGTCCAAAACTAATACGGAACCCTCGGTGCGCGAGTACGACTCGCACTTGGCCGGTTTATTTATTTAGTTTGGTTTATTTATAGGTTGCATTTTCTTACAAAGCTAAAGCCAGTCACAAGCAAAAACCGTATAAGCTCTATAGCCCAAAAAAAACTGTCCCATACATTCTGTATGGATATTTTTGTTCGAACAGTTGAATTTCATTTTAGTGATTTCAAAGTTAGTCCCGTAGGTTGCTTTAACCAATCAAATGGCTTTAAATCTATGCTCAAGGCGAGATCTGTGCTTGAGTATCGTTCTGTAATAAGAGCCTTACTTAACCGAACTAGTATCGAATCTCCTTCAATATGTCCCCCGTTTAATCAATCACCCATTATATCAAGATTGGATATTTTACTTCAAAACCTTGTCGAACTTGCTTTCAAGTAATTTTGGTACTCATTGCATTGTAACTGCGATCATACCCGTGAATTAACATAAGTACACAAAAAACTTTTATTAATATTCACACATGTATATAATCATTGTTCTGTCATCGTTAACCCGATCAATCACACGCTCGTCGCTAAATTCAGTTTAACACAATAGCACTTAATAACGTCACGGTTCGGTGAGCTTTCATGAATCACACTGAGCTATTCTTATACAAATTAGTCGAAGAAAACATTAAAAACACCAAGCAAATATAAGCTCTATTTTAATGGAAGTAAAGTTTAATAATGTGAAAGGCTGGTGATGTTTTGAAAGCAAAAAAACTGGATCATTTCCTTTTGACAATTGACGCGTTGAAGGGATCATCCATCTTTGTCGTTTAGGTACTGGAGCAAGTCTGTCATGGCGTCGGTAATTGAGTGATTTAATTCATGTTTTATTTATGAGACGCTGTGAATTCCTTATTTTAATTTGGCTTAAATTGATAAACGTTTTCGCTGTTGACTTGGAATTGGAGAATAGTGTGTATCTGACACCTGTCATATTGCGTAGTGTAAGCTGTTTGATTGAATTTACTAAAGAAAAAGAAAATCAGTCCCGTGCAGACGTCTAACGGCTCTTTGTAAGGACCTCGGTTGAAGATGCCTTTATTCTAAAACGCCCTTTTGTTTTTGTCTCATTATGTGTTTGCTAAGTTGCAGTGCCTGTAAAAACATAGCATACACTTTTTAAATTTTTAGTCGAATAGCCTCTTTAACATAATTTACAACTAAATTCTCATTAATCATGTTTACTCCTATTTTATAACTTACCTCATCATAGACTAAAGCCTCAATAATAAAATTGCATACGTGGTTCTACCTATACCATTTTTAATTTTAAATGTATAATCCTCAGATCATAGAAACAAGGAGATATGCCATCATAGCAAATTATTACGAGAACAACTGTCGTCACTTTTAGTACATTTTTCAACACAATTACAAGCGCCCCTCGTGAATATAAAGATCTCCCACACATTAAAAATTCCGCACACCCTCAAACTAACACTGGTAACCGTCACTCAACACTAGCACTAAACTAAAACACTGTACCTATTTATATCATCGATCGTGTTCGGTTCGTCGCCAGCGTGTAATTTTGTACTACGCCCGATGTGGGCAAATTAAAGCATCAAGCTCAATAGCACCTTGGCACATCTTCCTTGTTTCTATGATCTGAGGTTTATACATTTAAAATTAAAAATGGTATAGGTAGAACCACGTATGCAATTTTATTATTGAGGCTTTAGTCTATGATGAGGTAAGTTATAAAATAGGAGCAAACATGATTAATGAGAATTTAGTTGTAAATTATGTTAAAGAGGCAATTCGACTAAAAATTAAAAAAAAATTAAAAGGTTTTTTAGTCATAAATTCTTCTTCAGGTAAAGGTTTTCAATTAACGTCACAAATTATGATATCTTCCTAAAGTATAATTTTAATTCAAGTAGGTACCATGGCTCCCCATCGTTGCACTAACGACTCCAACAGAACAAGACTCATATCATTAACATAGTAATCATGTATCCACCGAGCCATGAAATTCTATATTTGCGTAAAATATATTACGCGCATTCAATTCTTATGATGGATTACTGCTCGCTATATTTGTAAGGACAAAAGTGTCTGTCTGTTGATATAAATGTACATATTACCTTTAGTATAGATCTGTATTTGTCGTACCCATAGCTTTATACCTTAGGATATGTATGGCAAAACAATCAAAAAGATGTACATTTGGTAAACGAAGCGGGATAGTCTTAACATCATTTTTCAAAAGACTGGTATCACTCCAAGTTGAAGATACATGCTTTAAACATAGGCAGTAGATATCTTTCCTAACAATATTAAACTAATATAACATAGCTACCTATAACCTTTGCAAAACCCACCACCCATTTAAGTATTTCCTACATAATTATCCACCACACTCAAAAACTTTCAAAACGTCAAACAGACACTTGAAAATTACTCTCACCAAAACTGCACCCTGCAGGCATCGCCGGGCTCATTCATAACATTGCAAAACGATCCAAAGGGGTCATTTCACGTCACGTCACTGAACCAAAGGTATTAATTTACTTTATTTCATTGAACGCAACATGTTTTCTGCCGACTTCCTTTGTTGTGACTGACAGTGTAATAACGCATTATACCTTTTAAATTCATTGTTGTTATTTTTTTTTACATCGTATTATCGATTGCTACTGTTTAAATTTGGATTGACAGGGCATTTTCTTTAGTGTGCTCATTCTGAATAAGTATAGTGTTGGATGAGATGTTTTCAACAGAAAGTGATGCGGTTTGTGTATTTTATTGTGCAACAATGTTGTTAGCTGTTTCTTTTTTTTATGGGTATAATTAAATACGTTTATTATGCGGCAGCGCTCATTTTTATGCACTTATAATTATCTTGTTTACTGTTTAATTTAATATCTCATAGATTTCATAAATATTGCTGTTGTAGCCGTTGTAGGTGGAAGAAAACAATGAAGTTGCTTTTAAGGTCTCCTAAGTAATTTTAAGCTGGAAAAGGTATTTAATGCTACTTTAATTTATAGTATAAATAAATAACAAATATATAATAAATAACAAAGATGAAACAAGCGAAACTATTAAACAAATGATTAAACACGATAATTTATTTGATTTTAACTATATTTTTTATGGGTTTTATTTGGACATACATATTAATATTTTGTATTAATTATTTAATTAAAATGGCTCCTGTTCTTTATTTTACATAATATATTATTTATGTTATACAAAAAATTCTAACTTTGTAGCCTGAAAACTATTCCTTCAAATTCTCTTTGACCGAAACAATTTATTTACAGAGAATAAGTTACAATATCGTCATGCCACTACAAATGAGACAATATGACAAACATAGCGATTTACTACAGAATACTGCTTTCATTTCACTCGCTCATATCTCCCAATGTTAGAATATCGTGGCATAACATTCTGCCCACTTGCTGGGAAAGGATTACGTGTGTCGTAGTCTATTGCTTTGTTTTTTTCGAATTTTATTTAACTACTCTTGTTTAGCACAACATGAGCATAAGTATTGGTGCCAGAAGCTTTAACATTTTACCTAGGTACCTACTTGTTCTAAATGGCTCATATACAACATGAAATTTTAGTGGTTGTTTTCCCGCAGCAGAACAATTTGCCCTCAGTAGTACTATCGAAACAGAGTTACATTTTAATAATTACCAGAAAAAAATTTTTTTTTTCAATTTCCACGTTTTTAAAACGGTCTAAAAAGTGTAAAATAATTTCTAATGAAATGAAAAATGTAGGACGCATAATTGTAAGATGCGCCCTACGTTTTTCATTTCATTAGAAATTGTTTTATACTTTTTAGACCGTTTTAAAAACGTGGAATTTGTTTTTTTTTTTCTAGTAATTATTAAAATTTTACTCTATGTTTCGATAGTACTACTTAGGGCAAATCGTTGTGCCGCGGGAAAACAACCACTAAAATTTCAGGTTGTATTTTATTTTTTTATTTATTTATTTATTTATGTTAATACGGCTTACAAAAGCCAATTACATTAACAACAGTAGAATTACACAAAGACATACATTTTCAAATAATACAACAAAACAAAACATGAACAAAAAATAAAATACAATATAAAAAGAAATAAACTAAATTAACTGTATGTATACGCATATGTACTTGCTTGCTGTATCATTTTTATTTAAGCGTAAAAATTGTCTATTTTTCAAGTGCCACTTTATCTTGTAGGTACTCAATCATATTTATATTTATACTAAGCTAAAGTCAGACTTTGTCTTACTTGACGGATCTTCATACAATACCACAACATTTCTAGGGTTCCGTAATAAAACTAGGTTACCCTTATAGTTTCTGTTTTTAATATTTGCGTTTTGATTTGCAGCCTTTAATGATTCAATGATGGATCCCCGATATTTCTCAAAAATGCTACTGCTAGATTTTTACTGCACCCACTAATGTTAACAAACTTATAAAAGGAACTGCTGTCTTTTAAAAACTGGTAAAGAAAACAGAGAAAGTGACATTCAATCACAAGAAAATCCTCTCCTATCGTCTATTTCAACACGTAATAACATCCAAACACGGCAATTTGACGCACGCGTTAGTCGCAAGATCCACAATTTCTGCGCAAACATTACGCCATTGTTTCTTTCATTACAAAGTGGGGTCGCGTTTAATATCGCGTGTCGGCAATGTGTGGCCGGCCTAATTGCTCGTTACATGTTCCGACGTGTTAATACGGATTGAAATTGTCTTATTAATATTGTTTGGGGTTAAGTGAACATACAAAAATGGTTGCAATAGATATTGCCACGATAAATATTTTAGACGTACCTAATTAAACATTGGCAATGGAAAATACTTCTTGTGTTGATAGAATCAAGAATCAGATTGATACAGCATCAATATGGAGCAACAGGGTCACTCTCACTGATTTGAAAAAGAAATACATAGTTTGTTTAATGTTACATCTTTATCGTTGATCGGAAAGTCTAGACAAATGAGACAAAAATATTTTTTAAGTTCGAACATGAATCAAATCGGTCAAGGTGTTGCTGTATAATATAGCGTGCCAGGTAATTCGACCTATTCCTTGAAAGGGGTTATACTAGAGCTTAAGCTTTTTAAGTGTTTTTGAAAATTTTCCTCCTCTCGACCAAAACCTGCTAATTGTAAAAAAATCAGTGCACCCTGGGCATTCAATTGATACTTTTCTAATAGCTAATGAGCTAATGCATCTTTTGAAAAACAATCTGTCCCAAAAATACCCATAACTTTGGGAAAAAAGCTTTCTACAGATCATGTTATGAAATTTTTTAAAAGCTACCCCTACGTTCCATAGGGTTATTGCTAAAAAGAAATGTATGACGGCGTACAAACTACAAAAAAAGTTTCTTGTTTTCTAAGGTTTCTAAAATGGTATAATACTGGTGAACTTTCTCACAGGCTTGAATAAAAAATGCACCTATTCCAGAGTAGACAGTGTTTTGATTGCTCTTGGTAATACAGATTTTTAATTGCACGTTTGGTCTGATGCAGGTTTCCTTGTTACTGGTGCACGATGTAGGTTGTAAGACTTACTGCGATGGATCCTGGTTGATTAGATCAGGAAAGATCTGTCTCTGGGAGCCATATTGCCGCTGTGCGTTATGATGGCGGATTTGAAGCTTGTCCGCTCATAAAGTTTCGTAAAAATTTACAACTAATTTTGACAGAACAATTTTTCAATGAAGTAGGTACAGCAATTGTTCTTTCAAAAGTAGTTGTAAATTTTTAAGAAACTTTTTGAGTGGACTTAAACGTCAAATCGGCCATCACAGCCGCTGATATAGTATCAGATTTATCTGACCAATCCCATGAAACCTCTATCACCCTTCACTATTTCCCGCTGATGTTACTTACATCACGCTACTTAAGTAAGTAGAAGCGTTAGTATCGGCAGTGACGGGCGATCGGCAGCCGTGGCGGCCGGTAATTCTTTATGATTGATTATCTCCTGGCTAATGAGCTTCAGCAGTCTTGTTCGGTTGGTACAAGCTAGGAGTTAGGAGCGATACAGAAAAAAAATCCTACTAATGTTATAAACGCGAAAGTTTGTGAGGAACGCAAAAGTGGGAACTACGGAACGAATTTTGATGAAACTTTACAGTTATATAGCTTAAACATCAGAATAACACAAGCTGTATTTTATCCTGAAAAACACGGGCGGGATATTATGAGTATGACACGCAGTATAATTAATTTTAGAGACTCCGGAAAAAATCCCCGAAACGATGAAATAAATCAAGAATACTGAGATTCTGAAGAAAACCAGAAACGTTGAATAAATAATTAATAGAATAGAATATACTTTATACCATTCCCCCTCTAAAAAGCTTATTTTATTCACTGAAAACAGTGAATAAAAAGCACTTTTACTCACTGTTTTGATGTTTGAAAATGGAACACACCAATGTATTCGACCACAGATTTAAAGAACCTATGCTAGATGCGGCACGTTATTAGATTGTATGAAAACCGAACGTGTCATCTTTTTTATACCTACGATAACTTCACCCCAGCCATTTAGTGATGTGCTCAGAGTAAACAGAATTGTTTCAATCACTAAGCGTCACTGAGCTAATAGACTTTTTTTAGTACGAACAGTCGAACATGCAGGGCACGCTTGGTCGTGGCTTGCCGTATCTAGTGTAAGTGTAATCTGTGTATTCGACCTATATTGATGTGTTCTAAATTCAATTTGATTGGTCGACATTTTCGACAAGGAGTTTAGCATTAGAATAAAAACTGTTTTGTGTTCTTTGCTGTCCTTAGTAAATTGGCGCTATTTTGAATACTGTAAGTTGTACGAACACAAAGTTTAGTGTTACTTTAATCTTTAATTTTGTGTTTGTTTAGTGTTGTTCTAATCGATTAAAAATGCATTCGAGTGATGAAGATGTGTTAACACCTGAGTTTGTGAAAGAGAGGGCGGCCGATATAGTGGAAAGGTGGAAAGCTTGCTTGCTACCCAAAAAATCACGGCTGGTTTACATCAAAGCCAATTTAACTTTACTTTTTCTTCATTATAATATGTATATTTTCACTTAAATCTTTCTTTTTCTCGTAGTCATGGTATAAAGTATAGTATGCAACTCTTGAATAAAACGGATTTATATCGAGGGCCATGAATCGCTCGCGTCGCTCAGGATTCTAACACTTGAATCCTTCACTAGCTCGTGATTCATCTATGGCCCTCGCTTTAAATCCGTCCTTTATTCACTAATTGCATAATATACTATTATTGTACACCATAATTATTGTAACATAGCAAGGTATCGTAAATCTAGGGTACAATGGCGGTCTTATCGCTGATAGCGATATCTTCCAGACAACCTTTAATACTGAGATTTCTAATAATAACTTTTAACAAAATGGATAAACACAATATGAAAATTGGAAAAATAAAAAAAAAAACAAATGAAATCTAGAAGACAAAAGAAAAATCTCTTGTATTCGACACAGAATTTCTCAAAAACGCCGTCTCATCTAATTTGCGCCTGTCCCATTATGAATTATGATCGCTTTCCTCCACAATAAGTGCATAAATAGGGGCCGGCTGATGGCCCGGTATAAATCACGCCCATCCATCATCCATGCCATGCCAATGTAAATATTGTATATCTTTTTGTATAGGCAGAAGTCTCACTGGTACTGAGCTTCAGTTACTAGGAGCACAGAAGTAGAAGAATGTTTACTGAAAGATAACATCTTTCTATAATCATCGTCAGATAACTTTATCTAAGGATTCCTTTTAAAGGGCACTGGCAGACGCCCATAGAACGCTGGGCCTCAGATTGTGTAAGTCGGTACAGATATGAAATTAGTTTGGTGTGATCGAGTATTTCAAGAGTATTTAAATTAATTTTTTATTTGTTTTTGTACTAATTGGGTTAAAGAGAAATATTCTTATTTCTGACAGTGAGGTTAAGTATGGTGTGAATGATCCAGTGAAGTACAGCCCGACTAATGAGTTCTCAATTCAAAGGTTTTATTTGCTGTCACCATGATATTCTGTGGAAGCACGCGCCAGCCAGCATGCACCCGTTTTTGTTTTAGTGGTTTTTTCAAAATGTCAATGGCATAATCATTTTATTTCTTATTTATTTCGATTTTTGATTCCAATTTTTAATCTCTAAGATAAATTAGGCAAAGAACAATTAAAATATATTTTTATTTTTGGTTAAGCTTTTATTACTGTACCATATCAAGCCTAAAACTGCCGACGTCCTTTATGATTTCAATTTTATTTCCTGGATATGTTATCTGACGATGGTGAAATCCGCCCTAACAGAGGTAGGGCACTGCGGGATACCTTGCTCAAATCTGGAGCTGTCCGACTGGGGAAGTACCTCCACCTTACAGAATACCACAGTCAAATAACAATATTCTTTGATTCCTGTGATATGTAAGGTCGCCACAGTTCTTGAGGATTCAGCGCGAACCTACTTGTTGGCGCAGCAAATCCTTTTTTTAAAGAGCAAGCAACGCGCATGTGTCATACAAGTGCGCAGGTTGCGAGTACCTACTAAGGGTCGTATTACATTATTTGAGTCTAGTTCCAACTAAGGAAATGGCTTGCATCTAGTGTTAAGTAATGCTTGAGTCTTGAGTTAGGTGCTGTAATACGACACTTAGGCTCGTATTACAGAATAACGCTCGAGCACAGATCTCTGCTTGAGCATACATTTAGAGCCATTTGATTGGTTGACATCTATGCTCAAGCAGAGATCTGTGCTCGAGTATCGTTCTGTAATACGAGCCTTAGTATGCTCCTAACTTTTTTGAAGAACATCACTTTGTAACCTAACCTAGTCTTCTTTTTCTCGTACTATTGCTGTCTATGTCTAGATCTTTTGACCTCATCATTTGTCATCCTACTACAAATCTACGGATCATGTTTGGTTATATTGTTCTGAAACTGATAATTGTCTTCTAAACAGATTTTCTGTTTACGCTTAACATTTTTAGCATCATTTCATTATTTATTCCCTTCTTCAAAAATTCATCCATCTAAGTATGATACTGCGCACCTCATATCATTACAGAAACATTAAAACACTCAGCCGCTTTCCAAAAAACGATGCCATGTTTTACTGTTTTATTTGTATTACATACAGGACCTGACTACAATAAATATATACGAGTATTATACGCATACTTACATAGGAAGGTACTGACATCTTGTTCGTGCGATGCACTTGCGTCGACGGAAGTCACACGGTCGCTTTCAGATCTGTTACTGAAATAGACTAGAGAATTGGATAGAATTGGTAAAATTATTTAAGGCAACATTAATTGAAAGTTTTGGTACTTGAATGGTCATAATATAAGATAAGTACGTAATAAAAAACGTTCATGGGTTGAAGTATTAATTAGTCAGACACACATTTTTAATAACCTAAATCGAACCCAATTCCAAATTAAAAATTAAACACCTATAAATATTTATCTACCTAGGTATTTCAAACGGCAGATAAACTGGTGAATATGGGCGTCAAATCTCTCCATCATAGCTTTAACAGCGGCTTAGCTACGTAAAGAGAGAACTCGAAAAAAAAAAATGAAACCAGATTTCCACTGACCTAGTTTTGTACACTTCTCTTGATATTTCAGGTCCGCCAGATTTGTTTTGACAAAGTTATGCGTTTATAGCTTTAGATATATTTAAAATGAATGATAGACTTAGACACAATAACTACACAGCGATAGTCAAAAATAGAGCGGTTTATCCAAGTCCACAAGACCGCAGCACTACCCACAAAGCTGAAGCTTAAACATTTTACACAAATAAAACTATTTCCATTTTGAATCGGTCTTCTCTCGACCCTTCTAAGTCTACCCTCCAGCGCTTCAAGCAACTCAGCCACTAAGTGCTTGTCGGACGCGACGACATATACAGCGCTGTATTTGCTTGGCGATCAGATACTCGTGTATAGCAGTTATTTGTTAGTTTGAAATCTGTCAGCGGTGACTTACTTTCGTTTGTTTATTGGACTTCAATTGTTTGTGGTGTTGTAAATGACAGGTTATTGGTTGACAACTTGTCAGTTTATGTTGTTATTAGTTTGGGAGTTGTGTTTGTTATGTATCTTTGGTACAAGTTGTAGACAGTAAAACAATGTTGAGCAACTATGATTACTAACGAAGTTCTAGGGTCATCTAATTTGACTTATGGTCAATTTCACTAAGATCTGTTAGTTAGTTAGTCTCACTAACTAACTAACAGAGCTTGGTGAAATTGTCCCTTATCAAACCAAATCAGATACAGATGCTTCAATTTTTCTTCCAGCGTCTACATAATGATGGGTTTTATTAATGGTTATGTTAAAACCATGTATTTTACAAATCATCTGCATTATATCATTTCCGTAGGGACAAAATCGAAAGTGCCCCATAAATTCATTGTAAAACTATTAAAATCCCACATACCACGATGCTATCAACATGCCCGTTTTGGTCGTAAAGGGGTGGACAAAGTCGTTGGTCTCGGATTGAATTTTAATGTCTCTCGTTTATTTCTGAATAAAAGCATGAATAATTTATTACTATGCTCTGCTACTAATGCCACCATTGTATTTGTCTATGACAAACCAAAGATGGTAAACAATTTCTTCATTTTCTATCCCCCGTATACTAAAAACTTGATCTATACTCAAGTCTCATATCATGAGATTGGTTGTTGTTGGTTTGGTCAAACAGACAACTTATTCAAAATTTAACAGGCCTTCCGCATGATTGGTTTGGGATTTAACTAGCATTTGAGTATTCAGACACTACATCACTACGAAACAACTATAGGTAGCTTTACAGACAAAAATCTCCCATATAGACTAAGACGGAACTGTCTACTAGGGTCCATTTCAATTGAATTTGTTAACTTTGTAAACAATGTTAGTATGTATGGCCAACTGTCAAAATTTGATGAATTTGTATAGAAAATTGTTTACAAAGTTTACAAGTTCTATTGAAATGGACCAAAATTATTTATTCGTATTGAGCACATAACGAACCTGAACCCCATTGCGCCAACAAATGTATTTGATTCCTTATCTGGCTATAGGTCTAGCTTAGTATTAGGTATATATCCATTTACATTTGCATGAATGCTTGTAGCTTTAAGACACCTCCACTTTATCAATCGAAATCGGTTTCCAGTCCAATCTTCTAACAACAAAAAAAAAACCTACACTTTTCCACACTCCAAAAATTCAACTGTTCTACATACCAAAACCCCGAGAAACCTCGTTAAAACAAACGTATGCAAATTCTAGTTATGTTATCGTTCTTATCTGGCTCGAGTCTTGGGGATTAGCTGGGCTCGACTCGGCTCGAGTCTCGGGCTGGCTCAAGTCTGCTCCGACGCAGCGATGCCAAAACTAATCTCCAGCTGAGATTAACGTACAGATTGTGTAATGCATTCAAAGTGTTATGTTAACGTTTTAATGCAAGCGGTTTGATGTTTCTGGGCTGCACGTATGGCGTTGAGACGCAGTGGGTCTTACACTAATTTTCTGAACTGTTTCTTGGTAATCCTTTTGTTGGATAGCGGATTTCGTGTTTCACATGAAACATCTGCTGTCTAGCCATGGAGATGGACTATGCATTTTCAATAATCAAATTACAGCCAGCCTAGTATGATAGAAACGGGTTTTGTCTACGGAAGAATAGATAAAATGACGGATTGTAGAAAGATTTCTATCGTTTTATGCATACAATGAAGAGCAAAACATTTTATATTCTTCAATAGACAACATTCTGATAAACCAAGCACGGGTCGCCGCGTGCTCGGGTAGAAGAAATAACGAAAGAACTAAGTATGTCTATTCTTGGTAGAATAGAGATAGAAGTCATGCTAAGGTACAGTACTATAGACGATGATACAAAGAAGACATAAACTCGGGTTAATGCAAATTAATCGAATTTGTTAATAAAATTGGGAGTTGTTAGAATTTTAAAAAAGGCTGATTATCAGCAGTTTACTGTAATAAGCCCAGTTGACTGGATAGACGCTAACCCCACAGAACATAACTCTTTCGATCAACGGCATAAAATCAAACACTATGTAAGTATCTAATCACTTACAAAACAGCACAACACACAAAAATAAAACTCTTTAATTTTCTGTTGTATCTAATTAGAGACATTAGGTACCTAGCTCAATCGTGACACATCAACTCATGACATTATGTGGTCCATCACGTCACGGTCGAGCACAGTCGGGCACTGTCGGGCACTGTCGTTTGTCGGCACGATTGATCCTGTCACGGCTGTCATAGCACGAAACATTCAGGATGACAGTGTGTTTCCATTGGGCAGACTGTTTTACTTGTGGTCACATTATTATTGTCACGATGTTGACAACTAAGTTTTGATAATCAACCAATAATAGCTATGATTTGCATATTTTTATTTTATTTTATTGATTTACACGGCATATACCAATTAAAATCAATGTATAAAATTATAATAAATACAAACATAGACTGCTAATAAAAATTAATCAAATATTATTATTTTCCCAAAAATGTAGGCACATATAACCATTAAGTTGGCCAATTTATTATCGAATAGATCGCAGTCCGGGTTGGCTTCCACGAGCTTATTTAGTGCAGTCAATACGCGCGGTATGGGAGATACAGCACAGGCTGCAGTCCGACATGAAGGCACGTCTAGCAGCCGATGTTTTCTGCTACGGAGATAATTATTCGGTGCGCAGAGTCGAATCAGCTCATTATGGATGTCAGGAGCATCCGTCTTGCCTTTCCATATTTTGAGCATAACGCCTACCTGGTCACATGCCCTCTGGTTTCCAGCATATGATACCCTAGACATCCTACGAGGAACTTGGTAGGATAGATGTAGGGATAGTAACCAAAAGTTCTGTAAAGAAATCGCAGGAATGCTTTTTGCACTTTTTCTAGAAGAAGTGCATATCTTTGCTTCGTGCGGATTCCATACAGAAGAACAAGTTTCTAGCTTGGTTCGAACAAGTGTGCTGTATAAGAGCCTTATCACGTGCTCGTTGCGAAAATCACGGGCATTCCGGAGAACAAATCCTAGCCTTTTAAGATTATTTGGCAACTGTAGAAATGTGGTCATGAAAAGTAAGCTTTTGGTCAAATGTAACACCCAAGTCCTTCATGTTGGTTGATCTAGTATGTAGGTATGTTGATCTTTATGTTTATATCGATGACTTATTCTGAAAGAAATTGGTTTTAGCTAAAATACTACCGTTTATAATGATCATGTTAATTTTATTCCTATTGTTAGTAATTCCTGTCAGATTGAAATAAAGTACCTACATAATTATATTTGTCTATCTACTAAAGTTTCATGATATCATTTTGAATTTAGTAATTCATTTGCATCTAATTATAAGCCGGAATAAAATCCGTTTTTTTATTGTCAGTAATAAAGACATTATTATTTTAGAAATAACAAAATATTCAAGTTTACGTAATTAAAGCAACATAATGCTTTTAATTTTTATATTATAAATAATAAAACAATCCACACCTTAATTGTTATTTTAATATTAAAGAGATAACATTTGATTTAATAATGCTTCATTTTGGCACTTAATATTTATGAATTATTATAATTTTAAAATTATAATCCTTCTAAGCATTAAGTATACGTTATAATATCTTATTAAAATTCTTACGAAGAATATAACAATAGGTAATATGCGAAACTTCTAGCAACTACTTGCTTACCTACTTTCATTCATTTATTCCTAATCGTGTACTTTACACAGTAATCCTCTTTTCTAACAAACAAACAAAGAAGTGCTTAAAACATAAAACTTTTGCTCATAATACCTATAAAGATAAGCAGTAGTATTAACATGCTATTGTCAGAAACTAACAAAAGTATCATTTTAGCACCCACATTAAAACTACAAAAGATTAACAAAGATTATAGAAATTGCGATGACTAAACCATTTGTTTATGAAAATTAAACAATGAGAATGCATTTTCACAATCGTTAAAGCAGTGGGTGGGCCCCCACCCAAAAAAAGTTTGGCGTTAAAAAGTAAACTCACGTTTTACCTGACATTATGCAACGGCATTAGGAATTTTAATATCGTTCCAACAGCACCATAAAATTACCATGATGAGGATGTTTCCACAAAAGAAAGTGTTGATGAATGTGACGAATTTACTAAAACACATAAAATCAAATTCATAGTATAAAACGACGAATAATAATACGAAAACAGATAAAACAGTCATAATACAAAGCAAATAACAAAACGCAGCAACAAATCGCTCAGAAAAATGTCTTGACCCACATTAAACTACAGGTCCGCCTACGTCAGACGACACTAAAACTAAATTATTACTAAGCCGCCGTTTACCAGCTCCGCAGCTATTCAATTTCCCATGCTATGCATCTCAGTCGTCGCATCCACTCCTTTGACTGCGCGATGCATATTTTATATAATCCTTTCATCAAAACGTCGAGTTCGCGGAAAGCGCTTTTAGTAATTCTCGCGAGCGAGCGAGAAGGATGCCGCTGACAAACGGGGTGTCAAACAGCGGTGGGGATAAGACGCCAAAGCTCCCGCAGAGCACACAGAATGCAAAAATGGCGAGGCGACTAGTGACAAGGTGTCAGGAGGGGGGCACGTCACACCGCGAACCTCAGTTCAGTGCCGTCCGTCGCGGCAACCGCACGTCTCGTTCCGCTCCGTACACACGCCGCGACTAGTGACTTGTGTATCATGTGCTGACACCAAGCCTTGGATTTTGTGAAGTGATATTGTTCTGTGTTGTGGATTGATTATATTTTTTTAAGCTGGAAAAGGATATCGGTCTGTGGAGCAACATGCTCACATCAAGCAATCAGTATTTGCGACCGGATTACCTGTCGCCGCTTCCGACAACGGTAAGTTTGATTGATGATGACAAACTCGTGTTTTCTTATCCTTGCGTAGGTATAATTTACTTTACATTAGCGTTGCGGGAAAGTTTGATGGCTGCAGGAAAAGGGAATTTGTGTTGGATGTATTGTTTCATGTTAGACACGAATATTATGTGATGGGTAGCTACAAATGACTTTGTTACCGATTACTACTCCAATTACCTTAAAGCTTTAAGATAATTAGTAAAAGACAGTTTTAAAGGAAATAAAGGCTACCTACACATGAAAGAAACCAAACCACATGAAGTAAACTATCAATCCAATACAACAAATTAGAAATCGATAAAAAGAAAATCGCAAAATACTGATCAAATAACAAACATTATCGGTAAGAGAAGAAAAATAAACTTTCGAATTCATCTTGAATAATTTTCCCGGTCCGTCATCCAACACAAACAAATAGACATTTATCCGGCTACAACTTCGGACAATGACGAATTCATTTTCCGTGAACCCTCTAAAAGGAAAGGCATCACGATTATTTTAACAAGCATGTAGTATCACTTTGTTCGACAATGGACAATAAAACCAACATTAATATTAGAAGAACTAATTACTTACCTGTTGACGTAGATAAGGATTCAGTTGAAACGGAAATAAAATTATATGAATCGAATAGAATCTTGTAAAAATGTTGCTGAGAAAAAAACTAGTTCATAAAATAGGTACTTGAGCAATAGAAAGCAGAGCATTGTATAAGTTGCAATAAGAAATTACAAAGAATAAAAATAGTATAGTACTATTGCTCTAACTGAAAATTAAAAACGATGTAATCTATAAATAGTAATGAAATTCTAACCTTCTTAATAATACACGTACGTATAATATTAATATTGCTGCAAAATTAAATTTCATCAAGTTTGTTAATAGTGAACTTCCGGAGAACAAACGCAATTTTGCGAAATTGCTCAAAATTAATTCACCTACCAGTTAAAATATTTTTCACTAATTTTTAAACCACAATTCCGTTTTAAAATATCTCTATAAAAAAAATTGTTCATGGTACTTTACAAATAGCTGAATCTTTAGAGCTTTGTTTTCGTGACAGACGAAATCCATTAGCTGTTCATTGTGTTTAAAATTACTTCTAACTTAAAACATTTTAAGTATCGCCCATCTATTTGAAAGACGTCGCGTAATTACTACATTAAAACAACAATCGCCTCTCAAGCGCTAACAAACAAGTAATTAGTATTTCGAGCTAGACTCTTATAAGATTCGTATCGTCGCTAAAATAAACTTTGACAAAACAACGCGCGTAAAACAGAAAACATATTCCCGACACATATCTACGGTTGAGCGGCGGCAATAGACGTGACAACACGCCACAAGTTCAGGCGTGCCGCAAATTCAGCGGCACAAATTGCCCTTTTCACTGCGAGATTACATCATGCGGGAGCCGAGTGAAATGTCAAGCGGAGCCGACGGCTGCCAGACGCGCGGATAATGGCGCGTCGGCCGCGTGATTGGACGCCCGCCTCCCCCGCCTCGCACCCCCGCGGTCCCTTTGTACGCCCGTCACTCGCAACCTCGACCCGACGTTTCATTTCATAAACTGCCTCTCTTTGTTGCAGCTCGACGCGAAAAAGAGCCCGCTGGCGCTACTAGCGCAAACCTGCAGCGCTATCGGCGCGGACTCGCCCAACCCCAAGCTGATTTCCGCCGCTGAGAAAGCCAGTAAGAAGTACGATGAGAAGTCGCACATACAAGACAACAAGCCCAGCTTTAAGCCTTACGAATCGTGCCTAACAGCGAGAGAAAAGACTAGAACACCGGACGACAGAGGGTCTGTCAACGCGTCGTCGAAGACTCCGCTCTCGTCGAAGGGCAGCGCGTCCACCACACCAGTGCAAGCGCGCTGCTCCAGTAACCAGAGCTCCTCGTCACAGAGGACTCCCCCGCCGGCTCACCGGAAAACACCGTCAGAGAAGTCGGACGAGAGGTCCAGCCCGCTGCACGGCTCCCCCTTACCAGCGAAATCTAACTCAGAGACGATCATGAGCTCGTCTGCATCCAAGTTACCGTACACGCCCACCTCTTTATCGTCCAGCGTAGACACCAAAGAACATTCGAGCTTCAAGCCCAGCGTACCTGTTTCTTCTTCCGCTTTCCTCGGTGGACTGCACCATAGCGGATTTCCCATACCAATGGACCTAATGACTAGTAGTTTGATGGCTGCTCAGCACCACGCTTTAAAGAATGGATTAAATCCGTACCTCGCGTACGCTAGAATGAAGGCGCCTGGAAGTGATCTAGGAATCTGTAGAGATCCTTACTGCACGGGTTGCTCACTAAGCTCACATTTGCTCAAATCTGCCGTGTGTCCAGCGGGGTGCGCTCAATGCGATCACGCCAAAACTCCGTTTCAGATACCTACTGGTCACCCTGCGGCGGCAGCGTATGCTCACGCCCAATTAGCTGCTTTGGCGGCAGCCTCACAGCTGCCTTACGTGTGCAGTTGGATGGCAGGGGACTCGGCCTACTGTGGCAAACGGTTCCCGACATCAGAGGAACTGTTGCAACACCTGCGGTCACACACGGCGAGCGGCGAGTCCAGCCCGAGCCTGTCAATGCTGAGCGCGACGCACCCGCTGCTCCAGCGCACGTACCCGACGCCGCCGCTGTCGCCGCTCACGCCGCGGTTCCACCCGTACAGCAAGCCGTCGCACATGGTGTCGTCGCCGCCGCTGCCGTTCCCACTGCCCCCGCACCCCTCGCTGGCGGCCTACTTCCCGCCGTACCCGCTGTTCGGCCCGCGGCCCCTGCACCCTTGAGGACCATCGGCGCTCCACGGACACAAGAAGGGGGGCGCCGACCGCTAACGCCCATGCCAAAAGGACATTCGGAACCGAAGTATGTGTATATATAAGCTAATGTTCTTCGGGTTTCTAGTCGGCTCATATCATCGACGGAAGTGTAAGCCCCCGCCTGTGGGGGTCGCGACAGCTGTGATCTCTAACTCGTAATCATTATAATTAGTGCACTGAACGCTTCGTCGTAACCGCGTGCGCGGATTTTAATTTTCTAGTTAGACTAACGAAATTTTTATGTACCAAATCTATAGATTGTAATTTAAATTGATTTTTGTAATTTAAGTTGTTGCAATTAATTAGTGAGGGTTGTTAATTGTGTTTGTATTTTAAGTGGATGTTTAATGATTTGGCGATACATGATCTATCACATATCTTTGTAATTAATGTGCGTTGTGACTGAACGTTTCTCGTAGACGCATTGTAGTCCGACTAAATTAATGTTACAGATAAAATGTTACCGTAACTATTCCTCGTACGTATTTATTAATTGCTACTTTCAGTTTTCAAATTGATAAGATCTTAGATGAATCTCACAAACACACTTTACTTTTAAAATTTACATTCTAATGCTTGCGAAATGGCACGTTATATTTTTATGTATAACTATAAATTAATGTTTATATAGTACACTGTCAGAATGTTAAATAATGACACAAATTATAATAGTGTGAAAGCGGAATGCGTGAACAACATTCATAAAGTAATGGACAATGTAATACTTGCAACTGATAACTGTTGAAATAAAAATTTGTTGTTATAAAGGGCATAAAGCGAAAAAAAATATACGTAAATATTTAATTTGAAACTCCAGACTTTGATTTGTGAAACCTTTTACGAAATACACTGATTTAATATCAAAAATATTATACATATTTCTAATTACAAAAAGTCTACGATAAAGAGAGATTACTTCAATTTTACAAAAAAATTATATCGTACTCAACCTACAATGTACAATTTATCAACATACAAAATAACAACCAATGATGTCTTCATCAACCTGTTCAAAAAACAATAATGTAGTTCAGTCTACCTACTCACGTGACACTTCCGAGATAGAAATTTTTCAATTTCCATCGTAGAATCAAAAACGAGGAGTACCACTAGGGAACACAGATTCTAACTCTGCCGAATCTCTCATAAAAATCTTAATAATGATACAGATAGCCAACAATTGGACCAACACTGAAGAAAAATCATTAATCCTCATCGAAAATCTCACATCTCTAAATCAGGAACATATAAACAAAATTAATCATTTCACATTTGACCAGTATCATTAAGCAAAGAAGAATAATACGAGTACACACGAAAAAGATTAAGAACCCTCCCACACACATGATGCAATGAATGCATCAAAACTAATAAACGATATTTTTCAGAACGCATGACTCAAACGTCGTTCGTAATTAGGACTGTTGCGGCTTCCACTACAATAAATTATAAGCAATTTATCTGTCTGTCTGTCGCCATACATCACGAACTGTGCAGCATTTACTAGCGTTGAAATATTATGACCAATGTGCGCGGTGGACGCACCATTTGTTAGCCGTACCGACTAAGCATTATCTTTAAATGCTACGTAATGATCGTGTGAAAGGATTTTTAGATTGTAATTTATTGTGGGTTTTTTTTCTTTTAGAAATATTGGTTAATCATAAAGCTTAATTCTCGTATGTTTCTGTTTCAATAAATTATTCGTACAGTCATTAGAATACAATGACATAGTTTTAACACTCTGGCTAAACATACAGTGAACAATATAATTATGTATAATAATTATGGAAGTTTCTAATATTAAAATAAATTAACATTCCATTTAGTAAGTCAAAATTAAATTATAATAAAATACTAAACGCCGTTACAGACACTAAACACAATAAACATAAAATAAATGAAATAAAAATTATAATAAAGCCATTCATTTTATTTACCTAATGCCGGTTACAAAAACAATGTTAGTATGTATTTATGTATACTTATGTATAATAAAAGTTTATCGTTTCCTGCTGATTTCGAAATATATGCCAAGAAGCATATTGAAATTATAAAATAAAACATTTATTTAATGTATAATTCTCGCATTATTATATTCATTAATGTCATAAACGAGTATAATATGTCTTTGTTTCATTAATTTTATTACTTAGAAGTCACTTTTGAATTGTTCTTGAAGAAAATTACGTTTTAAATAAAATTGTTTAAAAAACAGGTCATGACTTTGTGTACTCGTGAAAACAATTTAGTTTTCTGTTGGCAATTTATTCAGTGCCGGCTTTAATAGTTTTTTTTTCTTCTAAGAATTTCAACGCTATTAACGCAATGGCTTTTAATTTGTCGATCGTTGAAACTCGGAATTGTTTTCTTATTATTCACTTTACTAAAACTCATTTGCCTTTGTAACAGGCAGCACATTTTTGTATGCGTAAATATTGTATTTTTCTACGGCAACCTTTAAACCTAACTTAACACTATTTTGACATTTTATCCTACAACTACTTATTAATTTTTAAGCACTCTATCCAGTTTTTTACTTTTTAAACTGATTTGAAAATCCCTGAAGAGATGTGGCAATGCAGGCACATTAGTAATCACACCATAGGTATAATTAACAGACTATACGGCTGTCGCTGAAAACCAGCGCTATGGCTTTGCTCCATCTAGCTTTTCCTCCTCATTTTTGATATTTTTATTTTTATAATAAATAAATAAATACAAAAACATAAATCTAGGCAACTTCCGTCCGACAATCGCATCGTTCACCCTAGAGTTACGAGCGCAGACTTATGATACATCTCGCCAGATATTGAATTAATAAGATGTTGAAACACTGTGCGCATTGAAGTTAATTATACACGGATTATTTATGTTTTCATATAGCGTAGGTGCAGTGTGTTTTTAGAAGCGTTCCTTTTAAAAATACATGAAGTTAGAAGCATGAGACTTTGTGACATGAACGTGAATTAAAGACTTCAATCCCATGTACAAGGGAGTGAGCATATTGCCATTAACCAGGCCCAATTTCGACTTTGGGCTGCAACTAAAAATAACCAGGCCCAATTCAGACTTTGGGCTTCAACCAAAAATAACCAGGCCCAATTCAGACTTTGGGCTTCAACCAAAAATAACCAGGCCTAATTCAGACTTTGAAAAACAGCTATATCGTATACTAGCACTTTGCTCGCGACCTCCTCCGTGTTTTCGGGATTAATGTTACTCAATGATAATGATTTTTTTTTGGCATAGTTAGCCTTTAATGTTCCTACTGCTGGGACACAGGCCTCCTCTCTGTGAGAGGGAGTGGGCCGTAGTCCATCACGCGGGCCCAGTGTGGGTTAGTGGACGTCACATGTCTTTGAATTTTTGGTTCTAGGACATGCCGGTTTCCTCACGATGTATTCTTTCACCGTTTTTCGGTAGCAGTAGTGATGAAGCAAATTGCAAAAAGTGGGCTCCTGCCGGGGATCGAAAGCACGACCTACCTACTACTTGTAAGTCGGGACTCGGGGCCACTAACAATGGTTTGAAATTTTTAATCTCTAAAATAGTTACATCAAACCACATTATACAACGACCAACATTCGACAAACTGAATAAACTATTCAATTCTAATAAATATCACACTACGAAAAATCTAATCCTATGACATCAAAGTCCGATTATTCGCTTGCAAAGCAAATCATAAACTATACCTAAAGCGAAACGGAAACCAGCACGCATTAATATAACCATCAATTTGTCATACAATTTAATATTAAAATGAATATACATGTTTCATATTAATAAATTAATTAGATTTCTACCGACACTTTGGCTCGACAACGGATGTCTTTGGTCATTTATTATGAATATATTTTCGTGGCAAAACGGTTTTGTCATCATTGTGTCGTGATGGCTCTGAGAGTAAGGGACTCGCTTCTTGAAGATGAGGGCACTTGTTCGAAGCTGGTAGATACTAATAAGTTTTTTCCAAGTTAAGACAGCATTACGTACATTGTACATTACAAGTTGCAGAGCGCTAGATTAGTAGTAGCAGTAAGTACCTACTATACGTAAATGTATATTTTTGGGAATTTTAAACATGTTAAAGCCAAGGTAGAAACATTGAGTTGGAGTCAGTAATTAGTCTCCGATAGACGTCACCAACACTCCTAAGAGGCGTAAAAAGAGGTTTCCAATTACAACTGATTCGGACACGACACTGTAGCTCAGTGGTTAAGAGCGTTGCCCCGGTTTAGGCAGAGGTCGCAGGTTCTATTCCTGCCTGTGTCAGTTGTTTTTGGAAATGTCTTATATATTTAATAATAAGTACCACTATGCTAAAAAAAGATAGTGGAAAAGTTTGAAAATCAAACTGGAAAGCATGAAACAAGAAATTCTTCAAGAATCAAGAAGTCTGATAGCCTGAATTTCTTCTGTTCAGTTTTTGGAAATGTCTTATATATTTAATAACAGACTAGACTCTCTAGACTCTAGACTCTAGACTTAAGAATTCAGTAAAATAAATAAATCAACGTATTAATATCCAGGGTATAGCCGTGGTCGCATGGGTCTGTTGAGCTAGCTTCAAAAAATCTAAATAAACTCAAAAAATCAGTTCATACACCTTCAGGACCTACTCAAGGAATATTTCCTCCAAGTTTCAAATGTCTAGGTCCATCGATTTAGGCTGTGCGTTATCTGGGTGTAAGCTATCTTCAATACCTGATGTCATGTTTTTGTACTTTCTCATCTTACTAATATTATAAACGTGAAAGTTTGTGAGGATGTAAAGATGTATGGATGTTTGTTACTCTTTCACGCAAATACTACTGAACGGATTTTGATGAAACTTTACAGTAATATAGCTTATACATTAGAATAACACATAGGTTACTTTAAATCCCAAAAACGCGGGCGAAGCTGCGGGCGGAAACTAGTTTACAATAATATAAGCTGGGGTTAAATTATCCGAGCGAAGCCGATGCTTCCGGCAATTCGCTCTTTACATTATAAACATTATAACAGTTTTGTATACGATTGTACGTGACGTGACGGGTTGTCGTAATGTCACTAATGTCTTTGTTGGTTGTTGCACGGTCGCCGGTCGTCACGTTTGTACATTGCTTCATTACGAACTAACTACATGCTTTGAAATTCTTGACACAACGTAGGCGTGTCTCTTGACAACTAGCTTTTGCTCGCGGCTTCGCACGCGTTTTTCGGGATAAAAGGTAGCCTATCTGTTATTCTGATGTATAAGCTATATTACTGTAAAGTTTCATCAAAATCCGTTCAGTAAATTTGTACCTACTGTAGGTTAAAAATTACAGTATTTACCAGTGGCGAAGGGTGAGGGGAAGCCGGTACAATAAAATAGTAACAAAATTATAAATAATCCGTTTTACTTATGTCATACATATTTGTCTATTCAAAATAAGTGAATACAGTGAATAAGTAATAGGTATGACTATAATAGGTATGACATAGCTAAAACGGAATTATTTATAATATTTATTGCATCGCCACTGGTATTTACCTATTAGCTAAACCCCCTGTATCTAATAAGAAATGACATCAACAAAGCAACCTGTATAAATTCATTTACATAAATTGCATTAATTTATGACTTAATTACTATTTAATTTTAATTAAAAGAAAATAATGAAGCCATGTTCGCCTTATCGAACATTCAATATGTCAACTTTTTTATGAGTAACCGGGTAAATATCTTATGATAAGGAAATGTACCGACACCGGGTCGAACCCGGAACCTTTGTAGGCAGGTGTATCACGCAGCCAATGAGGTCAGCCTGTCTTATTTACATACTACATACAATTTATACTTCGGCCCGTCGGTTTTGATAGATTGCCGGGAAAGGAGGGACAGATAATTAGTATTACTTAATTAATTTGTTAGTTTTTTAGCTGAATTTATGTAAGGTGTGAATGTAAAATGGGTTTTTTATTGCCGCTAATATGAAATTAAGCTGTTAAATAAAATATTTGAAAGCTTAACTGTAAAATTATTGCTCGTACTACGTAACTACAACATTTTACTTTTTAAGCTTCTTTACATTTTTCACTAACTGTCGTTTTTCTACGATATTTTATTGAATATGATTTAAATGACCGCACGGTTGTCGCAGTGGCTGAGAGATTGGCTGCTGCGCAACGTGTCGCGGGCTCGATTCCCGCATTGCACATAGGTCTGGCTGTTTTCGTATGTGAAATTTGTGTTTGTAAACGCACCCACGATACAGGAGAAATCCTAGTGTGGGGCAACGTTTAAAAAAAAAAAACTGAATAGTTGAGAGACTAATTTTATGTATAATTTAGAAATCTGGAGATAGGACCATTAGTCATGCGAGCGACGATATAACTGTATAATCTTCTCCCCTTATTATCATTTATTTATCGACAGCTGCTACTAAAATAGTCATTTTCTATTTTACAGCTTCGGGGAGTAGAACAGTTTATATATTTTTTATTTACTGTAAAATTCAACCCATATTTTAGCTGTTAAATTAGGTAAGTATTATTTTAGCTAAAATATTATAAAATGTGTATAATATTTTATCTCTTACGTAAATTATAAGCTAGGCTTTCAAATCATAAAATTTAAATGCCAAAATCTCCTGGAACGTTGCAAATGATCTAATTTAACATCCGTGTAAATACGTCTCATTTATTCCACCTACCGCTAATAGCAAGTAATTTGTATTAAAAAAATGGCGTTAAGCAGACGCTCAGCTAATTTCCGCTGCAGACCGTACCACTCATTCCTCTACGTGTCGTTTACGGCACGGCAGTGTTGATACACGCGGCGGTTCAAAGGCGCCGACCGCTTTGATCTCGCCGCTCACCCGACACCATGACACTTTGTACACTCGCGTAAAAAGTGCAAAAGCTTTTTAAATGTTAATTTTACTGAAGCGAAAATTATTGGCAATAATGCCAGAGTAATTAGCGTTTACGTATACACGAGTTTGGTGACGGTAATTACTTCAGTTGATGAAGAAACATTTAAATGTTGAGTGTTTCATTATAAAACAATTTACGGTAGTTTTTTAAAATTAATATAGGGAAATATTTTACGGTGTATAATTTACAGCTATAGAACTGCCTAATTGAAAATTAAATAAATGGTCTTATTTTTTGCTAGTTCCGTAATTAAGAATGGAATACTTAAACGAGCTTTTTATTTTATTTTTATATCAAACACATAATTCTTTTTTTTTGAGAACTTTAGTAGGAAGTTCATACATTTAAAATACGTAAGCTTTACGTAATATTGCTTTTTGTATATTGTAGCGATAATTATTACATTTTCTCTTCCGTATTAATAAATTTAAAAGTTACAACTCTTCGTATTCCGTGTTCTTATATGGATAACTGTCAGTTGCTTGTCTCGTGATCTCGTCATAAATGTTGGAAGAAACGAGTGAAAAAAACCACTGACTGTAACATTGCAGTACCTACAGCGGATAGCAACATGATACTAACGTAAATTCGTACTACAATGCCGATACTGGGAAGTGCTTGGATTTGCAACGTAAGTATAAAGAAACACAGAGAAGTATATTGAAGACGTAACTGAAGTATTTAGACCACAACTACAAATGAGACCTTTCTTTGAAGATCTACTTCATAATAAAGGAATAATTCAAATGCTGTTAGTTCAAAAATAATATACCTATTCAAAAATAATTTAAAGTTTTTTTCTTTATGGTTTTGTTTTTACAGAAAATAAATCTGTAGATAAGATTTACGGGTGCAATTTCTTACTACTCCTAAATTACTGAAGCATTAATTTATTTTTTCATCAGAATTAGAACATTTTTAGGTTTATACAATTTTTTGTTTGTTCATCTGAAAACAACTTATACATGGTATCCCTCTCGCACATATGTAATACACACATGTAACAGAAATAGACAACACTACGTAATAGCATTTTTTTCTAGGATATTTTTTTCTTACATCTGGGTATCTTAGGTCACGAGTGAATCGGTTTCTTCTAGGCAAGCGTGCTCCATTGTAGACCGCATCATCGCTTAACATCAGACGAGATGGCGGTCAAGCGCAAGCCTATCATCGAATAAAAAAAAAACTATTGGTAATGAAAAATAAACTTTATATCTGACGAATAAAGTTTCGAATAAAGTTCTTTCTTCTAACATAGTACGCAGTCCAGATGTAATATGTAACCTCCTTGATTCCCACCTAACCAAAGTGACATTTAAGTTTAAATATGGCTGACAATCGACATTTTGCCGTCCCAAAACATGAGCAGTGGACCGATTACGAGTTCTTTTGACGTATAGTATCGTTAATGTAAGCATATTTTGAATTGTAAATATACGTTTGCTACACAATATGTATGTAAATTAAATACCTAATTGATTTCTCTGTATCTCATAATATATGCAAATTGTATAAAATTTTATGAAAATGTTCTAGGACTGTTGTATTTTAGATTCAGAATAAATTTACATTAACGATACCATAATCCTTCAAAAGAACTCGTGATCGGCCCACAAGTCTAGCCAATAAAAATCATCGACTTAACTCAGACGCGGTCATCGCACCGTCCCTGATTCGATTACATCCGCGCTGCCAAGTACCCACGGTGACGAGGTGTCGGCGAATTGGCGAATTAAGTCTGTCTGTCTCATGCCTCAATGATTTGCAGGTAAAAAACGTAACGACCTGTCATTTAACTGTTAATGATTCTAATATATTGTGAAGTCAGTACTTAGTCGCGGCCATTATGATTGAGTAGGTGTAGTAATTAGCATTATGTGATACAAAAATGATGACTCTTTTGTAAGGCGGGTTTTAGATTTGTAAAAATAATTTTATTTTTATACAGCTAGTGCTGTTTTAGAAAAGTGTTGAAAAGATTGTAGTAGGTTGGATGGATTTTCACAACAGTCAAACAACGTTAGGGCAATTTTCAGGGCTTGTAGTGTGAATCGAATAAAGCAACACCAATTTAAAAATAGGTGCGACTCTCCTGTTAATATTTGTATTTATTTATTTATTTATTTATTATTTATGTACCCACAACATACAAAGGATAACAAATGCATATGAATCATTAGGTACAAAGGTACTGCTTATTTCTATAGAAATTTCTGCCAGCAGACCTGCGACAGGATATTTGACAGGTTTAAACGAAGATACAGTGTGTAGAATAATAAGAATTATAGATAATAGTCTCTAATACAACATATATCAACAATATGTTAAAAATATACATACATTTATAAAATAAAATATATAACTAAGACTAACTTTTTAACTAACTTTTTATGATTAGGTATCATAAAAATATGAACAAGAGAGTCGCACCTCGCACCTCGCCCTTTAGACCAGGGTGATCTATTAATGACTAGACGTCTAGTAGGCGTACAGACAAGTATAGTTAAAAGGAGACTGGTACAGTATCGATATTCTAATATCAACCTCTAAACTTTATTTTAAGCGACCAAGTTTCTTAGAAGCTATATTTATCATCTGTGACATTAAATGTTCAAACTTGCGCATCTTTAACTTAGGTATTTTCGAGTAGGTAGCCTACAAAGCATTTTTTTTTATTAACATTTTTTATGAATTTTGTGTACCTAAGTTTGACTGTTTTCATGCCCAATATTTTTTTCTTTCTTTCTTTCTAATTCTAAAAATAGCACCGTTCTTCTCGCCTGTACTCCAAATTACATTACATAAAGATATCCATATTTTTTCCGTGAAACGTGAGTAGTATGGTGGTACAGTCAAAGTCAATAATCTGAAGTGGTAAAGCAATGGGCAGATAAGCATCGTACAGTCGAGTGGAAGAGTGATTAACGTGGCCCCGCCACTTTGAAGCCGCTGCGCGTTGTCAGCTCGGATTAACGTCCGCTACTGAACTCGCGCGTCTAGTTTAAAAGGGCTGTCGCATTTTTTCACCTCTCGCTCGCACAGATAGGTACATAATATTTTTAAGAATAATAAATGAAAAGACGCATTTTTGAAAAATGCAATCACAAAATGAACTACAAAATAATATTAAAAACTCAAATTAAGTTATTAAGAACACATGAGTTGAACTCATTTCAAACACAGACATTGAGCTGAGCTTATTAAATGACACAAAAGAAATATTTTTAAATTATTCACGTGTTATATTTACATTATTGTGTAGTTCACTTTGTGCAGCTTTTCATTTAACATTAAAAACACATTGTTTTGTGCAAGCGAGAGAGGTGACAAAATGCGACAGCCCTCTTAATATATTTTTTCGCTTAACCTTTTTGTGTGCGATGTTACTTTTGTGGAACAAATTGTTATTTACTTAGTTTCGCTTTGTTCTTGTTTTCGGAAGCGATTCGGATGAAAAATGTTCTTGGAATGAATCTGTTGGATCTTATGTTTTGTTGGCACAATTGGTAAGGTGAAACAGATGGTAAATTAATAAGAAGTTTTACTGAAAAGGTCAATTGTTATTGAACTAATAATCTATGTAGGTATACCCACTATGTATTATAAAACATACATTAAAGATATTCCAGAAAAAAACAGTCGGGATAGGCTATTGGGACGTAAAGATGCCCAAAAAATCGTTTTTTGCTAAGTATTTAATTTCTGTTTGTACGCGCATGACACAAAAAGTACCTACTTTGATGTGGTTTGTACAGTTTGGTAGCTCGGGGTTCAACTTAAAATCTAAGCTACATTTCATCTTATTTCGGCGGGATGAACCAGAGATACAGCTTCACCTCTTCGTAGTACTAGCCACCCTACACACCCTACACAAGGAGGTCATTTAAAATAGTTATTTTAATGTAGTCCACGCTGACGGAGTCGCGGGCAAATTTCTAGTCAATCATAATTACAATCTTTTCAGATACAGTTCGGGCTAATAAAGAAACAATTTTGTTATCCTTGGTTTGAACCGGCGCTGTCAGACTTTTAAGCTATTAATAATAACGACGGCCATAGATTAAGTTTGCCATTGCTCTTCTCTCTTCGAGGTCGAGCTCTTCGAGGTCTCAAAAAGTAAAAAAAAAATATTGAAATACAGTCAAAATCTGTTATAACGACATCGAAGGGACCACTCATATTTGGTTATAAAAACCGATAGTCGTAACAACCGGCGGTATTTTTGAGGGAACAGTCAGTGAGGATGCGGACCACTGGTCGGAAATTCGGATGCATCTTTACCTAAAGCACAGATAATATAATACTATACGTACAGATGCCTCATCTCATACAAAGAAATGTCACCGATTTAGCGCGGGCTATCTTCGGGCTATACATTTTTCCGTGCTTAAAGCATTTTTCAAAATTTAAACTAATATTTTTTATGATGTATTTTTTCATGTTCTCAATTTTACACAAACTTCAATAACAAATCGATACATATAACGCCATCTATTATGAGTTGTTTCAACAAATGTTACTTTGTTCCTGATGAGACCCCGTGCCTAAAGTAAATTTTTGGCTAAGAAATTATGGAAGCGGCTTCTTAAAATCTATTTTTTTTAATAAATCCCGGGATGCCAGGAAATCCGGGTATAGGTACACTTGACGCCATTTACGGTCGACCACTTTTCGTCCTTATTACTAAGAACGTAAGGGTGAAAAGTAGTCGACCGTAAATGGCGTCGAGTGTACATAACCAAATTTCACTAAGCACAATATTGAATAATTTGTTTCAATAAGTACCTACCTACTTGTATGAATTATAGTCTTTTAACTCATCCTGACATTGTTTGCTATGCCAGTTGGGTCCGACATCCGATTCTATAGTTTGAAAAACATAAAATATCTCGATTCCGGAATCCTAGGATTTCTACGATCGATAATAAAGTGCATTCCATATTAGCCAACACCTGAACGTAAGTATTTAAACATCAGATTCTATAATCAGAACGCTAATTTGATCGATCCGGAATCCGGTATCCCGGGATTTTTTCGGTACAAAAGTGCATTCCATAATAGCCAACACCTCAATTTTAGGTAAATATGCATCGGATTATCCGAACTCTAGTGAGGACCTATGATTTTGGTTGTTATAACCGGTATGTTGTTCTAAACAATGTCGTCGTAAGCTGTTTTAACTGGAAGTTAAAAAAAACCGCCTCCAAAAACATCGCAATAATGTTAATTATTAGATATGTGAAACAGTTGCGAAAGTAGGTTGGTACTGCGACAAAACTTAACTTCGACGGGATTCATCTTCGACAAGAAAATAGAAACAGTCGAATTGAAAACCTTTTTTTATATCGGTTAAAAATGGTCACCAATTCTAGACTGACTGCGACGACCGCCGCTTAACCTGTCAGATCAGTCCATCCATGCAGTTTTTATTTAACCACGAGTTATGTAATTGTGTCATGTTCATGGGGATGACAAGACAAACAGTGTATTGTTTTTCTCTTACCAGATTTACATTCAGACAATGCGAAGAGAAAACAATTCTCATTATGAATAATTAATTAATTACCTATTCAATCAATCATTTTTATGCAAAACCTTTACTTTTCTTGCTACGATTAACTAGCAGTTGCCCACGACTTTGTCTGCGTAGAAATGGATGAAAATTAGCCTATGTGCTACGTGTGGTGTGGTCTGTGCTATGTGTGGACTCCAGCGCAACAGTATGAACCTTGATTTATGTTGGATATGTAGGTGATTGTGTTCCAATGTTCACTAGAATGCGATAGTCTGAAATTGGTAGATACAATCTGTACTAATAATGTTATAAAGCTGAAAAGTTTGTTTGTTTGAACGCGCTAATCTCTGTAACTACCAGTCGAATTCGGAAAATTGTATATGATAGCCAGATTCATGAGAAATTGTATAGGCTATTTAACATCACGCTACGACCCTTAGGAGCCGAAGAACGGGGGTGAAACCGCGGGGCACAACTAGTTTAAAATATGCCCCACACATCGCCAGAATTATATTTCTGTACAAAACATCAGTAAAAAGTACTCATCACACGTACTTAAACAGAGAAAAATAACAAAAACCCTTCAAGGCACTCTGTTTTCTCACCCAAAATAAACATATCAATTTATACCGACGAAAGTCAAACAGTTTTAATTTAATGTGTAAAAGAAAAAATAATGTTCTCTAGAGTTTGATGTGTAAACATTGTGGACGTTAAAATCCATTAGATGAAGACTGGCTTTAATGTTTTGAGACAGATTGACAAACAAGTGCCGGCGGTACGGTATTGGGAGCGAGGGGATACGGCTCGGCACGGTTTGTAAGTTCCGCTGAAAAAATGCGAATAAATAACGACTTATTTTTCTTTAATGTTTTAAATCTAACCTGGAGCAATTTAGGCTGGGTATTTTTCAATAATCTTGGTTATATCATGTTTACATTGGCTAAATTTCATGTAAACCCAAGTACAAGAAGTAAATGAATGTACGCATGTTGCGATAAGCCCAGGGTTCTGAGAAATGAAATGTATTATTCATATATTTATTTATTTGAATATTTATTGTGAAAAAACATGTCAAAGCCATGTTAAGCTTATATTAGGTCTTTACCTATGAAATTGCCGTTCTGCAGTACTGGCCATTTCAAATCAAAATAATTTTTGTTTGGCTAAGAATTCTAATTTCAAATTAATTTTATTTTAAAAACATGGTTTTTTTTTCCAAAAGTAGTCATTTGTTTATTGATTAGTGTTACATTTTCATCGCATTTCAATCTTTTTCGTCATCATGGATACGTTAAAAATTCGAGTAATTATGGAATACGAGTACCGTCGTGGCAGCAACGCGCACAAGCGGCACGCAACATCAACGACGTTTACGGAGCTAACACTACAAACCAACGCACCACCTGTTATTGGTTTGCTCGCTTCCGTTCTGGAAATTTCGACCTGAAAAATGAACCTCGCGGTCGTCCGAAGACTTTGGTTGACAATGACGAATTAAAGGTGATTGTGGAAGCTGATGATACACAATCTACGGCTGAATTAGCAGCAGCTTTCGACGTTGGCGTCAAAACAATATTGGTCCATTTGCGTCAAATTGGCAAGGTAAAAAAGCTTGACAAATGGGTGCCCCACGAACTCAATGATCGCCAGCGCGAAGTACGCGTCGAGACGTGCCTTGCACTGCTCAACAGACACACAAATGAAGGAATTTTGAACCACATTGTTACCTGCGAAGAGAAATGGATTCTGTTTGATAACCGCAAGCGCTCAGCAAGTTGGTTGGATCCTGCTTCAGCACCTAAACAATGCCCTAAACGAAAACTTACCCCTAGAAAAGTGATGGTCACTGTTTGGTGGTCTAGCGCCGGTGTGATTCATCACAGCTTCTTACTACTTCTTACTTCTACCAAACGGGGTGAGCATTACTGCAGATGCGTACTGTGAAGAACTGAACACAATGATGAAGAAGCTGGCACATCTCCAACCAGCATTGGTCAATCGCTCGTCTCCACTGCTCCTGCACGACAACGCGCGACCTGATACTGCACAGCAGACGGTCTCCAAGTTGCAAGAACTGGGGTTGGAAGCTCTCCGTCATCCGCCCTACTCACCAGACCTTGCGCCTACAGACTACTACTTTTTCCAGAATTTGGATAACTTCTTGGCGGGAAAAAAATTCAATACCCGAGAGGCAGTACAAAATGCCTTTGAAGCTTTTGTTGCCTCCCGTCCAGCTGATTTCCTTAAGAAGGGCATCAATAAACTGCCACTGCATTGGCAAAGATGCATTGATTGCATGGGTGATTACTTCGATTAATACAAATAAAAAATACATGAAAAAAATTAGTTTAAATTTTTTCATACAAAACGGCAATTTCATAGGTAAAGACCTATTATTATTGTTATTAAATTTTTAAAAGATTTAAAAAGACAAGAGTCGTATTTGAAGATTTTTTTTTTAACTGATGATGAACCGAGTGGGACTTGAAGTCCCACCCGTGTCAGTTGTTTTTAAATCTCTCATTTATTTAATAATAATAATTTATTTTCTTCTTAATAAAAGATCTAGGACTAATTACAAAAATTAAGACCAGTTTCAAATCATTTGGAAAAACACTTCCTGTCACAATACTTTTGACATACCGACAAAACCTTCCATCCATCCGTAAACATATCGGTTATTTAGTAAGTTAAAGTTTTTTTGTAAAAGGTAGGTACATATAATGTATTTGCCGTCGCAGCAGTCCTGGATTTGTCAATAGGCCGTATAGGCCGCGGCCTAGGGGCGGCAGCGTCCTAGGGGCGGCAGATTTCAGAGGACGCTCACTCGATTTCAGAAAAATATAATTTTCTGCTTTATATAAGTCATTTTATTTATTTAAAAATTGAAGATAAGTATATCGAAATTATCCATTTTATTTTTTCAACATTTTGAATTTTTGATAATTGTGGCGGCATGTTTCAGTGGCCAGGGGCAGCGCTAAGGTTAAATCCGGCACAGAGTCGCAGACATTCATTTGATTAGTAGGTAAGTTGCTGCAAGAATATTTGCTAGAAAACTTCTCAATTACCACATCGTTCTCAATTTCCAACTACTATTAAAACTAACCGACATAATTAAACTGTTTCTCACTCTATATTTAACAGTGGTTCCTAAGAAGTTGCTGATTGATTTTGACAGCTAAACTCTTTGACAGCTGAGCTCTTTGACAGCCGAGCTCTTTGATGACACTGTCTATAATTGTTTATTCAAGTGCTTTGACTAATGTGTTTTGCGGTGACAGTAGTTTGGACATGGTGTGCCAAATGGTAGATATTTATAATATTTGTTCCATATTTTACAGTCTACCAGTTAAATGTGCCAACCAACGCAGTCCAGAGCTAGTCGTTACAGTGGCTGAACAAAAAATAAAAGTATTTAAAACCAAAACTTTTGAGTAATATTTTCCTTACATTGAGCAATAAGGAGCATTTTATTTCGGAATGTATTTTTATATTAAGTAGGTTTAGTTAAATTTATTTATTTTTCGCAAATCGATTTAAGTATTAAGTTTGAATAAACTTGTACACTAACCCCCTTACTTATAATCGATGATTAAATTAAACAGCTCTTATGTCAACAAATAACAGGGATACTTGTATATTTAATCAGTGGTTATATGAAGAGGCGTTTATAAGTAACGGGGTAAGTTACGCTATGAAATATTAAGATATTTTCAAAAATCGAATAATGCGAGTGGGATTTGAACCCGCGATCTCTGCCGAACCGTGGCTAGTGCTCTGAAACTAACTGAGCTATCGTGTCCCACTCACTTCACTCGAAATTTGAAATCTTTTTGAATAGTAGTTTGGCGACATCTATCGGAAACTAACAGTTAACTATAAGTGGGGTTAGTTATTTTTCGTTAACTAAGATCATCTTTAAAAACAACAATATTAAACTTCCGGATACCTTCTTTAATTCAAGACCACCTAGCAAGACTCAACAAAGATAAGTATTAAGTACACATTACTTTAACAAAAAGCAGTGACGTCACCGGAAGTCGGCGCCGCCATAAACATCCCCTGTTTACGAGTTCACCCTTTCTGATAACGGCATTGTGTCTGATAGTCTATGGGAGGATCGTGACGTGTTTCCGGTGTCTTCGGAAGTTGTAATATGTCAAAGCAGACAGAGTGAGAAAGGAGTTTTATTTTTTTCCATAGTGAAATATTTTTTTTAAATAGGTATGTCGTGGAGAACGATAGCTGAACGATTATTAGTCTCTCAATTGACTACCGTTGTACAAGGAAAGGGTAAACGCCGTGACGTCATCGCAATATGGCGGCGCGTGGACAGAGTCGTGTTGAGAGAGGTGATGGTGGAAGGCGCGGTCTTGTGCGAGCAAGCGACCGATACACTTCTCCGACATGAAACTGTCGGTTTGCCCGAAACTAGAGAAATTTATTATTGTGAAATAAGTAACCGTTTTACTTTGAAACTGAGTTATTATTATCCGATCACATCATGAACCCTGTACCTCCGAACCAAGATGAAGACAACGCTACCGCTCAGCCATCGCTGACGCCGTCAGGTATTTCTATCAAATACAATGCACCAGCTTAGTACCCCGCAGTTTCATCTCCGTTGCTCGGCTCCTAAGGGTCGTAGCGTGATGTTAAATAGCCTATATTATTGCTCATGAAGCTGGCTATCATATACGAAAGATTTTTTCGAATCCAACTGGTAGTTCCGTAGATTTTACCAAGCAATTTTTACCCGTACCTATAATATTTTTCTATTGTTAACCTATAACATTTTTTTATTGTACCTACTAGCTAGTCTCACCTTTGACAGCTCTGCTATAATTTACTGTATTTGAAAACGAAATCTGTCATAGCATGAATAATGTGCCTTACTTTCTATATATTTTAATTAATCCAAACTTAACTAGTACATATTAAAAACTAGCTTCCGCCCGCGTCTTCGCCCGCGTTTTTGCGATAAAAAGTAGCCTACATGTTATTCTGATGTATAAGCTATATTACTGTAAAGTTTCATCAAAATCCGTTCAGTAGTTTTTGCGTGAAAGAGTAACAAACATCCATACATCCATCCATACATCCTCACAAACTTTGACGTTTATAATATTAGTAGGATTCTAAAGTAGCTCTGTCTATCTATTACGTTTTTCAATTTAATCTGCTGAGTCAATTTTGATGAAACTTGGTACAGACATAGCTTGAACCTCGAGGAAAGACAATGGATACTTAGCAATGGACAGTTAGTCTATACTAATATTAAAAAGAGGTAAAGTTAGTGAGTTTGTATGTATGAGGTAATCTCCAAAAATACTGATCCGGTTCTAAAAACTCTTTCACTAATAAAAAGCTACACTATGCCTAAGTGCTATAGGCTACTTTTTATCACGAAAAAATGCACAATTTCTTTGCCTCACGCGGCCAAAGTTGCGAGCTAAAACAAGTATATTATAAAGCCATTAGTTAGGAATTCTGGCGCCATATTTCAAAGCTCTAATTAGTTGTCAAAACATTAATTAAAAGATCAAAAAATATATTTGTATAGTTTATAAATTAATAGATATGATTGACAGATGTTGCGTTTCAAAGTAATTTCTAAACTGACAGACATACAAATATAGGTACTGTAAAATGTAATCTAATGGAATTTTGATAGATGAAACTTTGTTTATAAAGAAATCTGTTACGCAAATAAAATATAAACATACTAAATTACTCTCAATGTCAAATAACGCTGTGTTAATGTTTCTTTGCGTTTTAGAATTTAGGGTTCCTTACTGAAATGTATTCGGAAAATTTTTAGTTGTTGACCATTATGGTACCATATTGTAAGGACTCAACCTGAACTCAGAATGAAACGACGATTGTATCGATATTTTGCGATATAATTCTCACCGAATAATATTATCAACGCTCTGTTCAATGGTTTGAGCAAAAGTGTGGTGCCAAAGTCAACGGTTACTACATAAAGTAACCGTGGCAAAAGCACCAAGCACATTGAGCCACACAATATTTGAGTTCGGCCAATCACTAGTGACGGGTTTCTGTCAATGTCACCAGACGAAGAATACAAAACTGTTTATGTGTCTGTGACAGCTGATAGATACTCGTCACTAATCGATTAACTTAGCTTTACTGTTAGTCTTACAATATTATTGTATTGTCATCCAAGTTGCACAGGTATAACCAGTTTAATCGTATGCCAGCAAGTGCTTGAAAAATGAAATGCAAGTAGGTACCTACCGAATCGACAGACAGAGAAGAAAGCAAGTTATAAAAACGTAGTTAACAATAACCGCCACAAGAATCGCTGTAAGAACTATAGAAAATAATTTATGTAATAGAAGTTATGTAAAATCAAATCCTACATCAGAACTCCCCGCTAAATCAACAACACACGTAGGTACCCACCGCTAACACACGATATAAATTATTATAAAGAAACCATAAACCATTATTTTTACTCCGTTTACGTTTCCGCCGAAACATATTTCGTTATAACTCCACTATAAAGCGAATATTTTACGAGGGCCAGTAACTCTTCACCGATGGTTTAGTGCAATTTACAGTGTTTCCATTGACTCACTATATCTAGTAGTTATTCATAAATTTTAAAGAGAATTGTGTTTACGCGCATCAGTTGATCGTATATCAAATGTCTATTTTCATTCGGCTATCAACATACAGATTTTTCAACCGGTTATGTGGCAAAGATTAAGGTCAGGATACACAGACGTGCTATTAATGTTTCATTAGATAGACTGGTTTATAAATTAGTGTGAAATTTAGTGTTTTGTTGTGTCTGCTCATTTTCCCACACATAATTAGATAAGGATTTATTAGATTGGTGTTTTTTTAGTGGATCCGATGCAATTTATTGTGTATTTATTTATTATAGAAGCTAAGCATAGCTTCATAAATCTTTATGCGAAATTGTTGTGTTGAGTACGATCTCTATTAAAAGGTTAAAGAGGTTAGGTGGCAAAATAAATGGTTACTTATTCTATGTTTCTTGCAAAATTTCATATCAACCAGAAGTACGAATATAAGAAACATCATAAAAAAATACAAAAAAATCTATCACTTGTCTTTCATCACTCCAAATTGTCTAAAATTTCTTGTAGGTACCTAAACTAGCTTTCGCCTGCGTTTTTCGGGATAAACGTAGCCTATGTGTTACTCTGATGTATAAGCTATATTACTGTAAAGTTATATCAAAATCCGTTTAGTAGTTTTTGCGTGAAAAAAAAAAAACCATATACATCAATAAATCCTCACAAATTTTCACGTTTATAATATTAGTGTCCTACTAATATTATAAACGAATTTACTGTCGCAGTAAGAACTGTCGCATCTCCGACATAATCGCGTAAAACATCTCAAGTATCTGTACCGTACGTATAAATCGTATTATTATCTCGATCATAGCTCGTACATAAAACGGACGGTAGCCGCGCGTTATCGCGCGGATCGCGACGATATTTACACTCACAACCGGCGATTACTATCGACACTATTGGTGTGTGTCGTCTTGAGAGACACACTGGGAGGATCTTTGATGGTTGTATTTTAATTTAATTATTAATATTTTTCCGCAGGCCCGCTTGCAGTAACAAATTCAATTTCGATTTAACGATATTTTTACATAGGTATTCTTTTTTTTTTCAAACTTGCTTTGAAATGGTTTTGTATCGTGTTCCGTTTAGATATCTTAATCGTAATTAGAAAGAGAATAGATAGTTTTACGTCATAATGTGAAACAATTGAGGGTTTTAAATGTTAACTTAATTTAAACGTGTTTAATAAAATTACGAACATTTTCCTGCTCTAAATATAAAACCTCATCATACCATACAGTTGGTTAAAAGATAAGAGTACACCATTTAACTAACTGTTAAGTCTAAACCCACTGCTAATACTAAAACAGCAGTAACAGTAAATGTACCAACAAGTGATGGATTGCAGTCATCAGAACATAATTTATTTCCAGCAGTAAACGTATAAGCTGCAAGGAATGACAATCAGTCGATTAATCTTATCTTATGCATCATCAAGTTTAGCATTGGATCGGCAGAGAATTCAAGATATGTTTTCCTTGACTTACATTTAAAAATATTGTTTCTAGACTTTCTGACATATCATACGAATACAAGAATTCTTAAGACTTTAAAAGCAAAGCTGAAATTACTCATTAAGTTCAATTCATATAAAAGCTATGTTCAATTAATGTAACAGCTATAATATTCCAATTAATAATGAGGAAAATTATTTAAAAAAAAAATTGCAAAAAATGTATAGCCCACTGTGTCCCCAACCTTTCTTAAAACACCTGAGGTGTCGAGTTACACGACAAAACTTGTATAGTTTTTGAGTTTTTTAATGGTGAGAGAATGATCCCGATACGATCACATACATCGAATAATTTCGAATAATTTGATCGATAAAGGAGCCGGCCGCGTTGACACCCTCATTTTCACTTCGAATAAGCATAAAATTTAAATAAGTATTTTTATTACGAATAAAATCTTATCTAAAAATATTCCGAGCGTCATAAATTGTTCGTTTTGCAATAAAATTTAATCTGATACGAAAGCGTGTGAAGTGGTATGAATTGGTGCTTGTACCTTACGTAGGGCAGTTGAATGTATGTCTACGAATACATTTTATTTTAAAAAAACAAGAGTTAAAAAAACTAAAACCCAACTACGGAAAAAAACCAACTGAAAAGCATAAAATAAGAAAATATTCAATTCATTCAATTTTATGCTTTTCAGTTGGTTTTTTTTTCCGTAGAGTTGGGTTTTAGTTTTTTTAACTCTTGTTTTATTTGACACTTTTTTGGTGGCTTGGGTCAATTACTGCATTTACTTTCAGACTAAGTGTCGCTTAATTAACGAGATGGCGCTAGTTAGTCTCAAGAAAGTCACAGATTGTACACTTTAAAGTTTCCAGTGTTTGCTATATTGGATTTCTTGTAACGCCTTATACCTCACAATACTCTTTGTATCAAGACGAATCCAAGGACACCCCATTTGTTAAAATCGGGTAAAGTTTATTTTTTTTGGTCCTCTTTTTTACGTTTTGTAGGCCATCTTGATTTTTTTTTTCAAAAAAACATAGCCTATCACGCTCTTAATGTAAATACAAATCAACCGATACCTCATTTGTCAAAATCTGACCAGTAGTTTTTGAGCTACGATCGAACATCCATATATAGACACATACATACATACAAACATACATACATAGGCTGTTAAACTCATTACCCTTCCTCTTTCGTAGTCGGGTAAAAAAGGCTAAAAGCTGACTTAATGAAAGTGAGCTCCGAGAAATTATATAATTAATTAATAGATAGATGATTATGTTAAGACACAGAATAAAGTTATGACAAGCTTAATCGTCAAAAATGTACCTATGGTTATTTAGCGACGTAATCAAATAATAAATCCTTGCATAACTTTATTCCATGTTTATTTGTACGGGGGTCTTGCTACATAGAACCTCTATTTTTACGGTTCTCGAGATTTAATGTAGATCACAAAACGATGTGCATACTTCACAACAGAATTTAGATGACTACCTATCACTACAACAACTGTCTTGAAAGTAAAACAAACGCAGCACGATTCCGTTTTTATTTCAACTAACGACAATAAAAATAAATTGACGCTCAACGAGAACTTAATCGTTCTCCACCATAACATCAAACAAATTAATAAAAATAAAAATGTCAACGCTCACGATAAAAAAACTAGCTTCAAATCAAATGTAAATTATATAGAACGTCATCTATGCGCGCAGTATCGCGCTTTTTTCTTCACTTATCATTACCACAATGTAATGACTAATAAAATATACGATTACGCAATTTTCGACTCTAATACAATGTACCAAGTTTCCATTGTTGGGTATTCATCAAACAACCTATTTTAGTTTTTCTGTACGTTACAGCAAATATATTTTTGCATATCAAATACAAAACTTCAATGTATAATCGGCCTTATAAGTTGGGCCATAAAGTCCGCTGATAAATGACGCGGTGTTAACGTAAAAATGGCGTACATATAAAGGGGATCTGACACGATCATATAAAACGGTGGATATGAGCGTATAAAAATTCTTGAAGCGACGGTCTATCGTCATTACATTTGTCAAGTGTCGAGCGGTAGCGCGGTGGGCACAATTTAAATGATAATTATAACGTGACGGGCGCAGGCGGCCGCATTCTAGAGGCGTGGTCCCACTCGCCGCGGGGAGCGGGTTAAATATAGTGCTGGAGAAACAAAAAGAATTTAATTGGTTGTAAAATGACAAGGGGTTGTAACACGCAAGTCGTAATGGGGGATACTTATCAAGTATCTGTGATGGTACCTTGTATTTATAACCCTTAATGGTTAATAATTAAAAGCTGTTAAAGCGTATGTCTATCTAGGGTGCGTAACTTATGTTAAGTGTTTATTCGTGCGACAAGCATTAAAGCAAAAGAACGTAAGTGCGATTCTCTGTGGGTCGAGATAATATTCGCGCGACGATCCTTAGCGTGAAAAAACGTATGGGCGATGCTCTGTTGGTCAGAATGACCTCAAGATGTCGACTGATAAAGATAGATAAATCAACTCATATAAATTCTAAACAGCTAAACACACTACACTATGTCGAAGTTATGTAAAAACAATAACAGATGTGACAGACGACACTCCTTCAAATAGTTTTGGCACGAACTCGTCATCGAATTCTGCCAAAACGAACAGCCAAGAGATCTTCTCGCGCCTCGCGGTCACTCAGACCTTACCTCACTGACGGATAAGGACATATTTATGTGCAACATATTTTTTTCGAAAATATTTATGCTGGTTCGTGTATAGACGTTTGTGCGTGTCACGACATACATACATACATTGTTTTTATATCAAACGCATGTTATGTCAGCGTATGACTGCATTTTTCACGGCGCGTTGCTCGAATTGTTTCACTGCGTTGGCACTCTTGTATACTTATTTTATCGAATTGATAAATATCATTGAGCTATGGTTATCAGAAATTGTTTTGAAATAAAGTATGACAAGAATTATGCTTCTGTTAGACAAAGACGTCCAACGTCCTACGAAGTCCCTTTTTCACTGCGAATTGTCAACATTTTACTGAATAAGAATTCTTGTAAGTATATCACCTCGGAAATTATCGCTTATTCCCAGTCGTCACCACTACATCGTTCCTACTGGTGACAAATGGGAAAAAAAATCTCATAAGTTGCTAGTGGCGACGAAACCAACAAGACAGACTCAAAATTGCCTAAAGCCTTAGGGTCCTTTTCGGTGGTATTTATCTTAACAACTATGATTACATGACCTCAAAATTATAGAAGCAACCAACATACGATCTTAAGATATAGAAAATCATGAGGATCTCTGGTCCCCTTTATGGAAAGTGCACTGAAAAACCGAATAGTTGATTTTTTGATTGTTGATTCCCTTTTGGTTGAGTTGACATTAAATTGTGTTAAAAAAACTGTTTCATGACGTTTGTTTTGACAAAAATAAAGTTGAAAACAATTTTAATTTTGTTGATTAAACAAATCATGTCGGTAGGTGCTATATTAACCCAAAATATATTATGTTAAAAAAAGGTTAAATCAACTTCAAAAAGTTTTTCAGTGTGTATAATGCACATTGCACACTAAGGCCAAGTCTAATATACAATACTTAGCACGTGCTTTGGCTTAGCATTATTCCTGTCACTGTCACACTTGAATTTATAAAGTGGTATTGATTATATGGAAAAAAAAAAATTGCATCAGAAAACCATTATTTTATAATAGTAGCACAACAGTAGTAGATTTCTAACAAATTGTCGCAATAGAAGTATTCGAAAGCGTCAGAGAAATTGCCTCTATGCACGTGCACACACGAGTAGCTAACGACATTTGGGACTATCTGTATGCAATTTGGATCGTCAGACTTTTTCCTGCCATCCGTTCTGAACTGTCACTAGTGCTGGCTAAATTGAAGGGTGAGTGTTTTAATTGATGTAGTTATACTGGCACCTCTAGGATGGAAAACGGAGGGGAGAGACTGATTTTAGAGACAGGTTATTGTATTTCTTTGACCTATAATTTGTTTTGGGTCTTTACGATTTAGGTGACTTTAACGCCGAGATTAACGTTACTTAGCATGTGTTTCAAATTCAGTCTTGCAGTTATTGCTTCTATTTCATGAAATGTCAAACTAAAAAGTATAAAATAATTTCGCAGCGTTATTATAGATTTTTACAGCATTTTTTCCTGAAAAAATCTGTAAAAATCTATAATATACGTGATTTAATCCGTTTAAACTTGTTTTATTATAATGTGTAGTAATCGCGAAAACCTAAGACATTATTCTTAGTCCGTTTTAAAAACGTGGTTTTTAATTTTTTTTTTATTCATTTTTTTTCTTTACTTTTAGTCCATATTATTGAATTGTCATCCAACTTACACAGGTATACTAAATTTCAGCTTAATCCGACGTCAGGAAGTACTTGAAAATGAATTGCAAAATTTGTACCGAAAAGACAGACAAAAATGTCAGTTAATAAAAAAATAAATACGTGGTAATAAAAATAAAAAGTGGTAAATAAATAAAAATTCTTTACATGGTACAATCCTACATCTGAATACAGCTCAACCGATGAAGAAACCTGAAGAGGTCACCATTAATCATAGATCGCATAATTTCTCGGAGCAGCCCTACGTGTAATTGGTATTGGCTGCGAACAGGCGGAGACATATCAATTAAAATAGCGCGGCGCTCAAACATGTTGGCCACCGCATGTCGAGGAGCCGGGTCGCGAACATATGGATGCGGCGGTTAGGTTAGGTTAGGATTCTACGTTTTAGAATTTACAACTAGCTTCAACTAACGGACAGACTGACACTATCGCTTGATAATTCAAAAGTGCCTGTAAATGGTCTAATTGAAATACTTGAATGTTTTGACTTTGACTTTGAATTCGGAAGACGCATGCAGGAATACACGGGACAGACTTCACAATCATCACAAATGCGACTTCTGTACGTAGAGTTCTGAATTCGATCCCCGGGTCAGGTCACTACCCCAACGACGGTTGGTGTCGGGCATCTTTTTTTTTTTATTTATTAAATAATAGGCTCACGTTTGACCGCCATCTCGCCTGATGTTAAGTGATGATGCGGTCTACAATGGAGCACGCTTGCCTAGAAAAGTCCGCATCTGTATTTATATGCAAACTCTTCTTCTGCGACATAGGATTCGTGACGTCAGATGTATTGTTGTGACATCTTCAACGCATCACCGCTGGCTGGCTGACTAACTCTGTAGGTAGTAAGTACTACCTACAGAGTTAGTCGATGTAGCCAGCAAGTGTCGCTACACAGATGTGTATTTAGTTGCATTTAAATAAAGCTTTAGGAGAAGAAGAATAATCCAACCGAAAAAGGTTACCGCATCCAAAAACCTGAAGCAATGTACGCACGTCTGAACCCCAACACCGCGATATTTGAGCGCCATTCTCCGTTTAAGGCTGGTTTTACATTTATACATATTCTGGCAATAAAGCCTTTAGGGACCTAATGGCATGTACTGACTGTTTATATGATAATATCGCCGACTCCACGCGAGCTGAATAAGTGGACAGTTAGATAGGATAAATTTTCTTAAGTGTTTCTTTATTTAATATAATTTTTGTTGCTATAAACTTAACAATTGGCAAAATCTGTCTTCAAGTCACTTGTGAATCGGTTTCTTCTAGGCAAGCGTGCTGATCGTAGACCGCATCATCGCTTAACATCAGGCGAGATGGCGGTCAAACGCAAGCCTATTTACAAATAAAAAAATCCTACTAATATCATAAATGCGAAAGTTTGTGAGGATGAATGGATAAATGATAAATAAATGATAAATGATATTTATTTTGTAAATAGGTTAAAAGTAACACTTTTACACGTCAAAACATTTTTTTAAGCTAGATGAGGTCGGTGTTTGTTACTCACGATAGATGTTTGTTACTCTTTCACGCAAAAACAAACGAACGGAGTTTGATGAAACTTTACAGTACCTAATACCTAAAGGGTTAATACTCTTTAAAACAAAATGTAGAAAATGTATTTCTCGAAGAGCTAAAATAAAGCAAATTATTCCACAATTGTTGCTTGGATGGTTCCCCCAAATCTTTGGAAGGATATCCCAAGAGCAAGGGACTAGTTGTCTCCCATATAAATTTTCTAGAAATGGTCTCTTAAGGCGCTATGGGTTCACAAAACGCTAGAATGAGCTCTAGAATTTTTCATTTTTTTATAAGATTTCTTACAGTTTAGGTAGTTTAGGTAAATTAACGCTACCTATTCCAATTTCTAAAAGGTTAGTACATACCTACCTAGTTTTTCCAAATAACCACCACAAAAAATAAATTGACTTAATTCGCTAAACTAACTTGTACCAAAAGTAGGTACCTACCTAATAAAGTTTGACAACTACTTTAATTACACTATGTGCGCGCCAATTTCCACTAAAAGTAATAGCGTCGCGCTCAGCCCGCCGCAAGAGATCTCGTCAACGCGCCACCCCGTAGCCCGCGGGCGCGCGCGCCGCATCGTGTTCTTCACCCCCGCACGTAAAATATTTCGCTGGACCTATAGCGCCTTAAGAACTATACAAAATATTTATGATTTAAACCCTCTTCAAAAGGTTGTAGGGTCATAAAATTAACTATTAACCATTCCTTAGCTTCATGGTAGTCGAGTAAAACTAAAATATTGTATTTAGATAACCCATAATTACTTACCTACGTAAGTATCTATGTAAGATATGTAATTAAATAGACATATAGGTATGTATAACTTAGTTAACTACATTTTTAAACTACACTGCGATCGTTAAATAACTCAGTGATAAATAACCGACATATTTCTTGTAATTATTTATAGTAGCGTTGTTAATACTTAATTGTTAACAACTATTTGCTACCGAGAAATAATAACGTTTTTATTGATTGTGTAATAGTTTAATTGGACTTACTGCGTACCATAATAATTATAGTACCTACCTAACTAGATAACCATCCATCGGCCATAGACAAAAATGTTTCATTGACGACATACAATTTCTGACACACCAGTCGAAATGACGTCGCCTAAAGGCGGCTGAAATTACATTTATATTTATACTGTATATATTTATATATATATTATATATATTTATATCTATACTATAATATTATAAAGCTGAAGAGTTTGTTTGTTTGAATGCGCTAATCTCTAATTAACTACCAGTGGGATTTGAAAAATTCTTTTTGTATACAGGGTGGCAGGTTAGACAGTGGAAATATTTTAAGGGGTCATTGTACTCATCATTATGAACAACTATTATTATGGGACCAACCTGTAATCGCGAAAAAAAAAATCAGCTGTTCCATACATTTATGTTCACTTACGTACAAAATGTATGGGACAGCTGATTTTTTTTCGCGATTTCCGGGTTGGTCCCATAGTAAAAGTTGTTCATAATGATGAGTACAATGACCCGCTTAAATATTTCCACTGTTAAACCTGCCACCCTGTATAATAGCCAGGTTTATGAAGAATAGTATAGGCTATTTAGCGGGAGCCGAGCAAAAAGAAAAAAAACCGGCCAAGTGCGAGTCGTACTCGCGCACCGAGGGTTAATTTTGGTTGGTTATCATTTTTGGACGTATAAAGCGAAAAAATCCGGACCGCATAACTAAGTTTGTTTGTGAAGAAATTTTGATGATTTTGAAAAAACTGTACTAGTAAGGAACATCGTTTTAATTTTGGTGCCATATTTGAATCAATTCCTATCAACTCTAATTATTTCAGATTTTTCGCCCCGCAAACTTCGGAGATAAGGGAGGGGAATGGTACTTTTTTGGTCATTTTTCATCATATGTCGAAAACTGTAAGGTATAAAATAAAATAAAATATATTTTGAAATGTGCAGATCAAGCCCTTTCATATGATATGTCACTTGACCTAGTAACCCCACTTTGAAATTTTGGACCCCCACTCCGGCTCCTTTTGCAATAAAAATAAAAATATTTTTGGATTTTTTTCATTTGCAATAAAGTTGAACAAGCATTCTTTATTACTATTCCAAATTTCAAGTCGATAGCTTTAGTAGTTGCTGAAATAAGCAGGTGTGACAGACAGACAGACAGACGAAGTCGCACCATAAGGGTTCCTTTTTTACCATTTTGGTACGGAACCCTAAAAATTGTGTACTTAATTATGATGATGATGTATTTCTGTTGCCACTATAACAAAAAATAGAATAAAAACAGAACTAAAAACAGAATAAAATAAATATTAAAGGGGGGCTCCCATACAACAAACGTGATTTTTTTGCTCGTTTTAGCTCGATATTGATAACGGCAACAGGTAGATGCTTGAAATATTCACAGAATATTTAATTATATATTCACTTTAAAAATAAATAATTAAATTAAAATAAAACAAATATTTAAGGTGGGCTCCCGTACAACAGACATGATGTTTTTGGCGTTTTTATAGATAATGGTACGGAACCCGTCGTGCGCGAGTCCGACTCTATATACCACAGTGTTTGCAAACAGACATACAGCCCTCGATGGTAAGGCAAGTTATCGTACCCTATGAGACGCTTGCAACACCAAGTATCGCATGCGCATTGCTAACCCTTTAAAAACCTATTTACTCCCTTTTTGAAAAACCTCATATTGTTGTCCCTAGGAAAACCTTAGCAAGAAGCTTGTTCCGTAATCGAAATGTTTGCTGGAGGACTAAAATCGCACTGTGCATTGAGGTATAACACTAGAGGAGACACTTCGAACAGCCGGCCTAGCATGACCACGATAGAAACGGGTTTTGTCTACATAGAAATAGACAAAGTGACAGATTGTAGAAACATTTCTACGTTTTATGAATGAAACGGTAGAAATGTTTCTACAATCTGTCACTTTGTCTATTTCTATGTAGACAAAACCCGTTTCTATCGTGGTCATGCTAGGCCGGCAGACGTCATGTTCCAAACGCCGTGTGACAGGTGACAAAGATTAATAGAATAAATGTGACATTTACTACGTGACGTGTGGTTGTTTAACCGCAGCTGATTGGGACAGCAGCGTCTAATGCGGTGTCTTGTCTAGTAGCATAATAGCATAATCGGCCTATAATGTTCCCAGTACTGGGACACAGGCCTCCTCTGTGAGAGGGAGTAGGCCATAGCCCACCACGCTGACCCAGTGCGGGTTGGTGGACGTCACATGTTTTTAGTTCTAGGACATGCCGGTTTCTTCACGATGTTTTCCTTCACCGTTAAAGCAAGTGATAATTAATTTATAATACGCACATAACCTCGAAAAGTCAGCGGTGCGTGCCTCGGGATCGAACTCGAACTCAAACTATTCGCCGTGGGAGGCACATGGTTAAACCACTAGGCTATCACTGCTTGCTTTTCTAGTGTTATACCCTCAGATCATAGAAACAAGGGAGATGTGCCAAGGCGCTACTAAAATTGACGCTTTGATACGGTCACATTGACCGTATATAAAATGTACACGCTGGCGACGAACCGAACACGATCGATGATATAAATACAGTGTTTTAGTTTAGTGCTAGTGTTGAGTGACGATTCGCAGTGTTAGATTGAGGGTGTGTGGAATGTTTAATGCGTGAGAGATCTTTATATTCACGAGGGGCGCTTGTAATTGTGTTGAAAAATGTACTAAAAGTGGCGACAGTTGTTCCCGTATTAATTTGCTATGATGACATATCTCCTTGTTTCTATGATCTGAGGTTATACCTTAATGACTGTGCGCGACCCTTTAGGTTCATAAACTCTCTACCGATGGCAGGCGGTGCGATGGTAGGAAGCGGGTATCATGAACATCATTATAATCATCATAACAATTTAATCGTAGCTATGTCAACATTCTGTCATCTATTCATAAATCAATAAATAAAAATAAAATAGGTACTGAAGCACATACCAATCAATAACAAAACATGGACGTTTCGTAATAAAATTGTGTGTCATTGAAAATAGGTTTATTAGCTCAACATTTTTATTAAAGTAGTTAGCGTTGAATATTTTTATGGACTCGTAACAATTGAACTTTATTGTCGTAGTAAATTAATGGAATATTATGATAGCACTGTCATTTGTAGGACTTGAGGTATGTAAAGTCAATGTTTTGTTTTGTTGTACAAAAGTTTGTTTGACTTAGTCCTCCCGCTGTGGGTAGCTTTTCGTGGGGGACAACTTAAAGCCCCCGATGTTTGAGGGTTAGAATTTTTGCCCACATTATTTGTCGCAAAGCTAACGGCTGCAATACAATACATTGGTGCGTGGTCCTACACAGCATCTAAACAATACTACTAAGGAAGGTTATGCTACTGTCCCTGACAGCCTATTTAAAATTGATACTATTGTTGAATAGCAACATAACTTTAAAAAATGTATATATTAAAATTTATAATGTGTAGATGGTGATATCGTATCGATGTCCTTATAACTGCAAAGTTAAAGGCAATGGGTTCTAGTCTGTATTAGTCTCCGATAAATATCATCAATGCTCTTATGAGGCCTATTCAAAGAGATTTCAAATTTCGACTGAAGCGAGCAGGATACGGTTGCTTAGTTGGTTAGAGCAACACCACGGTGTGGAAGAGGTCACGGGTTCTAACCCCACCCGTGTCAGTTGTTCTTAAAAATCTCTTTATAACAATAACTTAAGTCTGATGCAGCCCCGGACCTAGGGGGGGCTAGCCGGGGCCCATGCCCCTGGCGGCAAATTCAAAGGGCGGCAAATTCAAGCTTGTTAGACGAATACGATGAGTAGTGTATTCGTCTACCAAGCGTAGTAATCGCAAAGAGCAGCGCTAGACCGGTCGTTGTGGCGTTCTTTGGGGGCAACCCTATGTACATCAGCATCAGTGGACGTGTTATGGCTGATATTATGATGATGATAAGAAAAATATTGACGGAGGCATTTGTCAGTTTTTGCCCCGCCTCGAAATAATTCAAGATCCGGGGCTGGTTTGATGAACTTTACCGCGGATTTACTGATCACATCAAAGACTATCAGGGTTTAGCACAGAGGGTTACTAACCAATGTCTATTACCACGTTTTTATGAACTCGTGTCTGTCTGTTTTCATTGCTTCCTCCGTCATACGGTATGTGGTATAACATTTAACCGATGAAGCAATGGAATTGTTTACGATGTCAACCTTTGATGTGGTCGTAAAAATTACTGACGATGTGTTGCCACAAGCAGGCAAGGGGCCAACTACAGCAATGCAACCTTTACATTCAGTATTAATGACTCTTGTCAATTAACACGTCATTAACATCATTAAGATCTGTCGGCGCTAGTTATTAGTTGGAATGGTGACGCGTCAGTTCTTAGAAGTGTAATTTTTTTGATCTTTGGTTGGTGTGTTTTGGTAAAGAAAATAATGATACAAAATACAAAAACAAAAAATCAAAAAACCCGACTGCAAAAAAAAACAACTAAAAAGTTCAAAACGAGATCACTTTCAAGCTCAAGATCAAGCATTCTGATGCAGTGCGTGGCAATTATTTAAGTTCGATCTCAGATTTTATGCCCCTTACTTATAGACGATGATTAAATTAAATAGGTCTTAAGTCAATTGTCATCTCTATTCATTGGAACAAATGACAAGGATAGTTGTATATTTAATATGTGGTTAAAGTTCAGAGGCGTCTATAAGTAAGGCGGTATGATACCAACTGCATCAGAACTTGTAGCCCTTGAAGGTTTGGGCAGAGGTATACCCACATTTCTCCAGTTATATTTAAGTCCCATGGGATAAGGGGCAAGCCTTTTGCTATCAACCGGGCAATATTTAAGAATGTCTTTAGTACAACATGCATTAGTGCCCCACAACGATGTCTATAAAATTAAATCATCGTACGGAGTTCGAATTTACAGTCTCTCATATCTTTGAGGTCAATATCTATGTCTTCCTAATAAGGCAGGCTCATATTAAATCAAACCCACATCCCATACCCACAATAACTCACCCTTTTATTCCGTCAAACAACTCATTCATCCTTTCCCATACGTTACTCATAAAAACGCGTAAAACGTATCGCAAGCCCCACATTCCCATAAATCAACGGTTGTAAATTTCAATTTTATTCGACAATTAAACAGACGGGCTTTCTCGCCGGCAGTAAATACGCGTAAATACGCGTAAATAGTCGTAAATACGCATTATCGTTAAAACGTCACTGTTGTTGTAAATCTAACTGAATGGCAACGCCGCTGTCTTGACATAGAGTATGGGAATGTGGGGGGGTTTGTGCCTATCTGGTTGTTGCATCGTAAATGATGTAGAAGAAATGGATTTTGATTGTTAACTTGCAAGTGATAAAAAGGCCAGCCTTTGAGTTAAAAAACAAAAATACCGCCTTCAAAAAGACCACAAAAATTCTTGATTGATTTTTGATTTGATTTGATTCGGCGCCGACTTCCAAAAATATTTCACACAGCATAACAAACATTCAAAAACAGAATAACAACAAAAAATACAGACGAATTGTACCCCTCCCTCTTTTTGAAATCGGTTAAAAAGGAGCGGAAAGATTTTTCGTAGGCAACCTTAGCTATAGTATATTTTATAAATTTTCTATTTGTAATAACTGCTCACCATCAAAAAAACCAACGCAATTTGACAGTCTTCACCTGATCAAGGATAAAAAAATATTCAAGAAAGTATTTAATACAAAATTATTAATATATGCAATTGGTGAGTTTTCTTTTTACTTTCACATCGCAAAACGAATTTTCCTAGATAAAAACCGATTTAAAATGATTTGCTCTTTGAACCCAATTTTTCAACGTATTAACTACTACCATTTTATGATCAATTTAGTTAAAAACAAACACACAACACGTTTCTTCTACATCCATCTGGAAGTTCAAGAAAACAGTAAAATGTATCAGCTGCTACCACGCAAGTCGTAAAAATTACTGTCGACTTAGTAAAGTCTTGTTATTAGACTAGTGTACAACAGTAATTACTGTTGGTAGTTACTATTCACTACATTTATATCAAAAAAGTTAAACACATTTTTTAATGATTTTGACAATATTAAAATACCTGCTAAAAATATTAATTTTTCGGTTTCTTTGGCGGAATGAAGAAGGCGAGGAGCGCCGAGGCTGCACGCGATTGGTTCGTCAGTCGATGCTTGTCGTCTATTGGACTAAATTCTCTATTTTTTGTATTGTCAACTGTCTATTGGGCCGAAAGTGTACATGCGCGATCTGTGCTCACGACTTATACACACAGGTACCTCCACGCATTCCTGAGAAAAAGGGTCTTGACAGACAGACGGACAACGCAGTTATCCTACGAGGGTTTCTTTTGATCCCTAAAAATTATAATAACTTGTCTTTATTCAGGAACTAAACAACAACAGTATTAAAAGCAATCATCACCATCATAATATGAGCCAAAAATATGTCCATTGCCGCACATACGCCTTTCCCAAGCATTGTATTCCCCAAACATCCAAAAATACTACCTATACCTAGGTTTTTCAACTATATCGGGACTTTTTGCACACAGAACATAATCAAAATTACAGTATTTGTGTTACAAGTGTTTGCGTCGAAACTTTTCTTCATGTGTGTCCGCCGAAACCGTCAGCATTGTGAGTCGTTTAGACAGTTACGTTTCACAAAACCAAGCGCGGGTAGTTCGAGACAGCACCCGCCGCTCAAGACGATGACACCCACATACTGCAGTCTTCTCGTGACCACGGTCAATGCAACTTGATCGAAACGTCGTGGTTAGTCAAATTACAGTTATTTTGACTATGTTCTATGCGCGAAAAGTCCCGATCTAGTTGAAAAACATATTGTGTACAATTTATTCGTCAGTACCTATCTGTGTTATAATTATAAGTGTTTGCGTCGAAACTTTTCTTCGTGTATTCGCCGAAACCGTCAGAATCGTGAGTCGTTTAGACAGTTACGTTTCACAAAACCAAGCAAGCGCAGGTAGTTCTAGACAGCACCCGCCGCTCAAGACGATGACACCCACATACTTCAGTCTTCTCGTGTCCACGGTCAATGCAACTTGATCGAAACGCTGAGGTTAGTCAAAATACTGTTTTTTTGACTATGTTCTGTGCGCGAAAAGTCCCGATATAGTTGAAAACATGTGTAGTATAATTCGCGAAAGTTTAAAAACGAACACTACCTATAATTCCTGCCGCTAATCTATGTTTCACAGTAGCAACAGACTCCGTTGTTTCTAGCCAATAGAAAGACAGCATAAATTGCTTTATCGGACTCTAGAGAACCAATACGTTACCGACAAAATATCAACCACTTTAAGCATTTCGTACTCCGATACCGATTGTGCTTTGGTATCGATTCTATTCGAATTTAGTTTCGAATAAATTGTAAGAATGAGACCGATTCGAAACTCGAGAGGTGTCAATATCAGTACAATGGTATATAAAGCATTGAATTATTTTGGACAGTTGATTATTTTATAGCTGTTTCATTTTACATTACTAAGCTGACATAAACCCAAAGTTCAGTTTATTTTTATATTTCGATGATGGCAAACAAGCCTATGGTAAGCGGTACCAGTTTCATACCTAGTACCTGTACGTTCGTTCCGTCTCGGTACCGGTTCCGGTTACGTTCCGGTTCTGTTCCGATTCCGTTCGTTGGGTTTCTTGAAACCCAACGAACGGAGTAACGGTAGTAAAAGTTGTTCATAATGATGAGTACAATGACCCCTTAAAATATTTCCACTGTCTAACCTACCACCCTGTATATTACTTCCTGTAATTTATCAAAGAACTAAGAAGTAAAATTGTAAGAAATAGCAATTGTAATATTAGTCACCAGTGGCTGCTATTTAAATGACTGATTATTTATCTCACCTCACGTAAATTAAGAAATCACTGAAAAAATATATTTTTGTGAAACAACAAAGTCTATTGCCCACTAATAACTGTTTTCTTAAGCCTGCAATACATGTTGGCCGAGCGTTGTCGAGTGAAGGCCAATACCAACATGTAGACGGTATATTTGCCTTGTCTTGCTATCGCTCGGTGTCACTTGCCTAGTTAGGTTTAAAGACATTTATTCTCATATAAGATATACATATACATCACTTCCATGAGAACATAGTTTATACAAAAATAGAAACAAAAAAAAGAAAAATTAGTACAAAGTTCGTCGTCACAAGATCGCAAAACAATAAAAGTTACAAACAGTTTTGTTCGTAGAAAAAGCATGATGACACATAATTATAGCTAGATATTGTGCGTGTTTAGACGCATTCACTTACAATATTGCTATGGTAATGATAAAGATGAATGGTTGGTGATTATAAGTCGAGCAAGTTGCTTTTTGAATATGTTGAGGGAGTTTGATTTTTTTATATGTGAGGGTATTTTGTTATAACAGCGCGCTCCTTCGTAGGTAATCATCGTTTTGCCGTAGTTGGTGCGAATTCTCGGCAACACGAGATAACTAGCGCGGCGCGTGCACATACCGAGGCGCGCAACCTTTTTCCGTTTAGTAAATTCTAAGTTAGTGTGAATGTTTTTGTTAATCGCTTTACGTATGAAAATGCAACTGGTGTATGTGTATAATTGCTTTATTGTCATTAACCTTGTTTCACTATAGATTTTTTGAGTTCGTGTCCGGTAATGGTAGTTAAATAGCGTTTTAATTATTTTATTTTGTATTATTTGTAATTCGTTTATTCTTGTTTTGGCCGCACTGCCCCAAATTTCAATGAGGTATAGCAAGTGCGGCTTTACAAGCGAATTATAAATTGTATATCGCAGTTTACGTGGGATGCATCGAACAATGTGTCGAAGGGAGCCGCAGAGTGTTATCAGCTTTGATTTGATGTAATCTATATGTGCCGTCCATGTTAAGTGTTGATCCATTTGTAAGCCAAGGTATTTTTCGTGAGTTTTTTGTTGCAAAGGTATATTGTTTATTGTGAGAGCAGTGTGCGTAGGAATTGATTTGTTTTTAGCCTTAAATATAATGTAACTAGTCTTAGCAATATTAATAGTTAAGAGGTTATACTGTAGCCAGTTATATAGGATGTCTAGATCTTGTTGAGCTCGTGAAATTATGTCATTGATTGATGAACCAAAATAAAATAGACAGGTATCGTCTGCGTATAGAGTAATGTGTCCATTTAAACCTATCTCATGCATATTGTTTATGTAGATTAAGAAGAGTAATGGGCCTAATATTGAACCTTGCGGAATACCGCAAGATATAGGCAATGGGTCACTTTTAAAGTTACTATCTAATTTTACTACTTGAGATCTTTTTGTTAGGTATGACTCGAACATTTGCAGAGCTTTGCCAGTAATTCCAATGACCTCCAATTTATTTAAAAGCAATTTGTGGCTTATTGTGTCGAAGGCCTTTTTTAAATCGATAAAAATAGTAGTTGGTTGAGTATAGACAAGCGCCAACGTGTATAGACCTCATTTGACGTAGCTTGCCACAATTTGCAGTCGCTCGCGATCACTTGCCTCACTTCGGAGCGGTGTCGGTTTTTCTGCACAAATCAATACAATTACAATAGTGTTCACATGTTTGTCCGCGCGCTATTATGCGGTTGACGTCAAACTTGCCGAACGTGTAGACAGTAGCGCTTGCCTTGTGTCAATTTGTCTAGACTCGCGTTGGTCTAAGCTCGGCCAACGTGTATTGCAGGCTTTAGCAACTGTACATGCGCAAATGTCTCAAGCTACATCGTGCGGACTGTACGATCACTTTGTAGGTATTTTAAGCATCTAATAAAGTGTTTATAAGCAATCAAAAACTTGGAATCCCTTCACAATCTTATTCTTTGCAACATCAAATCATAATTCCCTACATTGACTTTCATAGGCTGCGTAGAACAGCATAGTAGCTCCTGACTTTTTGTCTTTCAACGAGAATCGAGTTACAATGTTTTTCTCATAAATTATAGATGTGCAAGCGCATAAAATCGGCTATCTAATGGTCAGACTCATGCGCTGAACTACGGTTAAACCCGTTCCAAGTTATTTATTGGACATAACTTGACGTTCTGATTTATGTCGCCAGTTTAATTTGTGATATTATTTTGTGTCCTGAATGCGAAATTATAATGTCTCGTAAATGTTGTGTCTTACATTTTGTTAGCTGATTTACATTGTAATAATTTGTAAGGAAAATGGGTTACTTCTCGTACTTTAGAGTCATAAACTTTAATGTAGCCATCTTATGATAAATACATTTTAAAGTAGAATATAGAATATGCCCGCAAATTCTCACCTCATAAATGATGCAAGATTTTTTTTGTTACCTATTTTTGTCGCAAACCACATAATTGGGCATAGACCTCTATCAATATACCTACTTGAGACTATCAAAAAGAACTTTTTTAACAAAAAATTACCGACTTCAAAAATCCACTACAACACTACACTACTACACTACAAAGAAAATAATAATTTTGGTTTCGGAAGTCGGTGGCTTTGGTTTTTGTTTGCTTTTTTTTGCCACTGACTTCCGAAACCAAAATTATTATTTTCTTTGTAGTGGATTTTTGAAGTCGGTAATTTATTGTTAAAAAAGTTTTTTATTTTTCCCTTTTTAGTTCTTTATCCCGTGTTAGATTACTTTCACGAATTCGTTCAACAGTAAATCTTCTACGGAGTATGTACATTTATGCCTATAACTTTGTACATAGGAATGATTACATAATGTATTATATACTAAAACCTTCCTGAAAGTATGTAGATTACGTTAGTGAAAACCCCATGCAAATCGAATCAGTAGTTTTTGAGAAAATCGCGCATATACATACATACATACATACATACATACATACATACATACATACATACATACATACATACATACTTACATACATACATACTTACATACATACATGCGGGACGAATACAGAACCTCCTTTTTTGAAGTCGGTTAAAAAGGACATTCTTCTTCCGTCCGTATGCTTTCGTAGCCAGATCATTAGCTGTTTACTTAAATAAAAGCAGAGTTTTATTACCAAACTAAATTATTTAATACTAGCAACCAAAGCAGTTTATATACAGTTACAATTGCAAAAATCAATAAAAAAATACAATTCCTCTATAAAAAAAAACATTTTAAATGCATAAATTCCTCTCAAAATAATAGATAGTAATACGGTACCGGACTATTTTTTTTTTATTGTGAATCTGTAAACTATTTGAAAAAAGATAATTAACACCAAAAAAACCGATGAAACATCTAGAAAATTGACAAAGTTATAAGCGTTATAAAATGATTTGCTAGACACGGACGGCATGCATGATAAGTGACGTAACACCACCTATGTCCACTTCGCGCGACAAAGACGGAGCGATATTCCCTCCAAAAACTTTAAAAGCGTCCCATTTTTTTATCATTTTGTTATGCCTATTCCTTCGTTGGAATAAAATAATTTATTTGTACTTTTTTAATAGTAGTCCACTACCGTATTATAGTGACCAAGGTCTTGCAATTATTCTGTTACTGGTTACATACATAGTAGCTAGAATATATACCCAAAAACAGTTCTAAAGATAAGAAAAAACAAATAAAAAGAAACGCACTTACCATATAAAATACGTTTCCTGAACCAATAGCCCGTTCGTCGTATCTCCAACGTTTTAATTCAAGTTTAACTACGGGAAATGAACGATTACTAAGTAACATTAACTTACAATGTCTCAATTAAAGTACGTTTTTGCAGGATAGTTTAAACAAGTGACAACACTAAAAAAAAAACAAAATCAGCTGTTTTTCTGCATAGCATAGCATAATCGGCCTATAATGTTCCCACTGCTGGGACACAGGCCTCCTCTCTTGTGAGAGGGAGTGGGCCGTAGTCCACCACGCGGCCCAGTGCGGATTGGTAGACTTCACATATCTTCGAATTTTTGGTTCTAGGACATGCCGGTTTCCTCACGATGTTTTCCTTCACCGTTAAAGCAAGTGATAATTAATTTCTAATACGCATGTTACACATACATTTATGTTATTCTTTGGAAGGAAAGAACTACATACTTGTGGTAATTAGGGTTCCGTACCAAAATGGTAAAAAAGGAACCCTTATGGTGCGACTTCGTCTGTCTGTCTGTCTGTGTCACAGCTGCTTATTTCAGCAACTACTAATGCTATCGACTTGAAATTTGGAACTGTTATAAAGAATGCTTGCCCAACTTTATTGCAAATGAAAAGTCAAAAAATATTTTTATTTTCATAGCAAAAGGGGCCGGAGTGGGTGTCCAAAATTTTAAAGTGTGGTTACTAGGTCAAATGACATATCATATGAAAGGGCTTGATCTGCAAATTTCAAAATATATTTTTATTTTATTTTAGGTCTCACAGTTTTCGACATATGATGAAAAATGTCTTGTCTGTGACTTTTATACGTCCAAAAATGATACGGAACCCTCGGTGCGCGAGTACGACTCGCACTTGGCCGGTTTTTTTATAAGACGATGATGGCAACCAAGCACGCATACGGTTCGCCCGATGGTTAGCGTAGCCTATGAAACGCTTGCACCACCGAGTATCACATGCGCTTGCGCATTGGCCCTTTAAGATAAGGATTCGCTGCGTCGCCAGCTAGTGACAAGCAGATCCCCCGCTGTCAACACAGCGCATCCTTAGGAACTCTGGCGACCTTACTCACCACAGGAACACAACACTACCGAACAGTAGCGATATTTGGCTGTGGTATCATATAAACAAGTTGGCGACAAAACGTCACACAGGTATAAGTGACGGATAGGACGCTCTGCAAAGCTGAAGCTAGACGATTATCTCTTCCTTAGACTGAAAGTATAATATTTATTGCCGCTTGATGCATATACCTCTCATTGAAATCACTTAAAATAAGTAAAAGTGAAGGTATAACGACTTAAATATGTGTCATGGCTCTCAATATTTTGCAAAGCTGTGGTAAGATACCACATCTGTGGTTTAAGATTGGTGTCAGAAATTTAATATTAACGTATTATTAATTAATTAATTTAGATTGATCTTCTGTTTCACTTAGTTGAATGTCACCAGAAACTATAGTCAATTTGCCCGGTAGTAAGATAACAAATAGGTGGTAGAAGAAAGAAATCTATAGTGGAGACCAAACCATAGGAATTAACTCTTCTGGGGCTAAGAGCTCGTACGGGGAACAACATACAATACACTTATGTATTTATTATATATATATATATATATATATATATATATATATATACATATATATATATATATATATATATATATATATTATTTTTTTTATTTGCGTCGACATGACGCACAAAAAAATAAAAATACGGTTTACGATAAACGGCCATCGGTCAGCATGATGCTATGACCTATGCACGGAGCAGAGCCACATTGGTGATTTTGAGCGACAGGATTGACCAAGAACCTGCTAGTATTACAGATATCAGACGCAAATAAAAAAAATAATATATATATATATATATATATATATATATATATATATATATATATATATATATATATATATATATATATATATATATATATATATATATATTATTTTTTTTATTTGCGTCGACATGACGCACAAAAAAATAAAAATACGGTTTACGATAAACGGCCATCGGTCAGCATGATGCTATGACCTATGTACGGAGCAGAGCCACATTGGTGATTTTGAGCGACAGGATTGACCAAGAACCTGCTAGTATTACAGATATCCATTTTTGCCTAATGGTAAATGATCGCCTCCACAAATGGATACCACACGGATATTTGATAAAAAACAAAACTTTCATATTATTATGGAAGCTCTGCTTTTAGGAATAAAGTTCAGAAAATAGCACCAGGACTTTAAAAAAATGTGGAGTTCCTACACACTGTATTCAAAATGTAATAAGACACTGTATAATCAAATTAGTGCCACTAGAAACATGTCTAGATAGGATGGTCGTAAATTCCTAGGCAGGTTCAATTACAGGTCTATTTAAATTGGTTAGGTGATAACATTGTTATACTTTTGCAGTTGCTACTGAATGAAAAATTCTTGTTTCAAATTGCTAGAGTGTACGCTCAATGACAAAAGTTACTTTTATCTAGGTACCTACCTCAGATCATAGAAACAAGGAGATATGCCATCATAGCAAATTAGTACCGGCACAACTGATGCCACTTTTAGTACATTTTTCGACACAATTACGCGCATAATTAAGCGCTCCTTGTGAATAAAAAGATCTCCCACGCATTAAACATTCCGCACACCCTCAATCTAACACTGTTAATCGTCACTCAACACTAACACTAAACTAAAACACTGTATTTATATCATCGATCGTGTTCGGTTCGTCGCCAGCGCGTACGTTTTTAATATGAGCAATTTGCTCAAGATCAGGCATCAAGCTCGATAGCGCCTTGGCACATCTCCCTTGTTTCTATGATCTGAGGTACTTACAGTATTTCATGCAATAGTCAAGACTTTGTGTTATTTTAGTGTTGTTTTTGATTTTGTTTTCAGTTATGGTTTTAACCGTAGAATCGTAGGTCTAGTAGGTATAGTCACCAACCATTATTATTAGACTATGCCACAGGTGTGCCCCGTGAAAGAACAACATTATCTTTTAAATTTTTAATTATTTTGAGGTTTAGTTTTTAGCCTTGATTTAAAATAAAAACTGTCTTATTATTTAATTATGAACGTTGCTTGAACACAGTCCTGGAAAACTTTGTTTTGGCAGTCATTGCAAATATTATTTTGCATTTGATGCATCCAACTCGCGATTTGCTACGCTTGCCATGATATCAACACGCCATCTATGCCTATGAGCGACAGATGCAGTGACGCGTAACTCACGTTTCTGATTTAAAACAAAAACAAAAAATATCTACTGGAGTCAGGCCCGAATCACTGGATTGAGCTTCACAAGCCGCAAATCCTATCGACGAACCGGCATTACATTCCAAGGCTCACAAAAGAAGCAATTGAAATCGCCAAACACAAGAATTTCAATAGGGAAGGTGGTTTCAAATTGTCTAGTGTATGGAATCCAGTGTTATGTCAACTATAACGTAATATAAAACCTCGTAACAAAGACTCCGAAACAGTTATTGATACCGTGAGTGTGTTTTGCCGTGACTTTCAATCGAGTGTGAGTTCCAGTAGTGAGCGTAGCAAAAGACTAAGAAAGAGGGTAGACAGATTTGTCTGCTCCTAACAATTATTTTATTTTAAGTGTTCATCCACCCGCATTATCCAGTTTACCCGCGATCATGGCGCTTGCAACAGCGTCGAAATATCGGGAACTCAATCCATACAAAAATCACGGAAGTTATCCCGTAAGTAAATTGTTTAGTGAAGTAAAAAACCGTGAAAGTTTAAAACAGTGTTTAAAAAAAAATGTACCCCAGAGTACCTACAGTACCAAGGTTGAAAAACTGAAGTATCCGATTGACCCTATAACATCAACATTTGACATTTCTCTTGTAACGACGACAATCTTTGCTTAGTCCCCCTACATCTCCTCAAAGTCCAAGACGCTGATCTCCAAAGGTGATTGACACTGAGCCATCGTTACAGCAACACATTTTTTGCAAAACAACGACACGTGTTGTTTATCTTATTAGTTCGAGCACATGTGACACGTGTAAACATTGTTACAGAACACTTTGAATCGGGGCCAGCGGATGTTTTAGAAAGATCTTTTTCATAGGAGGGGCTCGTGGCTAAATGACAGCCGCGCTGATCGATCAATCTGCGAGGTTAAGCTGCGCTTGCCGCGGTCAGTCCTAGGATGGGTGACTGTTCTTTACACATCGAGACCCCTCCGTGCCTCGGAGAGCACGATAAGCAGTCGGTCCCGGTTGTCATAGGAATATCTTTGACAGTCGTTACGAGTGATCAGGAGCCCGAAAATCTAACAACTGGTTTAACATTCCAATTAGATACTTAATATTATACCCAATAATTGGATTGTGGAGGTCAGATGGCAGTCGCTCCACGTAAAATATTGATATTTAGCCACAACTAGTTAGACTGGAAGCCAACCCCGATCTAGTTTGGAAAAAGGCTAGGCGGATGATGATGATGTCTTTTTCACTTTCGAGCATCAAGCAACACGCGTAGCATAACCAATTCTATCTCTATTCTACCAAAAAATAGACAAAGTTCTTTCGATCCAACTCGTTATCTCTTCTGCCCGAGCACGCGGCGACCCGAGCTTGGCTTATCACAATTTTGTCAACTGAAGAATAGAAACATTCCTTCTCATCATTGTATGCATAAAACGGTAGAAATTGTTCTACAATCTGTCATTTTGTATATTCTTCTGTAGACAAAACCCGTTTCAATCGTGGTCATGCTAGGCCTGGTTAGTAGTAAAATGTAGTAGGTAAATAACATTTCTATTGTCTTATTATTTAGTCTAGCACTTTGCCCGCGATTTCGTCCGCGTGTCCCACAGGAACTGTGCATTTTTCGGAATAAAAAGTAGCCTATGTTATTCAGTGATAATGTAGCTTTCTACTGGTGAAAGAATTTTTAAAATCGGTTTAATAGTTTTGGAGCCTATTCGGTACAAACTAAAAAAACTTTCCTCTTTATAATATTTTGGTTTCTTTGGTTGGTCCTAGTTCATCGAACTCTAGCACCAAATACTGAATACCCTTTATCAATATGACGGAAGGAATACAACAAAGACTATGTTTTTCCACATTACTTACACCTGTTAACATAATGGCGGTTGTTCTCATTAATCTATTTGTTTTAACACTTCCTCGTTGATACTAGCGTTCATTATTCATTATAATGAAAAGTTGGCTGTCCCATATATTTGCTAAGACAACAGTAATACATTCACAATGAACATACGAATGTAATAAAATATAATTAATTATAACAATACAATGCGATTTTTTAATCACAATACATTTTTTTTTATAGGAAAAAATAGGTACCTACCTAAATAAAATATTTTTCCAAAAATTACCCAAATTCTGCATGGTTACTAAGTCAAGCGTAAAATACTATGCTAATCGCGCTTGCATGGATAGACATATATAAATAAAGACAACACAGAAAAACTCCACAGGAATGTAGGTCTATTTTCAGATATCTACATCAAAATAAAAGACTTATCTATCACTTCGTTACACTAGCAGTAGTAAAGCTCTTTGTCAAAAGGCACGTTCGGCAAAATACTACTATCATACCTGGATGATGCACGGTGCGGGACGCGGGGCAGGGCGCGCCAGCGACGGCGCGCGCGCCGGTCTTCGGGTGTCTTGGGACAGACTCGTCTCCGACTCACGGACGAACGCACGTCATTGTCGCGTCGGTTCTATTCAAATATTGTAACCGTCATTATTTTCATCAATTTATTATCTTATATTAATTATATTCCAATTCAATCAAGTCAAACAATCCAGTCGTTTTTTATTTACGAGGCTTAGGTATCCTGCTACCACATATAGCGGACCGGGCCCCACTAATACCTATTCCTACCGCTAAGCAGCACTGCATACCTCTAGTATTACAGATAGGCCGGAGAACACTTACCATCAGATAACCTGCTTGTTTACCACTTAAATACATATAAAACTGTATAATAGGGTTTCTAAACCTGGGGTCCAAGAACCCATCAGGGGTCTATGGACCCCAGGTTAAGAAACCCCTAAAAGAAAGCAAGTGAATTTAAAAATACATATTTTGTATATTAGGTAGGACTGTAATTATTATTTTAAATGATGTTAAGAAGCTAGCTATCCATAGCTAGCTTCTTAACATAATTTAAAATAATAATTACAGTCCTACCTAATATAAAAAATATGTATTTTTTTTTAACAATTATATTCGAAAAGGCTCCGCAAAATTTTGAAAGTGGTCCGCGACAGCAATTATGTAAAGAAATCCTGATGTAGAAGCATATATTTAGATTCAAATTTCACACTTGTATAGAAATCTCTAAAAATTTTTTAGTAAAACCATCTAGTTCATTGTTCCAATTTTACCGACAATGCATCAACCAACGCACTGATAGCATCATCCATACATCTGGTCCCGTCATATCCTCCTTACAAACGGTATCCCATTACGCAGGTGTCACCCGACGAATCTTCCACATTGTCCATTGATCCTCCGGGGGGTGAGCCGCGGGGTTGAATGCAAACTTGGAGTAACAAGCGTCTTAGCTTCGAGACGGGGTGGTTTAGTATGGAGAGGGTTAGCATGGAGTATTTTTTACTTTTCAGACTCGTATGCTAACAGTGTGTTTGATAAACTTTTTGTTCGAAAAAAAATATGGCGTTTTTCGTCAAACACCGTACAGTCATTGATATAAGCGATAAACATCAGTCCTAAGTTTTAGAAAATTTTATGAATGAAAACTAATTAATCATTACTTTTGCTTGTAACAATTATTTATTATTGGTTTGGTCAGACAAATTGGTGTAGTTTTTGGCAGACGCTCGCGATGCGCTGCCGTATAGACTAGATGCAGCTCATCGCAATTTGTGAGGGGGACACGCTTCAAGGTCACTTTACGGATGCCTCAATTACTTCTTCTTACGTACCGGCGAGTCATACAAAACTGTTTTAAGCCGTAGTGAAAGTATTGATGTTCTAAAATGGAACATTAGAATAGCATAATAATTTTCCCACTGCTGGGACACAGGCTTCTTCTATGTGAGAAGGAGTGCTGTCCTCCGATTTGTAAGTCGGTAACCTTATTTTTATACTTATAAATCTTATAATGTTGATATTCGTATGAGTTTTCTGTACACTGTGCGTTCGAGACCTCATAGTAATGTTTTTGAATACGGGGCTTATCTATTAGATACCGAACTGTAGTGCTTTATGCGTCAGAGATGACGTTCTATAAAGCCGAAGCTAGCTGATATCTCTTTCTTAAGCTGGATGTGTAATATTAACCGGCTTGCACGTTTAGCATGACCAATTCTATCTCTATTCTACCAAACAATAGACAAAGCTCTTTCTAATCAAAGCGTTATCTTTTCTGCCTGAGCTCGGGGCAACCCGTGCTTGGTTTATCAGAATTTTGTCTACTGAAAAATAGAAACATTTCTTCTCCTCATTGTAATGCATAAAACGGTAGAAATCTTTCTACAATCTGTCACTTTGTCTATTCTTCTGTAGATAAAACCCATTTCTGTCGTGGTCTTGCTAGGCTGACTGTACTATAATTTTGTTGTATAAAATAAAGCCGTGTCCATACCACGCGACCGGCGGCGGCTTGTTAGAGGTGCAGTAACAAGTGACGGGTGTCGACGGCAGCGCAGTCGCACTGACGTCTGTAGCTCGTGTCGATATCCTGATTGAATTCTGTTGTTACTACTGTTTAGCTTCACTGTTGTTTATCTACATTACTACAGATTATATTATCAGAGACAATCCAATACAATGAAGTGTCTTAACCTAATCTGTCTATACTTATAATAAATCTGTAGAGAGTTCAATTCTGTACATGACATATATTTTCAAAATAACTATCAGGGATCTATTAGTGATCGATACTGATGCCAAAAATGCAATCAGTAAAATTTTTGTCTGTCTGTCTGTATGTTCCTTATAGAAACAAAAACTACTCGACGGATTTTAACGAAACTTGGTACAATTATTCTTCATACTCCTGGGCAGGTTATAGTATACTTTTCATCACGCTACAATCAATAGGAGCAGAGCAGTGAAGGGAAATGTTGGAAAAACGGGAGAAGTTACTCCATTTTTTAAGCTTCCGTCGCGTGTGCAGCCTTAATGGTTAAAGCTACATAGAAATCATGTATGACGAAAATGTTCTACATAAAATTATCTAAAAAATATCTTAAAACAGCATATGTCTATCTTTTATGGTTGACTCACAATAACACGTGTAACTCCCGATAGCTTGGCAGTTCGGAGCTTTCTGATTGTATTTGTTTACTCTTACGTTTATAATACACTTTTTTACGAAAAACGACGGAAACGCGGACGAAGTCGCGGGCAAAAGCTAGTCTTAACTAATCCTACTATAAATGTGAAAGTTTGTGTGTATGTTTGATACTTCTTCACGCTGAAACGGCGGAAGCTACATTATAAATGCGAAAGTAAGTCTGTTTGTTTTCACGTCTGAACTATGCTGAACCCTCAGATCATAGAAAAAAGGAGATGTACCAAGGCGCTATCGAGCTTGATGCCTGATCTTGAGCAAATTGCTCATTTAAAAACGTACGCGCTGGCGACGAACCGAACACGATCGATGGTATAAATACAGTGTTTTAGTTTAGTGCTAGTGTTGAGTGACGATTAACAGTGTTAGATTGAGGGTGTGCGGAATGTTCAATGCGTGGGAGATCTTTTTATTCACAAGGAGCACTTAATTATGTGCGTCATTGTATCGAAAAATGTACTAAAGCTAGCATCAGTTGTTCCCGTACTAATTTGCTATGAGCATATCTCCTTGTTTCTATGATCTGAGGCTGAACCGATCATCATTAAATTTTGTATGTAGTCAGGGGTACAGAAAATGACATAGGGTATCTTTCATAAAAAAAAAAAGTACCGTCCCCGAGGGAAAGAACAATAACTTTCGACGGTCGCAATTGCTTTAGGACGCTAGATGGCGCTACACGTATGCCACACGGACAAAGTTGCGGGCACAGTGCTAGTCACTGATAAAGTCGATCTATTAAATTAGAACGATTTATAATTTTTCGGTGCCAATACCATCCCCCAACACTCGCGCATTGCGGATTGGCTTGTGTAGTGACTCATGGCCTTATAATATCATCGATAGGTATATTAAATGTACATATAATTATGAACAAGTGCGGCCCGCCTTTATTTCATTTTGCCACTATAAGACTCTTGCCTGTTAAAAGGTTGCCGACCGCTGCTCTAGTAATTATAACAACTTATGATATTATGCAAAAGTAATTACATATAGGTAACAATTTATTAACATCAATAAAAACGAACAATTGACACAGTTCAATAAATAAAGTACAGCTTTTATGATGACATTTCAATAATCTTACTACAATATGGTAGATAATTTACGAAAACGTTAAATACACATTTCTTTTAGCTAGTGCTAATTACACACAATTCTAATTATATTGTTTAATCATTGCGATTGTAAGACACATAAATTTATTCAGTAATCACTTCACCGCATAAAACCATCAGCAACACTTCTCAACCAACAAAATTATCATTTAATTCGCCCACAAAATGTGTAATAAAGCCAAAAACAAACGCGACAATTTTATATCAAAGACGCGCAACTCACTGCTTTCAGTTAACAAGTCGATAAATTAGTCGGGAACAGGGCCCGCAGTAACTCAATCGACGGACAATCGGTGCTTGCGATATTTTTGTCGTCGCTATCGTAAACATGTCGGGAGCGTTCGCCGCGACATCGCGCGTTTTTGTGACGCGACGCGACAGTCGACAGATGTGACAGCGAACTAATGGTGGCGGTTGCCGATGGCATTTAGTTTGTGAGTGCTAAGTGTAAGGAATTCTTCTTGGTGGTTCATTTAGAAGATGGGGGTTGAATTCTTAGAAGTTCTTCGGGTAAGTGACAAGTACTAAATGATTTGGAAAAATACTTAGTTGGTATTGAATAAGCGGTTGTAAAATGCATGACAGAATAGAAAAGAAGAACGATCGAGAAGATTAAAAACTATCTAATTAATGCTGTCTGTCTGTAGAACGATGATTTGAAGTTTGGTGCTAAGGGTTGCCATTTATTTGATCTCTGCATGGAACAAAATGTTTATTTACTTGATTGATGAATTTATGTTTGTGTCTGAAATACCTATATAGAATGTAAAACCATCCGCAAGAAATCCGATCCAAAGAAGTTTATGAATAACCTGCAACTAATCCGAATAATTGCTTAGTAACTTCTGAAAAGAGCGTTAATGTGGTATCCTGTCACATCACACATCTTAACAACTTGGCAACCACATAACTAAATTATGCGTCTAAAATTCAAACGTACTGATGGTGCCAAATACACCATTCACCGCGTCAGACAGATCAACTGACATACATCAAAAACTTCAGCGCCCTTACTGTCTGACACCCCAAAATATCACCCAACACCACATGCCTTATTCCACCATTTAGTTCCAACTCCACCAAACTAAATCTAAAAGTGGGGCCATAAAAAACGCGAACTACCAAAAGTGGCGTCGTTTGCCGCTAAATTACGTTATTTTGTCTACTAAAAAAAGAATTGTAGCGGCAAGTTCGTCACAAATCGTCGCCGCTGCCTTAACGTTTGGTTCTTAGTAATCGTTGTGCTACACGCTTTAGCGAATGACTCCCATAAATATCATTGATGTATGTTTATAGCTATCGTGTGTAAGCTGCGAAGGGGTTAAGGGTTGAGCGGGAGCGGAGAGATAAAAACTTTAAAAGATGCTGATGCACGCGATTTCAATTCAGCTTGCAAAGAAATACAAACTTTATGCATGAGATACTTTAGAGCTGATACTATTTTGGCGATGGATCTGCAGATCACACGCCAAGATTTTACTGGTTAAGTAGGTACTTGGATTTGCCCGTTTTCTGCATTATTTTGACACTGGTTGAGAACTTCTTGAAGCATCAACAGGCAGAAATCTACAAATTTTAAGGCGTAATGCAAGAAATATCGAAATTAAACTTACATACAAGAAAACTACACATTGTCGAGTAATAAGTTTTCATGCATTTGCGCTGTTTTAATCTTTCAGAATCGCTAATCGCTACCTCTTATGTCTCACACTCATCTCCCAGTACAGTCGTAGCAAACATTTGCGCCGACTTACAAAATAAACACTAATATATTTTGTAGGTAATTGTATTAAATGTGACTTTATTGTTCCGTCGCTGGCTCCACTGTATTTTTGATGTAGCATTTGTTATACGTGTGTTTCTATTGGTAGATGTGTTTTAAATTAGGATTAGGATAAAATCAGGTTAAGTTATGTTTGTTAGGATAAAATAGGGGATAGACCTACTATTTAAATCAAGTAAAAGGTGACATTCTTTTGAAATCTGAATGGATTCGGTCAATTGAAAGAGAACATTATTTTCTCCTATAAACCTGTCATGATTTTGCAGTTTATTACTCTTATCGTTGTTGATATTTTATATTACTTCTAATATCAAATTATCTGTATAAATCTATTCAGATAAAACGTTAATTTGAAATAATAAAAGCTTATTGTGTTTGACTGCCATCTCGCCTGATGTTAAGCGATGATGCGGTCTACGATGGAACACGCTTGCCTAGAAGAAACCGATTCACTAGCGACTTGAAGAGACCCAGATTGTAACTATCGGGAAAAACTCAGGCAACGCATCATACTGTTTGGCATAAATCAATAGCTAACTTACTATGTATTTAAAGATATCTCGCAATTACACTACAATCATCATAATATTCGTCTAATAACCACACTTTACATTGGACTGGTAAAGTCCAATGTAAAGTGGTCTAACTACAAAACATTTACCATCGAACCAAACCGCGTGACCAACTACTATTACATTACAGAATTACGAACACAGTAACCGTATCAACAAACTTGCAAATTAACTACATGAAGACAGTTATTATGTTACGGCTAATAGCTATTCATACTTTTTGCTCTTACACCGAATAATTTAACTTTTTATAGGCACATATATCAAGACGTTTATCAGTAATTTCCATATTGCGAAAACAAGTCAGCACATAATGTTGACTATCTATGATCGCATTCTTTGCATACGTCACACTTAAAGCCCATAATGGGTGAAAAGTATTTTGGTATATGGTAATAGAATTGCATTATACACCGTGAGTTTTTTGTGGATGGAAAACTTTCAAGGGTGTTTTAAAATGCAAACGGGTTCTTGTGGTAAGCATGTAGGAATAATTTTATTCGGTTATAGGAGAGAAAAGTTATGTTTTATTAATATGAAAATATATCAATTTATTTAAAAAAAAAACCAGCCAAGTGCGAGTCGTACTCGCGCACCGAGGGTATCAGTATAGAGGGTATCGTATCAGTTTTGGACGTATAAAGTGAAAGAAACCGGACCGCAAAACTAAGTTTGTTTGTGAAAGAATTTTGATGATTTTGAAAAAACTGTACTAGTTAGGAACATCGTTTTATTTTTGGTGCCATATTTGGGTCAATTTCTATCAACTCTAATTATTTCAGATTTTTCACTCCGCAAACTTCGGAGATAAGGGGGGGGAATGGTATTTTTTCAGACATTTTTCATCATATGTCGAAAATTGTGAAACATAAAATTAAATAAAAATATATTTTGAAATGTGCAAATCTAGCCCTTTCATACGATATATCATTTGACCTAGTAACCCCACTTTGAAATTTTGGACCCCCACTCCGGCCCCTTTTGCAATGAAAATAAAAAAAAAAAATAATTTTTTCATTTGCAATAAAGTTGGACAAGCATTTTTTATAACTGTTCCAAATTTCAAGTCGATAGCATTAGTAGTTTCTGAAATAAGCAGGTGTGACAGACAGACAGACAGACGAAGTCGCACCATAAGGGTTCCTTTTTTACCATTTTGGTACGGAACCCTAAAAATCATATCGTAACTTAATATAAACCGTGCTTTATTTATTCAGTTTATTCTATAGTAACTTTATTTCAGGAGAGTACTGAATCGGGCACAATTACCCCTTTACTTACAAACGCCTCTCAAGTTTTGCTACTGATTAAATATACAACTATCCTTGTTATTTGTATGACAATAAATAGAGGTGACAATTGACATAAGAGCTGTTTAATTTAATGATTATTAATAAGTAAGGGGGTTTAGACAAAACAAAGTGACGGGCAACAGCTAGCCATCTATTCAAATAAACAACAAAGTAGGTATACCACATTTCAATACCCATTTACATGTCTGTTTGTTTGTACCAGTAAGCCACGCATGGACGGTAATACATCAAGCGCTTCAAGCAAATATCATTAGCCGTTCCCTCACTAACAGCCGAGCCCCATTCATCAAAGTCGTGAACATTATGAATGTCCTGTCAAACCCTAATGAAAAATTTAATAGAAAAACTTTGACGCAGTCAGCTCGCGGTGACAGGTTAAAAATTTAATATTCTTAAAGTGAACGGAGTTTGGAGGGTTAGGTTACGTTGGAGATTATTTTATCTTTGAAGTCTGTAGATGTCCATTGTTAGGTTATTTTTAGGGCCAAGGCTTTGAGAGTATACCTATAATGGATGAAATTATCACTTTTGATGGATGGATTTCCAGTATGATAATTTGTTATATAGACGGAATAGAGCAGTGGCTCTATGAAGCATTGGTTTTCCTCTTAAGGGAACGTTGAAAAAAGCCTAGCCCCTTCTTAAAGGGGCCTTTTTTGAAAGGAAAGTTGTTTTTGAAATCTCATAAATATTAAAATTTTGTAACAACAATGGTTTTGTTCTTAATTTTATTAAATACGAAAAAAAACAATTCTTTAGCATTTGTATTTATCCTGAATACGCTTCATCGATGGTATATTATAGGTATTTTTATTTTCTTAATTTTATTACCTACACAACTGTGAGGCGGTTTACCTATGACACCCCCTGCCTTTCCAACATCTGCATGGTAAAAAGACACGAGTTCCCAAGTGGCTGTGACATACGGACGGACATGATGTATTTATAAGTTCAACTACGGAACCCTAATAAGAGCTTGTTACTTGTACCCACAACAACATCCCTCTCCATCACACTAATTTAATATCTGAACTATTCAATGTAAACAACACGAGATACATTCGGTCCGTTCATTCTGAATGAATTACGATCGACTTGAACGAACGCATCAATCAGAGCGCTGCGCAATTATATTACGGAGAGAAGCAACATCAATAAATTGTGGCGTATCGAGAATCGAACGATTTACTTGCGATACAGCTCGTTACCGCTCGCTGTAAAGGTGAAGGAACATCGTCATAATAAACCGAGAATTATGACTGATACAGTATGTAACTAAAGAAGAGGAAACCCTGAAACTAGCGATTTGCAAGCGTGTTTCCAGCGAGGCGATTAATGAACGTGTTTGTAGCGAGTTCACCGCGGGTCTGCAGCGAGCGCAACACTGCTTCTCCTAAGATCTAGGTATGACTAGCGGCAACAGTTATGAGCACAAACGTCACCTGCGCATTAGCTGATTTTTCGGCATTTTTGGCTTCTCTGTGGCAAAATGACGGGAGGCGCCGAGGCTGCACGCGATTGGATCGTCAGTCAAAGCTAGTTGTCTAATTGGTCCATTTCTATTGCGTATTGTCAACTGTCTATTGTCTTGGACTAAAAATGTACATGCGCGATCAGTGCTCATAATTCACGCCGCTACCTACTACATGAACAAATTTCATTCACCTTAAAATTCCATTTCTATCAATTGCATGGTTTGCTATATATTATATATGTTACATACTGTATACAGGGTAAAACTAAAACCAGTACGGATATTTTAGGAGGTGAAAGTACTCATGAACATGATCAACTTATATTATGGGACCGACACTGAAATATGAAAAAAAAAATCAGCTGTTCCCTACAAATGCAAATGCACTACAACACGATCAAATAAATGTATGGAACAGCTGTTTTTTTTTATAATGATAATGAGAGTAAAGCTTAACTTTAACTCTCATTATCTCAAAACACGATTTTTCGACTTAATGACTTTTCGCTCTACGAGGACGCAGCCAACTATTGGCTAAATTAAACAAAGCAAGTCTCTTCTTTATTCACTTTATTAACATGGTTTCAATTAAATTCTTAAAAACATGGGTTAAAAACGAAAACAGTAATAATAATTATTATGATGTTGATTAACTACATTTTAACATTAATAATATAAAATATTCTCTGCTATACAAACAATTTTAACTTAATAATTATTACACAATGACAAAGCAATGAATTAATAAATGAAATATTGCGTTATTAATAAATAAAAAGAGCCAATAAATTAATAACTTTATTGCTGTTAATTTATTATAATGAACATTCAGACCTCGGCACCTCGTTATTTTATTAAAGTTCATCGAAATTTATACAGGGTGGCAGGTTAGACAGTGGAAATATTTAAAGGGGTCATTGTACTCATCATTATGAACAACTTATACTATGGCACCAATCCTGAAATCGCGAAAAAAAAATCTGCTGTTCCATACACATATTTCCACTGTCTAACCTGCCACACCCTGTATAATACATACCTACTCAATTTTTTTAAATTAAAACTAGGTAACGTGTGCAGGTGCACACTCTTCCGAGTAAGGGTAAGACCTCAGATCATAGAAACAAGGGAGATGTGCCAAGGCGCTATTGAGCTTGACGCTTTCATACGGTCACATTGACCGTTTATAAAAAGTACACGCTGGCGACGAACCCAACACGATCGATGATATAAATACAGTGTTTTAGTTTAGTGCTAGTGTTGAGTAACGATTAACAGTGTTAGATTGAGGGTGTGCGGAATTTTTAATGTGTGGGAGATCTTTTTATTCACAAAGAGCGCTTAATTATGCGCGTAATTGTGTCGAAAAATGTACTAAAAGTGGCACCAGTTGTTCCCGTACTAATTTGCTATGATGGCATATCTCCTTGTTTCTATGATCTGAGGGTTATACCTTTGCCCAGCAGTAGGGTAGTATAGCCGTATAAGTACAAAAAATGCACACATGCACACAAGACTATTAATTCAGGATGTAGGCAAAAAATATTTATACTGCAAGTCCCACACAGCGTTTTCTTATACTATGTACTATTCATAAATACTAATAAAATAAAGCTGACTAGTTTGTTTGTTTAAATGCGCTAATCTCTGGAATTACGTTGGATTCGAAAAATTATTTTTGTTTATGATAGCCAGATTCAAGGGAAATAATATAGACTATTTAACATTACGCTATAACCCTTAGGAGCCGATTAAAGGAGGTGAAACCGCGGGAAACTGCAAGTACTAAAATTAGATTAGAATCTAATTAAGTATTTTGGTATTTTTGACTCGAAACGGTCCTTTTTTTTCGCCTTTTATGTTACCTACAACAGGAGGAAGTGGTGAAAACCACGCATCGGAATATCATTATTAGCATCTAAGACTCGAGAAACAACTAACTGACACCCATTAGGTCATAATGACACACTTGACACTACAAATTGCAGCAACACATTGACCCATTAACACACAAAGGTAATCTTCATCAATAGCGGTTGAAACTCAACAGATTGTTCATAGAAAATCTATTGTCTCAATTGGTTGATATTGACTGCGACATAGCTGGCTAGTTATTCGTGTGTTGCGCAATTACTCATAGGAACATGGAGTCAGGAATATGATAAGTACCTACATTTTTATAAAGGTTTAATTTTAGCCAGCCAAAATACGAAAAGGCGTCATTGTACTCATCATTATGAACAACTTTTAAATACTATAGGACCAACATTGAAATCGGAAAAAAAAACGATTTGTGTTCATGGATACAAATGTGCAACTGATGTTTTTTTTCGCGATTTCAGGGTTGGTCCAATAGTAAAAGTTGCTCATAATGATGAGTATAGTGATCCCTTTTCGTATTTCGAATGACTAAAACTTTATTTTTTAAAAAGACACATCATCAAGCCGCCACCTATGTCGGCTTGGTGATGTGTCTTTTTACACCCTATATTATCAAATAATCTTTCCACAGTGCATAATACATAATTACCACTTCTTGTTTCTCTATGAACACCTTTTCTCTCAATGCTTAGTATTCTAAAGAACACTATTTACCCATATTCATAATGTAAATGAGCCAAAGTACGAATTAAACACTGATGTTTCCACAATACTTGTAAGATGACATTTCAACACGCGTTAAAGAGCCAAAGGTAAACAGTGGAAGACTTGACGGCTTGTCACTTGTGCCTGTATAACTAATTTGATCTTTGATCTAACACGTTTTTGCTGTCATTTACTTTACACGAGACATCGGTTAGAATTAATTAGGAACTAGCACTTTGCTCGCGACTTTTCCCGCATGATACCTACACGTAGCGCCATCTAGCGTCCTAAAGCAATTGTGACCGTCGAAAGTTATTGTTCTTTCCCTCGGGAACAGTACTTTTTTTCTGGATGAAAGGTACCCTATGTCCTTTTCTGTACCCCTGACAACTTATATGCGTAATTTATGAGGATCGGTTCAGTGGTTTAGGCGTGAAAAGGTAACAAACAAACTTATTTTCGCAATAATTATAATACATATTTGTTATGATTAAAATTCTAATCAGTATATAAGTACATATTTTTAAGTGAGCATCGCTAAAAACGCTAGTAGCTAAATAACAGCCGCATTGATTGAACGATCTGTGAGGTTAAGCTGCGCTTGCTCCGATCAGTTCATGGATGAGTGATCATTCTGTACACAATGTGACCTCTTGGCTCTCGTGACCCAGACGATTCTGGTTGTCATAAATGACAGTTGTTACGTGTAGTCAGAAGCCCAAAAATCTGGCAACTGACCTAACTTTAGAGTACCGGTATTATCCAGTAGTTGGGTTGTGGAGGACTGATAGCATTCATTACATATAAAATACTGATAATAAGCCACATCTGGTTGAAAAACTAAGCGGATAATTACCCTGGAATCCACTAGTTCGAACTCCAATGTAGGCGGCTTATGAGAAAATAAAAGGTTATTCACAAATAAACACCAACAGCGAAACACAATCTGGTAGGCGCTGGGTTGCAAACCATGCGCGCTTACGTAAACTGATAACGCTAATTACAAAATCACAGTACGGTATTAGATACTTGAAAATGAGATAGGAAGAACAGGAACGACCGGCCTGACCGTTTCTTATTGGTTTATTCGATTCTATGCGAAAATCCGGCTCGAAGGACCAATACCTATAACACGGGGTCTCATCAGGAACAAAGGAACATTTGTTCAAATAACTCTTAATAGATGGCGTTGTACGTACCGATTTGTTATTGAAGTTTGTGTAAAATGTAGAACATGAACAAATAGACAAATATAAATAATTGTTCAAATTTTAAAAAAGCATTTAGTTACAAAAAAATGTTTTTTTGTATGAGATGAGGCATCTATACGCGTAGTATTGTATTATCTGTGCCTATAAGAAGGTCAGATCTGGAATCTACTGTGGAAGGCAGTGCTGTTAAGCGTTAGCAAGTTTTGAATAGAAAGTAAGTTGTTACCCCCAGCACTCGTATTTACCTATAATTATTACCTACCTATAATTATTATTATAGAATTGTTTATTGAATTTGTGCTTTAAGGTTTACTACGTTTGATTGAAGCCGCATTTTCTAGAATCCATCAATCCGCACTGAGCCCGCGTGGTGGACTACGGCCTACTCCCTCTCACAGAGAGGAGGCCTGTACCCAAGTACTGGGAACATTATAGGCTGATTATGCTATGAATACGCTTTCTAAAATAACAATATTATAATATATTTAAATTAATTTCTATTTCGTTCCAAAATCAAAAACTCAAAATTCAACCGAAAACAATTAGCTCCTTTCATAGCTCCGTGCTATCTATTGACAGTTCACAATAAAATGTCATAAATCAAGATGGCGGCCAACATGGCGGCTGACAGTTATCGCGTGTACGCCCGAACATTAAACTCATTGATATTTATTACTCAATCGTTGCGTTCTAGCGAACAATATGATTTATTGATAATAGATTCCACGTTTATTGTTAGTTTTATTTGTTTTATTTATGTTTATTTTATGTGGTGATTTGTTAATTGTGTTTGTTTGTTATCGGTTCCGTGTTGGTTGTTCTAGTTTTGTTTTTGTATTCCGGTTTAATCAGAACAAAGTTTAGTTCTTTGTGGCCTCGGTTTACGAATAGGGTGCCTACTTTAGTGCTAGTCTTTTTTTACGAATAGTACGAATTTGTTTTTCTTACTAATATTTATCAAATTACCAAATTAGCACGCTTGACCACTTTCATACCTTGTGGTTTTTTGTTCGAGACCAGTTTTTCAAGAGCACGACAAGTCACTTATACGAAAAATTTATAACCAATCACTGAGGTTGGTACTGATCTGAGGTACCTCAGATCATAGAAACAAGGAGATATATTTCACAGCAAATTAGTAGGGGAACTTTTAAAACAGTGTGCGTTACAACTACAAACGCTCCTTTGTAAAGATCTGTCAAACCTTAAAAATGCCACACATCCTAAATCTAACACTTTATACGTTACTCGTCACTCACGCTAAACTAAAACACTGGGTACAATAATTAATCTATTGCGTTCGGTCCGTCAATATGATCACTTTGATCATGTCAAAGCATAAAGCTCAATAGCGCCTTGACACATCTCTCTTGTTTTTATGATCCGAGGTTGGTGCTGTAGCTGACTCTCCAAAGACCAATGAAAGTCATGGAGTGTCGTTCCAATAAATATTCCTTTAACTTAAAACATTTATATCGTCACTATAATGATATTACCAACACTCACTTATTCCTACTCCTAAATCAATAATACAAACCTACATTGGTACAAAGAGAGCTCCAGCGAGTCGTAACATAATGCAATTCAAACAGCAGTCGTCACGAGAGCCTAAAGGGCGTTTATTTAACTTATTGTTATGGCGACATGTAAACACGTGTGGGGTTGGGGCACAGTGGACGCGGAGAGCGGGGAAACTAATGTATTTATTCATCACTAGCGTCCGCCCACGGCTTCACACGCGTTTTCAGGATAAAAGGAAAGCTTAAATGTTACTATGATGTATGAGCTATATTACTGTAAAGTTTTGTCAAAATCCGTACAGTAGTTTTTCTGTGAAAGGGTAACAAACATCCATAAATACATCATACAAAAACCTTCCTCAGAAATGTGTCCTTCGATTGGTGAAAACCGTATAAAAATCCGTTCAGTAATTTTTGAGGTACTTAATAGATATGACCGACGCCGCGCGTGCTATTTTGTTGAATAGGTATAAACGTCATCGCGTTTTTCTCTCAGTTTACTCCTAGCGTAACAAGCGTTAAAGAACCTCGTTCCAAAAATTCTGGCATAGTTTAAAATGACTTATGATATGCAGAAAATAAAACAACTCTTAACAATATTACGAGAACGATTATAATGTTCAATGCTAGATCTAGATTTTTCTCTATGAGTAACAGGGTAGTACACGACCACCCAAATCACATTACATAAATAGCTTATTCCCCAAAAGCTAAATTCATAAAAGATCCATCATTAAACCGAACCGGCCCAAACTCACCACAACCAAAAAACATTAACAGAAAAAGGATAACAGTAAAAAAATGAAAATTATTTCGCAAATAACAGACACACCGCTCCCACAAAATGCGAATTGCTACCCCTCTTAAAATATACTGGGAAATGGCGCCGCTGTAAAAGTCAATACACAAGAGTTGAGTGGTCATAAGATTTTATGCGACCCATTACCCTCGTAAGCGTCGCGTAAATTCTTATAACTCGAGTAAGTATTCAAAATATGAAAGACGCCGCGCGAGACGGCCGCTCCGTAGCAGTTTGAGATACCGGAATGCGCCTGTGTGAAAGGCCCGTATTGTGTTAGTTTAGATAGGGAATGTTTTAGTGCTTAATGCGTTGTACAGAAGGATGTTTTCTTGAGAATTTGTTTGGATAAAATGTTGAGAGATGTACATACTACAATGTATGTTTGTAGGCTTGTAAGTTTTAGGTCTAAATGAGTACTTGCCTGATTTGGTCTACCACAGAAAGTACACTAGTGATTGAATGCAATTTTGGATATTTAATAAGCGGACTAATTAAATATCCAAAATTGCATTAAATTCATCCTTTACACATCGAGACCCCTCCGTGCCTCGGAGAGCACGTTAAGCAGTCGGTCCCGGTTGTCATAGGAATATCTTTGACAGTCGTTACGGGTAGTCAGGAACCCAAAAGTCTGACAACTGGTCTAACATTCGAATACCGGTATTCCCCAATAATTGGGTTGTGGAGGTCAGATGGCAGTCGCTCCATGTAAAATATTGATATTCAGCCGCAACCAGTTAGACTGGAAGCCGACCCCAATCATGTTTGGGAAAAGGCTAGGCGGATGATAATAAGAGGACTAATGTTTAAGTTTTTGAGGTTCCTTTTTAAGTAGCTACTCCCTACATTATTGAAAAGCTTGTAGGACCGTATTACAGAACGATACTCGAGCACAGATCTCGCCTTGAGCATAGATTTAAAGTAATTTGATTGGTTGAAACTAGTTTTAATCTATGCTCAAGGCGAGATCTGTGCTCGAGTAGCGTTCTGTAATACAGGCCGTAGAGTCCTCACGAATCACGCAAAGTTTTTCCAAAATGTGACTAAAATTGGGACGCTTTTCAACCAAAGAAAATTGTCGACACATTTTCCACAAAAAATACTCAAATTACTCTCAACGCTTCTCCTAACCTTCACAAACCCCAGCTCAAGTACAGCAAAAATAACAAAACAATCCAATGCCTAATGAAATTAACACCATCGAACTGACAGAACGCACACTGGCCGTAAAAAAGCAAGTAAAATAATATTTCTCCCGGTGCAGCCGCTCGGTCGCAAATTGCCCGGCGAACGGCGACCTGTCGGTTGTCAGTTGTCAGCGGTGTCGGGCTGTCAGACAGCCTGACACCCAGTGGGAGCCGTCACCGCGGATTTACATAAAAGTGGTAAGTGACAATTAAAAAAGCTTGTCGTGTCGTACGTCGGTAATTTTAATTTGAATTCTGTTGTGTCATTTCCCGTTAGTGTTTGTTGATTTACATAGTGTTGGTAGACGGCTTGAGGTGTTGGAGGAGCCGGTTGAAGACGATTATTTTATAGCCGATAAGAAATGACGAGATTAAGGTGTAAAAGCAAGCCTAGCCATAGTAGCCAATATTCAAAACTAAGGTCGACCAAGTGTGTAGAATATCGACATTTCTTCTCATATAATTTAGCAGATGACTTGTAGATCATTCAAATGGAGTAATCTCAGTTGGATAGTCCCCAGTCGGGGTGCTCCAGATTTGAGCGAAATATCCCATTGTACCCTATCTCTTTTAAAACTCTTATTCATTAACCGTACGTAATCATGCTATGAACGATCATAATTTTAGACCAACTCCAAAATTATAACCATAAAAGAACATTATTCAAAACAAAAAACATCATAACTACCACTCACCAATGAATAACGGCGACGTAAAAAGAATTAACCCCCCCACTCACCATAAAAACCGTATATTGAATATAACACATAAAATTTATCAGGCTGCCTCCATTTCTTAGTCATAAACGCGCGGTATCCTATCTCGATGATACTCTATTAATACCGCTGATACGGCGACGTTAATGTAACCCGGTATTAACCCCAGCGCGGCAACCCTGTAATACCGCCACTTACGACTTTATGCCGCGAACGGGTGCACTGTAATTGTTTAGGGCTGGTTTATGTTATGACCGTAATAAGTTTGGTCGATTTAATATGTTAGGTTTTAAATGATATGGTGAATCGGTAAACTATTTTAGTCGATTATTCGGACGTTTTATTCGTTACACTGACAACACTAGTATTCTGACATGACGGTTGAACTGGAAGGACTCGGCCTATTTTGCTCGGGACAGCATCGAGTGCGGACGTGTATTAAAAGGTGTATGAGAAGAAAATACAACTACCCTACAATAATTAATGTGAGTTTTATTATATCCATTATTTAGTAATTAGGTGTGAGCCTTACTTCATTTCAGAAGTGGGATTAACCTGCTTATTGCATAGGTACTCTTATTTTGTAATATCATTATAATTCTAATAACAGTTTTAATATTGCGTCTAATATTTTATAATTTTTATAGTCAAATAAAAAAAAAAAAAAGAGGAGTTAAGGTTTTATGGTATTGCTAGTTGGTCTAAAGGATAGTGCCCTTCAATGCAAGGGGGGTGCAAGGGGGACAAAATTTTCGTTATTTTTGAGCTACGAAGCCCCGTTTTCGAGATATTTAAAAAAAAACCGCCGCTAAAATAAGTTTTTATTTTAATGTGTTTATTTAAGTAGTTACATCGCTTCGTTTACAAGTTTCAGAATAACGATGCCACATGCGAATGAATATTCCCCACGACGGCGTTTGAGGACGCCCACGCGTAGAGAAATTGAACGAAGTGCAGACTCGAGCAGGCGAAGTCGAAGTCGCACGCGCCGAGAAGGCGGTGACTATCGCAGTCGCAGTCGCGTGCGCACTCCGGATCACAAACGAAAATTGGAACATGAACTGGAACACCATCGTGAACGACTACGCGCTCTGGAGAGCGAACTGAGCCGGGAGCGCAGCCTTAGACGACGAGCCACACCCCGGCCTAGTACTCAGCGCAACAACCATGGCGAGTTGAACGACAACGACCCGGAGCGGCTGCGGGCCCGAGATAGACGTTCACCTCGGGAACGCAGCCCTGCAGTACGGAGATCCCAGGAAGTACGTGACAACGCACCGCCGACACCACGGAGTAAACGGTCAGACAGTCCTACTTTTACCTCTAAAGATATAATGAACTTTATAAATTCAATAAATAACATTAAGTCCCAATCTCAGCCGTTAACAGTGGCATCTCCGATGCAGAATATCAGTAGTAATAATAATATTAACCACAAGAATATTTTGCCAAATTTTGACCCTTCTTCAAAGAGTCAACGCATTGATATTTGGCTCAAAAAGGTGAATGAGTGTGCCACTGTCTACGGCTGGGACGAAAGAACCATCATACACTTTGCCATGCAGAAACTGCAAGGATTGGCCAAAACATGGTATGAGAGTCTGAACTCTATACTATTCAGTTGGAGTGAGTGGCAACTTAAATTGACAAGTGCCTTTCCGTTTGAACAAAATTATGGCCAATCCTTGGAGGACATGCTTAGGAGAAAGAGCAGATTTAATGAACCTCTTGAGGTGTATTATTATGAAAAATTGGCGCTTTTGAACCGTTGTGACATCGAGGGCAAGCGTGCAGTGGAATGTATAATACATGGGTTGAGCGACAAAACAATGAGGTCTAGTGCCAACGCATTACGTTGTACCCAACCAGATCAATTATTACAATTCCTCATGAGTAACAAAGAGATATCGCAGTCTTTTGATCGCGTTAATTTTAAAGGTCAATCTTCCGCTGTATCAGAGTCGTCAAATAATAATAATATAACAAATAGATTTTCAAAAACCAATAATAATAATAGTCGCAATGAGTTATTTTGTTTTAACTGCAAGGAGAAAGGGCACCCTTACCTAAAGTGCCCCAAGCCCTTAATCCAATGCGAGAAATGTCGTAGATTTGGTCATAAAACTGAAAACTGCGCGATTAAATCTGGGAACGATAAAAAGTTTGAAAATATACAAAAGACAATGCGTATTCGAACATCAGAATCAAATTCAAAGTTTATTAAAGAAGGTAGAATAAATAATGTCGCGATAAAATCCTTCATAGATTTAGGTAGTGAGGTCACGCTTATTACACAGACCTTAGCGTTAACACTAGGCCTAACGTATACTAGTCCTCCCATACCTCTGAGGGGTTTTGGTAATGACATAATACAATCTAAGGGTGGGGTGAATGTGGAATTGAGCATTGATGGCGTTAGAGGTCGTGTTTTGTGCCAAGTAGTAGAGGATAGACTTCTTGATTTGCCCTTACTAGTCGGACAGTCGTTTACAGAACAATCTCATGTTATCGTGTATAAAAATGCAGAAGAATTAAAATTCTTTGACGGTAACAATGAGTTTGAATTCCCTCGATTAGATGCAGATGATAATACATCATCTGCCATCGTAGTGGTTGCTTCTGATGTTGATATTTATGGTCCAGCGGTAGTTAAGGCTCGTGTCCATACAATTAAAGATGGAGATATTTTATTAAGTGGAAAAGTAATAGGGAAACCCAATCAACAATTTACTGTGAATGGTGGAGTGCATCGGGTCAAAGATAGTTTGCTCTATGTTTATATAACGCCACTTTCAAAATTCTGTCAACTGCGAGAGGCGATCGCCATAGGAAGGGGTACTAAGGTCCATGTAGTCAGTCGTATATACACATCAACAGATTCTTCTATAACCGAGTCCGATATGATTGATGTTAGTCAAGTAAAGATAGGTGCCACGATTGATGAGTCCCAACGACGACAGCTGGTGGATTTACTTAATAGGTATAAACATTGTTTTGCCACGTCTTTAAAGGAACTAGGGTGCACGAGCGTCGCTGAGATGAATATTGAATTAAGTAGCAATCGCCCCGTTGTATATCGCCCTTACAGGTTAGCACATAAAGAACGTGAACAGGTGAGGGAGATGATAGGAGAAATGTTAGAGTCTGGGATAGTGAGTGAATCGGTTTCGGAATATGCGAGTCCTATTATATTAGTGCGCAAAAAGGATGGTAAGCAGAGATTGTGCGTTGATTATAGGCTCTTGAATTCGGTAACGGTAAAGGAAAGGTATCCAATGCCGGTTATTGAGGATGAAATCGCTCGACTTTCAGGTCAAGCGTATTTCATTACCTTGGACATGGCATCTGGTTACTACCAAGTGCCATTATCTGAAACCTCAAAACCACTAACGTCATTCGTAACCCCGGACGGCCAGTACGAATTTAATCGTATGCCGTTCGGGTTGGCGAATGCACCTGCTGTTTTCCAGCGGATGATGAACAGAGTTCTAGGATCTGCTAGGTTTACAGAGGCTATGGTCTATATCGATGATGTCCTTATTTATGGAAAGAGTGTGGAAGAATGCTTGGGAAGGTTTGAACGAGTGATGCAGTTGTTAGAAAAGGCGAATTTAACACTTAACTTATCAAAATGTGATTTTCTTCAGAGTCAGATCATTTATTTAGGGTATGAAATAAGTGCTGCGGGCGTACGTCCTGGTAATAAGAAAGTTCAGTCTGTTCAAGACTTTCCTTGTCCAACCAATTCGCATACAGTACGGCAGTTTCTTGGGTTGGTGGGCTATTTCAGGAAGTTTATTAAGAACTTCGCGACTTTAGCCCACCCACTGAATAAGCTGCTTAGAAAGGATGCAGTTTGGGTTTGGGCCGAGGATCAAGAGGTAGCTTTTAGGGCGCTTAAGGATAGGTTAGTTGATAGACCGATTCTGGCTATTTACGAACCGACCGCCGAGACGGAACTGCACACCGATGCGAGTAGAATAGGAGTAGGAGGGATTCTGCTTCAGCGCACACATAACGGAGACTCTTTTCAACCGGTGGCATACTACAGCCGACAAACTTCTCCAGAGGAGAAAAATTTCCATGCATTTGAGCTTGAGACTTTGGCTGTAGTATGTTCACTTAAGAAATTTCGAGTTTATTTGTTAGGGCAAACTTTTAAGATTGTCACGGACTGTAGCGCTTTGCGTTCAACATTTTCGAAACGCGATATGATTCCACGTATAGCCCGTTGGTGGCTCCTTCTACAGGAATTTCAATGTATTGTAGAGTATCGCGCCGGTAGTAAAATGGCACACGTAGATGCCTTGTCGCGAAATCCTGTAGAGTTGGTAGATGACACTGTTGAAATCGATCAGTATCCGAGTATTATGTTAATTTGCAGCGATGACTGGTTGCATACCTTACAGATGGGGGATTCGGAACTCCGTCGAACGCGCGATATACTTACCACTGATATAGACGCTGACGTTTTGAAACACATAAAAGAAAACTATCTGATTAAGGATAATAAACTGTACAAATGTTTGAACGGGGATAAAAATAATTTACGCTGGGTAGTACCAAAGGGCGCAAGGTGGCAACTCTGCCGCATGAATCACGACGATATTGGGCACTTCGGTGTAGAAAAGACTCTGGAACGCATCAAGAAAACTTATTGGTTCCCTAAAATGTCTCGATTCATTAAGAAATACGTTCAGGCGTGCCTTGAATGCGCATACTCCAAGAAAACTGCTGCTGATGAGGGTCATTTACACCCAATCACTAAGTTAGAAGTGCCTTTTCACACCATTCATGTTGACCACCTTGGGCCCTTTGTTCGTTCTAAGCTAGGGAATTCTTACCTTTTGGTGATAGTGGACGCATTCACAAAGTTCGTCTTTATTAAACCAGTCCGAAACACTAAGACGCAAACGGCTATAAAAGTTTTTGAAGATATCTTCTATACGTTTAGGGTTCCCGACCGTCTTATTAGCGACCGTGGCTCATGTTTCACTTCTCATGCATTTAGACGTTTTTGTTTAGATAAAGGCATAAGGCATATCTTGAACGCGGTCGCTAGTCCGAGAGCGAACGGACAAGTAGAGCGGTACAACCGCACCATACTGAACTCATTGACTGCTCAGAATCTTAATTTCGACGAAAGGAATTGGGATGACAAGGTAGGTAGAGTCCAATGGGGCATGAATAATACTCGTCAAAAGACCACAGGTAGGACGCCGGCCGAAGTCATGTTCGGATTGAATATGAACGCAGAAATTAACCCTAGGCTTAATGAACTAGTACGGGAAAGTAGGGAGGACTTGGATACAGAAATTTTGCGAGAATCGGTCAAAGATAAAATTGATATTGAACAGGAAAAGCAAAAATCTGCATATGACAAAAACCGGCTTCCTGCGCGTGTATACGGAGAGGGCGATCTTGTAAAAATTACCAGAACTTCTTTTGCAAACGACGGTAAAAGTAAAAAACTAATTTCACCATACGTTGGACCTTATCGTGTGATTGGTGTTTTGGGCAATGACCGTTACAGATTGGCTGCTATACCCGGGTTATCTAGCACCAAAAGTAAGCGTAAAACCACTGTAGCTGCCGATCGCATGTTACCATGGGTTCACGTAGCCGCCTTAGATGTAAATGACGATAATGATGATGATGATGATACGAATAGCTGTAACGAGGAAGACACTGAGGCGTAAATTTATTCTTTTAGCGACTACTTATTTATTTTATATAAATTTTCCATCGTCATCATTATTGACATCCTAATTAAGACGAAAATAGTTTATAACGCAAATTAAACCTAATTTAAGATTATCACTGAAAATATTTAAAATATTTGATTAATGTACTTACTTACCAGATAAAACAATTAAGTATTGATGAATAAATGATGAATACACGCAAATTAAACTTAATTGAAATTGACTAAATAATAATCTTGATTTATAATACTTACCAAGTAGATGTATGACAGTTATGTATTGATGAATGTTAGAAAATAAATAAGTTTTAGTAAGACTGTATAAAATACTTTACATGTTATATCATCTTAATTAAATACGAACCTATTGCATATGTATATTTAGAATTATTATTATATTATTACAAAATGTAGACTGATTGAGTTGAGATGTGTGACTAATAATAAATTATGTTCTGAACTATGAGAAATAATAAAATGTCCAAATTTCATTCATTTTACTTGTGAGAAAGAGGGTTCACGAGTTTAGTAATGTCACCATGGTTTGTGAGAAGGAGGGTTCACTACCACCGTGACCTTTGCATAATATAAAATGTTATCGTATTTATGTATTGATCGCTTGTGAGAAGGATGGTTCACAAGTCTAGTTATGGCACCTTGGTTTGTGAGAAGGAGGGTTCACTACCACCGTGACCTTTGAATAGTGTAATGTTATAGTAATTAGGTAATTATCGCTTGTGAGAATGATGGTTCACAAGTTTAGTAATGTCATCATGGTTTGTGAGAAGGAAGGTTCACTTACGTCATGATCATTAGCATTTTCCATTTATGTTCGTGAACAGAGTTTACATTTTAGAAATAATAACATGTAAAAATTGTGAGCCCGAATTCGATGCTGTTACCCATGTTGGCCGAGTGTTAGGTCGTAGTAGCTAATTCGCTTGCGTGCATGAGGACATGCACGACGTCAGGATGGTCGAGTGTTAGGTTTTAAATGATATGGTGAATCGGTAAACTATTTTAGTCGATTATTCGGACGTTTTATTCGTTACACTGACAACACTAGTATTCTGACATGACGGTTGAACTGGAAGGACTCGGCCTATTTTGCTCGGGACAGCATCGAGTGCGGACGTGTATTAAAAGGTGTATGAGAAGAAAATACAACTACCCTACAATAATTAATGTGAGTTTTATTATATCCATTATTTAGTAATTAGGTGTGAGCCTTACTTCAAATAATATGGGATTATGGAGTGGGTTGTAGTCTGGGGTTGGTTTAGAATGGTGATTGGTATCTCTTGATAAAAGATAGCTTGATTTTGATTATAGTATTTCGCTATGCTACGGGACCCTTTAAACTGCTGTTTTTGTAATAAGAACCTACAGTTTTGATTTCCGAGTCTTTTTTGTTGGATTGTTTTTTTTTTTTCTAAGCGACATACAATATTGTTTATTAAAGTTTATACCGGTAAAATTGCCATAAATCTCAACTTACAAACTTTCATAAAACAGCCTTTTCTCAGTCTCTAAATCGTGATTGTGTAGTAAGTTGTGCTAATATAGAGTACATCTCACTTAGAGATCCCTCAAAAACGCAGTCTGCAAGTTTACGAGTTTGAAAAGGGCAAACCGAGCCCGCGGCGACTCGTTTTCAAAACATTACAGTTTCCCTTTTTTGTGAACATAAAAATTGAGCATCGCACTGTGGGCTAGTGAGCCTGAATTATTGGATAATGCTCTGCCGGTAGCATGCCGCATCGGAGTGTTGGAACTTTTATTTTGGTGATCGTTTTTATTAAGGATTTATTTGTGATTTTGATAATTATGACAAATGAAGCTTATTCTTTTAATAGGTTAAAAATACACGTCAAAAATTATTTAAGCTATATAGATGAGGTCGATTCGTGTTTTCTAAGCTGACTAGCTGACTACCTTTGAGCAGAAACACCGAAACAAACTCAAAGCTTAATGTCCTTTTATGGTCCAGACGATTCTTAATTAAGTTAATTATGTAAGAACCTTGCAAGTTAGTCTGAAATGGCTGTCAGAAACGGTAGTCTGTAATTTAATTGATTATCTGGTCTAGTGGTCGCAAGCAACCACTGAGTATGGATCCTAGGTTCAATCCCTGGGCCATATTACTACGAATAGCTGAAAGAACAAAAAGAAAAAAATAATAATTTTGAAACAACACAAGGTTTTCTGTGTTGCTTCAAAAATTCAACTCACTTAATGATAGATATTATTTCACCGCCGCGCGAAAAGAGTCCAACATAGTTTCAAAGGAACTACCCCACATTGCAGCAACCCGGAACATTGAGCAACCCCACGAGAATAACCAAACATTTTATTTCCCTTCCGACAGATGGCATTGCTGCGCATTTAAATATTTAATTTCTAATTTCAAGCGAGTAAAGTCGCGGATAACAGCTAGTTTTACATAAATTATACGTACAAATCTTCGTCAAGGGTATGAAAAAGGGAAAAAGGTGAAAAAACAATGGAATTTTCCTGTAACCTGCATTTTATTGAATATGGTTAGATGTTGTTTTGACTTGCCAAGTAATGTAATTCTTAACAAACACCATAACACCTGCCTCTATTTTCCAAAGGGCAGGGTTGGGCGTTAATCAATAAATTTTCAATCAATTAATTGGTTAAAAAAGTAATTGCAATTAGCATTAATTGCAACAAAATTATTAATTGCAATTAACTTTTTTGTTTTAAGTTTCTTAAAACGAAAAAAAAAAAACAGGTTTAAAAAAACCGACTTCCAAAAACTACACTAAAAACTATGAAATAAAAATGTTAAACTTCCATAAATAAAAATCTAAATGTATATTGAAGTCGGCGGGGCCTCTTCTTCAGGTTTTTACCTCTCAGCCTTTGAACAGGAAGAACGTGCGCAGTGTGTGCACGTGCAGTTTGCTTTGCGCCTCGACAAATTAACATTTCCTTTCAATCCTCCTTAATCTACAATGGTGATTATTTTCATGCTAGGCCCCGCCGACTTCAATATACATTTAGATTTTTATTTATGGAAGTTTAACATTTTTATTTCATAGTTTTTAGTGTAGTTTTTGGAAGTCGGTTTTTTTTAAACCTGTTTTTATTTTTATCTTTTTAGTGTAGTGTAACCTGTGTAACCATTTTATTGTTGTTAATAATTACAATAAAGTATCATAAAATCATTTATGTATTTGCTAAACATTTTGTATGTACCTACTTTTACCGAGATCGATTACTTCCACGAATTTAAATAGGTACTTATATTCATAGATGTTGGTGGATAAGAGCGTTTCAGTAAACAAAAAAACCGGCCAAGTGTGAGTCGTACTCGCGCACCGAGGGTTCCGTATCGGTTTTAGACGTATAAAGTGAAAAAAACCGGACCGTATAACTAAGTTTGTTTGTGAAGGAATTATGATGATTTAAAAAAAACTGCACTAGTTAGGAACATCGTTTTATTTTTGGTGCAATATTTGGGTCAATTCGGCAATTCCTATCAACTCTAATTATTTCAGATTTTTCGCTCTGCAAACTTCGGAGATAAGGGGGGGGAATGGTATTTTTTCAGACATTTTTCATCATATGTCGAAAAAAGTGAGACATAAAATAAAATGAAAATATATTTTGAAATGTGCAGATCAAGCCCTTTCATTTGACCTAGTAACCCCACTTTGAAATTTCGGACCCCCACTCCGGCCCCTTTTGCAATGAAAATAAAAACATTTTATGACTTTTTTTATTTTCAATAAAGTTTGGCAAGCATTTTTTATAAATGTTCCAAATTTCGAGTCGATAGCATTAGTAGTTGCTGATATAAGCAGGTGTGACAGACAGACAGACAGACAGTCGCACCATAAGGGTTCCTTTTTTACCATTTTGGTACAGAACCCTAAAAACAGTGTTTGTTTCAGTTTATAATAGCAATAGGCTCGCTCCCTAGCCTTCTATCAAATGCGACTTAAGCATAAAAAAATTGTGTGTACTATACACCTCTGTCTAACCTTGCGGGAAATACCGGCGTGATGTTATGTATGTATAATATCGAGATCGATTGCATTCAGGAATTCATGTACTTACACAATATCACTTTTTCATCATTGTCATGATGTCATCGCGATACACCAAAAATACCGTTTATTACACCTGGTTAAAAAACTAAACAACCAAAGTTAATAAAATTTATATGGGACCACCTCGCGAGCTTCTTCTACCGTATGAAAAAAGAATCACGTAAATCGGCTCATAGACCACGGAGTAATCGGTGTACATACATGAAAAAAAAAAAAAAAAAAAAAAACCAACCGAATGCAGAACCTCCTCCTTTTTGGAAGTCGGTTAAAAAGTTAATTGCAATTGTTTTAATTGAGAGTTGCAATTGACATAGATTAAACTATTAATTGCAATGATGTTGGCTCCCCTGTCTGTCACTGCTGTCTCGGTCTTAACGTTTTATGTTTTTGTAGATTTATGTGTTAAAGTAATGCCTAGGACACTAAAAAGTGGTGAACGAGAATTGGCACTGAAAGAAAACTTCCAACACCGTTAAAACATTGTAAAATATTGAAATTCAGGGCAGCCAACAAAGCGTCGAAGGGAATTATTATGTGAAGCTGTGTAAAATGCTCTATTAATATACCATTACAGTCATCTGCCTAGCCTTTTCCCAAATTATATTGCGGTCGGCATCCAGTCTAACTAGTTTTGGCTGAATATCAATATTTTACGTGGAGCGACTGCCATCTGACCTCCACAACCCAATTAATGGGTAATACCGGTATTCGAATGTTAGACCAGCTGTCAGACTTTTAGGGCTTCTGACTACTCGTAACGATTGTCAAAGATATTCCTATGACAACCGGGACCGACTGCTTAACGTGCTCTCCGAGGCACGGCCCAGAGGTCTCGATGTGTAAAGAACGGTCACCCATCCAAGGACTGACCGCGGCAAGCGCAGCTTAACCTCGCAGATCGATCGGTCAGCGGGGCCGTCATTTAGCCACGAGCCCCTCACTAATATACCATTACATTCTCTCACCTCTATTAATATACCGTTACAGTAATGTGTCATTTCTCGACCCGAGGTATATCTATTTTTCTATTGTTTAATAGTATTCCTTTTATGCCATACGCTTTTCGTTTGTGCCATTTACATCATAGTACATAGCATCCAACCGTCAGAGAACGATTAGTACTTTGTTTACAGAAAAATAATATAAATGACATTACTGCTAACCCTAACATACTACTATTCGTAACCAACATAACGATAAAACGTGTCGCTTTATTATAACGTATCGTAGCCAAATAAAGCAATAAAAGAAAATAACGTGAAGGAAACTAAGTAATTTCTATGTTGTTAATAAATAAGTTTTCTAACCGAGCTGGCAATAAAATTATACATGAATGTATTAGATGTTTATCAACGTGCACTGAGGGAACAGGGTCAATATGACGTTCTCAGGCGATGGGACACAACATAAGGCTGTTTATGTATTACTATAATTTTCTAGTCAAATGCTTAGTCTTTATCGTGTGCGTCACGGTTGAGATTTATTGCAGTTTGCTGTTACAATGATTTGTATACTTTGATAATGATTTGTATACCGTTTTTAATATCTAAACAAAACATGAACGATTTTCCCAGCATCACTACAAACCCAGTGCACCAAAACTAAAAATTCTCTGGACAAAAACACCACATCGACACAGTGAAACATTTCGTAAATTGTACACGCAGAACCGTCACTTGTTCGCTGCGACAGCGCAGTGGGTCCTGATTGACAGCGCTGACCGCTTGCTGATTAATGTACGCACAATGATTGCATACGAAAACGCAGTTTTTATTGACATTTTGTTTGTAAAGGAATTGTGTGTGTGGTAATCGATGTTTGCAGCGCGGCGGCGTGCGGTGCGTCAGTTGAATGTTCCTTCAGTTATTTTCAGTCGAGATATCATGATAATGTGATGTGACGAATATTTCAAGTCTAGTTTATATATTTTCATCCATAGATTTCCACTTGTTTTAGAAATACAGGCAAAAAAAAACCTTGCATATTTTTGTGGCATCCAATTTCCAGGATTTTTCCTTTCACCTGTTATTAAAAAGGAAGAATATAAGATATCTAGCTTTTGCCAAGCACACAGTAGAAGTTAAAAAAAATAGGGAGAAAAAAAACGAATTGCACAGTATGATTGCGACCGCACGGTTGTCGCTGTGGCTGAGAGATTGGCTGCTGCGCGACGTGTCGCGGGTTCGATTCCCGCATTGCACACTGGTCTGGCTGTTTGTGTATGTGAAATTTATGTTTGTAAAGGCATCCATGTTTTAGCAACGTTAAAAAAATTTTTATCGCGATCGTTATCATTGATAGCTGTGGCCTGCGAATTCGTATGCGTGAAAATCGATGAAAATGTGCTTTTCCAGGTCCTAGGCTACCTTTTTGTTTTTGATCTAAATCCGATCGTTTCAGCTTGAAGGAGTAACAATCACGCACACCATCACAGATTGTATGAATATTATCTTGATTTTTTAAACAAAGCAGCAGCAGCAGCTCAAACTAATTTATAAATTACGAAAAGATCCATATCAGGATACTCCAAACTAAATCTGAATGTAATACCCGCTCACTTCTAAGAACGCATCATAAACATGACTTAGCTACTTGGCCACAAAAATAACATTTTGGACAGTCATTCAACAGTATGACATTATTCAAAACCACTAATCCTTCGTGGCTCTGACGGTCTATGGCAGTCGTGGCAGCCGTCATTTTTCATTCTTTGTGTAAACGTCGCTAGCACGCCCTTTCACAGATAGGCCTGCACATAAATTTATTATTTGCAGCCTGATTTGCATGAGCACAACAAAAGTTGTTGATGTGTCCGTGTTTTTTTTAGATTTGAGATTTTTTATTTTTTATTATTCGATGATAGGCTTGCGCTTGACCGCCATCTCGCTTGCCTATTTGAGATGGTGTTACAGAAATTGTAATTGTTTTGCTTTCTGTCATATGAGCGTTTTTTCAGCCTTCAATCTTTATTCAATCTGGCTTCTGATTTCACTCAAAATGATAGTTGTTTTACTACAACAACCAATGCCTATAGAGTATTTACAATAGTAAAGAAGCCTATTTCCAAAACTGGCCGATTTTATAATTTAATATTGATGGTGCAAGGAATAAAAATGTAATTTACAAATAGTTGTAAAGTGCTATTTATAAGAGATTATCTTCCGTCCACGGCTTCGCCCGCGTTTTTGAGATAAAAAGTAGACTTTGTGTTCTGATGTAGTATATTACTGTAAGTTTCATCAAAATCCGTTCAGTAGTTTTTGCGTGAAAGAGTAACAAACATCCATACATTTACATACATCCATCTTCACAAACTTTCGCGTTTATAATATTAGTAGGATAGTAAGATAACACAGAGCAGTCATAATATTAAGTACCTACTGTCGTAGCTCTCAGGGTTTATTATATATTGCTTCACACTTTAAAATATAGTACTTAGGATATTCTGGGATGACACCTATCGAGATAAACTTGGAAAGTGAAATTATATTGTCTAAATATAAAATGACGTTCAAATTGTTACAGCCGTTTCCAAGAAACAAATTTTATTAGTGAGTTGCTCACTTAAAGTAATGGGGGCGAGATCTCTGTCAAGAAAAAATCCAACCAGTATTTGAGTATTTGGTGATTACAAAAGAAATACGACTTCAAGCCGTTTTATTGTTTATTTTAAAGCTCAATTTAACAGTGAAAACCACTCTGAAATTCACAAAAAATAACAACATACGCACATATGTTTCGTTAAACAGAAAGCGTATAAACTTTTATAACCTATAGACTATAGTTTCCTATAAAAATCACATGCAAATGTCTATTATGTAGTAAAAACGAATTTTTTGCTTGATAAAATTTTATGGTCAATGGGAACTTTGGCGCCAGCGGCGCTATGTCAAGCGTCAGGTTACTGACAAATTGCAAGATTTTTTGTATCCAAAACTAACAACTGTTTCTGGCCTAAAGCTCTCGTCACCTGCCCACTGGGGTGTCCAAAGGACGGCATCAAGAGTTGATTGTCAAAGTAAAGATTTATTTAGACGAGTTTTTTGGCTTAAAATTTTCGCCAGCTGCCCAATGTGTATCCTGGCGAAGATAAGTGTTTCAGATGGGGGAAAAAACTCCACAACGATTGAAAGGAAGTAATAAATATCTTATTGCTATGGGCTTGCGCTTAACTAAATTATTATATGCAAGTGTCTGACAGAAAGTATTTCTTTTTGCTATATATTTTTTTAATATTACCGAATGAGTAAGGTAGGCACATATTCAGATACGAAATTCGGGTGCTAGTAACTTCCACCGAAAAATGTTGATTTTCTTAATAGAGTGCCACAAGGTACAGTCTTAGGTCCACCTTTTGCAGCGTTATTGCTACATAGAAAATATGGACTACCATACTAAATGCCCATCCTTCTTGCTTCCTGCCATTGCCGTTCTGAATCTACGCTGAAAAGATTACACAATATTTACGACTCCAACAGCTTTGAAAGCTTGATACAAGACAAACATGAATGATCCGTGATGAATCCCAGCTTCCTCTGGATTACCAACATTTAAGGAAATCTTACCACACCAATGCAGACTAATCAAATTTTAAACAAAAGTGATAAGATTGAAATTTGCGTGGCTAGTGGAATTACATGTTGGTGTTGCGGTGTTAGTTTTGCGTACAAAGGCGCAATTTGTGCGGTAGTTAGAGGGACCGATGCGATATTTTAGATGGGTGTTTGTTTAGGCCGTTTGTTGCTTGTTAGCGGGTTCAGGATGCGACGATTTTGGGTGTTAACTCGTTGTTTTGACAAGCCAAAGTTTGACTTTGGATTTTATGTGAGATTTTGGGGAATTGCGGTAGATAAATATTGTACTAAACATTCTACAGCAAATAAAAATAAAAGGCTTTTCAACAGCTCGAACGGAGATTAACATTTTATTATTTAAAAATTATATTCCTAAGCCGATATTTGATAATTTGCGTGATAATTAAGGAATATATATCTAAACAGTATCTAATTAACCTGATAAGCATACTGTCTCACTTAAATAATTCCCAGAAAAGCTTTTCGCCATTTAACTACCTATGTAACATTGAATCTTAGATTGAATCATTAGAGTATTTAAAAGCTTAACTTTAAATTGCAATGCAAATTAAACATATGACTAAAAACATGTATAAAAGCCAAGTGCCTTCAAAACTTAAGTGGTCTCTTCCTTTGCTTGAGGAAGTAATAAATTTCATGCTGCGTTGCGCTCGCGCACGCAAAGTCAATGTTTGTCCAATGTGTCATTTTATGGGCATTTTATGGAGGAAACGTGCAAAAAATGCCATAGATAGACACATTATGGTGTCGTGTTATGGTGTACTTTTTTGCGTGTAAATGTGGTAATTCTTTCCCTTATCATGAGCGGTTTTATGAGAACATGAAAAGTGTTTTTGTGTTATAATTTTATTATGCATATTAATATTTTTATGTACTCGGTCGCTAAGCAATGTTAGGTTGATTGAATTAGAACGGGCATTACTATAGCTTTTGTTGGTAATTATGTTGAATTGTTCGGTATTCTGTAGGTACGTATTATTCTGCACACGAAAAATAAGCACCTACAGAAATGGGTTTAATCGACGGAAGAATAAATAAAATAATAGATTGTAGAAAGATTTCAACCGATTTAAGCATAGCGATGTTATAAATGAAGAGAAGAAATATTTCTATTCTTCAGTCGACAAACAAAAGTCTGATACGCCAATTACGGGTCGCCGGCCGCGTACTCGGGCAGAAGAGATGACGAGTTAAATAGAAATAAATTTGACTATTCTTAGTAGAATAGAGATGGAATTGGTCATGCTACGCGTGCAGGAGCTCTGGCGACCTTACTCACCATAGGAATACAACACTACCGAGAGCGTTATTTGGCTGGAGTATTTTGTAAGGTCCTTCCCCAGTCAGGCTGTTCCAGATTTAAGCAAGATAACCTGCCGTGCCCTAGTTTTCTAAAAAGGGCTTCATCTTTAAGTGAAATTTACAATCGATATACCGACCACATCTCCGTTCATCTGTAATTTGTATAACGCGTGGAACGTTTAATTCGCGCAGCCGGCTCCCAGCCGCAAGGAGCGGAAACCGACGCGAATAAATCAGGGTTAGCTCCACCCGCGGGATGAGTAGTCGCCGCAAAAACATTTAGCGCTTGTCTTCTTTTTAGGGTTCCGTACCAAAATGGTAAAAAAGTAATCCTTATGGTGCGACTTCGTCTGTCTGTCTGTCACGGCTGCTTATTTCAGCAACTACTAATGCTATCGACTTGAAATTTGAAACAGTTTTAAAATGCTTGCCCAACTTTACTGCAAATGAAAAAATCCAAAAAATATTTTTATTTTCATTGCAAAAGGGGCCGGAGTGGGGGTCCGAAATTTTAAAGTGGGGTTACTAGGTCAAGTGGTATATCAAATGAAAGGGCTTGATCTGCACATTTCAAAATATATTTTCATTTAATTTTATGTCTCACAGTTTTCGACATATGATTAAAAATGTCTGAAAAAATACCATTCCCCCCCCCCTTATCTCCGAAGTTTGCGGAGCGAAAAATCTGAAATAATTAGAGCTGATAGGAATTGACCCAAATATTGCACCAAAATAAAACCATGTTCCTAACTAGTACCTACAGTTTTTTGAAAATCATCAAAATTCCTTCACAAACAAACTTACTTATGCGGTCCGGATTTTTTCACTTTATACGTACAAAAATGATGCGGAACCCTCGGTGCGCGAGTACGACTCGCACTTGGCCGGTTTTTTTTTATCATACATTTTACGTTATCGATTCCCTGGTGAGTTCTGCCAGAGGTTCTAAACGCCATAGCGTTGAATCTTTTCGACTCCCTGCCGGCCTAGCATGACCACGATAGAAACGGGTTTTGTCTACATAGAAATAGACAAAGTGACAGATTGTAGAAACATTTCTACGTTGTATGAATGAAACGGTAGAAATGTTTCTACAATCTGTCACTTTGTCTATTTCTATGTAGACAAAACCCGTTTCTATCGTGGTCATGCTAGGCCGGCTGGTGAGTTCTGGCAGAGATCCTGAACGCTATAGATTGAGATCAATGAATTCCCCAGTCTTAGCGATACATACATAGGTTGATATGTATAAGTACCGACAAAATGTATGAGCACAAACGTCACCTGCGCATTAGCTGATTTTTCGATTTCTTTGGCGAAATGAAGACGAAGAGCGCCGAGGCTACACGCGATTGGTTCGTCAGTCGATGCTCGTAGTCTAATTGGAGTATTCTCTATTACGTAAAGTCAACTGTCTACTGTCTATTGTCTATTGGGCCGAAAATGTACATGCGCGATCTGTGATCATGATTAGTGCCGGTACCTATACATACATAAGCTCACGTCTTTGTCACATAGGGCAGAAAATATAGTATGCAACTATGCCGCGGGCGAAAGCTATTATTATAAATGCGAATGTTTGGATGGATGTTTGTTACTCACTCACGCCAGAACAGCTGGACGGATCTGAATGAAATTTAGCACAGAGATAGATTATAGTCTGGAATAGAACATAGGATACTTATTATCTCGAAAAACGCGAGAGAAGCCTCGGGCGGACGCTAGTATTGCATAAAGTAATGTGGTCATGCATAAAGTAATGTGGTCACTTTTTACCCGACTACTTTGTGTTGAGGTTGACAAAGTTTGGTTATGTGCTGTCAGTGCCCCACATTGTCTAACTCCTCTTAAAAACAGTAAGGCGATTCGCGCACTGCACTGCATCACGCAGCGTAGCGCGGGAGTGCGTGATCTTACGTTGTTCGCAATTACCTGTATCAGTGCAACACACTGAAAACGCATTCACGCGCGGGGCTTTTGTTCCGTCGCCACGCACCCCGCAGCGTAGCGCGGGGCGGTGTATGATTCGCCTCAGATTCTAAGAGGGGTGAGAAAATGAGTGACAAAGACTGTCCCTTAAAAAAAAAATCTGCGTAGCAAGTCAATAACAAAAGCATAAAGTAGATACCTAATAATATTTCCCACATTTTCGGGACTAATTCAATTGTCAATAAACCGAAACATTATCATAAGAACATTTGTAAGGTCATATGAACGGTCGGTTAATTCGGCCAGCCCGACTAACAACCACAAGGAGCGGAAATGAGGTGAATAAATCAAGTTTAACTCTGCCCGGGGGAGTTCGGTACGGTCCGCAGAAACATTTAGGTTTGTTTATTAGATTTTGGTTCATAATGTTATTATTTATTTTCTTTGAAGCTGGTTTAATTAATTTGATTTGAGTTGCTAAAATATTACTTTAATAGGTTAAAGGGGTTTTAGGAGCTTTTTGTAAATATGAACTTAACTTTGATCTTGGCCAGACCACTGTTTCATGTAATCGAACGTTGTGTAAATGGCAATAAATATTGTAAAATATAACATTTTCGAAAACGTTTTAGGTACGTTTAATCGTTTATATTTCCCACAGCTCGTAAATTATTTCTCCAAATATTTAAAGATGATTTTAATTATGTTTTCGACTCCATTCTCCTAAACCTTTTAGCTCTCCCGTTTACAGATTAAATCACACTAATATTATAAATGCGAAAATTTGTGCGTGCGTGTGTGTGGGTGTGTGTGTATGTTTGTTACTTCTTCACGCTGAAACGGCTGGACGGATTTGGATAAAATTTGGCACACAGATAGATTATAGTCTGGAATAACACATAGGCTACCTTTTATCCCGAAAAACGCGGACGAAGCCGCGGGCGGAAGCTAGTAAATAATAGATTTAACGAATCTTTATTTAATACAGAACTTCTAACAAGTAAACAGCAGTACGCTGCAGTAAATATATCCTACACATCGAGCTTTAGGAAAAGATATCGTCTAGCTTTGGCCTTATAGAGCATCATCTCTGAAGCACTCATCTGCCTAGCCTTTTCCCAAATTATATTGGGGTCGGCTTCCAGTCTAACTAGTTTCGGCTGAATATCAATATTTTACGTGGAGCGACTGCCATCTGACCTCCACAACCTAATTAATGGGTAATACCGGTACTCGAATGTTAGACCAGCTGTCAGACTTTTAGGGCTTCTGACTACCCGTAACGATTGTCAAAGATATTCCTATGACAACCGGGACCGACTGCTTAACGTGCTCTCCGAGGCACGGAGGGGTCTCGATGTGTAAAGAACGGTCACCCATCCAAGGACTGAGCGCGGCAAGCCCAGCTTAACCTCGCAGATCGATCGATCAGCGCGGCTGTCATTTAGCCACGAGTCCCCCACGTGCATCTCTGAAGCAATAACAGTCCGTAATAAATAAGTCAGCGACTAAACGTCACATAAGTATGAGTGACGGGTACGACCTCAGATCATAGAAACAAGGAGATGTGCCAAGGCGCTATCGAGCTTGATGCCTGATCTTGAGCAAATTGCTCATATTAAAAACGTACGCGCTAGCGACGAACCGAACACGATCGATGGTATAAATACAGTGTTTTAGTTTAGTGCTAGTGTTGAGTGACGATTAACAGTGTTAGATTAAGGGTGTGCGGAATGTTCAATACGTGGGAGATCTTTTTATTCACAAGGAGCGCTTAATTATGCGCGTAATTGTGTCGAAAAATGTACTAAAAGTGGCATCAGTTGTTCCCGTACTAATTTGCTATGATGGCATATCTCCTTGTTTCTATGATCTGAGGGTACGACCAAGAATCTTATGATACGACGCTCTACAAAGCCGAAGCTAGCCGGGTACTGTACAACCTACCCTCAATATTTATCCTAACCACAAAATTAAATAAAACCCCACAATCCACAACAAAACTTGCGCTGCTAACCGTACTCATATTCATTAGTCGGGCCATTAATTATTTTTTGTTGAGCCCCCGACTGTCGGCTGTCAACGTTTACAGTTTCATTTAAATTGACAACGATGACTGTCAACCTTCACGAGGACTGCGCAGTGTCATTCCGACGCATACAAAGCGCCCACTATATCCGGACACTTGACTTTGGCGCTGTGTTCCACGTCATCTGTCAAAATTTGTACGTATACTTTAGTTCGGGATTTTCCGTCAGGTGTCTAAATACGCTGGTGAGTTATGATGACCATTCTTGTTTAATGTGTCACTGACGTAAGTGGGGCATGCGAATTAGTGGAATGGAAATGTGGTGATGTTATTTCTGATGTTTATCATTGTGGTGTCATTTTTATCAACTTTATTCGTAAAATATGTTTATCATTAGTTTACAACGTCATAGATTAATAAATAACGAGCGACTTAAGCTACAGCTTAAGTCGCTCGTTCAGGAATATTTCGTAATGGCAAATTATGAACTTCGGCGGATTTGCTTTCATGGTTGTAAGGAAAAAACGAAAAACAAAAGAAACCGTGCAGTTTTTTCAGGATAAAAACTAACTTTATGTCATTCTCGGGCTTACACACTATTTCTATGCAAAAAACAATGTCGATTCGTTGCTGTGTTGCTGACTAAAAAAAAGATAAACTAACCAACAAACACACTTCCGTATTTGTAAAATAATCAAATTCAAAATATTATCCTACCATAACAATTCATAAATATAGTGTTATATTGTGTTCGCAACCTACGTCTGACACAAGACAGAGGTAGATGGTTAACAAAAAATCCTGACAATTTTGAGCGGTGAAAGTCCCAAAAAATTTCAAACAGTGCGTAAATTATTTTTACAAAAAAGAAACAGGAACCAATAACTTTAAAATCAACGACAACAACAAACACACGACATCAAAATATCAGAGGATTAAGCGAATGCACACTTTTCACAAGCCGGAACATCATCGATCGAGTAAAAGCCAGCATGGCTCGGTCCCGTCCCCGGGGACAGCCCGGGACGTGCCGGGACCGGGACGAGTCCGGGATAATTGTTACCTCATTGCTGACAAGCCGTTTGTCTTGTCTTCCACATTGTTAATGGATTGGTGATTTGTTGTGAGCTAATTGTGGAACAGTTTCCGTTTATTTTTGGTGCAGGGGGTTTGTGTACGTTTTGATAGTGCTGTGGGTCGATTGTTTGTTATCAGAATTTTATGATAGGTACTTAGGTACATTCTAACAATATTGTACGAGTTCGTACATTACGCAATAAAGCTGGGCCCCAATTCTGCTAATGCAATTGTCATAATCGTGTCAGAATGGTCTCTCAATGACATCGTTTTGACCAATGACGAAAGAGATATAGTCTTATTCTAAGCCAATGACCGCTTAGGTTTTGACCGTTATGGTGTCATTATGACACCATTCTTACACAATTGCAATAGCAGAATTGGGGCCCTGATTATGTGCCTGCGTGCGCTTTATAAAGCCTACTTTTACACTTTATAATTTAGTGACTGTTTAATAAACTCTAACCACAAAACCATTGTTATATTTTCTACATTAAAATAACACAACATTGGTAAACAACATTTTACATCATCTCATCTCCCCAACTTAACATCTACTAAGCGAGCAAACAACCCGTTCAATTTGGTCCTTCGAGCCGGATATGAACCAGTGACCTATGCATCTACAGTCCACTAATAACTAAAGATAAAACATAAAACGAAGATTTTCTGACATCTACAATAATAGAAGTACGGTTTGCTGGCTTGGATTTAAATAATATTTAAACTTTAAACGTTAGTTTTAACTAAATCGCCTGTAAAAAAAATGCCTATCGTTGTTGCGTCTACAGAAATCGCTGTTTTTTTTCGATTGTTGGATTTTGATGCAATTTTAATCCTTATTCACATAGGAACTTAAATAAATAAGGACTAAAATTGCATCAAGCACCAACAATTGGAAAAAATAGTGGTTTTTGTAAGCGCAGCTATATAACTTAAAATCTTCATGACGCTTACCCAATACCATAAAAACACCTATATACCTACTATAAAACGCTCTCATATTTCTCAACTTAATAAATCAAACATAGACAAAAAATCTCACATAATTATATTAATTATAATAAAATACCTAAAGAATATTCCCTCTCGCTATCTCCTAGACAATACGACCACCACACTTCGGCCATAAAACAAGACATCACCCCACTACACGCTACATTTGACGCCAACACGCAATAAAAACATAATTTACGACCCCTTACATTCAAAATAAACAATCTAAAACTCTAAAATATGTAACAAATTGTTAATAACGGTATTAACCAACCAGTTCTTAAATAACTTGACAATAACACAGTGTTCCACACGTGTGTGCTATTAGATGTGGCCAACAGTTTATTTATAGTTGAACAGAAGATAAATTAACCGGTTTATAGCTGTAAGACAATTTTTCAAGATGCCCATTATCACTGCTACTGTTTTGTTAAGTATAAGTATTGGGATTGAGAATGCGGTGCTCAATTGTTTTTTTTTTCGTGGTGCAATTTGAATGATATAATTTGGGATTAACGGGCGCTCAAACTGCATAGTTTTGTGTCTGAATTTAGGATAGTTGAAATATTGCCCTTTATGCACCTACTAGCACTTTGCCCGCGACTTTGTCCGCGTGACATATACGTAGCGCCATCTAGCGTCCTAAAACAACTGTAACCGTTGAAAGTTATTGTTCTTTCCCTCGAGAACAGTACCTTTTTTTGGATGAAAGGTACCGGTAAGGTAAGGTAAAGGTAAGGTATGTCATTTTCTGTACCCTTGACAATATACATATATATGCAAACATGATGATCGGTTTAGTGATTTAGGCGTGAGTGCGCATTTATAATATTAGTTAGGATTAGAATTCTTTTTGGCACCAATGCATTAGCACTAAAGATACTCTCAAATTCAGAAAACAGGCGAGTAATTCGGTTAATTTACGTCTGCAAACACATTCACATTACCTATACGGATATTTAAGTGAGGCAGCAACTTTATTCTGAGGTTTTATTACAGATGGACAAGATTTTATAATCTACCTATCTAATTTCTATGATCTTAAACATCTAGATAGAATATTAACAGTTCTAGTCCTTGTTAGCAGAAATAACTTGACCAACATGCTAAGTTTGCTTACCGACTTTTTATTTCAAGCCCACAAAATATTGCTTAAAGAAAGCACCCTAATACGGCCCAAAAAAAAGTTTGACAACCACTGATTAAAAATGGGTTACACGCGTACGACAATTTTGGCAAACCAGCTAATGTAAGGGTAATAAAATGCCTCTTATCGATCCACAACGACTTTAAAACGGCGCAAATGCGAGATGAAAATATGCTAAACTATTCATCCGATGAATTTTATGCTAAACTATTCATCCGATGAATTTAAGTGATCCAAATATATACGGATGACTGTATAACAGATGATGGCAATTAGCAAATTCGTTTGTTTACGTCAATTTGTAATTCTTTCAACGTGCGAATATAATCAATTTTAATTTGTGTCATCCTCAATTAGTGTCTTATTCGTCGGAATGCGTTAAATAACAGTTTTCTTTAATAACTGTTATTTTGGGTTGATGTCTCACACCATTGCTAATTTTATAAATTATTCCGTCCATCCATATTTTTAGTGTTGCGCACTTACTTATCGATATTTCAATCTTAATCTATCGTGACCGTAAAATATAGAATGATTTGATGTTTGAAATCCATCTAGAAGTCACTCGTATTAAAACTGCGTTTAAACATTTTAGAAAAATATATTTTTTCGGAATGGAATGTCGATATTTATATTTTTTAGCCTATAACTATATCACTGTAGGAGAAAAACTTATTTTTAAATAGTAAACGAGCAGCATCACGTTTGCCGACTAAGTTTTGGCAATTTCAGGTCATTTCATATAGCAAGAGTAGCCTATTATGGCACCAATATCTTTTGAACTATTTCTTCAATGGGAATTTTATCTAATCTTGCTTATTACCGTTATTATTCATAAAAAACGTTATACTTTGTTGAATTCTGGCATGATAATGTATGTTATTTTTATACATTTCGTTGCTAAAATGGGTCTTATTTGTCTAATGTTATGAAATAGAGTATGGTGTCCTCTCGGGGTTTTCCTTTGCCTTTAGGTAAATACTCTACCCAGCTACTGATGCTACGGAATCTTAAATGATTAATTTTTTATTTGTAAATGGATAAATAGATTTTGTTAAGGTATTGCTATTTGCATCTTTCATTACAAAACGCCTGTGAAGTCACCCTGTTTAAAATCTTATCAAACACCGCATTATTCACACCATTTCCATTTAATTTTTCACATTCCCTTCCATAATCATTTCCTCTCAAGTTATTATCTTATCCAAACCATCAACATGACATTTAACCTCGCCCCCGCCGACGTTAAAATGTGTGCAGCAATAATTAAGAAGCTGAAAAACGAAAGCAAATGACGCCAACCATCATATCGTATGGGGCCCCAGATCAGAAATAATACTTACTTATGGGATTAAGACATCATATAGAGTTGTTTATACGAAATTTTTTTGTTTGATTAATGGAAAGTGGTTTGCTATGCTTAAAGACCAAACATTCTTAAGATTTTTATGTATTGAGTTGTTACAAATTGTTGATGTAATTATTTTCAGTTAATTTTTAAATGACTTTGATGGGCCTTCTAAAAAGCAACTTAAAATTTTTAGAGACGTGGTTGATGGCGTGTAAAGATATAAATATTAGTTTGTTTTACAAAAATGTCCTACAAATGTTCCTTATTTATAATTTGTCGAAAGAGTGCCAACGTAATACATTTTATAGATATTATGTTCTATTTTACTAAAATATGTAATAAACTATTCACAAATGAGAAGCGGTGTCACAAATTTTAATAAGCATAATCTAGATACTGCTTGATTCATTAATCATAACTCTTACAAGCACTGACTTCTGCGAATTCTAATTTAATATCGGTCATAATTCAAACAAATTTATTACTCATGACGAATTAAAAGACATTCTCCAATCCCATACCTACTTCCTAATAAAATATGGAGTTACGTTAAAAAATTCAGCAACAATATATTATATTCGCTGACAACAACAGGTGCATGGTGAACAAAAAACGAAAAATCATAAAAAATATACGTCACATTATTCTCCGCTGCGAAATAAACATCTCTATATAAATGCGTAATGTTGTGCCGTGACATATCGACAAACAGATGGCCGGCCGTCGCGGCCGTCACAACATCGGCTAATTTATGCGCTCCTTAACGCCCGTCCCACCTATTAGTTGCACGCAGTATATTTCATGTGGCCGTGTAGGGTGACAATTATTGCTGTCGTTTATACAATGCGTTTTATAACAGTTGTAGGCATATTTCGTTGGTGATAGGCGGTTAGGGAGTTCTCTTTTTATTGCGTGTCGTAAATTTGGACGAGTGGTTTTGGTTAATTAAAAAATGGTCAGTTTATGTTTATTTAGAAGGATTATTTGTGTTTTATAGAGCTAGTTATAAAAAAGCTGCTGAAATTAATTTGATAGATGTTGCAAAGTTTCATGTTAAATAGGCAATTTTTTAAATATTTTTTCAGAAGCATTAGCTTAATAATAATATGCAACTGAAAAACAAAATTATCGGTAAAATATAATAACATATACCTACTTTTAAAGAAAACTATATGATCTTCAGATGTTCACATTAACATTGTCCTTCCGTTAACATGTGGCGACACTACACGAAGTAAGTATCCCCAGCCGAGTTTAAAGCTGCTTTTTATTTCTGGAACGCATCGCGACTAACAGCTCAACGGCTTTCATCTTGTAAACTTTATTAATCGACATGACTCCCGGACACATGCGCCCCATCACTACGCTATTTTACAAACTAAAACCGTGCGACTATATCGATGTATTAGCTTTACATTGACGCTTATGTGTAGTGTTTTGTTTAAGTATGTGATACAGAAATGGTAATGAATGTTGTTGTATGAAATGACAGCGTCATTCATTTGACAACGCAGACAAATTATCGTGTAGAATGTTTATGTTAGCAGCTTTTGTTCGTAGCAGCGGGCAATCAGTCATGTTCATTCAAAAATGAGGTTGAAAAGCCATTGTTGCGGCTTCGCGAACGTCTCTGTGTATAATGATCCATATAATACGTTCTGTAAGGATGAAAGTGTGTTATTATTCATGGGAATAAGTCACTGTCGTGTGTAATAAGGCGGTGCAACGGATATTTTAATGTGTGTCGGGGGAATTAGATGCTGCGTTAGTGGTGCTATAAATTTTGGGGATAGGCTCATATTTTTCACGTGTAGTGTGGTGGGAATGGTCTGACGTTTGGTTCAAAAAATTTTAGGTTAATAAGTTGCTATAAATTAAAAATTATAGGAATTATTTCGTTTTAATCTATATTTTTTTGTGGAATTCTGAACCAACAACAGATGTATATACACACAGACAAAGGTCAGTCTCTAACAGAAACGAGTATAACATCTAGCGTAGAAATCATTGTCTCTAATTGTCATTTATCATTGTTGAAGTCTGAGCTACAATCGTGTTTCAAACAATGAACCATCACAAACAGACACTGAGTTTCAGCGTTATGATAATGTAATATTATGTTTTTTGAACCTATACAAATCTATGGTTTGCTAAAAATCTCCGCCATGCCCTTCCATCTCTTTATATATCAAGAGCTAGATGACTCTTCGAGAAAAGAATCTAGACTTTCTCGTTGTGATTCTAGACAGTCATTTTTTGAAGTGACACGTCTGACTCAAGTTTGTTTAGCTAAAACACAGCATATTCACAATCAATTCTCTACTAACTACTTAACTAATACAAGACGGTTAAAACAAAATAAATAAACTATCACCGATAGCCTTATAACGATAACGAACCGAACGGACTACAATAATTGTCATATTTAACCATGGTAATCCGTAATAGATTGTATACGCCCTTTACAATCTATTTCAAGTTTAGATTCAACATCAATAAAATTACATCTACAGTTAAAACCGTTTACGACGACATCATTTAGAACAACATACCGGTTATAATAACCACAATCATAGGACCTCACTGACTGTTCCCTCAAAAATACCGCCGGTTGTTACGACTATCGGTTTTTATAACCAAATATCAGTGGTCCCTTCGATGTCGTTATAACAGATTTTGACTATATTTGCCAATTTATTGTGTATTTGTGTATTGGCACTTTGACCACAACGACTTCATCCGCATGACATACACCTAACGCCATCTTGCGTCCTAAAGCAATTGTACAATTGCTGGAACAGTACCTACTTTTTCTAAATGAAATGTACCCTATGTTATTTTTTGTACCCCTGCAACATTTCATGATGATCAGTTCAGTGGTTTAGGCGCGAAAAGGAAACAAACAAACAAACTTACTTTCGCATTTAGACTCGTAATATTAGTTAGGATTAAATCAAATTACGAAGTACAGTGTCTAAGGAAATCAAACGTTAAACATGAGTTATCGCGAGATTCCGAATCAAGGCTGACCTGAACTACGCTTGACTAGATCAAAATCACGATCGAATCCCTAGCAACAACTCAACTATCAAAACACGCATCAAACAACAGGGGTAAACAAACAGCCGATCAAAGGAGCTCCTAATAGAATCGAGTTAGCATCTGGCGCAGACACCGACGTGTCCCTAATTGACAGTAATCAATTTCGCGTGGACCGCTTTCAATATTCTCCCATCTAAGATTTTTCTCGTTTCTCGTTCGTTTTTATATCGGCCTCTCGTCTCGTGAATTTATCGCTCAATTAGTCTTGTTTAATAGCCGCCTGCTCCGCTGATGTCTGCTTCTAGCGCCTTTCAGGGCTGTCCCCAATCGAAGGAACTTATTTTATGAGCTTATTGTGTTTTATTTCTAGGTTTCTTCTCTCTATCAAAATTGACCAACGCTATGTAAGAATTTCTGAGTGCTACAAATAAAGAACTCATTAATGAGAAGCTTTTAAATAAGCTTCCTGTTTTCATACAGAACAGGTGAAACCGATTGGTCAACTAATAAATACAATTAATTGTCATAATTAAAAGGTCACTCTGCCTGCAAATGAGGACCTTGTCAAAACGATTGACGCAAGACTAAAGTTCATAATAATAATATCTTGTACAAAAGGCTTAATTAACAAGTTACCCGGACACGCGGCTTTTAACTGTGAAGCAGAAATAATTTACATTAATATGCGTGTCAACGTCGCCGACTGCATACTGTCAATCCAACTTCAACAATCCTTGACAAGTGGACATAAAAACAATAACATTTCCACTACGCAAACCAAATACGGAGCATTTACAATTTCACTTAAGAAGTTAATAAAAGAAACGGTCTGTCGCGACGTCTGACCTCCTAACTGACAGATGGACAGACTGACAGCTGACAGATGTCAGATAGACAAAAGTGATGAACAGACGACCGTGCAGTTGAACGAGTTATGCTATTGTGGTTTTTGCTTTAGAGTGTAAATTGAAACAAATAAAGCGCGACATTTTGTTTCACGGCGCTCTTTGCATCGTCGTAGAAATATCAACGTAGTAGCAGAGGCATTTGAACAACACCAGTTAATTGTATCTACTAAGTGTCCTTGGATACAAAATGGTTCATTTAGTTTCGGATTGCATAGTTTTTGACAAGGATTCAACAATTAAATAGAATTGTTAATGGAACGTCAAAGTTCCTCCATACAAATTATTATAAAGTTGAAGAGTTTGTTTGAACGCGCTAATCTCTGAAACTACCCGTCGGATTCCAACAATTCTTTTTGTATATGATAGCCAAATTCATGAGAAATACTATAAGCTATTTAACGTTCGCTACAATCCTTAGGAGCCGAGCAACAGGAGCGAAACTGTGTTCATAAAATTCAAAAGATTCTGAGAAATTGGTTAAGTTAGGTTATGCTACTAAGTTCAAAAGAGTCCTAAGTACAAAGCTCTTAATTTACTAGAACTTACAATAACAAAACAGGACCTTAAAAACTCTTCAGAAACAAAGACTTCCAAACTTTCAAACTAGAACCAGCCCTGACGGCTTGAAAGACGCAGAGAAATGGGATTAAATTAATTGTCGCATCAGTCACGAGGGCGTCGGGGTGTTTTTTATTAGTCGAGTGCGCCCCGCCCCCCGCTCCCCTCGCCCGTCCCGCGCCCGCGCGCACAGAGTAAATCACGCGGAACCAAAGACGTGGGAAACTGTGGAAGCGGTGAATTATTTGGTAATAGTCAATTTGCATTTACCGGTATTTTTTTGCGACTTTTGATACGCTTAAGTATTTGGTAGTTAGGTTGGGTTATTTGTAGTTTGTTGAGGAGGTTGACAAAGTTTATGAGCGAGTTGATTTATTATTTCACCATTTCAGTATATTGAATAATGTAGACAAAAAAAACCTTTTTTTTGTTCACAAAACTGGCTACAATCTTACAGAGATAGGTTACTACACTAATTTTGTTTTATACAGCATGTCGTGATTATAACTTTATAGATGCGAACACTGTGTTGCAATCTCTTATATTTAAGCAAATGCTTCTTCAGCTATGTCTATTTTGAAAAACTTAATCATACATAGTTCATAATCAAACATGATTTCAATATTGATAAAATACGAACCGAACTTTCCTGTACACACTTATAAAGTAACTAAATATGTAGGAACTTAATATTTTCTTAAACAGCCTAAAAATATCAACAAACACAAGATACCGTATCCACCGAACCTCATTCGCTCCTCCCGCTGGCGCGCCCAACCGATTTGTTCGTACTTTGATCTTCGGCGCGATTTATCGACATTATTTTTAACGCCGATGCCCATCACTACGGCTTGAGTGATAGACTCGGCGCTGAACTTATTGCCAACGTATTATTTACAAGTGTATATTGGGTTTTATGTAAAGTGTGCATTTGTGTAAATAATTAGAAAGATGTTGTTTGTTTTGTGTTAGAGCAGATTGGCTTAATGTATATATATATGGGTATATTTATTGTGAATTTAAAAAGCCATGATAAGCAAATTTTATTGTTATTGAAATATTTTAAGAGATTTCAAAAACAACTAACACGGGCGGGATTTGAACTCGCGACCTCCGCACCGTGGCGTCTCTCTAACCAACTGAGCTACCGCGTCCCATTCGCATCAGTTGTAATTTCAGATGTTTTTAAATAAGCGTTAGTATCATCTATTTGATAGTATAATATTGTAAACTAATAGATATTTTTAACTATTTTTTTCCTATTTCATCGGATGTAACCAAAATATATCTAAAAAAAATAAGGATATCAGCGTAGAAACCTCAGATCATAGAAACAAGGAGATATGCCATCATAGCAAATTAGTACGGGAACAACTGATGCCACTTTTAGTACATTTTTAGATACAATTACGCGCATAATTACGCGCTCCTTGTGAATAAAAAGATCTCCCACGCATTAAACATTCCGCACACCCTCAATCTAACACTGTTAATTGTCACTCAACACTAACATTGATTGATCGTTGATCGTTGATCGATGGTATAAATACAGTGTTTTAGTTTACTAAAACACTGTATTTATACCATCGATCGTGTTCGGTTCGTCGCCAGCGCGTACGTTTTTAATATGAGCAATTTGCTCAAGTTCAGGCATCAAGCTCGATAGCGCCTTGGCACATCTCCCTTGTTTCTATGATCTGAGGTAGAAACCTATCTAGTAGGAGATTTTCTATATTATCACCTCCCTAACCTTTTCCACATAGTTAAGTTCGGCATTCAGGCAAACGAGATGCGGCTAAGTATCAATATTTTACCTGGAGTGACTTCCGTCGATCCTCCACCTAATTACCTGGATATACCGATAATATAAGGTCTAAAGTATCGTATCTAAGGCTACACCAACATCTTCATCAACCGTTTAACCTTGTCGGTTAACTCTACCAAATTTGAACGCACAACACACAACTATCATCATCCGCCTAGCCTTTTCCCAAACTAGATTGGGGTCGGCTTCCAGTCTAACTAGTTGCAGCTGAATATCAGTATTTTACGTGGAGCGACTGCCGTCTGATCTCCACAACCCAATTAGTGGGTAATACCGATATTCAAATATTAGACCAGTTGTCAGACTTTCGGGCTCCTGACTTCCCGTAAGGACTGCCAAAAATATTTCTATGACAACCGAGACCGACTGCTTAAGTGCTCTCCGAGGCACGGAGACGTCTCGATGTGTAAAGAACGGTCACTCATCTAAGGACTGACCGTGGCAAGTACAGCTTAACCTCGCTACTACAGCTTTAACTACAGCTTAGATCGATGGATCAGCGCGACTGTCATTTAGCCACGAGCCCCTCTTACGAACTCTTACACACAACCAGAAACAAAAATCAGCACACGTATACTAGTACAAATTTACAAATAAATGGACTGATCAATCCATAAATCAGCAATACCATAAAACCACTACGTGTTCCCACAGTGACATCAAAGTACATACAAATTACAAAGCACTGAGCAATAACTCTGTACGTCTGCTCACGGCCAGAATAATAAGAAGGGGTTATAGTATAATAAATATTGTTTAGAGTTATTGTGATCGTCATTGACTCGATTGTCTACAATGTTCCGTTACTAAAGATTGAAAGATTGATGTGTCTTTTGTTTTCTTTTTAATTAGGTAACAAAATATTTGTGAACGAGCTGTATCATTCAAAGCCAGGAATAAAATCTTGTTCTACCATAAAAAATTACATTGTGACTTTCAGAAACAAAATAAATTCTTCACCTCAACCTACATACTTGTAGGTACATATCAATCAGCTGACATCCAATTAATCCCTTCTTTAAAGACCTTCGAGACTAAACAGACGTCAATATGCACCGCACAATGATCGCGTCGTGTTGCGACACGCGTGTACCAATCTCGAAGGACCAGCCATCTTGTGTTAGCAACGTGCTATCATTTTCCGTTCCCATTGTGAAGCGGTCGTATATAACCAACTCACGCAGTGATTTGCAGCTTAACTAGTGATACATACGGACTAGTAGGTAGGATGAGCAAAATTTACTGTAAATTAATAAATTAGGGTCCAAGATTTTTTACCCGACTGCGCGACGCAAAGGAGGGTAATGTGTTTATCAGTCTATGTATGTATGTTTGTTTCTATGTGGCGTTCTAGAGACCAAATGCGTAGGGCGATTTTGATAATTCTTACGTCAATCGATTCGTGTTAACTTTGCCAGTGTCACTAAAGACATAACAGTAATCAAAATTCACCACAGCGACAACCAGACGCCATATTGACAAAATGAAAAAAAAAAAAAGTTGATGAACTATGTCAAGTGGGGTGTCGTTGAATAGATATTTTAAAATCATCTTTAGGTTCCTTTTATCATATTTCATTTTAAATAATAGTTTTTTACCATTTTGGTACGAAACCCTAAAAACTAAAAAGTGAAAAATAAAAATAGTAAATTAAAAATTAAAAAACCCGACTGTCAAAAAACAACTAAAAAGTTCAAAATAAGTGCACTTTTCAAGCAGTCTGATACAGTTGGTGGCAATTATTTGTGTTCAATCTTAGATTTTATGCCACCAACTGCATCATTTTTTTAGAATGACTTATCTTCGATTACCTAACGTTAGTTTAAATGGACTATTTACCCAATCTAAAGTTGTTCAAACAGTCTTAAGCCCGTATTATAAAATGATACTCGAGCACAGATCTCTGCTTGAGCACAGAGTGAAACTAGCTTCAACCAATCAAATGGCCTTAAATCTACGCTCAAGCATATATCTGTGCTCAAGCATCGTTCTGTAATACGGGCCTTAGTTTCGAATGAACAAAAATGGTGGAAAGCGATCGGCCAATCATTCTGGTTGTCTCCGGTTGCATGCCGCGGCATTGCTCTCTTCGCTTGCTCAGCTCGTGCGTTGTGTACTTGTGTGGTTACCGATCTAACCTATGCGGTTTTTCCGCAACTGTTTTAAACGCAGTGTTTAATTTCTTTAACGCTAGGTTACATACACATGAGGTATCAACTTTATTCTTCTCGTATCAACGTATTCTTCGTATCTTCGTATCGACTCTCTTAAAAATATGGTTCTGTGCGAGCGAGACAGATGACAAAAATGTAATAGCCCTCTTAAATTTCATTAAATAATTCTCATAATAATTGATGTGATATTGGTAGATTAGTGTCGTCACTCGTTATAATAATCTGAAATAAATTTTGTAAATAATTAAAAAAAAAAAAAATCTAGTGTGGTCAACGCTCTGCGATGCTTGTGGTATTGTAAATTTCTATAGACAACGGTGACCACCTACCACCCTGTAACAAAAACTAATAATATTTATGTATTGATGTGTTATTTCGGAATTAACAGCATTAAGGCGACTTAGAACTCAGCAAGCTTAGGTACATTGTCACAAAAAAGTAATCAGTTAAATATTTCATAGATAAATCACAATGATAGATAGCGTAACGCAGTTCCTACATGTTTACAAGTCATTTAGTATTTTTCCACTGCCCAATTTTAAACTCACCCATTTACATTCAGCGTACTCATCAAACTGTCCATCCGTATGTCCCGTCCGTTTTCATCAACAGCCAGTCAAATAAACCAAACAAACGGGTTTCGCATATAAAGGGCTGGATATGTCACAGCTATGCCTAATGAACTATTTGAATGTAGGCCTTATTGGCCGCGGATAAATAAAGAAATAAATGTGAGGTACGCGCCGTGCGCTCGCGCAAGCTAATCTGCTGTTTAACACCGTATTCATAGTGCGGGTGCTGGGAAATATTTTTTTAAGGTAATTTTTGTGATAAAAAAACACTTGTTCGTGAACTTCTTTACATATCCGTTTTATAATGAGAGATTGCGAATTTTGTGAATTTATGTTTATGTGGAGGATAATCTCCGGAACTACTGATCCGATTCTGAAAGTTCTTTCACTAATAGAAAGCTTAATTATCCCTGAGTGCTATAAGCTACTTTTTATCCCTAAAAATGTACAGTTCCTGTGGGTCACGCGGACGAAGTCGTGGCCGAAATGCTAGTTATTGATAAAAATAATACAAAAGTTATCAATTACCAATGTCAGTTCGTCAGTTGACAGTTCGAGATTATTGACGCTCCTATTCCATTCGCGATCGCATAGTACGCTATTCGATGAGAAATAATTCACAATAAAACTGTAAAATAAAATAAAAATATTTTACACTTTAAAAGACAGATCCCAAAAAAAGAATTATATTTAACACTTATCATCGCTTGGAGGTCTATTCTGACAAGTTGCTGACGTCATAAAATGGTACAACTCAGTCAACAGGTCGACCCGCGGTTCATATCTGATGACAGATGCGGGTTACCAAGTAAAATGTTTGTATAAGAATCAGTCTAGTGTTTGTTTTTAATTTAATTTTGTTTTTAATGTTGTTTTAGACATGCATTTGGACTTTAGTTTTTCCTAATATGAACACGTAATTCAAGATGGTTCTAAAATTTTTGGCGTTGTCGAATTGTTGGGTACAAACATTGTTTTTTCTATGGCGATATACCAAACGATAAAATAATTATCACTTTATTTATATAATATCTATATACAGTTCTATTTACAAAAAAAAACCTTATAAGTAATAATAATAAATAAACTAAAGAGCATCAAAAAATTCCTCCGCATCGCTGTCAACTGGTAGCGTGCCCAAAAGACTGGCGGCATTGCCACGTTGTATGGCAATGCTCAATCTTTGCCCAAAGTAAAAGCCAGCCTTTTGGTCACGGGAAGCGTCAACCAATCTTTTGGCGATATCTTTAAAAATGAGATGAGCACTCGGACCCCACGGCCCTAGGGTTTCAACCCCAAACGGCTCGAAAATATAATTACCGATGAGGTTATTATATTTCCGCCGCTTGAGGCTTTAAACGATTAATTGTAAAAAACTATATAAGACTAACTAAACTAGAAAACAGCACCGTCCTACATAATTTACTTACAATAATGATAAAATAATGTTGCTTACATAGTCGTTATTTCTTAGAGTTTTTAATAGCCTTGCATCGCTAAGGGAACCACTTAGCCACGTACGCGGTCTTAACACCTCGGTTAATACCAAGGTGCTCAGTACCGACATTACGGAGAGCACTTAAAACTACTATTCATCTCCTAAAACAAAGAATCGTAAAACACACAACACCTTGGAAAATAAAAATAAAGCAACCGCCAGACTTTTCAGGCGACAGAAATTGCAATAGACAGGCGGCACTATGAATAGACCGCGTTGCGAGAAGTGGGCTTCACGTTTGATTGAATGTGAAAATTATACGGCCGGTCGCGGCGACGACGCGACAGTGTGAAGTGCTCTTTATATTACCAAGTTTTCCCACAGGAATAGACGGGAATCGCCCTATGTTTAAATGTCAAATTAACATGTTTAGGAATATTTTTGATATTAATGCTGTTAGATTAATACTGAGAATATAAATTGCGAAACAATTGTGAAAGTTAAATAAACGCTTTGTATTGTCAACGTGACGAATGGTCGTCTGAGATTGCAAAACTACCTTTTATTTATGTAATGCAATATATTACCAACACGATAGAAATAAGAGGACATTCTTTATTGAATATTAGGTAGTATAATTTGACAATACGTTGATAAATCATAAGGTAGAGACCACACACGAGTGTGTTGGTTTGTAAATTAGAAGTTAAGGAAAACCTTTGTATAAAGACGTTATTGCTGATAAAATAACATATCATCTTGTAATAGATTACATTGTCAAGAAGTAAATAGAACATTACTTTATGTCAGAGAATTTTATTGTGCCGTTTCACGACAGTTGGTCCTTCTTAGGGCTACCATCACTAAATTGCCGACACCGGACAGACTTCGAAAACCCCGGACATTTGGTCGAAATCGAATTTTTTTCTTCGGACATCCAGCCTTAAATCCGCAGAAATCTTACTACAACCTGTCATTTTGTCTATTCTTCCGTTGACAAAACTTTATTGCTAATGCTACGCGTCGATCGGGCGTCAAGTTCGGTTGTCCGTAGGGTACCCATGTTGCCACAACACGAAAATAATCACCGAATCCCCACACAATTCCTACCGCGGCATTACTAAACCCGTAACATGAAACTAACGAATAAATAAAACGCGTTTGTTACAATAAACGGCCGATGTCTCGGTTTATGTCCGATGTTAAATCCGTGGCGTTGATTTTAACTGCAGTTTTATTGACTACCCGTGTTGATTCGGCGTCGGGTTACAGGCGTCGGACGCACGGGTTGTTTTAAACAAGCTTCTTGATTTTAAAGCTACGTTGTTGTTTTCTACGCTGCGATTTCTGTTTCTTATGTGAGCAATTGCTCTTTGAAGCATCGCTGTCTTTATTGTTTACTAGCTGTGCTTGTGGCTTCGTTCGCGTGGAATTCAGCTAAGTATAAGCCTAAGTTACTCCTTATAACATCAGCTATGTGCCAGTGAAAGTCTCGTCAAAAATGATCCAACGGTTTCGAAGATTAGCCGAAACAAACAGATAGACAAATATTTGAAAAATTAGGGAACTCAAACAATACAATAATCACGGAAGATATCCCGTAAGTGACATTTTAAATTTATATGAAATAGTAGATTGTTATACAAGGGTGGAAAGAAATCAATTCCCATACGAGGTATTTATATAGGCGAGGTATAGTCCGAGGCGGCTATAGTCCGAGTGGGAATTGATGACTTTCACCCGTGTTAAACACTCTACTTTTCATTTCAAATATAAGGAAAGTAAAAAATAGTAGTTTTCTTTAACGGAATTGGGGGTCGACATTTCAGAATCGCTTGAACTCATTTTTAATCAAATAATTTCGGTACAGAGTTAGTATCCCGCCAAATTATACATAAATAGTCTTTTTTAATTTAAATTTCAAATATGGAACACACCGCCCGCGTCTCCGCCGCGGGCCATCCCACTTTAATAGGTATTTTTTTTAATTCACATTGGCCGTATACACTCCAAGACCGCAGCATTTTTTTTTTTATCGATATTTTTCTTAATTATGTAAAAAAAATTATAGCCGACTAAATAACCAATTTTAGTTCTATTTTTTAAATTCATTCCCGCCCTAGGGAGGGAAGCAATTACTATGAGTCTTTCCCGCCCAAGGGAGGGAAGCATCGTTTTCGACCCGCTGCTCTGATCAAACAAACACTACTTTCCGAGTATGAGAAATGAAAAATTGTTTTTTTATCAAGTACCGCATATACTTTCATTGCATTTAGTGAAAAGCAAATTTACATAATTATAGCAGCACGTCGGAACTAATCGTTATGAATCGCCCTCCAAAATCTTTGCGACCGCGCCTGATCATAATCCAGGAATCCATATAAAACCTAGCTATTCACTGATTTCCCATTAATTTATTAAGTGTGATGAATTGATGATACTAAAGTATGTCCAGTCAGCCCAGACCTATCAGCGTCTCTATAAAAAACTTGCTGACTGGCAAATCTTTTTATACTTATACAGGGTAAAATGAAAACCAGTGCGGATATTTTAGGAGGTGAAATTACTCATGAATATGATCAACTTTTATTATGGGACTGACACCGAAATATGAAAAAAAAATCAGCTGTTCCCTACAAAGATGCACGACAACACGATCAAAATGTATGGAACAGCTGTTTTTTTTTTCATATTTCAGTGTCAGTCCCATAATAAAAGTTGATCATATTCATGAGTACTTTCACCTCCTAAAATATCCGCACTGGTTTTAATTTTACCCTGTATAGTACAACATGAGCCTGCAGCTGTTCTTAGCTCATCTTGAAAAGAGACAGAACCCAAAAATCTGAGATCAGCTGAAACAATCGCGCCGTGTGTACAAACGAATCGGTCGCTAACAATAAAATCCCGACTATCGGCGCAGGCGCAGCCGCGTTTTATCGCACACATAAACACGTCAATGCTGACGCTACACGTTAATTTATTTTATTGTCATTTAAAACTTTAATTTACGAATGTTCGTTAATGTGTTTGACACGATGAGTGTTCGTCTATCCTTGTAAATTTTAGCGTTTACTTGAATACGAGGAAGTCTAGGATATTCTGGTGTTGTTTATTGATTTTCAATAGTTACTGTTGTAAAGTGTTAGACTGTTAAAGCTTTTGATTGAGGGCCAATTGCTGAGGTTTTAATAGCTTCGGAAGGCACAGCATGTGTTAGGATTTAAGACCCTTACCTCAAAAAGATAGACACGCGTTAAACGCGAATGCTACCAAAAATAATACACACTTGTTTTAGACAAGTTAGTGCTAAAACAAGTGCGTATTATTTTTGGTAGCATTCGCGTTTAACGCGTGTCTATCTTTTTTGTGGTACGGTCCTAAATGTTTAATACTGCTCTACCTGTTTGGATTGCACACAATATTATTAATGTGTCTGTTAGAAATTATTTTATTGATTTGATACTTTAATTGATAGGCTTCTTCTTTTAAGTGACAGTATTCCAATGTAAAGACAGTAAAACATCATTTGAACAATATTTTATTTATTTATTTATTTATATACTCTTTATTGTACACCACTAGTAACAATGTAGAACAAGGCTTAAAAATAATAATGTACAATGGGCGGTCTTATCGCACAAGGCGATCTCTTCCAGACAACCTTTGGATGGACTGAATGATAGGAGAAGATAGTGGGCAGTCTAGGTGTACATAGGTACCTACCTAAAATTACTTTGACACGAATAATTATAAATACTTAATAACAATATAAAATAAATTAATAACTTGATCAATTGTAAACTAATAAATATTCAATACAAATGAGAAAGTAGAAGAAAGTAGCAAGATTAAAGTGACAGGTAATGCTCTTTTACCATTTTTTTAAAAACAGCAATAGATTGGGCACGTCTCACGTTAAGAGGTAATGCATTCCACAGTCGAGCCGCTTCTATAGTGAAGGATTTATCAAGAAATGTGGTGGAATGCAAACGAATTTTTAATTTTAGATTTTCTGATGACCTCAAGGACTTAGAATGTGTGTCACAAAGGAACTCGAAACGTTCTTTAAGATAAAAAGGGGTGGAAGGATTGTAGAGAATATTATATAGCAAAGAAAGAATATGGGCATTCCGGCGAAGGCGGATGGGAAGCCATTTGAGCATAGAACGAAATTCAGAAACATGATCATATTTGCGCAAGCCAAATATGAATCTGATACAAAGATTTTGTAGTCGCTCAAGCTTGTCAAATTGGTCCTGGGTGAGATCAAGATAGCTGACATCAGCATAGTCAAGAATAGGGAGTAGGATAGACTGTGCTAGCGCAATTTTAGTGGTAGTGGGTAGGAAATTACGAAGACGTCTTATGGAACCTGCAGAAGCAAACACTTTACGACTGACTTCCTGCAGCTGTATAGTCCAAGAGAGAGTGCGGTCGATATAAATCCCCAAGTTCTTAACATGGTCAGATATAGGAATAATATTATTGTTGAAAGCAACTTGAGGAAGTGACGACCAGTCAATCCTGGAGACCATTCGTGAGCTGCCAACGACAGTCACCTGAGTCTTTGTGGGGTTGATCTTAAGCCCAAACTCCATGCTCCAGACACCTATTCGAGCCAGATCTATATTAATAGTCTCAATGGCATCAGACAACTTTCCAAAAGGAGCTTGGGTATAAATTTGAAGATCATCTGCATATAGGTGGTAGGAAGAAGAAATTCGTTGAGAAATAGAATTAATGAAAAGTGCGAAAAGTAAAGGGGATAAAACGCATATTTTAGTCCTCACCGAAACTATAACGACAGACAGTTTCTTATCAAAAGCACTCACGTTACAATATTACAACCAGACCACCATCACACATCACAAACTCGCACGCACATTAAATCATGACCATATCTCACGAATTAATCCGAGCAATAATTCAAAGACGTAAAATTCTGCTTCAAATTGCACATTTATAAGTAATAAAATCAAAGAGATCTGAGAAGTAATAAAGTGTTCAAGTACAGAAGATTGTGAACATAACATACATATCTTTATCGCTGGCGTCGCTCGTTAATTACAGGCAGTAAAATATCGTGGAGCGGGGCTCTTAACGCAAATTGACGCGACACGTCGCGACATCTAGTTTTGGTGCGAGGAAAATAAAAGGGTCTTACGGATGAATTAGTTTCGTTTTAATTATACGATTTTAATATTACGACAAGGCTTAAACAGTAGGTACGGTAGGTACCTTGTTAAACTAGGTCGACTCAAGATCAGTAAATGTCAAATATGATTATAATAAAATGCAAATAGGAAAAATCTAATTCAGTTTCATTTCATTATTCTAATCAAATTAAAAAATATTAAAGGACCATTCTTACAGATACCTAATGAAAACTTTGCCCTTGAAATTGGAAAATTTAACTTCATCAAGAAATCTTTTATCTAACAATATAAAAACTTCGAAATCGTCTGACACACCTTCCTTAACCTAAACTCGAGACCCAAGATCCTAAACTCGATGATCCTATCCGATTAAAACTGCAAGATAACAATCGTTATTACCAACTGTTACAAGGTTCGACTGCTATCTCCTAACGGGCCTATTACACAACGTTTCTCAACGGGCCGGATAATCAGCCCGTTCCCATTCGGGCCGGGTCTTAGGGGCCCAATAATCGAGTGGGTAACTCGCCGGGCCTACGTTTCGTGAATTTTTACTGACGGACCTCCGTGACCAGGCATTCGGTCGTCGATAGAGATTTGGTTTGCTGTTTACCGTAGCACAATGAATATTGATTGCTTGTATCCTTGTCTGGATAGGAGATTTTTGCTGAAGTTAGCATAATGTTGTTGACTCTTTAATTTCGTGTTAGAGATGTCTTTACCAAAACAAAAATCTGACCGTCCTGGTTTATTGAGATTTCTATACAAATGCTGCGTAAATCCGTCTTATTATAGAACCAAATGGAGATTTGCTGAGCTAGCTACAAACGTTCTCCGTCTTGACAATTTTGGGTCATGCATGATCGATCATGTTGTAATATTAAAAATTAATTATTTAGACCCTTAAATTAAAAATCATCATAACGACTTCACTGATAATACTGCTAAGAAATAGCAAAACTCTTCGTGATATTACTTCTAATTACACACAAACATTCCAAAATATAGTTCAATAGCAACTTCCAGGATACCAAGACTTCAATCAATGATATATAGCGGTTGTTTCCGATGTCCCAAATGAAACAACTACCTGCCTAAAATAACAATCAAAATAACATTAGCTAATTAACAAGCGTAGTTTTAAAACTGTCCATATAATTTATAATTGCGGTCTTACGATCCGTTACGTGTTGTGAATACGAATCGTTGACCACCGGCCATGAGTTGACACTGTGAATGCTAAGTACATGTTTTTTGCGTCACCTACAGCGATGTTGGTCCGTGATTGCAATTTATTTTCGTTTGCAACAGGGTTAGGTGGTTGCTGCATTTTTAGAACTCAATTATATGATGAAAATAATGTATTGAAGAAGAAAAAAGCTTAATCGAAAACGACTTTAGAGAAAAGGAATGGTTATTTCTAAAAAGAAGGCCAACCAAGCTCTCACCAACGTGTTGCCATATTTTTTTACCGGTAAAGTCAAGGGAAATGTAAGTAAAAACGTAGGTATACCTACATGACACGTTCGTGGCTATAAGAATAGTGGAAGGCCAAAGAAATGATGGATGAACTGTGTGAAAGATAATATGATCAGAAGAGGGTGAATAGTGAGATGACGGCTGAAAGACATGTAGGTATGTAAGAAAAAGACATGATGTGCCGACCACAGATGAATTTTATTGTGATAGGAGCAGGAGAATGATGATGATTATCACACTATTACACCATGAAGGCGGTAATGCCCACTTGAAGTAGTTACAATAATCTTTTGGTCACTGTCAACGAAAAGTTAATTCATACAAAATTATCTCATATAAGTCTCAATATTATAAGTCTCAACTTTTTTTCACGGTTGAAAAACCCATACAATTATCGAAAAGGGAGAAGATGTTCATCCTCCGGCATGAATTCAAATCATCGCAACATTTGGTCCTTCGAGCTGAATCTGCAAGAAACCAATAAGAAACAGACACGTTTAGCACAATAAAAGGATTCCTTATTATCTTTACTTAACAAAACTAACATTAATGAGTAACAGACAGCTCATGGAATAATGACTGATTCACCTCTTTCAACATCTAAGGACCACACACCAACCATAATTAAGACAATAACAATTAAAGTCTTACCAACGGCTAAAGTACTTTACGAATAAGGTTACAAACATTATGCTTAAGATTTATGAGAGGAACGTGAAGATAGACATATTATACGACTAACAGTAGATGGATTTGCGTGGAATACTACAGCACATTATGTATGTCTAGTCTGTTACCTATTTTAAAGTGATACCTTGCATTGCAAAGCATTGCCAAGACGTTGTGCAAGTCAATACTTACAGCCAACAATCTGACCGCAAAATATGGACGTAGAAAGAAGGATTTTAGAATAAAATGAGGGAACATGAATGGTAAAAATAATGAAGAATCATATAGTTAACTTATAAAATCACGTCAAAAGGTGAACAGGAAAACGTGTCTACACATCGATGATAATATTAAAGATAGTGTTCCACCAGAACGTAGCTAAGCGGTGCGCAAGGAAAAAATCCACCAATAGGATTAGTTCATTTTCCTAGCCTAGCACAGCGCAGCTTTGGTGGAAAAGGCTTGTGGAGCGACGAACTTGTACATGCAACCAGCGAGAAATGTGTGCTAAAAAGTGTGTAAGACGGTGCGGTTAAGCGAACTACTAGACAACCAGTAAATAGACGGTGTTTGTGGCTTGCCGTTTTATTGCACAGTATTAGTGAAAAGAGTCCGCTATGCATCCTCGCACTGTTCAGCTTACTTGTACAGCTTTGGTGGATAGAGTCACACCATTTCTGACATCACGTTATGGTTAGTGTATTTTTTAAAAACCTACTGTTTCTTATCTTCTATGAAATATTGAAGCATTTTCGAGACTAATTCAATACTTTTTGCTGCTACCACGGGGTTTCATCAGGAGCAAAGTAACATTTGTTGAAATAACTCATAATAGATGGCGTTATATGTATCGATTTGTTATTGAAGTTTGTGTAAAATTGAGAACATGAAAAAATACATCATGAAAAATATTTGCAAAAATTTTGAAAAATGCTTTAAGCACGGAAAAATGTTTAGCCCGAAGATAGCCCGCGCTAAATCAGTCACATTTCTTTGTATGAGATGAGGCATCTGTGTATAGTATTATATTATCTGTGCTGCTACTAATATTATCTTGAGACTTGCAGCCACAAGAAAAATTGTTTTGTTAATTTTCCATAAATATTTTTCAGATTTTTTTGGAAGCACAACCTTAATCCTGGTACCACTATACTCAACGAAGACCACACACGAACGGAAGAGATACCAATCTTAGACCTCACGCCGCCTCCTGGGACCTCATTGTGGGAACTACGTGTTGATAATCCACGATCATGTATGAAAATTATGAACGTGATTCATAAAGATAACATTCTTTGGTTCACTACATTCACATTTGTCATAGCAAGCTGTTTACATACATGTATGTTTGGAATAGAAGAAATAATTATGGAGCTTTTTGAATCTTTCGAATTATCTGGACTTGTTTTTCAAAATCTTCTTCACAATAAAGTTTTAGAAATTAGTAACATTGCTCTACACAAACGTCAAACCACTAACTACTACTAATTAAATAATCACAAAATTCCTTGAAAAGGAAATTAAAATTTTTCGTCAAAGCAATATATGGCGTGAATCTTGATAAACTCTCTGTCACATTTGCTATAATAACTATGGTAAAGTGACAAATAGCAATATGCACATAAGTAGATGCTGATGAACTAGATATGGGTTCTACGCCCACAGAAAACCAAAGGGTGGTCTACACCATATAGAGTGCAAATCAAAAACATTCACAATATGATAGCATACGTCCCGTAGCATAAATCACGGCTAAAACAATGGGTACAGATACTGGCAATGCTATAAAGATGGGAGATAAAGTGATCGTCCGCCCCCTATCGCCGTCGCTCCCATCAATCATTATAATAGATGTGGTGTATCCTGCGAGGAGTTTAAAGGATTGGATGGTGTACATCGCTGAGTTTGTTGTTGTAGTTGATTGTGAGTGTCGATGTATTGATGGTGTTAAGTAAGGACGTTAGTTATCAAGTACATTAACTATTTGTTTAGAAAAACTCTTTAACAGATTTAACTTCTTGCCTTGCAACAACTAATTGAATCTAATTTGTTCCTCAGGCTTTATTAGTATTGAGATTGATGATGTTAACCATTGATTAAAGTAAAAAACGTATTAGTCATCTTTAATCATTTTTAATGTTTGTAGTTTGTTATTTCTCAAAGACGACATCGTTACAGTTACACTTACTTTTTTTAACTCTTTTTTATTTATTTTTTAATCACTGTGTTACTAATGTTTATTCGTGGATCAACTGGTCTTAGCAGAATACTAGTGAAATACTGCTGAGCTAAGACTATTTTTGTCTCTCGTATTTCTAGTGTTGATTTCGTTTTTGTTTTTCTTAAATTTTTTAATCCATTTGTTTTTTTTTTAACCATCTGCACCTATATTTTAAGTACTGTTGTTACTAAGTTAGAAAACGAGAGCTAAATAAATTGATTATCTTTGTTTTTAACATGCTATCAAAACTTAAATATTTCCACCTACGTCTGTAAACACTACTACTTTTTCGGAACGCTCAATGGACATCATCCAACTAAATCCCTTCACAATGTAATCGACATTACCTTAAATCTCTTCGAGAGTAAGATACCGTCAAATAAACCAAATAATAGGTCTTATCGCAGACTAACTACAGGTCTGGCTGCAACTGCATCACGTTTTTCAACCTATTCAGTTTAGATATATGTTTTACCCCGACTCTGCCTGAGGCGTGGACACAGATCGTCACTTCGTGAACAATTTAGATTGGGTTTTGAAACGATATTTTGTTGGTCTTTTACAACCAAGATATAATAGGTATAGGTAAGGATTCTCGTTTATTTTCTTGGTGTATAATATTAGTAAAGTATTTTTATTATATTTTATTTTATATTTTATTTTATTATATTATATTATATTTTTATTCTTTGGTAGTTGAACTTGGATCGTTACAAAAAATCTGATAATATCTTACAGACAGCAAGAGTGATAAAAATTGGTGCAACAGCAACCGTTAATATACAAACAGCATGACCTACTGTTGTAAATATAAAAGAAGAAACAGTGGAATGCGCTGCTGGAGTGGGTGTTCCCCGATGGTTACAATCTGGGTATCTTCAAGTCGCCAGTGAATCGGTTTCTTCTAGGCAAGCGTGCTCCATCGTAGACCTCACAGCTTAACATCAGACGAGATGGCGGTCAAACGAAAGCCTATTAATAAATAATAAAAAAAAAAACAGATAATAAAGAGTTTTTAACATTTTCTACCCAAGCGGATGCATATATTATGCTAAATACTATCACATTAACAATATAAGTATTCACAGTAAGTCGGAACCAACCATTTTAAAAATCAGCAAAATCACAGAACACCATTAAGTGACAATCTGATACGAACTGAATCTGATTCAATTTAGCATATCTGCGGTCAAAGGCGCCGCCCCCTCTCAGGAGTATCCCTGACCCCCGGATCAAAGGACCGACGGCCAATGAAATGATTGTGAACCTTTTAACTTGCCGATGTAACAAGTGTGATTTAAGTGTGATTTTTTACTTTGCAACGGATGTTTTTCACGCTTGAGGTAGGGCACAGCAGAATATCTTGTTCAAATCTGGAACAGCCCAAAAATCTTTTATTCAAAGTGGGCTAACCAATTAGCACATATAGAACGTCAACATACATAAGAGAGCCCCCAAAAACGCTCGCCAAAAACGTTTGTATAATGATAGCCAGATTCATGAGAAATAGTATAGGCTATTTAACATCACGCTGCGACACTTAGGAGCCAAGCAACGGGAGTGGAACCGCGGGATACAGCTAGTTTATCAATAAAGTTTTTTTAGGCTCGTATTACAGAATGATGCTCAAGCACAGATCTCTACTTGAACATAGATATAAACTAGTTTCAACCAACCAAATGGCTTTAAATCAATGCTCAAGCAGAGATCTGTGCTCGAGCATCGTTCTGTAATACGGGCCTTAAAGTCTTCGGATTACTTCAGCTGATTATTAAACTTCCCAAAATCCTTTTACCATCATTCAAGGTGACTAAAGGCCTATGAAGATGAATAGAAAACAGATTACCCTCCTTACAAGTGACTCAGCCTGCCCCATGATCTATGGGTGACCTCGGGTCGGGTCGGATACCGATGACCTTAGATTATTTGAAACGTTAATACAAATCACATAATAAGTCTTATCAGTAACTTGAGCTAAGTCTTTGGTTTATCTGCTTTTGATTTAAAGACTCTTGAAGTATTTGATGATACTATTCTGAGAATAATAGATAAGAATGATAACAACAATTTTAATGTTTTGAAAAATACATTTTATGAAAAAAAAAATTGTCATTCATCATTATACTGATTGTGAATATAATTAATAGCTACAGTTCAGCTTTCATCGATTTCTTCGTATGAAGTAGTTATAAAAAGACATCAAAGTTGAATTAATGGATCAATAGTCATTTAGTTGGAAATGGTAATACCAGCAATGAATCGAAGTCGGACAATAGTGAGGCAATAACATAATTATGCAATTACTAGCCACGACAGTTGTCGTTCCTATTTACTTTTCACATTTCCAATGAATATTATTTTTTGAAAGACGACAATGATTTTTCAAAATATATCAAAATTGAACCTTTAAATTGAAATTATTAACAATTGGTCGACGGATTAGATAATTACGTTTGCCTTTAAAATCTATATTTCCAAAATAATTTCAGACTTAAAACCTATAATTTTGAAATTCTTAATCTCGATACTTAAGTTAACGATGACTCAGAAAAAGATTACAAAGAATATCTTTTTAAAATAACGGCTGATATAATATGTACGGTAGTGTAACATGTAATTTAGACCACTTTGGATCCGCTCAATTATGTAATCATGTACCCGAAAGATGTATTTTGGATGTACTTAACATTTTCACTGTCCCAAACACGTTATTATTTGCCTAATTTTGGTTCTGATTATTAATTTTTAATACCAAAATATGTTTTCCCGTCACTTTTCACTTACGTGTAAAATATTCGGTGAGTTTTAATGGTATATGAGGGTTCACTAATTGATTAGTTATTTTTATTTAATAGAGTAGATAGGTATATAAGATATTTTGGAATAAAAAAATTAAACGTTTCTATTATTATCAAATTATTATTATGTATATCTCTAAAATAAAAAACTACTTTTTCTTTATTACTAATAAATAAGAGTATTCTTATTTTATTCAGGAACTGATAAATGTTTATTTAACATAGTGGGGGCACTGCTCCTCACTATTTTCATAAGCTTTGCTTTATCTTGCCACTGATTCTGCTTTTCAATTTCTTTAACTAAAAATGAGACACAATCTTAATTACATTATTTTCCACCATGAGGCATAAAGTTTTCACATCTATCCTTGAATACATTTCAAATCGCTGTTTATTCTAATAACTCAGTGACATCCTCATTATCATGTTGAATCCATTTATTGCTACCCCTGCTATTAACGTTATCATTCATTCACAGTATCACGCAATTTTCGCCCTTTTGTTTCTGGTAACAAAAGGCAAATTACCGCAGCAATTAATGGCAGCACAGCAAATATTAAGGATGGTATCCACCGTGGCTGTATATAGGCCACAAAAGGAGCTAACATTGCTCCTAATTTTGAACCTGATGAGCTTAAAGAAAAGCCCATGTTCCTTATTGGTGTCGGATACAATTCTACTACATATAAGTATATAACACAAAAGTTTACAGAAGTAGACAACACTCCAATCATGCCAAATGTAGTTGATACCCATGTCCCCATTGGAAGTAAGACTAGTATGATCATTGACACTCCGATTATGACATAGGAGCCAATAGCTGATGCCTTCCTCCCATAGACTCTTGTGATGACTGTAGCTAATGGTGACATTGGTATCTGTAATAAAATAATTTAATTGTTTAAATTAATCGGTCTCGTCATCGAACTCCAACCTTTCGCCATAGGTGGCACACGGTTTAACTACTAGGCTATCACTGTACTTGATCATAATTAAAATGCCATTGATCATGTCAAACAAATATAATGAAATCCAGCTAACCTGTATAACTCCCATTACAGCAACGACGACGAATATATTCGAGCCAAGTACAGTGATGTATTGATTGATACCAAAATAGCACACCCCGGTCACAAACCATATGGTGAACGAAGACATCGTAATCGTAGACTGTCGCTTTGTTTTGAACAAATCCCAATAATTTAGGTTTTGTGGTTCGTTTTCTTTTAATTTTAGTTCTTGGAGACTCTTGTCGATGTTGTCTTTTATGTCGGTGGTACTCCGGTTATTACTGAAACAACATGCATTATTAAAATTAAGTGTATTATTCTTTCCAATAATTTCTGAATCATTACATTATGATTGCATTTATACGCCTAGCTTCGAATAAATAACTATGTTTGAATGCAATAAAATAACACCACTTACAACTTAGCAGCCTTAGTCATTAGCTCAACAGCTTCATCTGCTTTACCATTCGCCATCAACCATCTAGGCGTCTCTGGTAAAAACAATAATAAAACCAATATAACCAGAGATATGCCAGCGTACTCCAAAATATAGACATTCCATGTCGTGGCAAAATACGCGAATGCTGAAAGTGTTGCTTCGGCCATAAAATCAGGCACCAAAGCTAAAGTTCCAGCTAATTCTCTATATTGTGGTCCTACCATTTCCAAAGTAAATACAGTGGTTATTGAAATGATTCCTCCGCTGGCAACACCTACGAAGAACCTTAGGGTAGTGAAGGTCCAGTAGTTTGGAGAGAATGATGCACCGATCATAAATAACACGTCGATTGAGGCTGATAGGATTATTGCTTTGCCGCGGCCGAATCTGAAAACAAATAAGAATAATATGAATTGCAGTTGCTTAGTAATTTTACGGTGAAGAAGAAAATCGTACAATACGAGGAGTTATACGTCTCTGTACTGAAAACTATTTGATCAATAAATCAATATGATTGCTTTTGATTATTAAATAAATTCTGCTGCCCAGATATATAAAACCAAGTTTATTCTCACCTATCAGATATCCATCCAAAAGTAGTAAGGCCAACTACCACTCCAAACATAAGAACCATTTGCGTAAAACTCGTCAACCAAGCTCTATCACAAATCAAGTCAAAATCTGATATTAACGTGTGTTCAAAAATATTTTGATTGAATTCATACTCCAAACAGTCATTGTAACACGTTGAATCTTCTATTACAATAATTGTAGCATTATCTTTAAATCTCTTGCAAATAAATTCTGTAACGGGTGTTAGGAATAATATTGAAAATATATTCCACATTGCAATTAATCTACTCAGAGATACCACAGTACATACTATGGCTTGCCATCGTCCAAACGCACCCATCGATTTGACCACATAATCATCTTCAAAATTAGGTGCTGCCTCTTTATCTTTATGTTTATCTCCAATAGTATACTTGTTATTGCTCATTTTAAACTTCATGTTGTCAGCAATCCTCTTGGTACTGAAAGGAAGGAAGGAAAGGTATCTATAGTCAATACAATTATAAAACTGTATAAAAACCGTGTCTGTATCTATACATTGTAAACATTCCAAAAGAAACAGTCGGGGTAGGGTACTGGGACGTAACTGGCAATGCACAAGAAATATCTATTATAAAGCACTGAACGTATTTTGATATGATTTAAGCCACATTTTATCTAATTTAGAGACACAGCATCGTAGTGCTAGCTACTCTACACTAGGAAGGTTATTTAAAATGGTAAAATTGTAGTCCACGCGAACAGAGGCGTCGGCAAAAGTCTAGGTGTAAAAATATAATCAGGTTACAATGCTTTCTTATGATGATCATCACTAGACTATTTATCATACTATGTTGAGTCGTAAAATTAATATGCTTCAGCATTATGTTGCCAAGTCACATTTGCCGTGGGATTAAATGGACATTTCTCGTCTCCAAGCACCATCATTAGTACAGTAAACATTGGCAGTAACGTTGCTTTTAATATGCTATTAAGAAGTTAATAACATTAATTTATAGCGTCCATTGAAGTGATATTATCATTACATTATGTTTTAAATCGTGGTAATAAATAATATTAGCCCTTTTCACCACCACGAGACCAGTTTATAGCTCATCTAGGAGCGTTCAGTCTTAGATCGAACTGTAAAAACATTAACAATGGAAAGTGCATTTATAAAATCGTAAGTATCGTTCAACAACTTTCAATTTAATGTCTATCTCAAATTCTCAACTGGCTTGTCTTTACTTTCAAATAATCCTACTCAAGCATCTCCATATTATCTTAAAACAAAGGGGTACGAACACCTACCCGTCCCAAGATTGGAAACCCGATAGCATTTTAAAAATAAGTCTTCAGAATTCATACGAGGCTTAAAACGTCCCTCGTTAAGTTAAACATGTTGGAGGCACATATAATAACACATCGGTGGCTGCAAGCCTGTAATTTGAGGCACTTTCGAGTCACTCAATCAGGTAAACGTCGGGTGAAGCCGTTACTTAAAACCCGACACTCGAAACGTTATATAATTTCATGTAATTGTGTCGAAAACTTTTTGAAAACAAAAGTGTATTGTGACGAAATGGTAGTGGTGTGTAATTTTGAGGTTATGTCAGGGTGATTGAATTTTGTAAGGTTATGTCAATTTGAAAGTAATGTGGATGGAATTAGGGGGCGCTAAGTGCTTGTTGGTTTCTTTTTTTACTTTTCTGGTCATTGTTCTTCATTTGTTATTGTTTTGAGGACAATGAGTTACAGCTGTTTGTCCTTTGCAAGCTGTTAGATGAGTCTGATAATGAGGGTAATGTTGTACTACATAAAAGTAACTGCCAGACAGAATTGTGTTGCTGCGGAGTTTGTAGCGCCGTTTCTTCTTCGCAGCTAAAACACTAGGAAGCGGTGAAGGGCGGGCGTTTTTGGGGGCTGTCTTATGTATGTTGACATTCAAAAAGTGCTAATTCGTTAGCCCACTTTGAAAAAATGATTTTTGAATTTGAATTTGAATAGAAACACACAAATATTTTGGTGACCACGCCATCATGTGTAATTTTTTTGCATTGACCAAGAACGAATGTCCTTTCTTCTCCATTTCATGATCACCAGACAAAACAGAAGACAAGCTGTATTATCAGCATAGACTAAACACACATCTCCCAGTAAATTCGCAGGAACACTTCTAAAGCAAATACCTTTCACATAATAACTGCCCAGACTCTTTCCGTGTTACGAAACTGTTTTCCCAAAGACTGACCACACAAACGGTGGGCCCCCTACATCATCAGGGCTGCAATTCTGACAAACCTTTCAGTCTAACTAATGGTTATCGCGTATAATGTTCAGCCTCTAACCGCAGTGTTGGACGCAAGATGACTAATCGCGGGTAACTTGATAGAGGTGAGCTTGTGTTGAGAGGGAATCGATCTTAGTTAACCTAACTAGCTGACCCACTCGCACGGGTAAAGTTTAGTCTATACAAATATTGAATTTCAAGGTTTTTTTATTGCGCGGAACCGAAATTAAAATATTTTTCTAGAATAAAAATAGCCTAGGTTACTCTTTATCAGCTATCTGCTAGTGTAAGCTAAGATAAACCGGAATAAACAGACAGACAGACAAAAATACCCCCCCCCAAACACGGTAATTCACGGTACAACACGTCGGCATTATTCGGTATGACCCCCTCAAAGTCTTCGGCTGTGACCGCGCCTATTTGCCAACTTGTAACACGAAAACTTCACTAAGGTCGATCTGTATCTCTAATTAACCACAATATCGATACGAAACCTCAGCCACCTCTACTCCCAGCCACTTAGAGCCACAGATTTATAGCCCCCCGGAGCCCCAGTCACCGGTCATTACCGTGATCCGCCGCGCCGTCACGTCACACGGTAATATCAGTCCGAGCCAAATTGATGGGAATGCGTCCGATTTGCTTTGCCCGTAAAGTGGACTGTTTGCGGCCAACTGCTTGTTAACTTACAACACTAATTTTGTTGGATGGCTTTGGAATTTGATGTTAAAGGGTTCCGTACTTCAAAAGGTGAAAGGGAACCCTTATAGAATCAGTTTGTTGTCCGTCTGTCCGAGGCAAGACCTTTAACGGGACGGGAGGTATCTACTCGTAGATGGCGCTACTAGAAGAAGTATGCAATAGCGACATCTGGCACATAGATGGCGCTATTGCATATTTCTAGTAGAATATTTTATTTTACTTAAAATAACTAGGTATAACTAGCGGCACCAGTCTTGATCACAAACGTCACCTGTGCATTAGCTGATTTTTCGGTCTCTTTGTTGGAATGAAGAAGACGGGGGGTGCCGAGGCTGCATGCACGCGATTGTTTCGTCAGTCAATGCTCGTCGCCTAATCGGACCATTCTCTATTACTTAATGTCAACTGTCTATTGTCTATTGGGCCAAAAATGTACTTGCGCGATCTGTGATCATGATTCCTGCCGGTACCTATACATACCTACATAATTAATTAAGTTTGTAGGGAACCGTCAGGGCGCGAGTCCTACTCGCACTTGTCCGGTATTTTTTGAATTTAAGGTAAGTTTTGTGGTCTAACGGATTGGTCAGTGTCAAAAATATTTTGGTCAAAAGCAAAGTTGATAAAAGCACTGCATCTACTGGATTAAGTTAAGTGGTAAATAATAAATAAAGTTTGATAGAATATTTAAATGATTTAGTGGTTGAAATTCGACCATAAAGTTTATTTCTAACACATAATATTATTACAAATTCTAGATTTCTGCACTACTTCAAACCTCCGTGCGCGCAAAGGTGTACTACTGGTACAAGAAGATTTAACCGAATTCAAGGGAAAATACCACAGCAACCCTTATTCATGCAATATTTTATTCATAGTACTGTATCAATATGAACGAATAAAATCTACGTCAAGCTAATGTACAAAGTTAACATAACGTTTAAAAATCCACTTATTTTTAAACATTGTCAATCAATAAACATCTTCAATTTAAATTCCCATTCGAAATTCGAATCCGCAATTGAATAGACGCATTCACATTTATCTCTGTGAATGATTTTTTTTAATTTACTCGTTGAAGTGGCAAGGCAACGGCGAGAATTCTTCGCGTCCGTCGTAAATATTTCAGAGAAGAGTTTTTAATCAGTCGTCAAGCGATTTACAAATTAAACAGGGGCCGTGTTATGAAGAAATATCGCAAGCTGTGAGTGTGCGTTTCCATTCGTTTCAGAAATATTGTCTTGGTAACATTTCTAGGGATTATTTTATCTCTAAGTTCTATTTCTTCCCGCATTACAAAACCTTTCACGATTGGCGCTACCACTTGGAAAGAAAGAAGAAAGAAAATGCATTTGCGTCGACATGACGCACAAAAGAAAAACAAAGACGAGAAAATAAAACTAAGAAAAACATACGTCACAGCCGTGCAAAACAGGCAGTGAGCCCCACTACTATCCTGCTGATTAGATAATCTTTTCACCACTATCATTCTCGCACAGCTCACGCCAATACAAAGCAAGGACGAAAGTTCACAGCACAAGGGTGGATGCGGGGGAGTAGGGGAGGGGTCATAGGGGACATGACCTTCCTTGAGCTGGACCTAGGACTGAACATTGATAATATTTTTAATCTAAAAAAAAAAAATTTGGTATACCTAGTGACTGGCCAGACATTACACAAACACGTGGCTACCCATGTAGTCACCCCCCCTGACTTTAAGGTTGAATCCACCCTTGTTACAGAACTGGCAAAATACCCAAGTTAGAGCTTGCAGGAAAAGCCACTGTGCTAAGATGTTGATGAGGAACTTTATACTTGAAACCAGTTAGATAGTTATAAAATGGAAGTCCAAAATACTCAAAAGATTAAGAGGATATGCGGGTGGAAAGACTTTTGAAAATAAGGTATTTGAAGAAACTATTGCTGTTGCTCTGCACGTCCCGGCCCTCGCCTTCGTGCAATAAGGACAACTTCAGATCAAACTGAAAAGCCTAAATAAATTAGTCATAAACTCATAATTCGAGGTTTGGCTCTCTGCTGTTTCCTCCTCCAATATTGGACCAATATAAATGATATTTCATAAACTGAATAAAAAGAATATATACTGTGTCTCTTTTTTTTTATTTTTGCATTAATAGTTGTCAAATTTGCACACTAGACCTCTGTTGATGGCTGTGTAAATAAGCATTTTTTGAGCCTTTTCTCAGCGTTCTAGCGCTTATAAAGATAATGTATTTATCAAAAAGGAAAACATAGGGACATAGAAAAGTTAGTTATTAATTTTTACTGTAAAAAAATCATTGCTTTGAGGTCATAAACCATAAAGAAAACAGGCGAGAGGGTTTGGTTATTTTTTGTATGGAGAAAAGTCCGCCCGCATGTCCTCTTAAGGACGTAGGTCTTTCGCGAGCAAAACATACTAAATATTATCAAAATCCCGTACCGCACGGAACAGAGGAAACCAACGTGAAATAAGAAATATCGCCGTCGGAGGATCCCCGCAAAAAGCTCGCAAATTTCGTCATCAATTATCATTATTAGGGAGCGAAGCAACGGAGACGGCGGTAATTGAGTTTTATAAATGGTAATGGCTGGCGTCGACGTGACTGTCATAAATAGTCACGTGACGTGTCGCGCGACCCTGAACGTTGGCGCGCTCCATTTTTAAATAAGTCTTTTTTGTTTTCTTATTTTTTCGAATTTGGATTAATATTTTTGGCGTTTTTTTTTTATTTTTTATGGCATCTGTCAGTTTTGTACACAGAAATTTAAATAAGTTTATTTCAATTAGACCAATTACTTTTGAAATGTCAAGAAGTCTGTCAGTTAGTCAGAGTGATGAAGCTAGATGTCCGCTCCCAAGCATAGATTCCTATGGAGAAGAACGGGCAAGAAAGTCCATGGTTACTCTTTTAAATCAAAACATTACAATATCATGGTTACATTGTTTTTGTCGGAAATAACACAAATATGAGAGAACAATGTAAAGTCTAGAATAATACTAAAATATACAACTCCAAATAAATAATAAGTCAAAAGAAATCGCAAAGGCGTGACCTTATCACCGCTTTCGAGCAAATTATGTAAGGCAGATGGTGTCGTCATCAGTCGTGTAAGACTTACACGACACGACTACATCGACAGCGCGCGTTTTAACAAATGACGTATGTGAACGGAACTATATCAGGCAATAAAGCCATCGTCATTTACATGATTGACAAAATGTTTGACAGCCTAGTCGATATGTTTGACGATTAATCCAATTCTGAATATCACAATTGAATGATAAAAAGAGTTAATGGACACACATTAGCCATCACCTTGTAATTCCCACAACACATCTATCATCACCACGCATTACCAAACAGTAAAAAAAAGCAAAAAAGAATGGCGTCGGCGAAGCAAATATATTCGTCCGTTAATTAGTGCGTGTGTTCAACTAAAGACTGTCTTTCACCCCAGACTCGTAAACATTACTTCCTGTTTTAATGTTGGGTAAATGTTTTTCTCGAAATTAGATGCATTAGGTCGTATATACGAAACTTAAGGTTTTCAGGAGAGCAAAAATAAAATTAACTTTTGTGTGGGAAAGCCTTCAGATACGACTTTATTAACTTATGTATTTCCTTAGTGGATAGAGATAGGAAAACCAGAGTCAGTGGGTTCGAAAGAGGAAAAGAACCTTAAAGCTCTGTGCCAAAAAGTTATTTTGGGCGGATGTGTACATCTGACCTCTGTTGATTTGATATGATGATATTATGATGCCTCTGATGTCGAGTTTTGTACATTGGATTGTATTTGACAGCTTTTGGGTGCCATAGGAGCGATACTCGCATAGGGTGCAAGTAGAGAGCCTCTCTGAGTGACGATCTAGGTATATTTTTTTTTTTTTTTTTTTTTCAAAACATTGCCCCACACTAGGATTTCTCCTGTATCGTGAGTGCGTTTTACAAACACAAATTTCACATTATAAATGTAAATTTTTTTGTGAATTTGAAACATGTCAAAGCCATGTTATGCTTATATTAAGTTATTAAATATATAAGTGATTCTCAAAAATCATATGACCCGAGCGGGATTACTGCATAAGTTTTCCGATAGATGTCGCCAAACGCTCCTAAGAAGCGTATTACAAAGGGGTCTCAAATTTCAGATGAGTTGGGCGGGACCCGGTAGCTCAGTTGGTTCAGAGCACTAGCCACGGTTCGGCAGAGGTCGCGGGTTCAAATCCCGCTCGGGTCATATGATTTTTGAGAATCACTTATATATTTAATAACTTAATATAAGCATAACATGGCTTTGACATGTTTCAAATTCACAAAAAAATTTACATTTATAATGTATAGATGGTGATATCGCATCGATGTCCGATAACTGCAAAGTAATTGGCATTGAGTTGGAAATACTGCATAAGTTTTCCGATAGATGTCGCCAAACGCTCCTAAGAAGCGTATTACAAAGGGGTCTCAAATTTCAGATGAGTTGGGCGGGACCCGGTAGCTCAGTTGGTTCAGAGCACTAGCCACGGTTCGGCAGAGGTCGCGGGTTCAAATCCCGCTCGGGTCATATGATTTTTGAGAATCACTTATATATTTAATAACAAATTTCACATACACAAACAGCCAGACCTATGTGCAATGCGGGAATCGAACCCGCGACACGTTGCGCAGCAGCCAATCTCTCAGCCACTGCGACAACCGTGCGGTCAATTGGAAAACACTAAAAAACTTTCAAGACTTTATTACTAACATCATAAACAACAACTTTTGTTCTATAATTGACACCCTCCCCCGTCCCGTACAAATCAACACACGCATAGGCACAGTCGGTAGCACGTTTCTAATTACAAAAATAGCTGTTTTTAATTCGTAAAAATGTAAGTCATTTCCCAGCAATTATTTTTGCTCTATGATACTTAGTTACACGTACAGAATGCATATGTGTGTATGCCGCGCTGATCGATCGATCTGCGAGGTTAAGCTGCGCTTGCCGCGGTCAGTCCTTGGATGGGTGACCATTCTTTACACATCGAGACCCCTCCGTGCCTCGGAGAGCACGTTAAACAGTCGGTCCCGGTTGTCATAGGAATATCTTTGACAGTCCTTACGGGTAGTCAGGAGCCCAAAAGTCTGACAATCTGGTCTAACATCCGAATACCGGTATTTCCCAATAATTGGGTTATGGAGGTCAGATGGCAGTCGCTCCATGTAAAATATTGATATTCAGCCGCAACCAGTTAGACTGGAAGTCGACCCCAATCATGTTTGGGAAAAGGCTAGGCGGATGATGATTTATGTCGGAGATTATACTTTTCCAAAAATAAACCATGTGAAAATAAACTTTACTGAACTAAACATAGATATTGATAATGCGATTCAAAGACTGTATTATCTACAGTCTTTGAATCGCATTATCAAAATAACAAAATCTTTATTAGAATTTCTCACTCCACATTCCACCAATGACAATCAAGAAAACATTACGGCATAATGTGGTACAGTCATAACCATTAGCGCATTGTAAACAAAGTCATTTCACTTTAGTATCGTCACTGATTGGTCGTAACTCCTGCGCAGCGGAGACAACACTCTTTGAAATCTTCCTACAACATCATGTTTAAAGATTGTGGAGACTGTCAAAATAGGTGAGCACAGTCGGTGCGCACGTTATGTTGAACTGGGGGCTTTTTAGAATGAAGTTCCTTATCGCGGCTAGAACACTGAAAAAAAAGTTTTGCTACCTGTAGCACAAATTGTAGCTGCTAGTAACTTGAAAAGGGGGAGTAATAAACAGAGTACTACCAATAGCGTAACTAGTTTGAGATCTCATCAAAACATCTCAGAAAAACTAGCTATTTCAGAAAAACTTTGATTTCTACTAATTAAATTTAGTTCAGCTATTTCAGTTTCAGTTCAGCTATTCAGCTAGTTCAGCTATTTCAGTTATATTTTTTTTTTTTTCAGTGATGTAGGTGGGAGTTGACTATATCACAAAACGTAACACGCGCTGCATCTGTCTGTCTATACACTCAAAAACTACTGAACGGATTTTTATACGGTTTTTACCAGAATTCAGCACGTGACTAAATAACAGCGCCGCTAGTCGATGGATCTGCGAGGTTAAGCTGCGCTTGCCGCGGTCAGTCCATAGATGGGTGACCATCGAGACCCCTCCGTGCCTTTAAGTGCACGTTAAACAGTCGGTCCTGGTTGTCATACGAATACCTATACCAGTCGTTACGGGTAGTCAAAAGTCTAATTGGTGTACCTAAACATAAAATACTGGTATTACTCAGTAGTTGGGTTGTGGAAGTCAGATGTCAGTCAGTCCATCAATACTTACTAATATAATAAAGTTGAAGAGTTTGTTTGTTTGTTTGAACGCTCTAATCACTGACACTACCAGTCGGGTTTGAAAAAATCTTGTATATGATAGCCAGATTTATGATAAATAGTATAGGCTTTTTAACATCACGCTACAACGCGAGCAACGGGGATGAAACCGCCGGAAACATATATCATAATCATAATCATATATTTGCAATAAGTATTGGTACAATGTAGATCTTTCTATATATAATTAAAGTCCCTAATACATAGCCATACATTTGACATGCAAACAATAGGTACAATATAAAAATAACACTTGAGAAATAGTATGCGTTGTACATTATTTTCTGCGATTCATTATGCATTATATTCATTCATTATTATATTATAATCATTAATTATTATGTTATATTCATCAATTATTATATTCTACTGAATATAATATAATAATTGATGATTATAACATAATTGTTATAATCATCAAATATTATGTCAAAACAGATTATTTTACATTATTTAAGAATTCATTTACAGAGTAAAATCGTTTTTCTAATAGCCATATCAAAAAAAAAAATATTAGGTAAATCTTTAAATTGTTTTGGTATTTTATTATAGATATGTCTACTCATATAATAACAGTATTTTTTTTTTAAATAGAGACGTTCTTGGTGCCCTAGGCAGAACTATTCTATTTGGATCTCTAGTAATTCGAGGATAACGGTCTTGAGCCTTTTTATTATTTATCTAGTCTATACTATCTACTAATATTATAAAGAGGAAATATTTTTTTGTTTGTTTGTACCGAATAGGCTCCGAATCTACTGGCCCGATTTTAAAAATTCTTTCGCTAATAGAAAGCTACATTATCACTGAGTAACATAGGCTACTTTTTATCCCGAAAAAATGCACAGTTCTTGTAAGACACGCGGACGAAGTCGTGGGCGTAGTGCTAGTACAGTATAAATTAAAATACCGCATCTACTCCTCACAACTCCTGGCTGCCAAGTTATCAGTGGTCGCGTCTATCATGCACAATAACCGTTAATTCTAACAGTCGCTACAGTAACGTTAATATTTACTGCGATATAACTGTTAGACGGACCCTCAAGGTGTCTGCTCCACTGATAGTGATGTGCTTGTAATAACTTGTGTTGGACTGTTTGGTATCATGTGTGTTATGTGTGATTTATTTTATGAAGTGTGCATGAGACAGATTATATAATGAGTCGGTAATATATCAATGTCAATATGTGCATGAAAGAGAAATTATGAAATAAGATTGATAATGTCTGAATGTCATTTATTTTTGCAAAATGTAATAGTATCATCTTTTTAAATTTTTAATTCAGACATCAGTGCAACTAAACGGGTTATTCCCAACGAACAACATAGTCCATTTTTGAGACACAAAAAATAATAAAAAACACAAAAAAAAAAATATTAAAAAACCCACTCGTTCGGGGTAATTTTTAGTGGTCTCAAAAACGGACCACGTGGTTCGTTGGGAATAACCCGACTAAACAATCAAACGACAGGTTATTGTTAAAAGTGATGATTTATAGAAAAAATTAACTCCATAAAAAGTGATATGAAATCAACGAAACTTCACTCAAAAACCAGCAGCGTAAAAGTTACACCATCTAAACTTATTAAAGAAGCTAAAAATCAACCAACAATTACATTTATCAACAAGACAAAATAATACTTTATTCTCAAAAAACAAAAGACACCATCATTAATTCACCGTCTCGACAAATTATGAACAAAAACAAATCAAATTTAAAATACTCGCAGATATAACAGAATAAATAACAACCATTTGTAACATCAAAGGCTAATTAAAATAACGATGTCTCAAAACGTTACGTTACGATATGAAAATAAATAACTGTTGCTGGCTATCATAATAATAACATATCTATACTAATATTATAAAGCTGAGGAATTTGTTCGTTTGAACGCGCTAATCTCAGAAACTACCCGTTGGATTCGAAAAATTATTTGTTGTATGATAGCCAGATTCATAAGAAATAGTATAGGCTATTTAATATTACGCCACAACCCTTAGGAGCCTAGCACAGGGGTGAAACAGCGGGGAACAGTTAGTACTACATAATTTATTGAAGCTGAAGGGTTTGTTTGTTTGTTTGAACGCGCTAATCTCTGAAACTACCCGTTAGATTCGAAAAATTATTTTTGTATATTATAGCCAGATTTATGAGGAATAGTACCTATAAGCTATTTAACATCACACTACAAGCCTAAGGAGCCGGGTAACGGAGTAAAAGCACGTACAGTACCCGACAATAAATATTGCACATCGAGTTTGAGAAAGAGATAATCGGCTAGCTTCGGCTTTGTAGAGCGTCGTATCCGTCACTCATACCTATGCGACGTTTTGTCGCCGACTTGTTTATTATATACCAGACTGTTAGTGCTTCGTGCGACAGAGATGACGCTCTATAAAGTCGAAGCTAGCAAATATCTTTTCCTGAACCCGATGTGCATTATTTACTGCCACGTACTGTATAACAGCTAGTGTACTTGATAAAACTTCACCCACCAGAATCAAACCAGCACATCTCACAGTTAAACCACTTTTCACAACACCGTTTTTCATTCAAAATTAATTCATAAAGAGCGCTATTTGTAACATTCTAAGATAAAGAACATCCAAGAAAAAACGCCGGGGAGGCATCCTAATAACTTAACTTTTCATCTGTCCGACAAATTAACAAGGGCCGTCTCTTAATGCAAATACAACGTGATTAATAACACCAGTTTTTTAACGTTATTAATAATAACTGTTATTTTTTAGCGTGAAATAACAGCTGTTTCGTCCAATTGTTGAGTTGAAGTAAAAAGAGTAATGGGGGAATCAATCATTGTCATTCGGTGTGAAAGAATAAGCAAAAGGGGAGGATTCGCTGAAAATTGGGTTTTAAATGTAAGGTTTTCTTTTTCGTAACATTAACTCGAGGTGTTGCACTAGCAAAAGATCAATTTAAATTATCATATTGACGAATGTGCAGTTAAAAAGAGCTTTTTAATTTGATTGTTCTGTTTGGTGTAGTTCTGTTTCAGTATTATGTGAGTTTATACATTTATTTAAGATGGCTGTTCCCTGCGGTTTCAACCCCGTTGCTCGGCTCCTAAGGGTCGTAGCGTGATATTAAATAGCCTATACTATTGAATCTGACTATATACAAAAATATTTTTTCAAATTCGACTAGTAGTTCCAGAGATTAGGGCGTTCAAACAAACAAGCAAAGCTTTATAATTAGTATAGATTTAAAAGGACAACAGTGAAATCAATAAATAAGAATTTTAAATGGACTTATGTATTGGTTTAAGCAATACTCTAATACTGATTAGAAATAAAATGGAATATAACAAAACAATATTATCTTTATAACATTTTCTTTCATCATTATTATGCTTTATGATTATAAGATCATTAAAAAGTCGGCATATAAATAAACACAACACCATCATATCAAATAAATCGGTTCCTTCCGTCCTAAAAAAATATTACAAAACAAACGTTATCAAAACTCAACCCAATTTTTATATTTCCACGTCATACATAATTTAGTAATAAACAGATAAGGGACACAAAAATACTTTATTGTGCTGCCCAACACCATAAATCATAGCGCAACGATAGTATGTTCACACTCGGTGTCATAAGTGTCCATGATAAAATATTTGATTTATTGCATAGAAAATATTGATAAAAAACTCAATGATTTATGAGAGGAAACTGTTGTGAAACTCCTATTTTTTTTATTATTGGTTGATTGCTTGTGACATTAATGTACGCTGAAGGGGTTAAGTAGAGAAATTGTGAGAGATTAGGCGTAGGTTGTACTAAACCATATTTAAATAATGTATTAAATGGCTTTTTTATTTATTTTATTTGGTAATAGGCTTGGATTTGACCGCCATTTCGGCGACGATGCGGTCTACGATGGAGCACGCTTGCTTACTACGCTTGCCTAGAAGAAAACCGATTCACTCGTGACTTGAAGACAAACCGATTGTAACTGTCGGGGAACACCCACTCGAGCAGCTAAACCGAATAATATAATAAGCCCCTAAGTCAATACGTAATCGTAAAATGAGTACGAAATGTCAACCGTTCATGCTAGGCATTAATCATTTTGACTTATCGTTTCGTAACTTATGCGAATTTTGGATGGGAAATATTCGTCTGCTGTCAACGGATAACACGCCCAAAAGTCTGGCAACATTGCCACGTTGATAACCATATTACAGTTCGGCCGCTGAGAGAATGCGTTCCTGACAGGTCATGGTTGTATGGGCGACGGAACTTTGAAGTGGAAAATATTTGACGATTCAAAATATTTTCATCGTTTAAATGCACTATTGATGCTAATTTATGTAAATTTCTTATTACAACATCAATCTACAGCAAAATAAAATAGTTTAGTGCTAAAATAAGCATGTGTCAGGAACGCATTCTCTCAGCGGCTAGACTGTAATTCCGATTCATTGATGAAATGACAATCTACCTTTCTTTCTCTAATGACACAAAAAGAATAGGGATGCATACGCCTACATGTCAGACAACAATAGTGGGCTAACAATTAAAAAAATCCTGCTAATTGATGGTAGGAACACCGACCATTATTGCAAAGTTAACCAATAGTCGGAAGCTCCCTTCTTTCGATGACACGATAAATGCATGCTGCTCGTCTGCCATAATAATACATTCATATAGAATGATTGAAAGGAAAATATAAGGGATACTGCCCATGTAGCGTCACGGTGCGTGGAGCAGCACCGCCTTAAAACCGTTGATAGTGTTAGTTGACAGATACCCGCGGGCGCGGGTGAGGTGGCGAGCGCGGCGGTCTTGGCGACTTCGTGTTACGCGATTGCGAATTTTATTTATTTATTTACACACAATAAGGCATATAAAAGTATAAGAATAAACAGATAATTGAGCACAAAGATACTGCTTATTTCAAAAGAAATTTCTTCCAGCAGACCTGAGACAGGAAAGTTGGATTAGATAAGAAATATTTTTGATAATTTTTTTTTTTTACACTAAACAGAAATATTGTTATGGAAAACAGACAAAATCAGCGGGTTCTCTGTCCCTTGTTGTATAAAATTCATTACATTTTCGTTCTAAAGTTATGAAACATACTTTCATAACTTTAGAACGAAAATATAATGAATTTTCTATTTTGCACGTTCTTATAGTGATATTCAATTTTTTTTTTACATCTACAAGGTTTATCCTCAAACCGATTTTTTTATAGAACAGTCAAACTTTTTAGCTTATCAGAGGTTTGAGAGGTTTTGTGGCTACAACTTTACGTTTTCTACATAAAGTTATGGTTTTCCCGCAAAACGATTTCATGGTGCCAACCATTAAAGAACAAAACAATGTACCAGCCTACTGATAACTAGCCTAGAGCTAGTAAATTATATATTGAGAATAGATCGATTAAAACTTAATCATTTAAACATAATCACTAATTTATCAAATCGTTAACGTTAATAACAATTTTATAAACCTAATATCTTAACAATAAGTGATATGCTATGATATGCAGTGATAGCCTAGTGGTTTAACCATGTGCCTCCCACGGCGAATGGTTCGAGTTCAATTCCGAGGCACGCACCGCTGACTTTTCGAAGTCATGTGCGTATTAGAAATTAATTATCACTTGCTTTAACGGTGAAGGCAAACATCGTGAGGAAACCGGCATGTCCTAGAACCAAAAATTCGAAGACATGTGACGTCCACCAACCCGCACTGGGCCCGCGTGGTGGACTACGGCCCACTCCCTCTCACAGAGGAGGCCTGTGTCCCAGCAGTGGGAACATTACAGGCCGATTATGCTATGCTTATGCTAAGTATCACTTTAAATAATTACAGGTAATACCCAAAACTTGTTTATTACTTACATTAAATCTAGACTAACTTATTTTTAATGGAATAACCAATATGGGCCGTACCACAAAAAAGATAAACACGTGTTCAACACGAATGCTACCAAAAATAATACGCACTTGTTTTAGCACTAACTTGTCTAAAACAAGTGTGTACTATTTTTGGTAGCATTCGCGTTTAACGCGTGTCTATCTTTTTTGTGGTAAAGGTGTATTAATTTAACTGTGGTATATCCTTAATTAAGAAATTCTGACCACACCAATTTTTTAATCGGTGTATAATGACTGTTTAATATTGTCGCGAGTTTAGAAGCACGTGCGCTTTGTACGTAAAGACGTAGCCATTAGGCCACGGCCGCACTGGCACGGCGACAGCGACGCGACGGCGATTTCGTGAAAACAAACTCATACAAACATAATTATGTCGGTGGCCGCACTGCAGAAACGACAAACGAAATTTATTTGTTCACGAAATTTCCATCGCGTCGCTGCCGTTACAGTGCGGCCCCGGCCTTATGGCCTAGCCACGACCTTCCCGCTATCAGCGGTAGCGGCAAGCGGAGCGGCGAGCGGTAATAACAAATACATATCGCACATCCGCAAGAAAGGTGTCACAACACATAATAATACGAAATTGAGTTATGTAATCTGAAAGGCAATAACAAACTTGATCTGCTAAAAAAAAATCATAATTATAGTGCGATTCCTCGCTGAGAGATGGCATTTAATACAGATTTTTTTTAAAGGAATTCTAGGATCTAAAAAAAGAAAATCGTGATTTCCCAAAAACTACATTTATTGTGTTGTGACACCTTTCTTGCGGATGTGCGATATATGAAAATGTATGAACCATGCCCCGAAAAATCGCTCGCAGCGGCGCTGTATCAGTGGTATTGCCTCTGAAACCGTGCCGCTCCCCGCGCCTCTTGCCCCAAAAGCCATGGCCGGGCCGTTACACTATAGTTTGACAAATACATGATCGCTACTGCGCCAGCGAATCAACATAAACAAGCACTAACAGAACTGACCACTCTTAGATACTTCTCCAATGCAGCGATATCCTGCCAGCAACCAGTAATTTAACTAGGGGAGACCAGGGATGAACGTAACAACTTTCATTTTTTTATAATATCTCAGAGAGTTTTTTGAATATCAAAATTCTAATTAGTACACACGATAGATTGGTCTTTCAGCTATCTTTAAACATCAGTTTAAATGCAACAGACATTACATATTTTGAGAAAAACGACCAAATAAAAAAAGTGAAATTAGTTACAACCATCCCTACCCCTAGGGTTGGTTGTAACGGTGTAAGGGGATGGTTGTAACATTTTCATAATAAACATATTTAGCCTTTTAGGTTTTATATTAGTGTCACAATAAAGAAAAAAAAATTAAACATTTGTACGAAACATAACATCTTCTAAAATAATCAATATTATTCGAAAATGAGATCTTAGTTACACAAAAAAAAACATTTTTGGTAGAGTCTACATGAGCCCACAGCTGACACTCAAGGCATTGTTGTACTCATTTATCATTTGATCTGCTGTTTGAAAAGGATTCCATACAAACTATATAGAAGAAACTATACTTAGTCTATATCGGGATGAAAGTAACAAGTTGTTACTTTCATCCCTATCTTTAAATTTTACCGATTATGACAAACACATGCCTATAACCCAAAAAAACCGTTAGAAAGATACCGTTTCCAACACCAAAATCGAAAGATGAATAGTTAAGCTACTATACTGACATTTAACAAGCGAGCTTAAACCTGCCATTATAAAAAAAAACTGGCCAAGTGCGAGTCGTACTCGCGCACCGAGGGTTCCGTATCATTTTTGGACGTATAAAGTGAAAAAAAACCGGACCGCATAAGTTTGTTTGTGAAGGAATTTTGATGATTTTGAAAAAACTGTACTACGTAGGAACATCGTTTTATTTTTGGTGCAATATTTGAGTTAATTCCTATCAGCTCTAATTATTTCAGATTTTTCGCTCCGCAAACTTCGGAGATAAGGGGGGGGAGTGGTATTTTTTCAGACATTTTTCATCATATGTCAAAAACTGTGAAACATAAAATAAAATTAAAATATATTTTGAAATGTGCAGATCAAGCTCTTTTATTTGATATGCCATTTGACCTAGTAACCCCACTTTAATATTTCGGACCCCCACTCCGGCCCCTTTTGCAATGAAAATAAAAATATTTTTTGTCTTTTTTCATTTGCAATAAAGTTGGGCGAGCATTTTTTATAACTGTTCCAAATTTCAAGTCGATAGCATTAGTAGTTGCTGAAATAAGCAGGTGTGACAGACAGACAGACATTTGCACCATAAGGGTTCCTTTTTTACCATTTTGGTACGGAACCCTAACAAACACAGTTGAAAAAACCGGTCAAAACTTACTTTAGAGGTATTTTTGCGGCACCGACTCGCTACGTCTAAACCTGACAGCACAGCGCCCGTGAGAGCTACTGAGGTGAGGGGGGGTTCAAAATGGCGCAAATTATTGATAGGCTTGTATCAATAATTTGCGCCATTTTGAACCCCCGCAGAAATCAGTGCAGCTAGCATAATTCGTTCAGAAACTCATTTGTTACGTTCATCCCGTGTTACTTTTATACTTGGTCTCCCCTACGCATTTATATAATTACACGTAGTTCCTAAATTATAGACTTAGTCCGTACAAGTGGCTGGACGGATGGACAAGCCAGTATTATTAGTATACTGCTGTCATATTAATGCCTATCAAACCCAATGATTATAGTCACATCCTTATGTGACAGTTCTTGGGAATGGCTGCGAACGTCACTAATTTTGCACTTAGCAACTCAAAGCACCCGTAGGTACTTAACTTTTGTGCGATAACTTGGGAAGGATTCGGGTGTGCTAGGTCACGTTGAGTCAATTTATTTTTATTTAGAGAATCAGCGTTACTCTAAATAAGGCTGGTTCTTTCTATAGTATGCTTCTAGGAGCTACTGTCAAATAGCGAGTATGTGGAAAGATTTTCTTGTTTGTTCTTTTTTTTTTTTAAAACGTTGCCCCACACTAGGATTTCTCCTGTGTCGTGGGTGCGTTTACAAACACAAATTTCACATACACAAACAGCCAGACCAGTGTGCAATACGGGAATCGAACCCGCGACACGTCGCGCAGCAGCCTATCTCTCAGCCACTGCGACAACCGTGCGGTCAAATTTTTTACTATAGTTTTGACTATAATAGCCCATAAAAAAATCATTTTCAAGTGTCGACAATTTAAGTAATGGCAGCCCTAACAATGACCAATTTTTGCCTTACCTTTTCGCGATGTTATAGCTGGTCTCATAATTTCACTGAACTAAGCCCTACCTACCTATCTTCTATCTTTTAAAACCAAGCCCCAAAAAAAATCATAAAATAAATTCAGTCACATTCATCGAGTTTATTTGGCGGCCATAACTCAGTAATATCGCCCGAAGACTGCTCCATTTAACTTGAGTTACGGGCCAAGCCGACAGATTTCACAAAAATACTCGCCCAACTGTGATTCAGATGTTTTATTACTAATGATATCATAGAACTTTGTGGGGAAGGTGCTAGAGATTACTAAAAGAAGCGTAGGTACGCTTTAGTAAAAGATATTGGCTAGCTTCTTTATCGTCATCTCTGTCACACGAAGCACTTAAAAGTCCGGTATAACTAGCGGCAGGAGTCATGAGCACAAACGACACCTGCGCATTAGCTGATTTTTCAGCAATCTTTGGCGGAATAAAGAAGACGGGGGGCGCCGAGGCTGCACGCGATTGTTTCGTTAGTCGATACTCGTCGTCTAATCGAACCATTCTCTATTATTGTCAACTGTCTATTGGGCCGAAAATGTACATGCGCGATCTGTGCTCATAATTAACGCCGCTACCTATACATATTTTTTGTGTCATAATATACCTACTTCTATTTTTTCGGTATAAGTTGAAATTGACCTCATGACAGGCTGCTTAAAATTCTTAAACACAAAAACGTTATCCGAATTAACGTGAATAAGGTCTTCTACTGACCTTGAATTTGTACAAATTAATGGACCTTCTACTAAATTCGTATTAATCCTAAGAAGGTCTAAGCCTTCATGTAGATGTATTATTACTTTTTCCAATCAAAAAAGGCCTTCTAAGATATGAAAGTAACTACTCACCATACTCAATGGAAAACATAGCTCAAAAATAATATCATAGCAAAGTAATAACAACTGTGTCAGAACTAGTCCACAGCCTAAAATATTACGCTCAAAAACCGAAACATAACCGCAGTACCACAATAACTAAGGCACAGATTATGAAAACAGAGAAATGCTACGAAATTATAACTCTTGAAGCTACAATATGGCCAAAATGGGCACAACTACAATATCTGGACCCGAAGTCTGCTATTGTGATTGTGTAAGAATAGTTTCAGAATGACATCAAAACTGTCAAAATCTAAGTCAAAACCTTTGGTCATAAGACTATCTCTTCGGTCATTGGTCAACAAAACCAACAATATCCGTTCAGTACTTTTTGCGTGATGCGCGCACAAACAGACAAAAAAAATCGGGCATCTGAGTACCCCTGTTTTTCTGGAATATCTTCAATGTACAGACACGGCTTTTTCACAATATTATAATAGTACCTACCTATTAGGTGACTGTGGTGACAAATAAATGATTTTTATTACCATACTTAGAAAGTTTTTTTTCTATGTTAACTGCCATTCTTTCAACACGAAAAACTCTTCAAACAGACAATAGGTACAAACAACTCATCCGCCTATTCTTTAATCTACAAACAGCTATGTATCAACGGAGCCTTAACTTTTATGAAAGCCGCCCCGCAACGGTATATCACGTTAAATGGCCCAGCTTTTTGTCGTTAACTTGTAACTTATTGCCGCTAAAGTGTTGCTGCAACAGGAACGGACCTACTAGCCCCAGTTATAAGGACCCTGGCGCGCAGCCAGGGTGCTCCGGGTAATGGGTGTATGGTTGTGATCTCAGATCATAGAAACCAGGAGATATGCCATCATAGCAAATTAGTACGGGAACAACTGATGCCACTTTTAGTATATTTTTCGATACAATTACGCGCATAATTAAGCGCTCCTTGTGAATAAAAAGATCTCCCACGCATTGAACATTCCGCACACTCTCAATCTAACACTGTTAATGGTCACTCAACACTAACACTAAACTAAAACACTGTATTTATATCATCGATCGTGTTCGGTTCGTCGTCAGCGCGTACGTTTTTAATATGAGCAATTTGCTCAAGATCAGGCATCAAGCTCGATAGCGCCTTGGCACATCTCCTTGTTTCTATGATCTGAGGTTGTGATCATAGGGAATGTTAAAGGTAGGGTTTTATGCCTACTGCTGTTTGAGGTCGTGTTTAGGTATATTGTCTTCGAAATAAACTAAAAATTAAAGTCGTTTTTGTGCTATAACTCTTATTCTACGTCCTTTTTATGAATAGAAGAAAAAACTGGCAATATCTATCGATACTGTGAACCATTATAAACGATTATGACCGCGGATTTGATAAGTGTTTTCTTAAAAAAACTTAGATTGGATTTTGATTCAATACAAATCACGGCGACCACACAAAGAACTCTCATCAATAAAGATAAAATAAAATGAAAACTTCTGCAATTAAATCTTTAGAGACCCTTTTACAAATCAATATTTCTAGTGGATTTTTTAAATATTATTTATTTATTTTAACGTAAAAACTAACACTTTCACTAATATGGTAGGTATTTAAAACTCACCATAAATAAACACTAACCGATTCACCATCAAAATAAAACTTATACTGGCACGAAAAAATACCTTAATTTCCCTTTTGTCTTTACACTCATAACCAACTGAAGATATTCACAAGAGTAACATTGAAAACGATTCGGTATACACAGGGCTGCCATCGGTCCGTGTTTTCTCGGATTTGTCCTGGACTTGGGTTTTTGGCCCATACCAAATTGTTTGCAGTAACTTGAAGGGATCCCACTTTTTAACAAAAAAAGGTAATGATGTGAAATTTATGACCCAAATTGATTAAACTGAATTTAAATTATCAATTTATCATTGACTTGATATGATATTAAATGTGTAAGAGATTTAAAATAAGATAATGGAGCGTCCGGGAGTATCCAGGGGGTTCTCAAAATGTCTCCGGGTAAAATCGTCCGGACGCGTTCGCGTTGGCAGTTTCGCGCATTTTCTATTCCAACAGTTAATACCTCGCAGCATAAACAAACGTATATGACTTGATTACGAATGCGAACGCACTGCCTCTCCACGAATTCCCAAAACTTCCACATTTTTTCATATTTTCAAGGCTTTCCGGGGAAGAATACCTATTTCTCCCAAATATCCGGAGTTTTTGAAGTCTTTGTCCAGTGTCGGCAGTTTATGTGATGACAGCCCTAAGTAAACTCAACCCGTTTCTAACTAATGACTATTTGACACAAACTGGTCGTTATCATATTTTGTTGGTTTCTAGGTAAATTAGCCTCAATTTCAAGGCTTTTACTTAACAATGTTTTTATTTTTTATACCAAGTGCGATTGTACACGTACCACGCTGATCGATCGATCTGCGAGGTTAAGCTGCGCTTGCCGCGTTCACTCCTTGAGTGCACATTAAACAGCGGTACCGGTTTTTTTTTTATTTTTTTTATTCGATGATAGGCTTGCGCTTGACCGCCATCTCGCCTGATGTTAAGCGATGATGCGGTTTACGATGGAGCACGCTTGCCTAGAAGAAACCGATTCACTCGTGACTTGAAGACACCCAGATTGTAACTGTCGGGGAACACCCACTCGGTCACAATGAAAGTGGAATCAAAGCGCTTTGTTCGGGTTCTCGGTATATCTACCATGAACCGATGGCGCCTTGTCGTGCTTCTGGCCGTCCGATAGAAGAAAGGGCAGGAGGGAATTAGATCATGCAGATCAGAAGCACACTCTCCGAAATGTATCCGGTAAAAAACCGATACACTAGCAACTTTGCGACGATGCTCAAGACTTTGGAGCTTGGTCTGAAAAAGGGAGTCGTTGTTGATAAGCTTCCTGGCACGCCTCTCAATGGACTCCAACGCCTCACCCTGGTACTTGGCTGAGCCATCCCAAAGATGCGAGCACAAGGTACTCCATGCACGAACGAACCTGTGCTTGGTACAGTTGTAGCAACTGTTTCGACGTAAAGTACCGCCGCACCTTCGACAGGATACCCAGCTTTTTAGCAGCCAATTGAGCTTTGGACTCAGTATAGGAGCCAAAGTTGAGGGTTGACGTCGGAGTAATGCCCAAGAGCTCAAGATGGTCAGCTATCGGTATGGACACATCTCGAAAAGTAGGAGCCAGTTGGAATGGCCTCCTTTTGGCGGAGAACACAGGAGAGACACAGGTTGACACACAGGTTGTCATAGAAATAATCGTTTTAAAAAAACAAAAAAACGTTGCCCCAAACTAGGATTTCTCCTCTGTCGTGGGTGCGTTTACAAACACAAATTTTACATTCACAAACAGCCAGACCAGTGTGCATTGCGGGAATCGAACCCGCGACACGTTGCACAGCAGCCAATCTCTCAGCCACTGCGACAATCGTGCGGTCAAACTTTGGACAGTAGGCCCATAAGAATAATTTCGCCAATTATGTTGTGATCGAAATCCAACGAGATACCTACTGGTGTATAACAGAATTTCACTTTGATTACTAATAACTAGAGAAGGAAGACTTTGCAAAGACAAATAAATAGCGATTCTTGTAACAATGCAATAAAGTGTAATTCAGATCGCACAGTGCTGCGCTCCTAAAATTATAATATTAACCTACAAGTTAGTCTCTTTCTATTGTGTGTAACTCTATCTTTTGTGACGCGGCGTAAACCCATTGAATTGGCCTCCTCGGGAAGACCCGCCGATATACTTATATCTTCATCGTAGCATGACCACCTATAGAAAGGGATTTTGTTGACGGAAGAGTAGACAAAATGACAGATTGTAGAAATATTTCGACGCTTCGATGTTAAAAATGAAAGAAATGTTTCTATTTTTTAGTTGACAAACGTCTTCAACGCCAAGCACGAGTCGCCGCGTGCTCGGGCAGAAGATATAACGAGTTGGATAGAAAGAACTTTGTCTAGGTATTCTTGGTAGAATAGAGATGGAATTGATCATGTTACGCATGCAGGCCTGCTTTGAGTGACTACTATCTAACATCCCCAGATCATAGAAACAAGGAGATATGCCATCATAGCAAATTAGTACCGGAACAACTGATGCCAGTTTTAGTACATTTTTCGACACAATTACGCGCATAATTAAGCGCTCCTTGTAAATATAAACATCTCCCACGCATTAAACATTCCGCACACCCTCAATCTAACAATGTTTAATGCGTGGGAGATCTTTTGATCGTCACCCAACACTAGCACTAAACTAAAACACTGTATTTATACCATCGATCGTGTTTGGTTTGTCGCCAGCGCGTACGTTTTAATATGAGCAATTTGCTCAATATCAGGCATCAAGCTCAAAGCGCCTTGGCACATCTCCCTTGTTTCTATGATCTGAGCTAACATCTGAATGAAATTATTGAACTAAGCTACAACAATTTTTGAGTTTTAAACTATTGTAGGACTTTCAGTCTTTCAACTACACATAACCGGGACTAAGGGAAAGGTAAAGGATACACAATATTATGTAGTTAAAACAACAGTGATAGCTAGATAAACTCCATAACCGAGTAGGTACATTAATTATTATCCAACGTTGAACACAAACCGCAGTTTTGGCAGAGAAAACAATTTGTTACAAAAACATAGCTGTTATATGTGAACACTTAATTAAAACGCAAATTGGCGACCGCGCGCCGGCCTGTGAGGGATCCTAGGGAAGGGACAATGTGATCAGTTATCGATATATTGGGTAAACTTGTTAACCAAAATTCATAAAGCCTCGATGGTCAAATCGTCGCAAGAATAACCGCCAAATTAGGTATACCAAACCGCTGCCAAGTTTTATTGTAAGCCTCAAGGTGTGTCTACGCTAGACGAGCCGAGCACAAGTCGAGCATGAATTTGCGTAGTGTAGGCCGACTAACGAGCGCGCCTCGAGCGTTTGAATCGTGCTCGTCTGTGATCCGCCAATGTCAGTTTTTTGACGAACACAAAGGACTTTGCATCGCGCTCGCAGCAGGGCCGGCCCGTCCATATAGGCAAATTAGGCAACGGCCTAGGGAATTTGGGGGGCGGCATGGCGAAGGTACGGGACGGGCGAGCTACGGCGAGCTGACTTGCGCTTCTGCGTAGAGCGCCAGCTCTAGACTACTACGACTCTAGACGACTACAGCTATAGTAGTAGAGCGTACTCGCATAGCAGTACCTATTATAGTGTACCTACACACAATCAGTGGGTATTCCCCGGCTAGTGTTACCATTTATGTTTTATTTTGTTATATATTTTTTTAAAGGGGTGCCATTCTGTTATTCGCCTAGGGCGCCGAGTGTCCTCGAGCGCTGGCTCGCAGTAGTCTCATTGACGCCCAATCCACACTTGACGACACGCAGAGCGATTCCGCTTGTGCTGGGCTCATGTAGCGTAGATGCACCTTTAGGATATTCTTAGAAGCAGCCCTGGAATGGTGGTTGACAAAATTAAATGGCAGTAAGCTGGCCGATTTTGTCAAAATATTTAGGCAGTACGGCCCGTATTACAGAACGATGCTCGAGCACAGATCTCTGCTTGAGCATAGATTTAAAGCAATTTGATTGGTTGTTACGAATATTCGCATTCGCATTCGCTTATGCGAATGATTCGCCTCATATTAAACATTCGCATCGACATTTGCATTCGCATCAAGCGATGCGAATGTTTTGCGAATGCGAATGTGTACAAGTCGTGTTGTGTCTCGCCCTACGGCCGCACGGTTGGTCGATCCTCGCACGCGCAGAAGGCGCAGGCAGGCATCACGTGTTTCATTCGACCAATAGAAAGCGTTTCTTTCTCGCTGCTAACGAGGCAAACTAACTAAGCAAGTTAGTTTGCCTCGTTAGTGTTGTCAGTCAGTTGTTTAAGTAAATAAAAAAGTAGGTAGTTTGTGAGTTTAGAATTGTGTTGAGCTATTTTGACAGCTTTTCCCATGGCACCGGGAAAGAAAGTGAAATATGGCGCTTTTTACGATAGATATCGATCGAGACCACGCGAAATGCAATGTTTGTGAGCAAAATTACTTAAAAAAAACTTTAATGTTTTTTTGTAATGTTATTCCCAAACATTCGCATTCGTATTCGCATTCGCACATTCGCATCCCGAACATTCGCATTCGCATTCGCGAATGTGAAAAATATGACATTCGTAACATCCCTGGTTGAAAAAAGGGTCAATCTACGCTCAAGCAGAGATCTATGCTCGAGTATCGTTCTGTAATACGAGCCTAATGAAAACGTCAGAAGAGTATGACTTGTATACAAGACACACTCTTCTGACGTTTTCATTAATAAAACCAAATACATTTCTACTACCAGTATTAAACGTTTTGGTCTTGGGTGAACATAACTCATATTTCGAAACAAACGATCCCAATTACCGCTAAAATAAACGATCAATTGGTGCAATATTGTCGTAATCATCATGCTTAGCAGACAGATAAATTATCGCTGTATGTAGATCTATAATTAGGCCTTAGAAGACGCAGGAAAGTGACTCAAAAATAAAATGTTATTCTCAGAACTTCGATATGATCCCATCACACGCCACATCCCTGCAGCATCCCGGTTTTGCATAATAAACGTGAGATATTAGCATAAAATCACTCGGCGAAGTCGCCTCTAACCGCCGTCCTATTTGACTTGCAAAGAATCGCCCCCAGCACTACATCGATTGGTTTTCATTGCAAATTAGGTGCAATCCTGTAGACTGCGGCGACAGAAGAGGATAATTATTATTATTTATATGAAACATGTGTTTACATAAAAACTTTGTTAAAGACGTTATATAGTGAAATGATTTGTTTTTGGAACGGTGGTAAGAGTTGATTGGGAGAAGACGTCACGTAATGAAAAAAGCGTTATGCCCTCTCCATAAATCAAACTCACGGGAATAGCGCTTGCGGTCTCTGACCAGTAGGTACCCGTTGAGGAGGTCGCGTCGCCGGATTGAAAAACAATACCCGTAATTTTACCGTGTACAAATTCGAAACAAAAGAAATGTTCGTACATATTTATGGAACTTCGTTCCTGACCGCGCACGTTTTTGTTTTTTAATTGCCAAGGAAAACAAGGACGTAACGAGACTACATCGTTATACAAATGCTGAATAGAATGATTTGGTGACACTGGAAAAATATTTAAGTTGATGAATTTAGTCACAGTAAAATCGACGGTCCCTACGTACTACGTACAATCCCCTAAGTGGTAGATATGTGATTTGTGATTTTTGTTTTCGTGGCCTTTAGGCCACTCTAAACTATCGTTTAATTCAATTAAAATAATTCCAAATTGCCCATTAAACATTAAAACCACAAAATTTCTCTTGTAAAACGTTATGTACGCGCGTTTGAATCTTTGATTTGAATTTGTCATTTGTAGTTAGGAGATTGTACGTAAGACCCTCAAAATTATCCACCAAAATAACCATGCCAAAAAACAGAAGAATCTTTTTGTACCTTTGCGGTCTCTTAGAATATCGGCATCACCATGCAAAAACACTTACATAATACCTAGTATTTCAACCAGCTATCCATCAAAATCGGCGCCACGGAACATTGCACTCTAACCTACATACAACCTATAATTTCCTTCTTTTTACCTCGTCGCTGAACTACCCACAGTTATTTCTAAACGGTATACATTAAACGTAATTAAAATGGAACTAAATAACACACCGACCACCGCTAAACGTTGGTTATACTCCTAATTTGTGCCTAGAACGATACAACGGCTTGTTATAATAATTTTTGATCGATTCCTTTATGTTTTTTCTTGTGTTTGGAGTGATTGGAGCCAATCAGTGGCCGTAACTATTCATCATGGAAGTTTCTGTCTGCTTTTGTATTTTGATATTTATATGGAAATAATTTGAGTATTGAATAATAGTTATTTGATTGACGTCTGGTAAATTATAGGGTTGGTAGTTTTTCAGTGTAGTGTTTATAAAAACGTATGTTTTTACCTTCCAGTACCATTAAGTACCTACATAAAATGAATATTTTTATTGGTGTTCATTAGAGTTTAAGATATGGACCTATTTTTAACCGACTTCCAAAAAGGAGGAGGTTCTGCATTCGGTTGGTTTTTTTTTTTTTTTTTTTTTTAATGTATGTACACCGATTACTCTGCGATCTGTAAGCCGATTTACGTGATTTTTTTTTCATATGCTAGAAGAAGCTCGCGAGGTGGTCCCATATAAATTGTATTAACTTAGGTTGAATAGTTTTGTAACCAGCTTCAATAAACGGAATTTTTCGTGTATTTCGATGACATCATGACGATAATAAAAAAGTCATATTATGTAGGTACACGAATTCCTGGACGCAATCGATCTCGATATTATACATGCATAACATCACGCTAGTATTTTCCGCAAGGTTAGGCAGAGGTGTATAGTACACACAGCTTTTTTATGTTCAAGTCTTATTTGATAGAAAGTTAGGGAAAGAGCCTATTGCTGAAAAAACATTGTTTTCGATTACTGAAACGTACTTATCCATAAATATGTTAGAAGGTAAGTACCTATTTAAATTCGTGAAAGCAATCGATCTCGGTAAAAGTACATACAAAATGTGTGTCAAAGGCAGTATATTATTAAAGTCGCTCTATCTATGATTTTATGGTACTTTTATATAATATACGTTTTTTTAAACATACAACATAATACAAATAATATCCAACTCCTTCATGCCTATTTTTTATTGCGTCTTTTATTAATTATGTCTAGTATTTAATGCCCAGTAGCACAGTAAAAATATGTACACCAGTACGGAAACTACGTACTAACGTTCGAAACGGCACACTCACACAAACACGCGAATCGACGAGACCTCTAAGCGGACATCGCGGTGCTGTCAGTCGTGAGTGCCGGGTCAAGACGAGTGGTTGCCGCGTGTTTGTGTGAGTGTGCCGTTTCGAACGTTAGTACGTAGTTTCCGTACTGTACATATTTTTACTGTGCCAGTAGGTAGGAATATTCTAATATAGACGGGCTCGTGGCTAAATGACAGCCGCGCTGATCGATCGATCTGCAAGGTTAAGCTGCGCTTGCCGCGGTCAGTCCTTGGATGGGTGACCGTTCTTTACACATCGAGACCCCTCCGTGCCTCGGAGAGCACGTTAAGCAGTCGGTCCCGGTTGTCATAGGAATATCTTTGACAATCGTTACGGGTAGTCAGAAGCCCTAAAAGTCTGACAGCTGGTCTAACATTCGAATACCGGTATTACCCATTAATTGGGTTGTGGAGGTCAGATGGCAGTCGCTCCACGTAAAATATTGATATTCAGCCGAAACTAGTTAGACTGGAAGCCGACCCCAATATAATTTGGGAAAAGGCTAGGCAGGTGAGGTAGGAATATTAGGCTTTAAAAAAAAAACTTTAGTGCGAAAGATACAATATCAGTCTGTATAATATATCACACACATTCGATAAGATATTATTTTTTTCAGGTAGATAAAACAGAGTTACATGGGATCTTCTTGTAAAAATTAAGTAGCTCAGTGCCCATTATAAATTAAATAGTTAGGTATCCAAATCCAACAAAATTCCACCTACAATGCAATCTCAATCTCACTCAATACCATTGTGGTCTACATTTCCATCGCAAATAACATCTGCTGTAATCTCACAAAGCCAATTTAACCTCACATCAAACCCACTTCAACCGACACTCATATTTCTATTCAACTCATCGTAACAAAGTTCCGAGTAACGCCCTCAAACATGAGTGTAACATTTCAAATGAGTATTCTACTGCCAATAACAGACGGACTCAAAAGGTTACGGTATGTGTATTGGGACTGCCGAACAAAGGGATTGCTGCTGATATTAGGACAATGTCGGTTTGGCAAATATAGGGCTGTGTTCCAGTGAGAAGCGATGAAGAGGAAAGATATGTATAAATATAGCATTGCATTGAAGTTTTGGAACGAAGTTCTTTAACGTGGCTTGCGGTAGGATTTAACTGGTTGACTGGTAGAAATCGTCACTTAAGGAAAAAGCGTTATGCCCTCTCCATGCAACTTTCTTTCTCTCTCTCTGTCTCTTTCTATTATATACAGGGTAAAATTAAAACTAGTGCGGATATTTTAGGAGGTGAAAGTACTCATGAATATGATCAACTTTTATTATGGGACCGACACTGAAATATGAAAAAAAAAATCTGCTGTTCCATACATTTTGATCGTGTTGTAGTGCATTTTTGTAGGGAACAGCTGATTTTTTTTTTCATATTTCAGTGTCGGTCCCATAATAAAAGTTGATCATATTCATGAGTACTTTCACCTCCTAAAATATCTGCACTGGTTTTAATTTTACCCTATATAAGGCGTAAAGAACCTCGTTCCTGACAGAAGTCCTCCGACCGCACAATTACTTTTTTAAGTGACAGATTCCATAAAATTATAGAACTAGTCATCGTTAATAAGGCGTAGCGCACCCTTGGCATTCAGCCTAGCTAGCAACCTTGCTGATAGGCTAATCGTTTCACTACGTACCTATTATTTTTCGCTGTATTGCTTCAATTCTGTTTAGTTCATCCTAAAAGAAGGAAATTGTTTTAAACGTTATCTATATTTTCGCATCTTCTTCTTTGTTTTTTCTTGTATCTTTGGAGCCAGCAAATGAGGTCGCAAGTATTCAGCACACTGGCATATTCATTATGTACAATATTTCATTGTCCCCTGTCTTACTTTGATACATTCTCATCAGATAAAGTGAAATGAATGATTGTTGCTAAACGACACAATAGAGTGAAATTGATGATTGTAACATTATAACGCAAATTAATCATAAATGGACGTAATTTATTTCATACTAGTTGTGCATGTGACACCGACTAAAAAGTAGTCAATGTACTTACTATCAATTTGCCTGGTTATTTAACCATAGCGTACCAAATAGATGAAAAGACTGACTGATACACTGATACACAATATTTTAATTACATTCTATAATGTTTTAGGTGATAAACTTAAACATGATGAGTCATAGGTACTGTCGGACAAAGAAAAAGGACTTAAAAGTACTGGATCCATCAAAACCATACATTGTCTAAAAGTCACATTTATATTTAAAGTCATTATAATAGATCAAGCAAATGACTTTAATAAAGACATAAATTAAGATCACCCTAAAGGCGTAAATCAGCAAAAACATAAGTTAATCCAAATAAAAAAATTGATTTCTAAGTGCCGACAGAAGGTCATTCATTTATGTTGATTTACACATCGCGTGACTGTAATAAATTAATATGATTAAGGCTACCTTTTTAATATTAAAACTACACCAGAAAATTGTATAATTTGACAAGAGCCCCTAAAAGTTATTTTATTTAAATTATGAGTAGATAATATTTTACTAAAAAACTATTTGAAGAATTTATAGCCTTTTTGATGTTTCGCAGAATTTATAGTTAGTGTAGTTGCATTTATCCCAAAATTAATCAATCATATTAAATTTGTAACTGTTATAATTAAAAAGTAGGTAGGTACAGTACATCAAATCATAGTAATGACGAAACTTTTAAAGAATAAAAAAAAATCTAGTTATTCATAAGTTTGATGTGGTATGATTAGCTCATAATAAAATAATGTTGTTATCTATACTAATATTATAAAGAGGAAAGATTTTTTTGTTTGTTTGTTTGTACCGAATAGGCTCCGAAACTACTGGACCGATTTTAAAAATTCTTTCACTAATAGAAAGCTACATTATCACTGAGTAACATAGGCTACTTTTTATCCCGAAAAAATCCACAGTTCCTGTGGGACACGCGGACGAATTCGCGGGCGAAGTGCTAGTGTATTATAAAGAAATAGCATTAAAACATGCTAGTAGCATTTCTTATTTAAATTTTTTTACCTGTCAATCGCTAGACAGTATAGCATAGCTATCGCATTTTATGCACAACAAACCCCAAAAATACCCAGAAGTTCATATTTGACAAACACCATACAAAAACCATACTCCATATTGGCTACTAAACACCCTATTATGTGCTCACCCCCTATCAATACAATGTGACGTCATTCGACTCTTCCATTGTCACTCATCACAGATTACTTGACATGGCATTTATTCCTCAAAAACCAACTTACTTTTTCACTTCTGTAACTCCCTGCCGCACCGATCTCAACCTTATTACGTGCCAGCAGTAGTATATTTATTTATTTTGGGATGGTAAATGTAAGTTGGTGATATCGTAAGCCCATGGACAGCCCATGATGGTCATTTGAGCCGAAATGCTCAGATTACGTGTTTACAAATAGGATTTTCCTGCTTCTAATAAACCTCGGGCTTAATAGGGATATTTTTTCTAGTTCTAACATATACTTGTGCAATGGTTTTATTGTGAATTTCGGTCAAAATTGGAATTATGGTGAAGGGAATTACTTTGTGTTATTTGATGGTCGTTTTTACAACCGATACATCGGTAGATATGGCTAGAGATTCATTTTTGAGAGTATTGTTGAAAATCGATCTCTGGACAAACCTATGGATCGGTTATTGGGAATGGCAATAAGTATACAATTTCAATAGAAATGCGATGGATTGAATGATCTTTTTTTATAATAATCTCAAAAATAAACTGCTGCTTCCACGATACAAGGTAGAGACGTTTAAAATAGATAATTCTTAGTCATTTCGTACTGTTACGTTATTACCTAAGAATTTTGGTCTTGCTATCTTTAAAACCATGACTTATCAGATTTTTTTTAAGCCTTGTCCCACACTAGAATTTCCTGATTTCTTGTGTCATGGGTGCGTTTACATTCCTGACCCGAAAAAAATATTTGCTCCGTGCGGGAATCAAATTACCCGCGACACGTCGCACCGGCCAATCGCTCAGCCACTACGACAACCGTGCCGTCACAAATTCATAAAACTCTGATATTCAAAAACATTTTGCTAACCCTACCGTAAATGTAGTGAAATAACAATACAGAATTTAAAAAATGGTTACTCTCTATAAGATTTTCAACATCCTTGAAAAACATTCCTACTAAAAATTGTCCATAAATAAACAGCAATTTATTCAAGAACTTACAAACTCAAACTATGAAAAAAACACAGTTTCCTAAATGTTCGTGAGTTATGTTGTTTTATCAATTACAACATTTATATTCCCTTTATTGCGACTTTTAATACCATATTGTGACATGCAAGCTTTTGTACTGTGTGCTACAAAAGCGAAGCGATGATACGCTATCTATAGAATCTATACTAATATGTATAATAAAGCTGAAGAGTTTGTTTGTTTGTTTGAACGCTCTAATCTCTGGAACTACCAGTTAGATTCCAAAAAATATTTTTATATACGATAGCCAGATTCATGGGGAATAAGTATAGGCTATTTAACATCACGCTACGACCCTTAGGAGCTGAGCAACGGGGGTCAAACCGCTAGTAGGATAATATTTTTGTCTGCGTTATGTCAACGTCTGCGAACTCAGAATTGGGAATACATAACATAAAGATAATAGAATTCTATTGTATTGAAGAAGTGGAGAGCAGTAATAGAGTAAATTACACACAACTTAAGCTCAAATTAGGATTAATCAAGAGAATGAAATATCGGTGTTGAAAAAATATTTTAAGGTTTTTTTTCTTAAAAAAAAACATCTGTATTATCATCTTGAATAAGTAATGCTTGTACTACAAGCTATTGCTTAGCGGCCCATAGCTTCACGTCGCTCACGTACAACCCTAATAACAACCTAAACATAAACGTAAACAGCACAAAAACAAAAACGCGTCAATAAAAAAAATATATCACGTTTATAAATTAGTGCGATTACATCAGTTGCGGGTTAAGATCGGAACCGATAACCAAACAAGCGTATTTTGTACCGTACAACCCTAGCTTTACAATAATTCAAAAAAATTGTATCGAATTTCCAACCGTATTCTTTTTACAGTAAGGTTCATGTTCCAAATTTTGGGGGCGCAAAATCAAGGTTGTCAACTGAATAACAATAACAAAACCTCGTACACGTCACCGGCTTGTCAAGCGGCATTCAACCGCGTAATTATCACTCGTCAACGGCGAAAAGATTTCTTTGACAATACATGGCATTGTGAGGCAGCCCTAATCCGCTTTTTGGAAGGAGGGTGTTCTGTTTATACAGCTATGTTCGGTTCCATTTTTTTGTTAAAAGAAAAATCCGGTTGTACAATAATGTATTATTTAATTCCGTTTGATGTTATCATTACGTTGTGTTTATTCTATTAACTGAACTGGAATATTATTCCTTTTTTGATCGGAAATTGCTCAACGTTTTAATCAGTGCAGTTACCAAAACATTACATTATCTGAAAAAAAAAACACACTACTCGTACTATCGGCTATTTGAGGATTAACCAAAGTTTAAACTGTTAAGAAATAACTAATGTTTGACAATATTTAACATAAAGGTTTGGCTACATATTGCATAAAGTTGTGTGGTCACTATTTTGTGTTAGGTAGGTAGTTACAAAAGTTTGATCATGTATAACTAGCTGTTCCCCGCGGTTTCACCTCTGTTGCTCAGCTCCTAAGGGTCGTAGCGTGATGTAAATAGCCTATTCTATTTCTCATAAATCTGGCTCTCATATACAAAAAGATTTTTTGGAATCCGACGAATAGTTTTAGAGATTAGCGCATTCAAACAATCAAATTCTTCAGCTTTAATAATAATATGATGTTAGTATAGATTACAATTTTCTTTCAGTGTTGGAGAAACTGATTTAATACGTACGTAGATATAGATTAGGGGACACAAATACATGAAACTTACACCCCTTCATCGTAATGGAACTTACACAGCTCTTAGACTATCAAGTATTTAATAGTACCTCGAAGTGCACGCAGTCCTCATATACTTCCCTCCCCCTCAAATGCAAGAGGTTTCTAGAGTCTAAAGCATCGTTTTTATTAATTAAAGGGGTTTCATAAAATATCTTTAGCCTTCTAAATTCTGATTTGATGAGAATTATGACAGGGAAATTAGAAAATTATGTAAGATAGCCATTGAAGCTGAAATGTCTATAGTTTACAATCGTGATAACTATAGATATACTATAGCCCAAATAGAGGAATCTTGAACTATCATGAACTTATTAATTTGCGTGCAGTGCGGATACAGGGGTAGAACAATAGGTACAATTACGCCCCCTCACTCGTGACCGAAACACTATTTTGTCAAATTTTCGAATTTATAACAAAATCAAAACGAATTTTCTGCGTGATGGGTAAAAAAAACACGCATTTTCCCCTTTTTACTTTACCTCTTAGCCCCCAAAAATTATAATAGTATCTGGAAGAGCCCCCAACTCCAAAAAATTGTTCCTGGATCAAGCACTGATGAGAACGATCATGTTTAGTGTTTCATCATCAAGCAGCGAGTAGCGACCTATTTATTAGACAGTATTTAGGGGTACGGGGGTACCCCAACCCCAAATACCGCAATCAACACGTAATGCGACATTTCCTGCCCTTTCATACAAACATGTTTGAAGCACCGAGATGTTATCATTGCACACAATAGTACTAGGTTTCCACTTACTGCTAGATTAACAATAGACGGATTAGTAGGCTTTAGAATCAGCAGTAATCACAGGCGGCTTGTAAGCCTACTAATAAGCGAGCTAAGTAAGAAAAGGATTAAGCCATTCAAAGTGGTATAAAGATTTAGTTAAAGAAGGATTGCGTTGACCGCTTGTCACATCAATGGTACCTGTCGCGGCGGCTAATGCGCAAAGGACGTCGGCAGTTTTGGGCTTGATATGGTACAGTAATAAAAGCTTAACCAAAAATAACTTGTTTTTATTATATTTTTATTATTTATATTTAATTGTTCTTTGCCTAATTTATCTTAGAGATTAAGATTTGGAATCAAAAATCTAAATAAATAAGAAATAAAATGATTATGCCATTGACATTTTGAAAAAACCACTAAAACAAAAACGGGTGCATGCTGGCTGCCGCGTGCTTCTACAGAATATTATGGCGACAGCAACTAAAACCTTTGAATTGAGAACTCATTAGTCGGGCTGTACTTCGTTGGACCTCCACGGAATATCATGGTGACAGCAACTAAAACCTTTGAATTGAGAACTCATTAGTCGGGCTGTACTTCACTGGATCATTCACACCATACTTAACCTTACTGTCAGAAATACGAATATTTCTCTTTAACCCAATTACGTACAAAAACAAATAAAAAATGAATTTAATTACTCTTGAAATACTCGATCACACCAAACTAATTTCATATCTGTACCGACATACACAATCTGAAGCCCAGCGTTCTATGGGCGTCTGCCAGTGCCCTTTGTAAATGAAATACAGATAAAATATAATTTGCTATGTAAAAATTACAGAAACCCTCTACAAAATGGATAGTGTAGCTACTAATACAATTTTCAAGTACTCGTAGTGATTTTCGTATTGTATTTAGTTTCAACTTAGCGTATTTAACTAATTGAACACAATATCACCGAGTAGCAGAAAAGGTCATTAAGTTTTAAAGTAGAATTTATCGATAGAAATTGTATGGTTAGTCTTCTTTAAAATATAATTATCTTTCTACAACCGACCGTATGTCAGATAAAAGCAGTGAAACCGTAAACAATTGTTAAAAAACCGGATCACAAAAGACCTGTGAAGTTACATACAAATTGGTTAAGAACAATTGTAGATTTTGCGAGGATGTGACAGACAAACAGACGGACATAACGAAACTATAAGGATTTCTAGATTTACTACGGAACCCTAAAAAACCTGATTACAGGACGACTTTGTAAATATTTGCAGCAGCATAAGCAAACGAAAGCAATACTATTTAAATCGAAACACCAAAAATATCATTACCTTTCGTAGCAATTGGCGTAGCGCTACGCTATGCTACGATCCCCGCTATTTTAGAAACTCCACACAAGTTTTAAATTCTCGCTTCACAGCACTATTGTGATCGTCACAGCTCTGAAATAATGTGATAATCTAATTTGTTATCAACTGCTCGTATCTGATAGCTGATGCGTGAAATTGATTTCTGACAAAGACTTCATTTATTTGTGTAGGGCAACGAAGTGCAAGGTTATTTGCACTCAATTTTATTTATTTAATAATGCTACTCTATATCATTGGCGTAGAGGCAAAACTAAATAACTATTATTTTCTAGTTACGTTAAAAATGCGATTTACTCGTTTATATTTTATTCTTTTGGCGTAATTATTAAATGGAAGACTTACCGACAATTAAGTTATCTCCCATTTAATAATTACGCCAAAAGAATAAAAAATAAACGAGTAACTACCTAACTCGCGTTTTTATCAAAACCAGAAAAAATGAGTTATTTCGTTTTCCCTCTACGCTGACGATATTTGATTTTCAGTTGAATGAAAACATATTAGTACCTACTTTCCAGATTTGCAACTGCTGCAATCATGAGTCATATTATAAATGTATACGACTCTTTATTCAATACACGACAACAACGACCACGACCCGTTAGATAAAGGAACCACATTAAAAAAACCGGCCAAGTGCGAGTCGTACTCGCGCACCGAGGGTACCATATCAGTTTTAGACGTATAAAGTGAAAAAAACCGGACCGCATAACTAAGTTTGTTTGTCAAGGAATTTTGATGATTTTGATAAAACTGTAATAGTTAAGAACATCGTTTTATTTTTGGTGCAATATTTAGGTCAATTCCTATCAACTCTAATTATTTCATATTTTTCGCTCCGCAAACTTCGGAGATAAGGGGGGGGGATGGTATATTTTGAGACATTTTTCATCATATGTCGAAAACTGTGAGACAAAATAAAATGAAAATATATTTTGAAATGTGCAAATCAAGCCCTTTCATATGATATGACTGATGATAAAAATATTCACTTGACCTAGTAACCCCACTTTAAAATTTCGGACCCCCACTCCGGCCCCTTTTGCAATAATAATAAAAATATTTTTTGACTTCATTTGCAATAAAATTGGGCAAGCATTCTTTATAACTGTTCCAAATTTCAAGTCGATAGCATTAGTAGTTGCTGAAATATGCAGGTGTGACAGACAGACAGACAGACAGTCGAAGTCGCACCATAAGGGTTCCTTTTTTACCATTTTGGTACGGAACCCTAAAAACATCATATTCATCACCAATTAGTCTGCCAAACGCAACATGTCTAAAACTATTCAACAACACGATTACCTAATACCAAAAACTATAATCAGCACTTTAGAATTCTACCACAGCAAAACCCATCGAAAGAGCGTGATTCTATGTGCGTTACCCCACAAAAACACGTTATCACATAGCCTTGCAAATAAAGTACCATCAAGTACCAATTAAGAGCAGGCTCGCATGCAAAGTACCACAAACTATATGGTAATACCACACACAAGACCACATCCATCTCGACTGACGGGCTCGCAGACTGATGGTATATATTAGCTATAAATTATCTATAATTACCATTATTTATTACTTAGTTCTGCCTGTGGCTTTGTCTGCTTTAAAATGTTCTGGTGCTGAATGTATATCTAAGAAGGTTGGAGGTATGATCAGGTACACCTGATTTCCGAAAGCTTTACCAAATTAAAATTCCGTGTGAAGTGAGATGTCGCAGGTTAATAATAATTTTAACCCGCAGGGCACCTTGAGGCGAGGTGACGGGGAGTAGCGACCCCGCGGTACCTGAGTGCTCCAGGGAGAAGTCACCGTTCCTCATCTTCGGCTTGCCTTAATTGGCTGGTCGGAGTGAACACTGACGAGGAACAGGTCTCCCGCCTCTGGCTTGCCTTAATTAGCCGTCCAGAGTGGAGTCACTAGAGCAGAACCCCACTGCTCGAAGGGTGGATGCTGAGCGTAAGTGGTGAGTGGGCCAGTGATGCCGGACCCTCAGGGAGCAAATGATCTGAGTTTAAAGTCCAGCAAAGCCTCTCCACCCTTCAGCCGCTCACGTTCCTGTTGCCCCCTTGTTGCGACTTGAGCAACCATTTTCGGGGGGCCCAGTTAGTGAGTTGGCAAGTCTCCGTCTGCCATTATTACGTGTCAATATACATTGTTTCGGCAGGCGCCATAGGTTCCCATAGTTCCCCAAAACCAATCCACTACCATCTCATCACAATAGCCCAAGTAGTTTTTCTCCACATGTTTGCAATTGTTCTGCACAGCTGGGGTTTGTCCTTGGGTGCATTTATATAGCGCATACAGGGATAATCGCCAGCTGTGTCACCATTACATTTTATATATTTTAAGTTTGTTGTAAAAGGCCTCTACGTGTTGGCTTCGGCCCCACGCACGCCTTCGAAAGGTCCGGGACTTGTAAAGTCCCGTGCAACAAAAATAAAAAAAAAATATCAACATCAGGGCCTAGTTGAAAATTAGTTACAAATAATAAATGAACAGACAAACATTACATTTTAATATATTATGTTGAGCTGGTTAGGATTAGTTAGGATTACCATTATTTTCCATTATCCAGTACATTGTGTCGTTTGTTCTGCATCACTACGCAACGGGACATGTTTTTGTAGAAGGTACCTATTTATTTTATGTTTATTTCATTCTACTACATACTGAGGCTGATATTAGAGGTCTACAGACATTATATAAGTGTTTCTTCGTAATTTTCGTGTAGAACTTCGAATTTATCTATACTTCTATACTAATATTATAAAGAGGAAAGATTTTTTTGTTTGTTTGTACCAAATAGGCTCCGAAACTACTGGACCGATATTAAGAATTCTTTCACTAATAGAAAGCTACATTATCACTGAGTAACATAGGCTACTTTTTATCCCGAAAAAATGCACAGTTCCTGTGGAACACGCGGACGAAGTCGCGGACGAAGTGCTAGTATTTAATAAAAAGCAGTTTTCACTAAAACCTGTATTAAAACTTGTTGAGAAACCTGATTGCCTGATAGATTTTCCTGCACCTATTCCTGAACTCAGTGTAATGCATTCTACTGCTGGACATAAGCTTGGCAGGCCGATTATGTTTCTTACAATACCTACAGAAGAAATCCTAGTGTGGGGCAACGTTTTTTTTAAAAGAAATGAAACCAAAACACTTGCAAACTTGTAAACGTCATACCAATCATACCAATACGAGTACTCGAGTAGTACACTACTCGTATCGATAACCTAGTTCATATCAATCGAACCGCTCCTATAATTAAAGTCGGCTCACCTTACCATTAAAATACAATTATCGACATGACACGCTCGTCAAAGCTGCCATAATTACTCAAATAGGAACGAAGCAATTCCTTTTGTCACTAATTACAGTCAAATTAACACTACAAATTGTACAATCGATTTTGTATTCGCTATACAGGAGGTGAACTATCGTGTAATTTGTCTTACAGTGTGGATATCATCGGATAATAATTACTATACTTTGTGGAACGAAGATTCTTAACGCGGCTTGGGGTAGGGGCAGTGGTAGGGGTTTGACTGGGAGAAATCGTCACGTAATGAAAAGCGGTATGCCACATCATTTTTGATTAATTAAATAAAAGTACCTACGTATTTCAGCGCGCGTAGGTACGTACTTTATACCTATGTCACGTGGATGAAGTCGCGGGCAAAGTCATGCTAGTTTTAATATAAAATACTTAGGTAAGTTTGGCCACATGATATTGCATAAAAATATCCCACTATGCATTTGACGTGGAATAGAATTATAGAACAGCATAAATCAATAATTTCTAAAACCGATTTAGAAATCAATTCGAATCGACCTCAGATCATAGAAACAAGGAGATGTGCCAAGGCACTATCGAGCTTGACGCCTGATCTTGAGCAAATTGCTCATATTAAAAACGTACGCGCTGGCGGCGATCCGAACACGATCGATGGTATAAATACAGTGTCTTAGTTTAGTGCTAGTGTTGAGTGACGATTAACAGTGTTAGATTGAGGGTGTGCGGAATGTTCAATGCATGGGAGATCTTTTAATTCACAAGGAGCGCTTAATTATGCGTAATTTTGTCGAAAAATGTACTAAAAGTGGCATCAGTTGTTCCCGTACTAATTTGCTATGATGGCATATCTCCTTGTTTCTATGATCTGGGGTACGTACTTTATACCTATGTCAAGTGGACGAAGTCGCGGGCAAAGTGCTAGTTTTAATATAAAATACTTAGGTACGTTTGGCCACATGATATTCCATAAAAATATCCCACTATGCGTTTGACGTGGAATAGAATTATAGAACAGCATAAATCAATAATTTGTAAAACCGATTTAGAAATCAATTCGAATCGACCGAACAATAAGGCTGATCGTTTGAAACGTAGAACTTCTAAGTAGCAGTAGTTAAAGGTAATTTTGTCGTTATTATGTCTCAATTAGCTATAATCAAAGGTGATAATGATTTACATGGTATTTGTCGTTATTTATTAACATTTTAATTTATACTGTGGGAGACTTGAATTGGAATAGTTAATTAGATAATTATTTAATAATCAAGGACGAGACATTGTCAAATGTCATAAATGTTGGAAACAGAATATTATTTATTAGCCGAAATACTTCACGTCCTGAAAATACAGAATAATTACATCGTAACTTTTAAATAAGAATATTTTTGAGTCCCATAATCTCACAACATAATAATAAAGTATACTCGCCTTAAAAATGATAGCACGGCGATAAACGTCAAGTTATTGCTTCTTCTTTTTAGTAGGCGCTTAAAATATTGCTAAGTGAAATTTAACAGGCGTTATCATCCATAATATGTTTTATGCGTCTGTAAATTGTTATCATAGAAAAACATAACCCTCCTTCTGGCGCAGTCGGGTAAAAATGACGCTAGTGCTAAGTCTTAAGTTATAGAATTTGCTCAGAGATCTGAATGCCATATAAAATATAATAGGTCTGTTTAAATTATTACATCACATAATTTCAGTTTTCATACCTTAAGGCGATTCGCACACTGCCTCGCATCACGCAGCGTAGCGCGGGGGTGTGTGATGTTCCGTTGTTTGCAAGTACCTGTCTTTGTATCGAAATCACGCATAGTGCAACACACTGAAAACGCATTCACGCGCAGGATTTTTGTTCCGTCGCCACGCAACCCGCAGCGTAGTGCGGGGCGGTGTGTGATTCGCCTAAATCCACGAGAACCTACTGCGGACAAATTGCTTTGCATTCTGGCAGATGTCATAATATTGTACAAATCTGTAACGTTGTGATTTAAATTAATAAAAAAAAGAACAAGACCTTCAAATCGTTAAAAACTAAATTCGTCACCCTACTCGAAATCTAGAGGGCATCAAAACTACAGGGCCAGTCCAAAACTGTCCAATTCACAAAGGCCACGGCTCTCAAAGGCGGGCCATTTCATCAGGTAATAAAACACTCGCAGAGGTTACTTTTCAGGGTGAGTTATGGGGTTAGGTCGGAGAGGCAGGGTAGGGGTCGCCCATACATCACTTGGGGTGGAACGAGGATTACTCCAACATAGACTTTGGCTTGTTAATGCCCGCTAAAGTTTTCCTTTGCGTGATTTTTGGCGAGTTTTTTTTTCGTGTTCGAAGTTTGAAAGTTGGATAAAGTTGTGTCGTATTTTTGTAACGTTTGGTACACCGTGTAGGTTGTGTTCAATTAGGGTAGACAATAGACATGTTCTTGACATAAATAACAAATAGGATCTAAACTTTACGTATTATGGCAAAATTAGGCAGATTACATCAACGGTGTCTTCCTGTGATTAATATAAATATTTGTCACAAGAATAAACTACCTATTTATAGCGGAGAAAATACGAAAATACGATCGTCCAACAGTCCAACACTACAACATGACTCCAATCTGTCCCAACTCACTAGCGATACAAAAAACTAGAACACCGTCAAACTCAAACATGCACGAACTATCTCTACACACGTGGAAGGTTGGACGAACAGTTGGACTGTTGGACGATCGTGTGGAGCCAGCATGAGCTTCATAGCTACAAACACAATCACCTCTTAACCTGCTCACCCCAGCACCATATTCCACAGATAATATAAAAGAAAAACAACAAAGAAACGTTGCAGTTAGCAGCGACTGAATATTCATAAAGATAAAAGTGAATTTATGCGATCATAAAGACCGAGAACGAATGATAAAGACGGGACCGAGAACGAACGATAAAGAAACTTGTGTTGCTAGAATACTGTCCTATTTTTTTATAGTTCTTTTCATGAAGTAAAACTGTTAGTATAGTCGGTTAAGTACAAAAAGTATACAAACAGTAGAACTAAATTGTGGATAAAAAATACATTTTACTTTAGTTATTTTAAACATTGAAGTCGGGGCTTCAGATCATAGAAACAAGGAAATTAATACTTATGATAACATAGCAAATTAGAACGGGAACCGTACCCCTATCATGAGTTTTTTTGACGTATAGTTTCGTTAACGTCAGCATATTTTGAATTGAAAATACAACAGTCCTAGAACATTTTGATAAAATGTTATACAATTTGCACATTTTAAAAAATACAAAGAAATTAATGAAGTATTTAATTTTTTTAAACATTGTGTAACAAACGTATATTTTCAATTCAAAATATGCTTACGTTAACGAAACTATAACGTCAAAAAAACTCATGATAGGGGTACCGCTCTCGCCACTTTTAAAGCAATGTGCGTCACAACTACATACGCTCCTTTGTACATAGAAATCTTGCACACATAAAAATTAATTATGAGTAATTCGCCTTCTTAGATTTATGATTACTAACATATCCCCATAACTGTCTGCTGTACCGTATTCACTCTGTGAGAGTGGGATGTAGTGTAATCCACCACGCGGGCCCAGTGCCGGTTGGTAGACGTCACAAATGTCTTCAAATTTTTGGTTCTACGACATGCAGGTTTGTCTCACGATGTTTTCCTTCACCGTTTTTAGAACAGTGGTGATGAAAGAAATTGCACAAAGTATGCGCCTACCGGAGTTTGAACCCACGACCTATGACTCGTAACTAGAGGCCAATACCACTGGCTCTCCATCGCTCTAAAGTCAGCCTTTCTAATCTGTACCAACTCGCCGCGTGATATCACCGCGTGAACTGCCAATTTGTTTGCGAACGTTCGAGGGAGAATCTCACCGTGACATTCTTCATCGAACGTTCGCTAAGAAGTTAGCAGTTCCTAAGAAAAAGAGCCTTGACAGACGGACACCAAAGCGATCCTACAAGGGTTCCGTTCTTTTTCTCTTGAGGTACGGCCCCGTAAAAAAAACAAAAAAGGAACGCCATAATACGTCACAAAAGCCGAGAACACATTACGCATGAAAAATTCATGCTGTTACAGAGATTAGCAAGACAGTCCCCCCACTTGTAGGGGGCGAAAATATACAGAGCAAGGTGTCAAGTGGAGAATGAATTTGTCAGCGTGTGATTCCTGAAGGCCCTCCCTACAATATATCACGAGAGTAGGGCTGCCATAATACTGAAACGCTGACCGGGACGTTTGGAATAGAAAAAAGAAAATGTGAAATCAGACTCTTTTACACCTAGGTTAGTTTTTGGTATATATTTATTATTTAAAACTAAATTATATGTGAAAAATCTATGATGATCTATCGAAAAATGACAACCTAATTTTCTTAGGCTCACTTCTGACTTGTATTAACCCTTTTCACCCCTTTCGTTACTTCGTCCAATGCGCTGAGATCAGTGAAAACACCCATTCCATATACGTATTGTGGCGCGGGATTGCAAAGAGACAATGGCATGTTTTGAGAAGATTTGCTTTTCTTTAGTATGCAACTATGCATGTCTAGCTACCAAACTGGGATAACTGACTTACTGACCGGGACACCGGGACACAACGCTGCAAACCGGGACATGTCCCGGTGTACTGGGACGTATGCCAGCCCTATGAGAGGGCAATACGGTACAAAGTACGGGCACCCTTAATATTATATGGGATTTATTATTTAGAAAGGTTTTCTTTTTGTTTTGATTTAACCCTGTTGGTTGAATGCTTCTGGCAATTCAAGAGGGTTGTATGAATATGTATGAATTGCGAAGTTCGGACAGGTAAATAGTTTAAAAAACCGGACAAGTGCGGATATAACTCTCGCCCTGAGGGTTCCGTACAAACTTAAAGAATAATAAATAAAATAAAATATTCCACTAGAAATATACAATAGCGCCATCTATGAGCAAGATGCTGCTATTGCATACTTCTTTTAGTGGCACCATCTATCAGCCTCAACTTGCCATGACAGACAGACGACAAAGTGATCCTATAGGTAAGTGTTCCGTGTATCCTTTTGAAGTAGGTACGGAACACTAAAAATTTAAAATAATTAATTTGATAATTCGCAATAACATACATTTTTAACTTAACCCTTCACCGCCACTGCTAAACAAAGTACCAAAAATATTCTACGTCGGGCACAAAATATGCCCGACGATTCCTGGTGTCCCGCGATCCTGTGCCCCATGTCCCCGAGGCGTCCGTCTGATTTATAGTGCGATGAACAACTTCCTTCATAAAATACAGCCAGCCGCTGACACTTCACGTACACCCTTGTTTTTCTACTGAAAACATATTTTTATTTATACTTACATGTAATTTTTGTATGACAGCTCTTATAGTGTGAGACGGTTGGTATTTGATGCATTGATGTTGATCCTAAAATAAAAAAATACTTTTAGAAAAAAATTAAAGGAAAACAAATAGTTTATTCAATGCGAAATGACATGTACGTACAATTCAAAAATTGTGAAAATCTAAAACACTTTAAAGTCACTTCAGGATTTTGTCCACAGTACAGCCTTGTGCAAGTTGCATCGTAATACTGTCTTCCAATATCCAATCTAGCTTAGCGTCATCTGGTTGTCGGTCTATCTGGTTGGAGAGCATCTTATATTTACTTTCAATGCCACCAGTTTTGTGAAAAATATTCTGCATAATACATCTGTTCAAATACATCAATACAGTGAGCCACACCTGAAAAAATATACCGTTGTAAGTATAATAAACGAAATTGGGTAGAATCTACAATAGACTCAGAGTTTCTAGACCAAATTCAAGATGAAAAACTCCTAATTTCCATTACCCAACCTACCTAAAGTAAAGAGGAAATGGTAGCCATTTGTCATAATAAAAAAGTAAAACCGTAAAAGTTTTACGCAATAAAAAAGTATTTTTAATTACTTTTCTCTTATTTACCTTTCCCGTGGTCCACAAGACAAACTCTTGTAATAAAAGGTAAGTATAAAAAGCGTTAATTTAAATACTTTTATTTGAGAGCTTATACAAACAGAGGGAACTAGGTGCTTGCTGCTTTTTCGCTCGTGAGATTATTGCAGATTTAGTTTGTGCCCGTAAAAAGATAGCAAGTCGGCAGTCATACATGCAAATGGTAATCAATTAACGCCAGCATCTTTATATCACTCGTAGAGGCTATTTCAATGCAGTCCCATAAAGAACTTTAGGTTTTAGCAGCCTATCCAGCTACAAAAACCCAAAACCCTTTGTCGGTAAACTTTTTGTTGTTCAACAACACGAAACAGTAAACCAATACTCAGTCAAACGCTCCAATAAAAACTATCAGGAAATCGTCCGGATAAATCGCGAGTCATCGAACTTCCAACGCGTCATTTCTCTCAAAATATATGGTACGAATAAAAACCAGTGAAATCTTTAGAGAGTCCACATTTTTTCCGTCGGTGGACTCGTAAATCTTCCCGACAGCGGTGGAAAGGACCGGCGCGGCGCGCGGGGGTTGAAATATGTCGGGCGGGGCAGCGATCCGTCACTGCAGAATCACCTCCACGACAAATACTTGTTAGAGGGAGATGTGTTACTTTTTGTTGACTGTAGGTACTATTACTGTAAAATAATGCAAAGGATGATTATTATTTGATTGAAGGATTAAGAAATTACAAAGGGGTATTTTCGGAACGAAATTCGAAGGCTTACGGTAGGAGTTGACTGGGAAAATCGTCACGTAATGAAAAAAGCGTCTCGATAAATCTAAACGACCTCACTCATCACAGGAACACAGCATTACCTACCTAAGAACAACTATAACGTTATTTAGCTGTGGTATTCTGTAAAGGTACTTCCCCAGTCGAGCTGCTCCAGATTTAAGCGAGATAATACGAGAAATAATCAAATAATGTTATTAAATGAATCTACCTTTTCAATAAAACTGAAATGTACTTAAACTCGATATTATTCTTATTTAACTGTATTTGATCGTCTGTTATTCAAGTAAATATCTTCAAAGTTAACCTGCACAGTGTTTGATTTAACTGTGGGAAATAGCAGGGGTTTCTGCATACAACGTCGTTGTACCACAGATAATTATACGTACAGATGCCTCATCTCATACAAAGAAATGCGACCGATTTAGCGCGGGCTATCTTCGGGCTATGCATTTTTCCGTGCTAAAAGATTTTTCAAAATTTGAACAAATTTTATTCATGATGTATTTTTCCATGTTCTCAATTTTACATAAACTTCAACAACAAATCGATACGTGTAACGCCATCTATTATGAGTTATTTCAACAAATGTTCCTTTGTTCCTGATGAGACCCCGTGGTAGTACTAACCGGCTTACTAAATTGGTAAGTGGATAACATGGTCGACTCAGCTTGTGTTATCTTGGTGACAATAACGTTATAGAATTAATATATAGCGTTCTCTCTGTTGCATATTTTTATGCAAGTGATAGAGACAGATGACTGCATTTCGAGGTCAGTGGACGTAAACAATTACCAGGAAATGTAGAAATGGGTTTATATGGTGTACTTTACGGCATGTACCTAATAATCTTCCGGACATCAGTCCAAAAACACGCCAAGTCGTAGGGTAAATAGGAACAATAAACATTAGAACAATAGGCGTGTTCGCACCGTACAAACTACAGATGTTGACTGTCATTTTTGAGCTTAGTTAATTTAGGTCATTGGCCTATATGTCTAGACAAGCAGTTCCGAACATTAAACATGTCACACTCAAGTGTTGTGCGGGCACAACACAAGCCTCACATTCACTTTGACGTTTGATGCGGTGAGCAACAGACAAGTACCTGCGTGTAGGGCATGATTTTTGTTCGGAACTGCTTGTCTAGGGACATATAGGTCAATGATTTAGGTATATTTATTTACTAGTGGTCGCCTAGTAGAAATTAGACCGTACTAAATATGTTGGCTTTCTGCACTCCTTTTCTATATAGACTTTACTATGCTAAATCACACACTTTCCCATACGCACAATACGCTTAAAAAGAGGTACAAAGTTTTTTCTTTATTCTATAGATAACGCTCTTTACAATAATGTTAATTCTTTCTAGACAATTCTCCTCTCATTTTGCCTGAAAGCGCTTCGAGAACTTGTTTCTCATACCTCCACGGTCGCAAATGAAGACTGCTCAGTAGCAAAACATTAATTACTCTATAAACACACTGTAACCCCACAAAATATGGAGCAGAACCCCGTCATCATACTCCGCACCAATACATCACAGCATACTGCATTAGCAACGCTAAGCCAACGCTCTTAATCGCGCGCAATCGTATATTTCTTGATTAAGAGATCGTAAAAACGTCGTCCTGCTCTGATATATGGGCTCTGAGCAGGAGAGGAGATTAGCCGACGGTTTGCGGACTGTGCAAGTGATGTACGATGATTGATACGCTTTTCCGGGCTTGGTGTGGGATGGCTTATTAAGTTGGATGTTTACGGTTTTCATGTTGATGTGTGGGTACTGGGTGAGGATTGTGCTATTATAGCCATGACCTTGGACCATCAGTTTAAAGTACACATATTTCTCGCCTATTATATTGACCTAGGTTGCGTTCAGCTTAAGGTAGATTTAAACCAAACGTACAAAGAGCTAGAGTAGAACAAGAGCATTCTGTCTCAATCTTTTAGTTGAACGAAAGCTCGTTTTCAGCATCTACACAAAAATATCAATGAGAAAAAATTAGGATCAAGTACTAGAATAAAATTCTCAACAATGGTACAATGAAAGAATGCTATACGTCTGTTTACACTAAAAGATTTTAATAGAGTGGGGATAGAATGGGCATTCGCTTGTCTGATGTAGGTAAATCGGCCTTTAAACCTGTGACCGCTATTTAAATGTTTGCTGTCAACCAAAAAACTTTGGAACACCATAACTCTTGCGCTCATTATTCCATTTTCAAAATGCATAAAATTCTCTTTCACAACTACACACCCACTATTGCCACAGTTGCAAAGATAGACGAATATGACTTAGGCGGAGGCAGAACGTCGCCGCGGTCGTTCGCAGCTAATAAAACAGATAAGAGCGAGATAATTTACATTTCAACGATAAAGTATCTTTGCTACAACCAGCCGAAATGAGCCATCCCGACGCTGGGAGTACTACAATTTAGAGTTCTTTTTCAGTGATCCAATGCATGAGCAGTAGCAGGGTGTTAATTATTTTGGTGTCATGATTTTATCATGGTTTTGATACCGTGTCAAGTTCTCAAGATATGATTCAGTTCTATGAAACACAGGTCCTCATGAGGTTAAAGATTAAAGCGATCTTCAGGGAAAATATCATCTGTACTCAAAGAGTCCGCATGTCATGATAACAAAATATTTAAGCTATCAAAACATTACGAATCACCGGATTGCAAGATAAAATCATCATCCGATTAGGTCAGATCAAACATTGACTGCTGCTAAATAGGTTAATTGCACTGTAGTGTAATAATTATTTCATAAAAAAAAAATACGTTATTTTAGTTTTTGCTCTATTCTAGCAATATCTCTGTTTGCGCAGTCTTCACGTCTAGATGCTGGCAATGCAATACCTCCAACCCCACCTGGCAGCACGACATTTATGTCGGAAATTCGCATTCGCCAAATGGAGGTTCGCAAAGCGCTGCGTAATCTTGACGTGAACATTAAGGCCAGTGGTCCAGATGGTATGTCAGCCATAGTTCTGAGAACATGTGTGCCTGAGTTGTCTCCTGTGCTGACACGCCTCTTTCGTCTCTTTTGAAACTGGACAAGTGCCGAAATCGTGGAAGCTTGCCAACGTGCAACCCGTGCCCAAAAAGGGTAGACGTGCCGACCCTACCAATTATAGGCCCATCTCGGTTACGTCCATACTCTACACGTCTGTATTCTGATACAGCCTATCTTTTCCCTTAGAACATTTTTTTCAAATCGCTTCAGCTTGTACTTTGCTCCACCCAGCTAGTTACAATATTTCACGGCAAACGGACATTTTTATAGGTATTTAGCGAAAACGTCGTTCCAACGGACCAATTTGCAACTTGTTTGCGTCGCCCATAAATTGTCGCCTACATTTCCTAAATTACGCTGTTATTCGTGACGTATTGTTACGGTACGTATATATTATTGTAACTGATGTTATGATTATTGTATGTTTTCTCATATTTTTGGACACTATTTTTGCTAGACGCGGTAAAACTATCGTGTTTTTGTTTTGCTTAAATGGCTTTTTTTTTCGTACCAGTCCACTTCTGTAGGCAGGATTAGAAATTTTCGAATCATGACTTCTTTTGAAAGTTGAGAGTCAGTGATGCAACTATCGTTTCTCTTCTTCTAAAAGTTGAAAGTCAGTGATGTAACCATCGTTCTTCTTCTTCTAAAAGTTGAGATTCAGTGATACGATCATCTTTTTTCTTCTTCTGAAAGTTGAGAATCAGTGATGCACCCATCGTTCCTCTGTCGATTGCAACTAGGAAGAAAACATATTACTCCCTTTAAAATAAATCATGTTAAACACAGCCATGTCTAAGGGAACCAGTTGCTGACAATGTCGCTAGAAGACTCTTGCAATCCGTTGATAATAATATACAAAGAAGCAAGTTGTTGCTAGCTATTTCAAAATAATCTTTGTAAAATTCACCTACTCTCCTAAAAATTGCCTTAAACATTAAAATTCATGTTATACTCCCGACGGAGTACTGTCATTGACACTGTAATGGACCCGCCCGAGCCCCTTCAAACTTTCTACATAGAAATACGATACATCTCAAAGGGAACATGAAGAAAAAAAACTATTTTCTACATCAAACATTCTAAAAGAATAGATACATGATGAAGTGACATATTTGTGCTACAAAAACCAACTTCAAACAGTTATTTCTAAACTATATGCCATGCAATTTTCAACTCTATTGCGTAGAATTTAGAAGTTATATCTTTTACAGTGACAATAAAATGTAAGTGATATTTCGATGTCACAAAGAATATTGGAGTTGATACATGATTGAATTTGATTTGAATTTATTACCTTGAGTCTTTGACATGTTATTTGTTGTTAAAAGTATTCAATATGTCAAGGTTTATGCGAGAAATATAGCACGACGATGGATTTAAGTGAATTTGGCTTTGAGATTGTCGCTGAAGAAAGACGAATAAGAGTTTTTCCTATAATAAGTACAAATTTTACAAAATGTATATAACACTATGTGACACGATACCCCGTAGCACAAAGAAACCGAGCTAAGACCTGAAGGGGGGAAGCCCCTGCGACCCTTAAAAACTTTGTGAACCATCAGCCTTTTCATAAAAGCTAAACTTGTACATACGTTAAACCGCCAGTAAAGATAGCTCCTTAGCTACCTTAAAAAAATTGTGTAAATGACTAATAGCGTTTGAGAGATTAGCGTTTGAAAATAGGAGAAAGAGGTGTCTATGTCTGTAATTGCGGCGGTATCCCGCTGCATGCCCGCTAGCCGTCGTGAACGGTTAATTCGCCCCGCCATCGACACCGCTCTCGCCCCGTGATCGCTGCGCTTACGACGAAAACGCGACCTTATAGTGGAAACCGATCGTTGATGTACCGTCTACTCTAAACAGCTTCAATAAAAGTCACATGAGTTTTTATACCGGTGCACGTTAAGAGCTAGGCGTCGAGGTATCGAATGCCGGTGGATGTCTCGAGGGTGCTAATAATGCGATATTGCCAAAAAATATGATGACAGCTTCCAAACGAGGCAGCCGTACTGGGAATACCTTGTGAATTTACCGCTTGCGACTGAAAACTGAGTATTTTTTAGTTTTACGTGAAATTATGATAATATAACATAGATATAGACCTCAGATTATAGAAACAAGGAGATATGCCATCATAGCAAATTAGTACGGGCAACTGATGCCACTTTTAGTACATTTTTCGACACAATTACGCGCATAATTAAGCGCTCCTTGTGAATAAAAAGATCTCCCACGCATTGAACATTCCGCACACCCTCAATCTAACACTGTTAATCGTCACTCAACCCTAGCACTAAACTAAAACACTGTAGTACACCATCGATCGTGTTCGGTTCGTCGCCAGCGCGTACGTTTTTAATATGAGCAATTTGCTCAAGATCAGGCATCAAGCTCGATAGCGCCTTGGCACATCTCCTTGTTTCTATGATCTGAGATATAGACAGAGCTGGTGTTAGTACCTACACCCATATTTTTAGGTCCACAGAAATAGGGGGTCTATAAGAAGACCCTATATAAAAGAAGTAGGGCACAGTGTGACATCTCGCTCAAATCTGGAGAACCCCGACTATGGAAGTACCTCCACCTTACAGAAGCCAGCCTCGCCTCGTCGCTATAGCCTTAAGGTCGCCAGAGCTCTTGAGGATGCGCTGTGTTGACAGCGGAGACCTGTTTGACTTAGCTTGTACCCTACAACTATTGTCGGAGCCGAAAGCATTTGTTGTTTGCAGTGCCGTCGTGTCGCACCGTAGCGCGCTCAAGGTCGCCAATACCACGCACCCTCTCCGCACTCAACGCACTCCTGTGCGCCAATCCTGAATGTGATCTGTTTGCGGATGGATGGCAGGATATTTTGCGAGAGTGTTTGCGGTTCTGTGAGAAGGATGAATGATTGCGTGTTTGAATTGTTTTTTTTTTTTAGTCTTGTTTGATTTTTTTTTCTTTACTTTAAAGTAGGTAAGTTGGTATTTATGGTTTATTTTTAGTTAAGTCTCTATAAATAAGTAGGTAGGCTTCTTAATAATTATTGTAATTGGTGTATACCGTTATAATTAATAAATAAATAAATAAATAGAGGCCAACAGGTCTCCGCTGTTAACAAGTTCTTAAAATGTTTACTTTTTAGTAAACTTTGACGACAGTATTTTCAGGCATTTCGTTTAAAACTAGAAATTATGACTGTTTTTCATACGCTACATAGTCATTACAGGTTTTTAGTAAAAAACCCGCGCTTAGCTACCCCGACCCCAACAGTAACACAGAACGATGCCATCCAAACGATCATTAACAACATTAAAGGGTGAACACTTCCACAATACCTTTGCGCAACAAAAAAAAAGTGTTCCAACAAAAAAAACACGTTTCCACCGCCCGCCGACAGACGGCGTTGCGGAAGACTTTACTACTTCCGGTGACAAGATGGCCGAGCGTTCAGAGCAGCCGGAAACTGCGGCGAGAGAGCCCAAAAACACGATAAAACTACCATACTAAAACAACCTAACAACCATCACCCCACACATGAAAAACGCACCTTATCGCCACACAAATAAAGTTCATTTCAATTGTCAAATCCTTTGTGTTTACGTCCATTCAAAATAAGAAAGGAAAGCAATAAGTAAGCGCGCTGCCGTCAAGTGCGATCGCTTATTTCCCGCATTGAATATGATGTAAGTTTTCCGGAGTGGCGATAACGGGTAATGGTATCATTTGCCCTTTCATAGGGCAGAGGCGGCTTTGTTACTTCATGGTTACTGTGTTGTGACAAACTTGAATATCTACGTTTTACTGCTTTGAATGAACGAGGTTATTGAATGTCTTCTGAACCCAATTTAAAGGCAATTTAACTCGAAAAGTAATAATCTCTTTGAATAAAGTCTTGCTATCGTTATCCGCAATCATCTAGTGAATAAATAGTACCTGGGCCAGGTTAGGTTGCTCAGGCATGACAGCTATCTAATTTGCTCTTATCAAATCCTAAATTAGCCAAGTCATATTAGTAAATCCAAAGATTTACCAGTAAAACCTAAGATTTACCAATATATGTAGGTACGGGCTTTTAGAGTAACATATATTATACACATACACAGGAATTGCTCCCTTAAAGTAATAAGATTCGTGACTTGACAAGAAGCTTGCAACTTACTCGCCTCCAAACAAGTCTCAGAAGTTATGTATTTTTCAATCAATCAGACAATTCAGTCTGTAAGTATAACTAGTTTTAATCCCTTTCATCTTCTTCATATGAAACTTTCAAAGATTACCATGGCCAACTGGATCCCAAAAATGACCTAATAATAGGTTATACTAGAACTTGTATCGTTAATAAACCCATTAAATTATTATTTTAAATTAATTTCTCAAAATTTACAATGTCCAGAGACTTTTATTTTTACAAGTGGAAAGATACTCTGAAACATCTAAGGGATTTAGTTAATATTGACATACATTATCAGGTATTATTATAACTAATTTACGTGCCATACAATTTTTTTGTTAACTACGGACTTTATAGGTTGCTTCGATTTTGGTCGTGACTTCGTGTTTCTTTCAGATGACAAAAGCCCACGACCCTACACTGTCGGAAGCAGTTCATAGACTATCTTCAGTCCTGGGACAGTACATGCTCATGTACAATCAAGTTATGGAATGCTGTCAACAGAACCTGCAAGTTCAGAAGACTGCGTATTTGGACAATATTGTCAAAGCTATTGTTTCTAGGTCAGTAAATTTCAACCAGTCATAACGTTCAACGTTTGGTTCCAAAAATACAATATTTTTTTAAAACACATTAATAAAGTCCTAAATAAATGTTTTTAGAATTCTAGAACTTAAGGGTGAATTAGAAAAGTTAGAAGGCAGTCGCTTCCAGTTTATTGGCCACGGATTAATCGAAGTCCATCATACAACATATGATATTGAAATGTCTGCAATACCAATAGAACACGGAAGACCAGAACACATACAGGCTCATCTAGACAAATTACTGGCAAAAGTCAAGGAAAAGAAAGAAACTATAGTAAAAATAGGTAAGATTTAGACGTAAGATAACACGCAGCCATGAGATAAGCAGAAACTTCTAGACTAAACATACTCCATTTACTTCATACACGTTCATAACCAGAATCATACACATACGCCAGCGGCGAGTGCTATACACCTGATCTTTTTAAAGAACATTTAGACAAAAATAAATAAATTACTTTTAGGCACATGCTTTGTTGATAACGCACTGTTCAAGGCAGTGACCGTAATAAATAAGAAAAAGATTTGACTGTATATTGTACTCTTTGTATTGAGATTTAAAGATAACTTGAAAAACAAAATTGATTTTGACCTAAATCAGGTGTCGAAACAGATGAACTAATCATTTTAATCTCTTGATCAAATTCAGCTGAAGAAACTGAAGAAGCAACAGTTATGTTAGATAACTCATGGGGTGCACAAGAGAATATAAATAACATGCAAAAGAAAAAAGTTAAAGTGGATAAAGTACCTGAAGCTATTCGCAAGACAAGAGAGTATGTAGCTATGATACTGGCACATGAAAAAACAAGGTATGATGTGGAGACATTTTGGTTAGCTGATCACGGAATTGATTTATTGTAAAACATTTAACATTAGTGTAGATGATTATCTAGGACATTTACACTGAGTTGCAGAAAAGGTCGTTAAATTTAAGATAAGGTTGCAGAAAGATAATTAAATTTTAATGAAGGCATTACCCATACACTTTCTAACGTTAAAGTCTCCTTTAAAACTTAATGACCTTTTCTGCAACTCAGCGTTAATGCGTTATGATTATGACTAAAAGGTAATTCTCAAAAACCAATCCATCGTCTCTTTTCCCTACTACAGATCAACAAACTTTTCTAGCCCGCTCTGAAGTTAGCGGTTTGGCTGCGCAATAGACAATTTATACCCTAAGGCCTAAACAATCCATTGCGCATTCAAATAGTTAAGTTCAGAGCAGGCCAGAAAAGTTTTTTGATCTATAAAGATCGATTTTTGACATTACTTCTTAGCTTAAGTCAAAAAATCGATCTCATATAGGAAAAAAACCCTTGAATCGGTTATTGAAAATGGACATAAATAAATAACGGACAATAGATTTAGGTAGAATTTTGATAAAATATCTTGTAAAGGAAGAAGAATCTATCTCTAATTTCTAGGAGATAGCAATAGACGATTTAATTATAGATGGTTTTCATCTTACAGACAAGTTAGGAGATGTATTAAACATGATAAGCTTAAAAGAGAGATCTGGGAAAAAGAACTGAGAGGACAATTGAAACCTGCAGCCAGATTCGAAATCAGAGAAAGAAGTACTAAAATTATACGTACAGTATTCAGGTAACATACGAATAGTAAAGATAGCTTTGCCAATCATTGTAATTTAAACCCTATATCAATGTATTAAATGTGACATGACTTGCGCTAGTAACATGAAATATTACTAGCGCAAGTGCAACCCTTTGTGCCATTAATTGAAAATTAATGCTGGCAGTAATAAACACGATAACATTTTACAGAGCATACTTTGAGTTAAAGCGAGAACGTACTAAGACCTATAAACGAGACGAATTATTGGGGATAATTAATATTCGTGATACGTTCAATTTAGACATGCAAAGAATACAAGCAGAAGAGGTATGTGTATACCTCTATAACTTCCTTCTTACTAATTTCCAGTTAACGTAGCATACCGCATGCTGAAACGGCTTAAAGGATTTGGATGAAATTTGACAATGAGATAGCCTGGGACCTGAAAAAGCTTATAGGCTACTTTTCATCCATTTTATCGCAGACGGAGTCGCGGTCAACAGCTAGGAATTACATACAATCTACTATTTATTTAATTTTTATGTCTATATCAATGTATGTGTATATGTTTTTATGTAATTTATATGTTATAATGATATCTTACTTTACTAAACCAACACTTCAGGCAATGTAGGCCGATATTTTTCTCTCCAGATGCTGCGAAATCGTTCCAAATTGTACCCAAAGTACGAAAAAGAATGGATAGCACGCCGCAAGGATTTAAAAGAAGAGTTTTTAAAAAACAAAAAAGCACTTATATGTGAAGAATTGCGTGAACAGATCAGGGAGTGGTTCATTGAATGGTAAACGATATAGCCATTTAGCCTTTAGGGCTTAGGTATGGTTGTAAAGTCAATGAGGCTGCGTCCAGCAGTAAACGGAAAAAAAAGATGATAATGGGTGAAAATAACTATCTGATATATCCTGAGAGGTCTCTGAAAGACATCATTTATTGCACTATTAAATAAAATTTATATTAACTTATATAGGTTGGGGAAAAAGTCTTTTCGCATTATAGTATGTATGAACTTGTAATAAAATCTCTTTGGCTATACTATTTGTATCTGGCTGGTTTTGGTATCATTGAAAGTTTAAATTTTAAAGAACATAATTCCAAATTCAAATTAGGAAAATGTGTGATTATAATTTGTTTTTCGTACCGTCAAGATGAGTGAATCTAATGAAGAAATTCGATACATTTTAAAATTTTACTACAAAAAAGGTAAAAATGCAAAGCAAGCCGCGAAAAAAAATTGCGATGTTTATGGACCTAGTGTAGTGTCTGTGAGAGTAGCACAAATTTGGTTTAAGCGTTTTCAATCCGGAAATTTTGATGTCAAAGATGCACGTCGCTCTGGTCGCCCTATTACGGATAAAATGGATGCCATTTTTGAAAAAGTGGAGCAAGATCGGCATACCAGTAGTTACGACGTAGCTGAAGAACTGGAAATTGACCACAAAACAGTTTTGGCGCATTTGAAAAAAACTGGGTACACAAAAAAGCTCGACATTTGGGTACCGCACGAGCTCACTGAAAGAAACCTAATGAACCGTGTACTCATTTGTGATTCTTTATTACGACGTAATGAAACCGAACCATTTTTGAAGAAGCTGATAACTGGTGATGAAAAGTGGATCACGTATGACAAGAACGTGCGAAAAAGGTCGTGGTCAAAGGCCGGTCAGGCTTCACAGACTGTGGCGAAACCCGGGTTAACTCGCAACAAGGTGATGCTGTGTGTGTGGTGGGATTGGAAGGGCATTATTCATTATGAGCTGTTACCACCAGGCAGGACCATCGATTCTGAACTCTACTGCGAACAACTGATGAGATTAAAGCAAGAAGTTGAGAGAAAGCGGCCGGAATTAATCAACAGAAGGGGTGTGGTTTTTCATCATGATAACGCTAGACCTCACACATCTTTAGCCACCCAACAAAAATTAAGAGAGTTTGGCTGGGAGGTGTTAATGCATCCGCCGTATAGTCCTGACCTTGCACCTTCAGATTTCCGCCTGTTTCGGTCTCTTCAGAATTCTTTAGGCAGTGTCAGGTTAACATCACGAGAGGACTGCCAAAACCACTTGTCGCGGTATTTTGACCAGAAGTCCCAAAATTTCTATAGCAATGGGATCATGTCCCTACCTACAAGATGGCAAAAAGTTATCGAACAAAATGGTACCTACATACTTTAGTTAAATGTAAATAAACTTTATTAAAAAATGTTTTGAATTTTCTTAAAAAATGCGAAGAAACTTTTTCCCCGACCTATTAAATGTATAATTTTGCGAATTTTTAACATGTTAAAGCCATGTTATGCTTATTATTGTTATTAAATATATTTAAATGGGAATCTCTTATATATTTAATAACAATATACTAACTGTTTCAAGGTTTGAATCTGTACATTTTTTTCACGACATACCTAAAGATGGATCCGCTGCGATATTTAGAGGCGAAGTCCCCGGTCCTCATGAATGGCTTGAAGAAAATAAGGCTCTTACAGTACAAAAGGAAGCAAATAAAAAGAAAAGTCCTCAGGATGTAAGTAAAAAACGTAAAAAATTTTCTTCAACCCAAGAATTTCCAAGATTTATCTAAATGTCTGCTACAAAGTCAAAAGTGGAATGCGCTGCCGGAGTGGGTGTTCCCCGATAGTTACAATCTGGGTGTCTTCAAGTCCTGAGTGAATCGGTTTCTTCTAGACAAGCGTGGTTCATCGTAAACCACATCATCATTTAACATTAGACGAGATGCCGATCAAAGCAAGCCTAATCATGAACAAAAAAATAATTATAATAATATGATTTCTCGTAACAGTTAAAATATGTAAAAATGGAAGCGAAAAGACAAAAAAAGTTACTGAAAAGGGAAGAACAAATGAAAATAAAGGCTGAAGCACTTTTGCTAAGGAGGATGATGAAAAATCCTACAATGCATCCTGGATATACGTTCCCGATTTCAAAACGAACTGACAGTCTTCTACAGGTAGTGTTATATTAGAAAGCATACTGAACTTTATCTTCACTATGAAATGTGCAAATTAGTGTAGAGCAAACAAAAGACGCGAATGCACGCATTGCCATCGGCCACTGAACTTCACTCGCGTTACCATTTCTAAGGAACGATATCTTCTTAATTATAAATTACCCTCATTTCAGGTGATAGACAATTATCACAAATCTTGGGACATGTATGACGTATGGGAAACTTTGGATGTAAAAGAAAAATACGTTCATAAAGTTAATGTAGAGGATGCTATTAAAGAAGCACAGCTTGAAGTCTTACCTGAAGTTGATGAACATATGCGGTAAGTAGATAAATTATACAAATAAATCTTAGAATTTGGTACTTTTTAGGCTTTTAACGTGGTCGGGCAAAGTGTTATTGAATGAAATTTTCAGTAGCAGCCACATCCGAAACATTTGTGCAATGCCAATAGAGTCGCCCTAACATGCAACTGTTAACTAAGAATATAGCTTGCGAACAGTGGCGGATTTACACATTTACTTTACAATTCGATACCGCCTAGTTAACAATCATATTAAGTTAATTTTTTATGTCAATGAAATTGTAACATTATGATTTGTGCACTATCGACCTATTTACACCACCTTATTCTCGTAATTAGGTAGTATGCCTGTGAACTAAAAGAAAATTGTGGCCCCTTTGCCGCCCCTAAAAACTGGTAAATCCGCCACTGCTTGCGGAGTACTTACAAGCTTGATATTATGTCTTTTAAGAGCTTATTAAATGATATTCTATTTAATATCTTACTTAATGTGTAATTCAAGACAAGAGCTGCACCAACTTAAACGAGCTTTGAAAGAAGACTATAAAAGAAATGAAGAAAAAATGCCAGTAGACCTAACGAAACCAATGAAGGTTAAAAAGGAAAAGAAGAAATTAACGCCAGTTTTAAGCGAAGAAGTATTCAGAATGATTGAGGTAAGTAAGTTTAAACTTTGGAACTTTGTTTAAAGATTTGCTTCGTTAATCTTAATATGAAGGATAGGTATAAGATACGGACAAAATGCGGAGAAACCAGTGGTGTCATTTACCCAAATAATACTGAAGAAATAGGTAAATAGACATCTAAATTACTTATCAAAAGATTGAAATGGAGTAAAGAATCTGTAAATGGCCTCTACATCTTAGCCTAAGAAGTGGTGAAGGAAATGCATTAGGGGCTGTCTTTTGTAACTTTGGACGTTCAAAACTGTTGATTCTCAACCTAATTTCATCATGTCTTTTGATGTTGACAAAGGAAGAAATAAAATTACTAGAATGTAATTAATTATTTCTTCCTCCATCAGACACTGGCACAAAACGGTTGCATAAAAGAATATCCCAAAGCAAATATAGAAGACTTTATTGGAGATGCTAATTTTGTGGGAGAGGAGCTACGTAGCCAAATTTTGTAAGTTACATTCGTTTTTAGAATTAGAAGTTATCTTGTGCCTACTAACCCACGATTCCAGTGCTGTTCTAGAATCACTATTAACATACACCGCGGTATAATCGTCCCTTAGGCAGCACGCATTGGTTCCAAAATCTCGATTACCTACACATTAAACCTAGAATTCACCAAACATTCGTGGATCAAACAACAGATTCAGTAGTTGTGAGTAAATAAAGCAAAAAAGAAATACAAGAGGCTAAAAATCTTCGACATTATAAATTATTATAAAACTAGCTGTGCCCCGCGGTTTCAGTCACCGCTTAATTTAAAAGAAATTGGATTATTTACCCACCCGCGCTATTACTTCGTTTTCGGTTAGCGTTTCTTCTAACTTTTTTCGTTTTGCTTGGCTCCTAAGCGTCGTAGCGTGATGTTAAATAGCCTATACTATTCCTCATGAATTTGGCTATTTTAAACAAAAATATTTTTTCAAATCCGACTGGTAGTTCCAGCCAGAGATTAAACAAAAACAAACAAACTCTTCAGCTTTATTATAAGAAAAGAAGAAATATTATCGTTTGTCATTTAATTTCGTTTTTCTATTTCAGGCCAGCATTCCCATTCAGCTTCGAAATAAGAGCATATTGGTGGGAAAAATGTCGCGAACTCAGTAATGGTTTCCATAAAATATTGCTAGTTGGACCTAGAATTAGCGGGAAGACCTTACTGGTCCAAGCCTTAGCTTCCATCAATAGTTAGTAATGTTTAACCGCTTTACTTTTATGTAGCTATACTATTTTATACTTTTATATTTATAATATAAAAAAGCCGTGTCTGTACATTGAAGATATTCCAGAAAAAACAGTCGGTATAATAGATACCGTACTGGGACGAAACCAACGCATCACGCAAAAATTTAAAAACCCGACCGCAGTTTGGCCTACATCTTATCTCGTATAAATAAAACCACTAAAGAGAAAAAAAACCAGCCAAGTGCGAGTCGTACTCGCGCACCGAGAGTTCCGTATCATTTTTGGACGTATAAAGCGAAAAAATCCGGACCGCATAACTAAGTTTGTTGGTGAAGGAATTTTGATGATTTTGAAAAAACTGTACTAGTTAGGAACATCGTTTTATTTTTGGTTCCATATTTGGGTCAATTCCGATCAACTCTAATTATTTCAGATTTTTCGCCCCCCAAACTTTGGAGATAAGGGGGGGGGAATGGTATTTTTTTGGACATTTTTCATCATATGTCAAAAACTGTGAAACATAAAATGAAATAAAAATATATTTTGAAATGTGCAGATCAAGCCCTTTCATATGATATGTCACTTGACCTAGTAACCCTACTTTAATATTTTGGACCCCCACTCCGGCCCCTTTTGTAATGAAACTAAATTTTTTTTGAGTTGTTTTCATTTGCAATAAAGTTGAACAAGCATTTTTTATAACTGTTCCAAATTTCAAGTCGATGGCATGAGTAGTGGCTTAAATAAGCAGGTGTGACAGACAGACGAAGTCCCACCATAAGGGTTCCTTTTTTACCATTTTGGTACGGAACCCTAAAAATAAAATAATGACATTGCAGTCGGGACCCACTGTTTCAGGTTAATATCCATATAAATGGGTCTAACTAAAAGGTCATCATGTATCATTATCATACTCTAAATAAGAGTCCAAAAAGCCATCTTAAATTATGATCATGCATTTCTGTAACACATTGTTTAAGTAATTTGTTAATTACAGATGCAGTGCTGTTTGAATTAGAGCCATACAAAATGCAAGGAGGCTTGCAATCGGCACCATTCTTAAAACGTTTTGTTGACATGGTGGTCACCTGTGCCAGAGTGTTGCAACCCTCGGTCATACATATCAAATATTTGCAGAAATTATTTTACGCAAAGGTATATTAATAAAATCTTCCATGGATGCATATTCTTAAGCATCTGCACCAATTGGCCACCAACCTCATGCAAAAGAAATTAGCAAATGGGGGTAACCAATAGATAATAATATGATAGAGAAAGAGAGGTAGTAGCACATTGAAAAAAAACCCGGCCAAGTTGAGTCGTACTCGCGCACCGAGGGTTCCGTATCATTTTTGGACGTATAAAGTGAAAATAACCGGACCGGATAACTAAGTTTGTTTGTCAAGGAATATTGATGATTTTGAAAAAACTGAACTAGTTAGACAGAGAGACGAAGTCGCACCATAAGAGTTCCTTTTTTACCATTTTGGTACGGAACCCTAAAAATGATATTTTTGATAACGAGTTATGTTCTCTACTCGCTTATCGCTTAAGGCGCCTTCCTCACCAGGTCGGTGCGTTTTCGTTTCGGCACAGACAGTAGGCACAGGAGCGTATACACGCGTCTCGCTCGTATGCGCTCGGTAAAGAATCTGAGGCCCTAGACAAGTTGCTTTTCTGTTAGCGTTCACGCCAAACGCTACGGACAAAATGTATGGAATAGACATTTGTGAGTCACGTGACTTTTCCACAGGTAATGTCATTGCCATACATTTTAGACGTAGCTTTTGGCGTGAACGCTAAAAGAAAAGCAACTTGTCTAGGGCCTCTGTTCCGAAACGAAAACGCACCGACCCGGTGAGGGATGCTACAAAAAACCCAGTTATGTGAGCTAGGTAAGAAAACAGTCAATGAACCATGTGCGTCACCCCAGCAAAATATTGTCTGCTTAGGAGATTCCATTTTCGTGGAAATCTGCAAAAATATGAGAAAGTCAGTCGCGGGGAGCTTGATGCACAATTAATTAATGTATTTTTGTAATGCGACGCCTGAGAGGATAATCATTAATCTTACATTTCATTGTCCAATCACAGGTGCCACCAGAGGAAGCCGGAATGAATCTGCCGCTCATAAGAAAATTTTTCCTTCAAAAACTTATCAGAAAAATACGCAAAACTGACAAAATTACTGTTATAGGTAAAAGCTTTAGCACCGTATCTTTTTTGAAATGTAACAAACATCTACATATACTAGGTATAAAAAAGCTGTGTCTATACATTGAAAATATTCTTGCATACTTCTAGTGGCGCCATCTATGAGCAGATAGCTCCACTCATGGTCATGACAGACGGACAACAAAGTGATCCTATAACCCTCCATCTGTCGCATTTAAAAAATCCGCCTCATTCAGATCGAAATCAATTGTGTCTGTCAAGTGCGACAAACGATTAAGGGTTCCGTTTTTCCTTTTGAGGTACGGAACCCTAAAAACCACAAAAAGTAAAAAACTAAATGCAAAAAACATCTCTTTTATGCTGATCATTTAAATAAAATTATTAGCACAAGTCCGTCCCGACTTGCTATGTTCACAGGCACCTGCACAGACCCATGGTTGGCGAAAACCAGCGCGCTGCTAAAACAGCTGCCTGTAGTACTTCTTATGCCAGACAACACGTACTCGCTGGTGGTGCAGATGCTGAAGGAATGGGTCGTCAAGTTGGGTTTCTTATATTTTCTTTCCTATTTGGTTTTGGCACGGGGTCTCATCAGGAACAAAGTAACATTTGTTGAAATAACTCATAATAGATAAAAATGCTTTTAGCACGGAAAAATATATAGCCCGAAGATAGCCCGCGCTAAATCGGTCACATTTCTTTGTATGAGATGAGGCATCTGTAGCTGTACGTATAGTATTATATTATCTGTGGTTTTGGTAAAAAAATGTAGTACGTCTTAGGAAGTGTACGACCAATGCCATATTTTTTTTCTTGCCTACAATCTCACTTGAATGCGTAGTGTAGCTGTAGTTTACTTTCATTTGAATGATCCTAGTCTTCCTTACTTGATTTAAGTTACTCTTCAAATAAATATAGTGTTGGAAGTTAAATGTTAACAACCATTTGAGAAGAAGATTCTCTAAAAGTCTGAGAAAGAAAAGTCATTAACAATTTTACAAAATATTTGTCGAGTCCCATTATGTAACTAGGAATCAAGTCAAATATTTAAAAAAGTCTGTTCAATAATTTCAGGCACACAGTAATACCAGCAGACTTCAACGTTACCAGCTTGGCTCACGTCTTGCGAGGGTACAGTTTTGGGTATCTGAAAGAGGCCCTGGAAAAATTCATGTGCGCTGACAGAATTGTGAAGTAAGGACCTTAACCAACAACTGAACGTGGCTGCACAATGCATAACCACTTAACCAGCCTATAATGTTGCTACTGCTGGAACACAGGCCTCCACTCTGTGAGAGGGTGTGGGCCATAGTCCACCACGCGGGCCCAGTGCGGGTTGGTGGACGTCACATGTCTTCGAATTTTTGGTTTAGGACATGCTGGTGTTCTCACGATGTTTCAGTCGTTTATCAGTAGTGATGAAACAAATTGCACAAAGTGTGCTCCTACTGGTGTTCGAAAACCCACGACCTACGACTGTAAGTCGGGACCGCTACCACTTGGCCACTAAGTACTGCTCACGGCTTGCTCTGTGCACTGCAATGTGTATGTGGCTAATTAGGGCAAGCATATAACATGTAGGTATAAATATCTCGACTGTATTGCTCCAATAAATATCAAATTGAGCTATCGAGTATTTTTAACCGACTTCAAAGAAGGAGTAGTGCATGTATGTATGTTTGTATGTGCGTGGTTTTCTCAAAAACTACTGGTTCGATTTAGATGGGGTTTTCACTAACGTAATCTACATACTTTCGAAGAAGATTTACTGATGAACGAATTCGTGAAAGAAATCTAACGCGGGATAAAGAACTGAAAAGGGCTTTTTTTTTTTAAATTAATTACCGACTTCAAAAAGCCACTACAAAGAAAATAATAATTTTGGTTTCGGAAGTCGGTGGCAAAAAAAAGCAAACAAATCCAAAGCCACCGACTTCCGAAACCAAAATTATAGTTTTCTTTGTAGTGGCTTTTTGAAGACGGTTATTTTTTTTTAAGTTATAAATTAGTAGGTACCTACTGAGGTATCACCATTTTTCCAGAATTGCCGCTTTTGGACTCAGCCCTATGGAAGTATATAATTACATATTAGACGACGAGACTGACACGAAAGTAGTAAGTATAATCATTTTCTCCTACGATTAACAATAGCAGTATTTTGTTAATGATACACATAGGGCTGCCATCCGTCCGGGTTTCCCCAGATTTGTCCTAGTTTAGAGGGCTTCCGGGGAGCGCCCGGTAGGGGTTTCAAAAAGTGTCCGGGTGAAACCCGGACACTTTGTGTGGGGGAAATCCTGATTGACGAAAAATGTTGTCCGGGGGCGTCCGGGAAAATTTCTCAATATCACCCAAATGTCCGGGGTTTTTAGTTTTTGTTCGGCGTCAGCAATTTAGGTGATGGCAGCCCTAGATACACAGAAGGACGTTGTTCTTCTAAACCTATAATCTAGACCTAATTTCTTTTATTTCCTAGAGGTTATAGTGAAACGGTTAGATCGTCATCCATTTAATGCCTCAGCACGCGTATAGGAAAAAGTTTTTGACACATCCAGGATTTTCTAACTTTTTCCAGGAATACGACAAATACCTCAAATGGTACTCTGAGAAAACATCTTTTGGTAGGAAAGAGATGCAGCATTTAAAAGAACAGAGAGAGTTCAGGGCCGCTGTCGAGAAGTACGCAGCAAAGAAGAAGAAAGCTAGATCAGCTCCGAGCAGCACTACCGCCAGTTACACTGGACCTTAATAAACTAGTATTTTGAAAAAATACTGAGTTTTTACAACTTTTTGTTTAACTTGCCGTGTGTGGCGAAATCTTACAAATGAATTTTAGACCAGTTCCCCCCAACTGATTGAGCATATGTAACTTTGATGACAATGCAATAATATGGTACCATGGAGGTGGTCTCATGATGGAACCGGGAGGTGGCTATAGGAACTCCTCAACTTCTTAACATAACTCTGTCTTGTTTGGGCTCCTTGGATTTGTCTTGAGAGGTACTGAAGACCTAGATAATATCCAGGGTCTCATGATGGAGCTGGGAAGTGGTAATAAAAGCATGTTTAGAAATTTTTTTTTCAACATAAAACTTGTTAGTTAACACAATATCAGGACGCAGTACTATCGTGATACTAGGTAGGTTACTCGACTGCTTATGCTGCAGTCTGAAGAATAAAGATCCATGAACTTGCTCGTCATGACAAGCGTTACTTAAAATTCGCGCAAAGGGTTCCCGAAAGAAGACAGCACTATTGCTACGATATACGTAACAGTGTCTGCTACGTCTGCTACGCTGTCGTAGCAAATAAACAATAATTATGCTACGCATCGAGTTGCTACGCGGAAATAATTTTTTTACTCGGTTACGGCGTAGCAAAGGAAGAGAATTGAATGTTATTATTTTGTGCATCGATAGAAATGCTTGAAGAAACTTTTGATTATAGTTTTAAACAGACAATGTCATCCTCCAACTATAAATTGAAGGAAAATATACTTCGCAGTAGGTACCGTACCAACGATACGATGCTATCGCACATACTAACGTACCTACCTAATCGTAGATAGCCATACCATTCCAATTAATGAATACCTATTCGAATCACCATAAAAAAATATGACACCGTACACCCCAAAACACACAGCATTCATAACATAACGCCAAATTAAAAACATCACTAAGCTAGCAATTTGGTGTAAAATAAACACGATTTTTATTCTGCGTTGCAAAGATAAGGGCGGGCGGCAAATAAAGGGGCTGGTGTCGATATAGAGGGGCTGATGTTTATCTTAACATAACGTGTCCGGACGAACGCTGACGACGCGGATTTTATTTCTTTATTGCACAAAAATGCTAACTTTCATTGTGAGATTAGGGTGGCTGTGTTGAAGGGTGTTTTGAAGGATAATGCTTCATATTTTGTAATGTACTGTCAATGTGGGGGACCAGAACCATTCATAATAAAATTGTTCGTCTGATGGAACTAATGATTTTTTTATAGGGTAGGATACTATGACCATTTAAGAGTCAGAATCAGTAAATTAAACGTATTTACATTAAACAAAACAAAAAACCGGCCAAGTGCGAGTCGTACTCGCGCACCGAGAGTTCCGTATCAGTTTTGGACGTATAAAGTGAAAAAAACCGGACCGAAATCATCAAAATTCTTTCACAAACCAAGTTAGTTTTGCAAGTTGGTTTGTGAAAGAATTTTGATGATTTTGAAAAAACTGTACTAGTTAGGAACATCGTTTTATTTTTGGTGCCATATTTGGGTCAATTCCTATCAACTCTAATTATTTCAGATTTTTCGCCCGCAAACTTCGGAGATAAGGATAAGGAATGGTATTTTTTCGGACAGTTTTCATCATATGTCGAAAACTGTGAGACATAAAATTAAATAAAAATATATTTTGAAATGTGCAGATCAAGCCCTTTCATATGATATGTCACTTGACCTAGTAACCCCACTTTGAAATTTTGGACCCCCACTCTGCTGCCTTTTGCAATAAAAATAAAAATATTTTTTGACTTTTTTCATTTGCAATATAGTTGGACAAGCATTCTTTATAACTGTTCCAAATTTCAAGTCGATAGCATTAGTAGTTGCTGAAATAAGCAGGTGTGACAGACAGACAGACAGACAGACGAAGTCGCACCATTTCCTTTTTTACAATTTTGGTACGGAACCCTAAAAACGACTACGTAAGATTTAAAATATATCACTCCCACAATGAAGACTAGCAACACCTCATAACCTTATGATGAGAATGCTTTAGGTTTTCTGAGATGATGGACGCAAGATGATGACCAAATAATAAATTGTATTTGTATATTTTGTCAGTACCTTATTTGTGTTTACTTTTTGCTTATGTTAGGTATATAATAGGTACTAAATGATGATATTCATCAATTCATGTATGTATTTAGGCTACAAAGTGTGCCAAAGAAATAGACACACAAACACTTGAAATACCTATGTAAAAATACTAGTATTTCAGAAACATACTTAACTGTCCCGTGGCCACCCTACATTCCACCCTTTTAATATTCAGGCGGTGTATTTGGAATTAATTTCAGTCGTTTAAATATTTTCTGGGCGACCGCAGTGGCCAGTAATTATTGTTTGAACATCACTTCTAGTTAGCGAGTGTTTACTAAGAGATTTTTGCTAACTTTTTAGAAGTAGTAGGCACTGTTGGGTTTTATGAAAATTAGGTATCTAGGTAATTAATAGGCAATATATGTGTGAGTCAGAATCGCGGGTGTACCAGCATACCTATTCAGTATTCTGTACCAAAAAAATGTCTCAGTGAAATGGACAGTAGGCTTAGTTTAGAAATATTTTGGCTTGTGGCAAATTACGTAAACTAGACCATTTTCAAGTTTAAATAATTATAATTCATTAATTAATTATATTAATATAATTATTTATTATATTATTATATATTATTATTCATTAATTAATTATATTAATATAATTAATTAATTAATTATCGAGATGTACTATGCGATCAAAATAACGTCCCATGCTACGTCTGTGACCGGATTAAAATCTAAACCGAATTTGGAAGGATGGAATGGATGGAGTGGCCAATAATGGAAGATTGCCAGTACTATAATGAAAGAAGGTTGACTTCGTCATAAGCTAGTCTTCCCTTTTATTTAGAATCTTTGACAACACTGGATAGGTGAATAAAAAAAACTGTTGTTATTAAAATATTTTATTTTATTAAATAGAATACAAAAATAGATGAGAATGGTTAACAGTCAGTCTTTTAGTAAATTAATTAATATTAGTCAGTCATTTGTATTAAAGTCAGTTATATAAAATGTACAAAAAACTTAAAGCCCTAATTTAATTGACAAATTATTTGCTGTGCTGAAGTGATGTAGTTATGAGTGATTACCGTTTATGTCAATATAATACTCCCTTACGTTTATTATTATGCCAATATAATACCCCCTTACGTTTATTATTATGCCAATTATTATGCCAATATATACAGGGTAAAATTAAAACCAGTGCGGATATTTTAGGAGGTGAAAGTACTCATGAATATGATCAACTTTTATTATGGGACCGACACTGAAATATGAAAAAAAAATCAGCTGTTCCCTACAAAAATGCACTACAACACGATCAAAATGTATGGAACAGCTGATTTTTTTATCATATTTCAGTGTCGGTCCCATAATAAAAGTTGATCATATTCATGAGTACTTTCACCTCCTAAAATATCCGCACTGGTTTTAATTTTACCCTGTATAATACCCCCTTACGAAGAAAATAGCTCTAAGTCCATTGACATCTCTATTTTTTGGCATGGAAATGACAAGAATTAAATAGTGGTGTATTTAATCCGTGGTTAAAAGTGGCAAGGTTTTACAAGGACGTTAGTTTTTAAATATCCCGCTACAATGCGAAGGAACTGCCTTAAAGTTTTCAATAGCAGCACATGAATTTAGACTGCAGTGATTCCCAACAGGTGGTCCGCGAAACAAAATTAAAAATCCATGATAAATAATATTTAAGATACGCGAGGACGCGCTCACAGAACTTTTATTTTGAACATTGGGTCCCTGCATCGAACTAAGTCTTAGTAGTCCCTGGTCAAAGGTTGGGAACCACTGATTTAAAGCAATAAAGTGCTTAACCGCCAAAAGATATGATTTTTAGGGTTCCGTACCTTAAAAGGAAAAACGGAACTCTTATAGGATCACTTTGTTGTCCGTCTGTCCGTATGTCTATGATCAGGTGCTTCCACCCGTTAAGGATCTAGTCCTTAACGGGTGGAAGCACCTGATCATAGATGGCGCTACTAGAAGTATGTAATAGCGACATCTTGCTCATAGATTGCGCTATTGCATATTTCTAGTGGAGAATTTAATTTAATTTTATTATGAATTAATACTATCCACATAAACAATTAGGTTTATACGCGAGTCCTACTCACATTTGTCAATTTTTTTCTTAGAAAGAAAAGTATAACTCATTTTCCAAAACTATGATTTGTCGATTTTGGTGGTTTTTCTCGCCTTTCCACCGACGATTTAGTACTCCCTAATCCTTCTACACTGCGCATTACACTTAGCAAAGCGGTGTAGCCTGTTGCTCACGGCCATGCCCTCGATGTCGAGCTGAGCTAGCTCCGCTCGCTCGGCTCGCACGGCCGGCAAGTCTTCGCTCTGCAGGACGCCGGGCTGCAAGTAGCCGAGCAGTTGCGGAACATGTTCTTGTATCATCTTCTGGCGTTCGTTTGATACTTCTTCGCGCCTGGAATGAGGAAAAAAGCTGTTTGTAGGTGTAGATCTTTGGGTGCCGAGTAGGACGCGGAAAAAACTACCGAAGCAATCTCACAAATTATATTAAATCACTCCATCGCGCGTTGATTACATCGTGTTATCTCTGAAACTATTTGTCCAAATAACATACTGTAAACTGCAAAAAACCGTACAAGTGCGAGTATGCCTCGCGCCCTAAGGGTTCCGCTAAATGATCATAGATGGCGCTACTGCATACTTCTAGTGGTGTCATCTATGAGCTCCACTTATGGTCCGGTGACTGACGGCGGACAACAAAGTGATCCTATAAGGGTTCCGTTTCTCTTTTTGAGGTACGGAACCCTAAAAATCATCTCCATTAAATAGGTCTCCATTGGATAGATTTCAAAAACCTTTATCCTTTATATTTATTAATAAAACTAGCTTCTACCCGCGGCTTCGCCCGCCTTTTTGGGATAAAAAGTAGCCTATGTGTTATTCTGATGTATAAGCTTTATTACCGTAAAGTTTCATCAAAATCCGTTCAGTAGTTTTTGCGTGAAAGAGTAACAAACATACATACATCTATACATCCTCACAAACTTTCACGTTTAAAATATTAGTAGGATACTGACCACTTCCTATCGCACTCCCACACGTAGACCGCGCGGTTCTCTTCCCTCTCACTCTCTATCTTCCTCCTGCGATCGTTCTCTTGTATCTGCTTCAGCAACTCCTGCGCATAAAGTTTGCCTTTCTCTCTCTTTCTCTGATGCTCTTCGCGTTCCTTGGCTAAGTCTGACGCTATTTTATTTTCGGCCTAAAAAGTGATAAGATTTTTTTTTAAGTCAATGAATTCCAAATTCGGTGAAAACTCTTCTAACAAACATCGACAAACGTGAACAATCGCAATTGTAAATTGAGCAAAACCAAAGGAGACATTCTACTTTAATATTCTGAACTGGCCGTTAAATACAATTTATGTTACAAAAAAATATATTCTTGTGCTTATACTGGGTGTAAGTTTAGTCAGTCGAAATTCGAAAAGGGGTCATTGTACTCCATCATTATAAACAACTTTTACTATAGAACAAACACTGAAATCGCGAAAACAAAAAATCTGCTGTTCCATACATTTTGTTAAGTTAAGTGAACATAATGTATGAAACAGCAGACTTTTTTTTTCGCCATTTCAGGGTAATGATACGGGGGTGTGTATGAGGGTAGTACTTTCCCACATGAGCTCTTTCACAAAGAGCTTTACTACTAAAAAAACCGGACAAGTTCGAGTAGGTACAACGCGCGCCTTGAGGGTTCCGAAATATGCAATAGCGCCATCTATGCCGCTATTACACCATAGTAGATATCTCATATCTTGATCATAGATGGCGCTACTGCATACTTCTAGTGGCGCCATCTATGAGCAAATGGCTCCACTTATGGTCCGGTGACAGACGGACAACAAAGTGATCTATAAGGGTTCCATTTTTCCTTTTGAGGTACGGAACCCTAAAAATACTCTTATTGTCCACACACCTCCTTCCTGAACTCTGCCTCTATATCCCTCCGGTCCTGTTCAGCTCTCTTGCGTTCTTCTATCTGTACGGCGAGAGCGTCCTTGGTCTCTCTTCTCACTTTCTCTACTTTCAATTTCTCTGCGATGTCATCTTGAAAGTTCTTCTCTAGGTATTCCTGTTCTTGAAGGAGTTTGATTATGTTTGTGCGTTCTTGACGGGCTGCCTGAAAAACGTAACACACTATTATTATGAATGCGAAAGTTTGTGTGTTTGTTACTCCTTCACACTGAGCCTAACAATCAAGTTACTGATGAAAGGGAAAATGAAAGGGAAAATGAAAATTTTCATGTTTGTCTGCTTAGGAGCCATTCAAGTATAAGCAGAATTTTAGTAATTGTTAACCCCAAAAGTAATGTTGCCATGTGTTCTAATCAGAATCTACTAAATAAAAAGTTAATAAATAAATATTGCTGACGTAATCACCATCCAGCCCCGTCCCCAATGTCATGAAAATTAAGCAAAGCAAATGGGGGGGCATTTGCTTTGCTTAATTTTCACCAACAACAATCAACCCCTCTTTGATGCTCACGTAATACTTGAATTGCTCCTTAGTTCTTTTAAACTGCACAATGGACATTCAATGCGATTTTCAGCATCATTTAGAGAATTTATTTAGTAAGATTTATCTATACTAATATTATAAAGAGGTAAGATTTTTTTGTTTGTACCGAATAGGCTCCAAAACTACTGGACCGATTTAAAAAATTCTTTCACCAGAAGAAAGCTACATTATCACTGAGTAACATAGGCTACTTTTTATTCCGAATAAATGCACAGTTCCTGTGGGACACGCGGACGAAGTCGCGGGCGAAGTGCTAGTGCGTATAATACATTGATATTTAACTTATGTAGATACAGCACAGAAATCTCGATGCTTTGACATGTCACTAGATCTAATATAAAATTGATATTATTATTTTATTACCTCATCTGCTAATATTTTAGCAGACATTTTATCATTGAACTCCTCTTTTATCCGCATTCTACGCTCCCTTTCCTCCACGCTGAAAACATTATGAGCATTATTATATGTATATACATCTATATACTATTGTGTCTGTACATTGAAGATATTCCAGAAAAAACAGTCGGGATAGGGTACTGGGACGTAACTATACCCAAAAAGATTTTTTTTTGATTTTTTGTCTGTTTGTCTGTTTGTGCGCGCATCACGCAAAAAGTACTGAACGGATTTTGATGTGGTTTTCACAGTTCAATAGCTTGGTGTCCAACTTAAAATCTAAGCCACGTTTCATCTAATCATCTAACCAGAGATACAGCTTGACCTCTTGGTAGTACTAGCCAACCTACACTACAGAGGTCATTTAAACTGGTCAGTTCATTGAAGTCCACGCGGACGGAGTCGCGGGCAAAAGTCTAGTATTTTATATTTATATTTATGCGCTAAAAATCGAAAACGGTCGGCAAAGTGCAAAATAATGTCTTCAAACTAAAGCTGGCGCCATTATAATAGGTACTAATAAATATTTTCACTCACATGGCCGAACTCCTGTCGGCCACCATTTTGTTCTGCTCCTCGATCTTCCGCTCCTCTAAGATGACCAGCTCCTTCTGCTTCTGTTTCCAAGCTTCCCGCGCTTGTAGGAAGGTCTTCATCTCATGACGCATCTTTTCTGTTAGCTCGCGTTTCTGATTGAGTTCTCTAGAATGCAAAGACAGATTGTTTTATTTTAATACTAGCTTCCGCTCGCGGCTTCGCCCACGTTTTTGGGATAAAAAGTAGCCTATGTGTTATTCCGATGTATAAGCTATATTACTGTAAAGTTTCATCAAAATCCGTTCAGTTGTTTTTGCGTGAAAGAGTAACAAACATCCACACATACATCCTCACAAACTTTCACATTTATAATATTAGTAAGATAAGCCCTATCCCTATCCTACTTATAAACGTGATACTTATGGATGGATGGATGTTTTTTGCTCTTTCACGCAAAAACTACTAAACGGATTTTGAGGCAACTTGCAAAAAACCCAAGATATTTTGAATTTCGCGAGCAATCTTGACGGATCAACCTTAATAAAGGATTGGCATTTGAACTATCTGAGCATCACCTCATATCCTCATCAGAGATAGTCCTAGCGATATCCTCAAGCATCTTCTTCTCAATCAAGGCGTCCTCGTACTGGCACTGCTTCTGCCGCTGCCTGTTCACCAGCTGCTGCTGCAACTCCTGGCAGTACTGGGCGGTGCGCTTCAACTTCTCACTCTCCTCATGGGCTTCGGCGTCTTGGTCATCGGATAAGGCATTAAGAAGTATGTTGTTGGATCGTGTTTCTTCAGCCTGTAGGATGAAATAATGAAATTATTTGGCTTATATCTTGATTAATGTGATCAGCACTTCGTTTATTTCAAACTAGCTTTTGCCAGCGGCTTCGCCCGCGTGGAGGTCGAAAATAAAACTTTTAAAGTTTGAAGTTAATCAAGCCAAGCAAACACATTTTCCCATACAAATGTCTAGATTTTCAAAAACCTGGACATTCGTATTTATTTGTGTCAAAATAATGAATTAGACTTTTGTCGAAACAATTATTAATTAGAGGTATGCCATAATAAAACTCTTGTCATACATAATGTATGTTTATAAAAAAAAATATAAATTAAATAAAAGTCAATCATACCTTTTCCTGCAGCCGTCTATATTCATTATGCAGTATTTGCTGCTGTATATCTCTGCAGACATAACCAGCTTGTAGTTTCTTGGCCAGTTCCCTAAGACTGGGATCTCGTTCCCTCAAGTAATGTCTGCGGAGTAGCTGACAGATTTCTTCCCGCCGAACCTTTGCTACTTCTATGCCAAGTCTTGTTTCTCTTTCCGCTCTGGCGTTTACAATAGCTGCATGATCAGTTCTCTTAAATGAAAAGGAATAATAAAATTATATTAGTCTATGAAGGTTTTTCTGTCAGGACCTAGCAATGCCAGCGGTGCCCACGCCCAGGGCGCAGAAGTGACCAGAGAGGACCAAGTTTAGAAAGAAAGAAAAAACATTTATTTGGCAACACACAAAGACACACAGACCAAACAAAAATAAAAAAAAATAATAATAAAGAAAAGGCTTAAAATTATAATATTAATGATTGCTATGTGCCTAGCATATAGTTTAGGGTCATGCATAGTAGTTAGTACATTATTAGCATACACTACCTATTATTTATCGCATAATACAGGTGTAGACGCGCTGATGCCAGATTAAAATATTTTTCGATGGTGCAGTTATAGTAGCTCTCACTGGGTGCATGAAAGACTAGTTATGGCACTGTGACCTAGCCAAAATTATTGTAATTATTTAGCTAGCTGGGTATTCATGGTGGAATAACGTTCTTTTTCAGCTGTTGGGATCTTGGTTACATGACTCACTAACCAAGTGATAGTTGATAGTGTTAACAGCATAGCTAGGTACCGTCAACTGCCCTGACTTTGCCTCACGTCTTATAAGTTAGGGCAGTTGACTGGTACCTCATTGACTTAATTATAAAGCTCAACTGCCTCGCAATTTTTTTGGTAATTCAACATAATTACCTCCTGAAAATCCTTCTCCATCTCAGCCTCCCGCTGTATGAGCGCCAGACAGCGGCCCATACGGCCATCCTCCATGCGGCTGTTCAGCCATTGAATGTCCAAGGCACGCTGGTATACGTCTAGCTCCTTACGGCGAGCCTCGACGATGGCATTCCTCTGTAGCTCCGTCCGTGGCTCCTGAAAAACGCTCATTTTGGTTTTACAACTAAAGTATTCAAAGTAATTTATTTATCAAGAAAAAGAAGAATACTTACCACCATAATTTCGTAGAATATATTTTTTTATCAAATCAAAAGCAATAATACCAATTTTCACAATAGAAATTAAAAGTATATAAATAACTTTCGACTGTTTTCAAAATTCGAAAAAATCTATGTCTGTCAAAGTCATATGTCACCTTAGCTTAGAGGAGTGGTTACGAGTTACGAAATGTAACCAGTTATTGAAACTATCTATTCATGATGCAATAATGGGTAGCGGGTTTTTTAGCGACGAAACCATCTATTTCATAATAGACGTAAACATTCGGTAACACGTTTCAGGAACGAAATACAACGTTGGACGGTTGGACTGTAAAATCGCTAATTCAGATTATGTTCGCGGCGCCTCGGCAACGGCTTTGGCTGTTCGAGAATTGGTCGAGCGAGCGCGGAGCCGCAAGGCCGACCATAGATTATACACTGGCCCGACGGCCCAACTTATCGTTTTGTTTCGTTCACACATACATACAAAGCTTTTACATTTGACCTATGACTTTATCGCCTTCCTATAGATTCGATATTAAAAATGAGAAAGTAAAGTACACAAAAAAAAAAAATCTTAAATTGTCTGGCCTTCCATCCTACTATTTATAATATTACTATCTTCTGCCCGCGGCTTCGCCCGCGTTTTTGGGATAAAAAGTAGCCTATGTGTTATTCTGATGTATAAGCTATATTACTGTAAGGTTTCATCAAAATCCGTTCACCAAAGTTTTTGCGTGAAAGAGTAACAAACATCCAAACATCCATACATCCATCCATACATCTTTACATCCTCACAAACTTTCACGTTTATATAGCTGCTGCCCACGACTTCGTCTACGAAAAATAGATGAAAAGTAGCCTATGTGTTTTTCCAGGTCCGAGGCTACCTCTTTGTCAAATTTCATCCAAATCCGTCCAGCCGTTTCAGCGTGAAGAAGTAACAAACATACACACACACACAAACTTTCGCATTTATAATTATTATAGTGTGATTAGTGGGATTAGTTTGATGTGATATATTATAGTGTGATAGTGTGATATAGTAGGATAGGATTAGCAATCAAAATAAGAATAGGATTGACCTCGCGCCATACTGTGACGTTTTGTATGGAAAATTTTGCTGTTTTATATTAAAAAATCTATTATAATAGATTTCGTAAATCAAAGACTCGGTTAAATAAAGCATGTAACAAAAGCTCTGTTGTTCCCCAAAAGCAGTCATTATACTCATCATTATGAACAACTTTTACTATGTGAACATAAATGTATGGAATAGTTGTTTTTTTTTCGCGATTTCAGGGTTGGTCATATTATAGTAAAAGTTGTTTATAGTGATGAGTATAATGTATTGAACGCTCGTGTAGATTTGTGTGGTTGGTACACTTTTGGAATTCAGTTGGGGCATGAGCAGGCATCGGAGAGAATAATTTACAACAATAGTTCAGACACTGGACGGCACATTGAATTTTGATTTTATCTGATCAAACGGCTAAGTCAATGATAAGTGCTGCTGTGTCACTTTGGCAGCAGTGTTTCTACAGGAACTATAAATGTTGCGTTCTCTACTACTAGACACACGTGATACATTATTAGCTCATGGCTACGTTCATTTTTACATAATGACCCCTTTTGAGGAACAACAGGGTTTTTGTTACATGCTATAATGAAAAAAAAAACGTTGTTGATTCGCTAATTAATTTTCTTTGTAAGACTAACTTTTCAATTGATAGTTGACAGTTCGAGGTCATTGACGTTCCTGTTCTTATCGCGATTGCATAGTATAAATGTGAAAGTTTGTGTGGGTGGGTGTGTGTCAGCGTTGCCAGACGTCCCGAATTTGGCGGGACGTCCCGATTTTCTTACGAAAAATTTAATGTCCCGCTTTTAGAGGATTACTCGACGGTGCGGGCCTCAACTTCAATCTGCTTTCCCGAACACGTTTTTTCCTAAATAAATTTTAAATAGTTGGAAGCCAGAAATAAATGCTGCGTAATTTAAGTAGAATTACTCATTCAATTCAATCTGGAGCTATCCTGTGCGGAGTTCTTCAAATAACTGCTGATTATTTACGACTTTTTTTATTATATCCCGCTTCCTACAAAAGAATCCCGCTGTTTTTACTCAAAAGGTTTGAAAATCCCGATTTGCCCGAAAAAAAATCTGGCAACGCTGCTGTGTGTATCTTTTTTACTTCTTCACGCTGAAACGGCTGAACGGATTTAGATCATCATCATTTAGAAATCATTAATAAATAAATCATAACGAAAGATTACTGTTACATTACGAGATTTTAGTGTCGAATCGGAACACCAAAGTAGCAAAATATATTATGCTTTTTCGTGAAACCATAATCGTTTCATTCGTCACACATTTTATTATCTAAACACGTTGTAAAACCTCTATTGAAGCTCTATTAAAATAGAGTGTTTCAAAACCGCTATTGATATTGGATAGACAATTTCGTTTTGTTACCCCAAAAAGCCGCTACAACCACCACTGTCACCCATTCCATTGTCAATAAATTATTTGCCCATTGTCATTTCATTTTCTAAGATTTTGAAAGATGCCAAAGATGGATACGGTCTATCAAAAATGACGCAATTTCGCAAGATCGTCCTTTTGTTTTTGTCCAAGTATGTATTGGTATCACAAAAATCCGATAGATGGCAGGGTAATACGGTAATACATTTTAGGAAATAATTAGATATTTTACCATTTTAAACCATGATTTTTATTTTTTATATTATGTTTTACATACCACAAAATGGACTTATATTGGCTACATGCGAAACGATTGCTAAAGTTCGAGCCTACTAGAGCGTCATCTACTGTTTCTACTACAAACTATTATCAGAAAGTTGCGATGCAAATCGTTTACACCGGGGCGCTAGGGTGACAATTTTCTCTCATTCGCGGCAGTACAAAACGGCGACAGCACGCATTTGGATTTTGACGTGTGACAGCAAACAGCTGCAGCCAGATTCGGTTGCAGATTGATAGTGTATCGAAATAAAGACGTTTTGTAATGAAACAGTGATTGAAATGGCTGAAAGTAAAGGTGCGTTGATCGCGAAAACAGTGCAAAAACATGCCGGACGGGCGAAGGAAAAGGTATTTATTGTTTTATTCACCTTACGTGTAAAGAGTGATGTTAGTAGGTGATGGTGAATTTTTTTTATGTATCTAGTTGCTGATGTGTTGTGAAAGTATGTTTTTGAGAAGATCGGTGGCACGCCGGGGCAGGTTTCTTGCGACTAGGCCGTAAGACGATTACCTTGTGCGTCGAATTTCACCTGTTGCTCGTCTGATATGCGATGTAAGAAACACCTGTGTTTTTCCTCATATTTGTTTACGTACGTAGAAATTGCACACGTATCGTATTATAACAGACAGTATCGTCGCAGAGCTGCAGTTTTATCATTTCCAGGGCATTTAATTTTCTATTTATAGTACTGAGCAGACGTGATAATTTTGGATTGGATCATTTAGTTGACTAGGATACTATTAGTTCAGTTTGCGAACTAGCATAGCAGTCGATTGGTGCACATTAATTTAATAAACCCATTTATTACACAAGACAGTTCTAGGGAATTGGGACCGTTTTAAAAATAACATAGTGGGTTGGGAGGGGACAGAGACAACCGATCTGTCGTGCTGGTTTCGCAAAAATAATGTGGATATTTCAACTCATCTATTTTTATGTGGACTGTCTCGCTGTGACTGTAGTTCTCTGAATTATAATTGTATCTGGTGGCTTGAAACCTTTCTGTCATACTATTTGTTGAATTATTTTGTGAATAATGTCATATTTATTTATCAAATTATTTAGGTAATGTGATTTTATAAAATTTATCTCAACCCAAACTAAGACATTAACGAAATTATGAGTAATTTTATGTAAAAATTCTCAAAATGTTATCCAAAATACTGTTTTTAAATTTTCGAACTTGGTTCTTGATTATTTCCGCTTTCATTTTGCAACATTTGATCCATAAAGTTTATCTACTTACCTAGAAAAAAAAACTGGATATGCATAGACCATAGACATAGGGAGTCGGTTATTGACCCAGTCTGGCAAATGGCCCAGCAGCATCATCAACTACTGTGGAATTATTGCCAACAATAATACTAACTACTTTAGTATGAATAAAGTATTAAATAAAACCTCATTGATGTATTACTAGTCAATGTAACACTTTCTTTTAATTTATGAAGATGAGTATGGTAATTAATGCATGGTTGTAGAGAAATCAGTAGTTTAACATTGTAATAATTCTGCATATTTTGTAGGAGATTAAAAACAAGTTATTTCAAAGTCAAGATTAATAGATTTGCCTACTTTAAAATCCAGGATTTAAATATTTTATAACATACCTTAGATGTATCTACTTGAGATTATGAGTAAGTACTGTTTATTATGAAGTGCTGCATTGCAATAAATAATTGGATAATTAAGTACTAAATGCAAAACAATTCTTACCAAAAATTATACCTACTATATTTTTCTCCTTTTGTTAGATTATTTTTATGAACTTTAATTAAATTGTTAGATAGGTAGTTAGTGCCACCATAATTATGAGAGCAGATTAAGTGCAGGTATAAAATGTTAAAAACTTAAAACATCGATATTTCTGTGTTGTAGGTACCTAAGTTAAATATTACTTATGTAAGTACCATATAAAACTTCCGGTACAACCTCTCTAAATGGTGGTAAAAACTGCATTAAAATCCATTGTTTACCTAGCTTTAAGATGAACTAATCAAACAAACAGATGGATATGAAAAGCTACATTTTTTTATAATATTTATAGAGACCTAAGACAATATTATATTGACCTTAATGTTTATTAGATACAATAGCTGATAAAGTGCCCACACAAGGTTTCTGTGAAGGAAACAAAAACTTGTAAAACACCTTTGAAACCTGAGCAAAAACTGTAAATTATTCACTGGATATGATGATCTCAATACATGTAGGTCATGGACTCAATGCACAGCAGACACATAAAACCAGATAACTATTAATGTGATATTAATTGCAGTTTTAATTGAATGGCAATAACACAACCTCCTTGCTTATCAAATGTTACTCAATGGTTAATTATTAATTAGTCATAATTATGGTCAGTTGCAGAAAGATAATTAAATTTTAAAGGAGACTTTAACTATACAATTTTTATCGTTAGTCTCCTTTAAAACTTAATGACCTTTTCTGCAACTCAGTGATAGTCAAGTAAGAAGTTCAGTGCACTCGGAGTTACGTACCGTCGTCGGTACCTATAAGCGACTGGTAATGTGTCTGACTAATGGAAACCCCTAATGACGTCATCTGAATACTTATAATTCAACCCCCTGCTCGTTAATAGGTGAACGTACATTCATACAATTTTCTCTAGTGTTGCCCAAATGCAAGACCGAGACGAGTCTAACCCCGTTTTTAGTCTCGGTTCTGTCTCAATACCCATAGTCGTGGTCTTAGTTTTAGTATTGTACATTCATTCTTGGTCTTGGTCTTAGTCTTGCTATAATTAGGTGGTCTTGATCTTGCGAAAATGATTGTTGCAAGACCGATTTTGGGCAATACTAATTTTCTCCCCTAAAAAGCGTGATATACTTAGGTGTAAACCTTCTTCCAAAGATTTGTTGACTTGGTTTGGCGAATGCACCTCATCAGGTCTTCGTGCGAAGAATACGTCTACACAAATATTCACTTAACTATATTCAAGCTTTCAAGGGATTTCCAGGTTGAATTAAGTTCTTGACCTGTCGCCTAGATGGTAGGTTCGTTGTACCTACTAGGTATTCTGTTGACATTAGGCGCGGATACCAGAGGGCGGGGCAGTGGGTCTTTTTCTCCCCCTAACCCTCTCCCCCTTTTAAATCGTCGTAGGGCAGCGGTCGGCAACCTTTAAGGCTACGGTTTCCTAGAAAAGCAGTGCCGTCACACAGCGGCCGTAATGTAGCGTCCAATGACGTTACTGTGACGTTGTCTATAGAAACAAGATGACGTGGTTTCCTAAAGAGCGGTGTTTGATACCGCAAGAAGGAACCACGCGATCGGCAAGGCGCGGGTCGCGGGTTCCCGACCGCTGTCATAGAGCATCAATTTTGAAATCACACAATAACCCCCCTGAACGAAATCCTGTATCCGCGTATGGTTGACATAAACATACGTTAGTAGATTCAGGTTGTCTCCACGAGTGACGACACTGAGGTTTGTCCTACATAGCCAAGGCAGCCTTGCTAACCAATCATTTCACGATGGTATGGCAGCCCGACCTCTACCAGCCTTGCTAACCAATCATTTCACGATGATATTGAGCATGTGATTCAAAGACCTAAGAAATCTCTTAGATCTTTGATGTGATTAGAAGAATACTCGAGAAGTTAGAAAGGAGAGAAAAACTCTCTCTCTCTCAGACAATTTCTCTCTCAGACGTTCAAAGTATCTCCTTTGAGCACCTGTTTTTAGACACCAATGCATTGAGCACCAAAGATATTTCCTACTAGCTGTGCCCCGCGGTTTCACCCACCGTTGCTCGGCTCCTAAGGGTCGTAACGTGATGTTAAATAGCCTATAACCTTCCTCAAGAATTGGGCTATGAAATGCAAAAATATTTTTTCTAGTCCAACTGGTAGTTCCAGAGATAAGCGCGTTCAAACAAACTCTTCAGCTTTATGTCCAAAAATCAGGCGTTCAAAAGGGAACACTTCATCCATCCGAAGCTCACAGCATCAAAGATTGTTCTTTTACAAAGCACTAGCGAATTTAATTTCTATCTTTAATTTCTAGTCAGTTTTTGGCTTGATACTTGTCGAAGTGCGCTTGTATCTAACAACGTCGTTAGAGTCCGCTTGAATCACCTCGGTGCCCATATGAGTACCTCAAGTAGGCATCCGAATGTTCTTGAGATGAGCGTACTTGTCACTTGAACAACGCAAAACGTACATACAACGTCAGAAGAACATATAGAGGTCCAAATTCCAATGCTGTAATACTGCAAGTACTCGCGGGAATCCGCTAGATGGGGGCAGCGTATGACCGGCTGTGGCGATTCTTGCGAGAGGCCTATGTCCAGCAGTGGACGCCTTTCGTCTGATAAGATGATTATGATGAATACTTCACTACTATCTAAACCACATGTATTTAATTTGTTACTTTCACATCTCAAGTGTGGATAGGAACTTGCCGTAAACGTTGTTAGAAAAATAGATAAATAAAACTCGAAAGCCTAAGTGCCAAGTTCATCGACAAGATAACAGTCCGATAAATTGAAAACGTTTAACATGACTTTTGACGTAGAAAAATATATGTTAAACCGACGTTTTCAATTTATCGGACTGTTATCTTATCGGTGAACTTGGCCCTAAGTTGCAACATCACAAAAGTCCCGTTCATTTATGTGGAGACTCCAAAAATATTCCGACCAACATTTTCTCCACCTGTTTATCGAATGTATTCCACAAAATACTAGAAATAAAGAAGACAGAATATGCATTTATTTGCGTCTACATGACGCACAAAAATTAAATAAAACCAAGACGCACAATACTACGCTAAAACTTGCACGCCTGCCTAAACCTCTTAACCGATTTACTAGCCATCACAGCATAATATTGCTGTTTGTATAAACGCTAATTTACAAATTAACGGCTGAACACCCACCGCATAGCCGTATAAAACGCATAAAACGTGACCCAAAGGCATTCGGCAATCTGGACATTTTACTATCAACCGGTTTTGTTCTGCCCTTTAGTTCATTCTCGGCTACACAAATATCAGTGTGCAGTTGATGCGTGTTCAAACCATGCTTGAAAGCCTTTTCGAAGAAAGCTAGTGGTTCTTCCTCTTTTGAGTGCAAATATTTACTCTGGATGGACAGATGAATCTTAATCAGAGGTAATTATATCGAGTTAATGATTCAGATCAATATAATAGTCACTGTTTTAAATAAACAAGATTAGCTTTGGGGATAAAATCATTCATTTAAATACCGGTACCGACCGATTGCATAAAATCCTATGATGTCAGTGCTTATTTTACCGCTTTTTAAATTAATCTGGTAGCTATTAGCATATTTTTTGTCAATCATTCAATTCTTCAATAAATAATTTGGTGGCTGTGCCAAAATCCCGTAAGTCACTAAACCTGTAAGTGACCGGCCTCACATTTCCCTCAGCTTTCTCTTTTTCGAAAACAAAAATCTGACCCAGCAAGACCTCAAAATCTGTACGATATTGAGTAAGGCACCTGGCATGATAAAATGCGATATTCTTACTTCCCGCTTTAATAATCGCTAGGAGTAATTAAACCTATCTATCATGCTACGCACGCCATTGAGATAACAGCTGTATTATGTTAGATTTATATAATCTAGCGGGATTTTCCAACTCTGTCGCCAATAGGGGTCACAGGTTTACAAAAATAGGTTGGATGTCTGGTGATATTTAATGTATTTGTGTCAGAGGTAGGGTCAATTGTAGCCCTAAATGTCAGCTAAATAGAGACATTGTGTCGACTTCCAGGCAATTATTTAATTTCAATAGCAATTGAAGTGGATTTCATTGGATCAACAATGAGGAAGTTTGAAATGTCAAATAAATCGGGCCCATTACAGATTTTATGTAGTGTGTGCAAAAAAACAGATACAGAATTTGAAATTATAGAAGCTCTTACCCATACAGATATTGACAAGTCTTGCTCAATTCAGATAATTATTCTCTTAGCATCGCACAGAATAAATAAATAAAAACGAACCGTTACAGAATTTAAGGATTACCTCATCATAATTGGATCCGTCAATAAACCAGCAATTTTGCCAGCCACGCCAAATAAAACATGTCAGTCTAAAATTTTTTTTGCAGTTTGAATGAAAAAGCAACTAGGCATTCTGTCATGGACACAATAGGCGCAAAATTGCCAATCTTCATGTTACAGACCGTTATACCGAATTCGTGGACATAGGAGAAATGGGCAATAGACATGAGTTCTGTGATATTCAATTTATTTTAAAGTCATCAATACCATGATCTTCACGTCTGTGATCTGTGACCTCGAGTGTTAACTAAGCAGGCTTATGATTTCATCTAATTAATCGTCTTGTCAGCGCGCAGAGAACTCGTTTGGGAACGTAAGATTGTTCTGAAACATCTGGGGTTGGAATAGGTTTGTTTACTTTATTCAATTTTCCTTCAATGTTGATATAGTTATGATTGGGTTAGTTTGCGATTAAATAATCAGGGCTATACATAATTTCAACTCGGCCATTAATACTGTGCAAAGTTATTTCCTCGTAAAATACAAAGATGCAACTAAAATATTTTTAAAATTCTTCAAGCGCTAGGTTTGTTTACTAGATCATAATTTTAATGGAATATTTTATTACAATTTCTATCTTTAAAGTTTTAACTCTGCAGTAATCAGCCAGTAAGTCTCCAGTCATCATCTTAAAACAAAGCAAATCAACTCATGAGAAATTTTTTATCATCGTCATCTATTCATGCATTCCGCTTGCAAACATCAGGAGGAAGTCGCAAGCCCTTTGCTATTCCAATAACTTGGAACGTATCATGCAAAATGATCTTTACTTCCTTCATATCTTTTATTGCGTTGACATAGGGCCTAAATTCGTGGATGCTACCAAGAAACCACGTTTTGCAAAGGTCGATACGTGACAATGCTTAATGCTAACAGTTGGGTTAACTGTGAACTGTGCAGTCGTCATGGGAACGCCAGCCGACGCCCACAAGTCATAGTTTTTATTGTCTGCTAGAGGCATTTGTGTATGTTTGTTTGAATTTAAATGAGTGAGAGTTTTAGAAGATAACATCAATTAGGCGACAAAATTATGGTAGTGGCGGCGAGATTTTTCATATTTGGAGCAATTCTTCCTCTATGTATATTGATATACGTAGGTATACAAGTTTTCATTACAATTGCATGCAAAACATTGCTATCGGCTTTATTAGCATCTGTATGGTACGTGTAACAGAACATTTTCCTGCTACGATTGTTTAATATCATAGTTAAAATTATCCCAAAACCAAACCTCAGGTATCTTGACACAAAATCACAAATATGTATTCGATTTCGTTTTCAACCGCAGCCAAATAACTTCTGATACGTTTGGACGGTTACCAAATTTCATGACGAAAGTGACCAATGTAATGGTTGTATTCTAATATTTGTTTGGCAAATCCACACCTAAACAGCTTGTGTATAGTCAATTTTAGCTTTGTCAAGATAAAGAACTTTCTATGGCCCCGATGCAGACGAGACGCGACTGTCAATCGCTAAACAAAAACCTCACATATGGTAATTTAAACGCTTAAGGTTGCAATTCATATGTACAATAGAATTTTCTAATTTGTACTGCGTCTTTTGTCTTGCATCTTGCGACTATCCGGTCCGATTGGTCGTGTCATTTTTTGTTTGGTCAACAAACTTGTCGACAGTCATTATGTGTGGATTGTAAGCTGTAAATCAAGGCCAAACAATGTTATATTACGATGCTGTTATGTGTTTAACAGGTGTTTGGGAAACAATATGAATGTGGTGTATATTTAGATGACCTAAGGCTAGTTTACACAGATCCCAATGGTTTTATGTTCGATAAAAAAATCACTCTCATTTTTATTTGTGTTTCCAACTTATATCTGTTTCTGAGTTGACCTTCATTTCTTGCAAAAAATAAAACAGTATAGCCCATTTTTCAATTTTGATTGTGAGTCATGTCAATTCTTTTATAGCTTCATGGTCAAAAATCAGGAAATGTAGAGAGAGAGAGAGAAATCGTAGGTGATGCGCTAAATATAAGAAAAATCAACATGTATCTCGAAGTGGTTGTTAGTATCCATCTGAGAATCAAAACATTACCAACATAATCTAAAAAAGGTTTCACATACATGACCTATTTAATATGTTTGAGTACCTCTACCTGATAAAAGAAAATTCATATTTACTTAAAACAATAAGTTGGAAGACGGCATTCCGAGGGTCTACGGTGACATCACTATAAATCCGATTTCGCCGCGTTTTTACATTAGCATAATTAGTTCGTCACCAAACTGTAGGTGTTCTCCTTGATACCACTGCACCCACATAGAAACTGCGCTATCCCACGCTACGCCTACCGTCAGCAACCACTTTCGTTTAATCATATTGCTTAATACTCAGATTTATGTGGGGAAAACGTGTTGCCATAAATTCATCCACCATTACTGCTTTTGAACTATCTCTTGGGAAAGCGCGATTCAGGATATGGTATTCTCGTTCATTGTCTTCACTATTAATCTCAGTATATCGCTCACAGTCAATGTTATCTTGAAACCTGCAAGGTTATCTTAACTCTTCAGTTAAATCTGGTGCTGTATTATCAGTTATTTTCAAATCCTCTTCAATTTTGTTCGACAATCGTGTTGTTTTAGCTGTAAAAGAAAAACATGACGTGTGTTATCTTGTGTTTCCGTTAACTTGTAACTCGGCTTGTGCCCTTAACTTGTGACTCGGCTGAGAAAATATATGTCTATTCAGTCATCGCTCTTTTACCGTTTTTATGTACCAAGAGATTAATTGTTATGATGATTTATATGAGAGTGCGCATATTTCAGAATTTAAAACCTGCCAAGAAAATCTCATCCAGATGACTAATTTGTAGGTCGATAAAAAATGCCACATGTGAAGTCGATCTGTAAAAATAAATCAAATAAATTACACATAGGTGAATATTATTAAATTGCAACAACACACGTTACCTTAAAAAAGTCGATCAATTATGATTGGTAAAATTTCAATCAAATTCACTATGCTGTTACAAAACATCGAAATACCGCAATCGGTTTCATCGACCACAAGTACCACAACATAAAATGCCGTGTAAAAAACTATGGCACATATATTTCATCACGGTCGCCCACTTCCTATGGCTGTTGCCAATTGTTACACTGGTATCGATATAGAAATGAATGCTTTTCGGGCTATAAATAAATTATATAAAGTTTGCGACCATTCCAGTTCACAGAGACACGGATCCTATGAAGAGGCTCAATCCAATTCACCTGAGCACTTGTTAATCGGCTTACTTTCAAAGACCAATATTTTTCGCTCAAGATGTGTATATCGATCGACACGATGACAGATAGAAGAATGATAGTCCTTTAAAATCAGTATTTCGTACCAAAAACTCATTCATACATGAAGAGTGACTCAACACCACAAATGCCATAACAGAACAATGACACAAGCAAAACAATGCTGAACTGAATCAAATAACTCTTATACAACAATTATCGCTAAACTCACAAGTGTTACTTCTAACAGCTGAACTATAGTTCATACTGAAACTGGGGCACTAGGAGATCAGTTTGCATAATCAAATTAATGCTTAGGCTCAAGGCTATGGCGCTCTAAAAGGTTTGTCGTACTAGTAACGTAGTGGAAACTGTTAGAGTTGGATTTGGAAGTGAACTATGGAGGTCATGCGAGGCAGAATATTTGGATAAAGACTAAGAAGCAAGAGACAAAATATGATAAATCAAATGTTCTAGTTTAGAAAGTTTGAATAATGAACATTTGAATTTATACAGAAACATTAAAATACAAGTAATGGAAATAGCGCATTAATTATATTTATATGAACTCCCAAACTAAGCTTGCATTGACAAAAACCTACATATACACGAAAACTTGTATAATGTAAGGCCAAAATCTTCTTAAAATAAAATCTGTTGCTACACTGATAACGGCCAATGTCAGAGATTTCTTTATGACTCATCTCACATTAAACAATTTTAGATTCAACACATGAAAATTCAGATGACCTGAAAATAGTCACAAATGTTTTATTGCTTAAGGAAATCAGTTTTATCTCTATGTAGGTTTATGTAGCCTTGCATTCAGGTTATGTTAAAAGGAACTAGAATCAGTGATTTTAATGTCGTCACAATTCTTGGGATTCTTTTCTGCAGTGTCAATGCCTTTGCCTCTTTAAAAGAAAAGTAACCATGATGGATGTCTTTAGAACAGAAATCAAATTAAGTTGATGATGATGATGGGTCTTTGTAAACAAGATCATTTACACTTTCGTCTGTGCAAGTATACCCCTAGAGACATCTAGCTCACCTTCGTAGAGAACATTCCTTCATTTGATCGTGACACCCAATCTGCATTCCTTCCCTATATTTCTTCCGAAGGTTAATTTAACATTAGATTTTTCTAAACAATTTTCCTTTAATATAATATCGTTGTTGAGTTATATGAGCGAGAACACAAGGAGTTATGTAATACGTTCAATATTTCCTGAGATTCTACGATCCGCAATTCTCTAGGAAAATAAACAAGACATCAGTGTTTATGACTCTGTGATCGCTTGAAGATTCCCACTAGGTAGGTACACACGAGCTTGAAAGATCATTATCATAATGATTTTAATTCAAGAAACAATCGATGTTATGATTATTTTCATTGTTTTGTCGCCCAGAAACTTGAACCTTCAATACTAGGTAATTAAGTATACATAATTATAAATAGACAAACATAGTTTCATATAGCAAGAAAATCGAACAGCAGACTTAATTAAATCGGGGTCCCTGTCCCTTCTATTCCCTACACATATCCAGTATAGTATTAATTTCCTTGGCCCTGGAATTTCTATTCGATTTTATCAATTTTGAGTCCTATTTGCTTGTAATCTCGAGTAGATGGTATTGGTTAGTAAAATACTCTTGAGTATGTCTTACGTCTTAGATAGCCGAACTAAAAACTTTGAAAGGTACAAAATATGAAGTTTTGCAGTATCTTCTATAATATAATTGTTTTTTTATCCATTTTAGAAGAATGAAACCCACATCTCAATCCAGATAATCTGCCTTCTCCCATATCATTCTCAGCAATCCCAATATTTTGTTCACACGGTGGGCTGTGCTGAATTCCGATCCAACAGTCGGACGCTTGTTTTTGCGTCCACGCACTTTCTTCTCTTACTTGTACTTTCTCGAGTCGGCACGTAGCCTCAGGTGCGTGTTTGTGGCAACACTGAATTCGCGACGCGGTATTTGTGCGGACATTTCCAACAAGACGACCTACTGAGGTTGGATTGTTGGGTGTTTTGTGTTCCTTAGTTGGATTCTTTGATATTGCCAGTTTGTTAGTTTGGTCTTACTGAATGTTTGGTTGGTATTCCCGGCTATGTTGTGACGTTTATGGTCGTGCATGTCACGATCCGAATTGTATCAAGCTCATTAAAAATTTTGCCTTTGGTTGTAAATTGGCAAATGTGATAAGGGCCACATTAGGACAATCTAGTACATATCTTTAAAATCTAATACGTAGAAATTGTTCGTCAAAATAGTTAAAGTTGATAAGTGATTCTTTGCTTTTATAAAACTTGTGACGATTTGATGTTCAAGCATTTGAAGAGAATCTAGTGATGAGATGATAAATATGCGCGTAATTTTGCATGGCTGACCTTTTGTTAATTAGTTTTGTCTCAGTATTTCTATATCGTCGGTTTTCTGCAGATAATAATTCATTTACTCAAATGACTATAATACTGCACGATTCGAATTTGTTTTGATTTAAGCCTAAAGTCAATATTACTTATTCATGTTATCATTATACGCTATTCTAAAAATGTATCTCCTTGTTCTCAGGTATGGCCTCAAAAATAATCTTCATCTTGATAAGGCGTAAGTACAGTGCTAAAAGTTGCCAGTTCAAGAATAGAAAATTTTCGACAGATCGTCTCCTGTCTGATGAAAACGAATATGTACACTGTTGGTTCGTCAACACACTTTGCTTCGATGATCATGAATGTGACGATTACGTCATGTGCAACCTCCACATTTTTCCTACAATCTATACTTATAATAAGAATGTAAATTCCGCGTGTCTGTACATTGCATATATTTGCAAAAAAATAATAGGGGGGACTAAGAATGAGTAATGAAGTAAATTTCTATCATTTTTAGAATTAATGTCTGTCTGTTTGTCTGTCTGTTTGTCTGTCGGTTTGTCTGTCTGTTTGTCTGTGTGTTTGAACACGCATCAAATCAATACTACTGCATTGATTTTGAGGAATTAGAAAGAAATGTATAGGCAGTACCTTGAAGTAACATTTAGTCTTTGTTTCATTGAAATCGGTCCACTATATCAAAAGTTATAACAAAAAGTCTACCATCAGAACTAACCTTGCTAACATGTATTAAGCCGGGTCCACACATGTATTTGTTCAATCCAATCACCGTACATCCGTATCGCCGACGCGTATCATATGTTAGGTAATTATTATTACTTTTAAATCATAAAACCACTGAATTCTATCATTAAAATATGATCATAAAACACAATCGTTTTACAAATGACGTAAGATTGTCTAAATTGTTGTTGTCATTGTTGCAGCAGAGACCGATCATTAATCTATGCATTGTTGTAAACAAGAAGTTTATAATAAAATATATAAGTTTTTGGTGTAAATTAATGTAACCTCCTTGATTCCGAATTAAGAAAATAGTAACATCTCAGAGCATATATAGCCCTGGGAGGTGATTCTCGCGGGTTCGATTTAATATCACTTTCGATATATATAGCAACAACTGTCAAAATATCGATCGAATGTAGCTTTCGGTATTCTCGTGAAGTCACTGCAGATATATATCGATGGTAAAGCGTTCGACATGCATCGCGTGGTATGGAGCAGTCGATAGTGCCATATCGAATGAATTATCGTACGCGCGTAAAAGAATTTGTAGAATTGTTGTCAGATTGGTAAATTTATTTTGCTTTCAATTGATCAAAACTATGAATTTCGAAAGAAAATCGTCTTTACAGACAAGTTTGTCCGTTGTCGAGGCTTGTATCACAGAAAAATTCCCTAATCAAAACTAACAAACAAAAACAAACGATTTCACTACACTTTTAGGTTATGGCACTATTACTTAAAATGATTCAATTCTCAATTAAGCTAAAATTACGTAAGTATGAGTACAATTTTAGAAAAAATAAACAAATGTTTAATAACAATTAAACACGAATAAAAATATAGAATTTTTGACAGATGTCCATAAAAGTCACTGTCAAAACATTGACACTCCGTTCCACAAAAAGTATACACATGTTAAGATTTTTTTTTTTAATTAGAATGAAATAAATACTCCCTACTTGACTAAATTCTAATGGTGGTTACTGTAAAATAATAACTTAATCATATTTTAGCCCAAATGACTAGAAAAAATTATTTGAAGATAAATTATCGAAATTTATTATTAATTCTTGGTCCGAGCACCAACCAACAAAAACGGAACGTGTCTTGGCAGAGACAAAAACTCGAAAAGGATTGAATGAACATAATAATACGTCAATATCTATTACAAAAATATCTGTTGCCCGCGAGAATACCGATTTTAGCATGGGACCGATATTTTCAGTAGATATGATCTTGATCGAATGCGATATCTACATGATACGATATTGATCATATCACTGATTTATCGCACAAAGCGAGAATCACCTCCCTGGAAACGGTACGTATAGCGGTGTATCACCGGATAACATTTTCTATCACTTTTTGCAGGGGGCGAATTGAACACGTATACACTACGAAAATTTGACAATTACGCACAGATACAGGCTTACAGATTGTACTTAAATAAAGCCATGTTGGTGCATAATTTATACTTACACTAGCTGTTCCTCGCGGTTTCAACCCTGTTGCTTGGCTCCTAAGGGTTGTAGCGTGATATGGTATAGCCTATACTATCCTTACTAATATTATAAAAGTAACTCTGTCTGTCTGTCTGTCTGTGTGTTACGCAATCACGCCTAAAATACTGAACCGATTCAAATGAAATTCGGTACAGAGATAGTCTGGAGCCTGAGAAAGGACATAGGCTACTTTTAAAAAAAAAAGTAAGTTTTTGCGAAAAAAGGGCTGTAAAGGGTTGAAATAGGGCATGAAAGTTTGTGTGGAAATTACGTAATTTTTAAAGCTAGAAGCTTGAAACTTATTTTTGAGATTTGGGGTGTAGGGTAGGTGTAGGGTAGATGTAGGGTAGGTGTAGGGTAGGCGTAGGGTAGGCGTTGGGTAGGCGTAGGGTAGGCGTAGGGTAGGCGTAGGGTAGGCATAGGGTAGGCGTAGGGTAGGCGTAGGGTAGGCGTAGGGTAGGCGTAGGGTAGGCGTAGGGTAGGCGTAGGGTAGGCGTAGGGTAGGCGTAGGGTAGGCGTAAGGTAGGCGTAGGGTAGGCGTAGGGTAGGCATAGGGTAGGCGTAGGGTAGGCGTAGGGTAGGCGTAGGGTAGGTGTAGGGTAGGCGTAGGGTAGGCGTAGGGTAGGCGCAGGGTAGGCGTAGGGTAGGCGTAGGGTAGGCGTAGGGTAGGTGTAGGGTAGATGTAGGGTAGGTGTAGGGTAGGTGTAGGGTAGGTGTAGGGTAGGCGTAGGGTAGGCGTAGGGTAGGCGTAGGGTAGCTTAGCTGGCGTAGGGTAACTTTACCCGTGCGAAGCCCGGGCGGGTCAGCTAGTCTTAGAATAAGTTATATAGAATACTAGACTTTTGCCCGCGACTCCGTCCGCGTGGACTACAATGACATGACCAGTTTAAATGACCTCCGTAGTGTAGGGTGGCTAGTACTACCAAGAGGTCAAGCTGTATCTCTGGTTTATCCCACCGGAATTAGATGAAACGTGGCTTAGATTTTAAGTTGAACCCCAAGCTATCGAACTGTGAAAACCATATCGAAATCTGTTCCGTACTTTTTGCGTGATGCGCGCACAAACAGAAAAATTAAAAAAAATATATATTTTCGGGCATGGTTACGTTACGTCCCAGTACCCTATCCCGACTATTATTTCTGGAATATCTTCAATGTACAGACACGGCATTTTTACAATTTTATAATAGTATAGAAAACGAAGTTTTCAGATTACCTTACTTTTACTTTTACTGTTTACTTATTTGTCGTGTCGTAACATCACAGCATACATTCATTTTCCTTGTCATTTTATCAGATAGTAGTGACATCTCAATGCGACGTTTTTTTCCATCACAAGGTTATTCATAAGTAACTAATTAAAGAAACACCTTCTGTCTTGCTTTACCGATATTTTCGCGCACTCGTGACTGACCAGACTTCCTTGTGGGAATAAGCAAGACCATTATTGAATCAAAACAATAATTATTTTGATGAATATAAAATTGCTAGCTATAAAAATGCGCGGGAATTTATTGATTCCTACGCGTTTTGCAATGCTGCGGTCACACCTACGGATAATAATTAATATATTCTGAGTAGACGTTAAACACTAGTGTAGCTGTTACTTAAGGCGATTTATTTCTTTGGTCACGGCTCAATTAGATTTGCCGCCTATCAAGAGATTTCTTATAAGTTATAACGTTTTGAGAACATGACATGTCTCGATGACAAAAATAAATCTGTAATCAGTTTTTATCAATATGCATATCAGTCAACAAATATACCTAGATAAGGCTAGTCAAATGATTCATTCGCAAGGGAATAATAAGATATTTTAGGACAAATCGTCACTCATTGACAAAGCTGCTATTCCAGGGCCATCACATTGTAAACATAAAGGTATACATACAATAATAGATGAATACATAAAACACAGACTCTTCTTAATCTACTAGAGAGACACAGCGAATCTACAAGTTAGATCACTTATCAAATGACACTTCTTAATGCTGTGACCTCTGACCTCAGACGGAAGATTAGCTGTAAGCGACTGTTCCTGTATTATAAGCTAGTCGCTGACAAATTGCTCGACTTGTTCATACTGGCGATAGGGGCGTAGAAGTCACGTCTTGACGATATTTTATTATGTAACCCTAAAACTTCTTTATCTAATCCTGTCCAGCATGATTCATTTATGTAAGCTATTGCTTTGGTATTTTCTTTTTCGATTTTCTTGGTATTCCTCTTTCTTCTAGTTTAACTAAATTAAAAGTGAAAACTGTTTTGGTTTCTATGCCTTTTTCTTCGTATGCTTGTTTGAAATATAAATAACGATTGTCATTGTTATTTTTACTGTTAACATCCATAATAACAACGAGGCTTTCGAACACAATTCTTCAAGTATAGAAAACTAGACGCTTTTAGAAACGCAAAATGCAAATTCTTCTGGTAAGGCAAATAATATACTTGCCTCTATTACATTTTTTCAACCAATACTACTTTCCTTTTCATCTTTCACCAATGATTTATACCAGACACCACAAAAAACTGCCACAAAAAGCAAGTCTGCAGAGCATTGCGTGTGGGGATCAGCAAAATATTTACCTACATCATGTATTTGCACATTGCTGTTGGGTACCGTTATCACTATCTGTTGTTATCGTACCATTTGTTGATCTGTGTCTGTTTTACCTTTTTCAATGTTAATGTTTGGTCATGTGATCGTGTCGCTTTGTTCGTATTTAATATCGTTACATTTATTTACTTCGTTGTTTGTATTGGTCGAGTATTTCGTTCTAAATGAACACAACTATTTTGTTGTATTTCTGTTCCGTGAGCACAGGAAACACGGGTAGTTATTAATATTTCATTTCTTTGCGAAGTTTATTTTTCTAGCGTTTATTTCTTCGTTGATGGCAATCATTCTTATTTTATTGACATGTAGTGGAAAAATCCAAGAAAACAAAACACCCAATCATTTCATATTTCCGTCGCAGTGTTGATCGATTGGTATGTCCCCATAACGTGAAACCAACTTACTGTTTTTGGAGAAGGTCCAAAAACGTTTGTGTTAGTCAGGGTCTACGGGTGAACGGCCTGAATTCCCACGCATTGCCAAAATGACACTAAACACTAACTTAAAAGGCGTCTGTAGAATCCCTTCCCTCGGCCTGTTCGTTTATGGGCATTATTACTAAGACCTGCTCAGGATCAAGGTTCCTACGTGTCGATATACCTACGTGACTCGATTCTGAATCCTCCATAACAACATTTTCTATTTTTTACACCGTGCCCCCATCGATGGTGTAAATGCTTTGACGTAAATAATTTATCGCTACATGTGTAGCATATTCTAGTATGTTCTGTCTCTTTTTGTTCAACGCTTTATTGGGTACAGACCTTTTTTGTCACTGTTTATATTACGTCAGGAGCTGTTTCATTTTGATCATGATAATATTTTATTCGGTTTCTGCCTTACGATACGATCCTCTGTGGAATATGGTTGTGAAAAAAATAATTTGTCAGCTATCTTTTTAGATATTTCCAATTCGACAGAATTCAATATACAGGTCTCCCAAAGTGATAATGCGCATAGAAATCTTCGTCACTGTTCGGCAATGAATGGTCGTATTCCCTGAGCGTCGAAGACGATATGTATATCTATATAGAGTGGTTAAGTGAATTTTCTTCATGCATAATTTAGTAGCATTACCTATGTATTTTGTGCTGATAGATAGACAGAAAGAGACAATTAGCGAAGATCTGCATGCGCATTATTAATTTGGGAATACTGTACTATATCTTTTGTATTAAACATTCTACAGTTATTACTTATTAGATCAGTAACTAATTTATAAACTTTTGTGATTTACTCATATTGTTTTTAAAGGTGCTGAATCTTCACTTAAATATAACCAGATACGTACCTTCAATGTCATCAAGTAAACTTTCGTCATTTTTAACGTAACGTAACTCGCCAAACGCTCGTGTCTTGTTCACGCATGTCCTCACTTCCTAATAAAGTGATCACGATAGTTCCACTGACTAAAAAGGCCACAGTATCGGGTAACTCTTAGCTACCATGTGCTAATTTATTACGAAACCTTGCTTCTGAATATTTAACTAAAACCTTATAAACTTATCTCTGCCACATCGTTTCTCTATATAAGAAAATATTTTCAAGGAAAGTGTGTGTTCCCTTCGCTTTCGATGACTTTGTTATTCGTGAGTTTATATCGTTTAAAGCCACGAAGCTTCCGCTATAACTCTCTTCCCTAATTGGCACCTACAGCAGTGAGACAATTAGCAAACATCTTAAAAATTTCTACTATATCACTGATTTATAACTTGTCAAAACTTATTAGTGTCAACGACTCGTAACATTTTAGTATTGAGTCAGTTTTTTATTTATACAATCCAAAGTCAGCGGAGTCCACAGTAAAATGTGATTTCCGAAGAAATATGTCATGGCGCCGCTGACAAGGAGTATTAAATCTAGATGTGTTTTCAAATAAAATATCTCGCTTGCGAACCAACCGAAGGATGTTCTTCCATACGCTTTTATAGGTACTTATTTTGATTTCTGTGCAATGTTTATCTGTAACACTTTCTGACCTGATTCAAACCGCACCGTCGGCGTCGCTTTCTTTAATCAAACACTCCACATGAAGTTCATGTGCCGTCAAAACAACCAATACATCAACCTAATGGAGTCCATCTAATGGCTTAGTCTAAATATAAACATCACGATTTGTAGCCGCAAGGTCGTTTCGACTTCGACCGTACTCCTTTTGTGCATTGATTTACAATAGGGACACAAAATCGACTATCCGTCTTCCGGAAGCACCGTTGTGACGTATTGAGTTCATCGTCAACCAAAAATTACGTAAGGACCGGCGCAGACACAACTTATATCCGTCCCATGATCAGCATCCCGACCTATATCCACAAACTGTTCAGAGTAAAAGGCACCTAAATACTTACGTGTAAGATTGAAAATTGCGATAAGGCGACGATTGAGTTAGGACATTTTAGAGCGGTTTCGCGTATGGACGGCCGCCAGGCCAGGCCGTGGTGTGACTATTCCCGTCTAGTAAGCTGGATTCTGTGTCCGATGGCATGCGAACTTCTTTTTGGCACGCCTCATTCAATTCCGGCGCCGTTTTATTGTCTACCGATATCGCTGGACCTTTAAAAGTCGTGAACCCTTTTGTTTTAAAATGTTTACTAAAGCAGATTAGCTCACCGTGCCGACGTGAATTGCACGTGCCTTGATTGTCATGCAGCGCAGTAATTAGTTGCTCATTGTAATGTTTAGACGGCGCAACAAGTGTAATACGATCGTTATGCGTCATTAATTGAATTGTATTTTGGCGCTAAAGCGCGGCCATTAATATTTAGTCGGGATTTATATGGGCTTGTGTATGCGCATATTTGGCTGCTGTTTTTGTTGACAATCGTTAATATGATATGTATAATCAAACTGGTGACATCATATCAGAAACTTTTTGTGCAAGACCAAGTCTGTTGGTACTTGCACTCAATGTTCAAGTCCCGATGCTACTTTTAACGCACTACAATCAATTCAATATACCTTTCTAATGGTTCTTAAGCCATTAAAGGAGAGCTATCTTTCACAAGATAAACGAGTTTATTGATATTGCTATAGCTTGTTGAACAAAAAGCGCTCCGTGGAACCAGTCTATGTTAAAGTCAACACGGCGCTTGCTCTAACCGAACAAGTTTTGTACCATTTGTGTACACTTACATACATAATGCGTTTTCCAATGCATTCTGTACGATCCGATCGGTGGAATCCGGTCTCGATAGCCACACACCTTATGAATTACATGCTCAATTAAATTTGTTTGGTGTCTTCGTTGTTCTGGCTTGCTTCGAAAATTAATACTTTATTATAAATTGACTTCTTTTCGTGTTTAACCTCAATGTAGGTAGGTATTATATCAATGATGATACTAAACGTCCGATCTCGAAGGTTTTATGACGCCGCTCGCCTATTTTCTGTTAAAACGAAGCGTCAGCATTGCAATATAACTCTTAAAACTGCGTTCTACTTTCATCATGTTATTTCATTTTGCTAACCGTAAAGTTATGAATTATGAAAAACGTACAGATGTTAATCTCTTTGAAATTATTTGGATTAACATTCAGAACGTTTTATTTATACATGCAGTTGAAATAATCTTGTGAAATTTTAAACATTTCATTTTGCAATGTTAAACTTAACACTCTCAAATGAAGTATCTAGTATCTGAACACATTGATTCAAAAGCTATTTCCCAACGATTTAATAAAGAAGAAGTATCACTAATAAATTAATATTTTACGCTCGTCTACTTCATTATGTCATTTATAACTATATTATTAGTACCAAATCCAATGAGCATGACGGTTCAGAGCGATGGTGAACGAAAATGAAAACAAGGTCGTCACAGACGCTGAATATTTGGGCTATCTTTGCTCTAATTGCACTTATCTGATCAACTTGTTCTGAAATCATATTATATTTCTATAGTAATGCGAGATTATAGCCAAAGCTAATTTGAATTTTTGATGAGCAAGTTGTGAGAGTTTCCTATGAAAATTAATTTGTGTTTGTTAACTTCGAAGTACGAACTAGAGGTAGACACAACATTATTTAAAGCGTTGTTTATATTATGTATGTGTCCTAACGGTCGTTTCCCTTATCGATTAGGAAAAGCGGTGTAGCTGTGCTCCTTATCACGAATAGAACATTTCTATCGTACCTATGTAGAGAAAGATTACAAGTCCACAACGCCTCTTACTGTATTAACAGAAGAAAAAGAATACGTTCCTACAATTATAACTGTTATTATCCCCGAAAAAAAGCAACTCAGAATTTGTCCAATAACAACCTGTTAAAATGAATGTTATGCTTTATTTGTTATAACTAACAGCATATTCGCTATAACGCCTGTGATATTCGTCCCCGTAAAACTCGAATCGGGACGGGACCGTAACAGACCGTAAGATATAATTTTAATAGTCGTAGGTATAAAGGCGGTACATTTCGGTTGACGTATTTGCTCGCTGTTTTAAACGAGAAATGAGGTCAAGATTAGACTGCCGAAGATATTTTTTATGTAACAGACGTAACAGTCTCTGGTTTATCTACAGAGATATTACGACTGTTCGTATAATTTATAAATGATGGTCAGTGTAGTTTTGCTGGATCTTTATCAGCCGTGTCGTTGACTTAATGAAGCGACACAATCGGTCATTGTAAAATATTATCAGTTACAACGTTATTGTCATCAAACTCATCAATGTAAAAAATGTTTTTTTGTACAGCTTGGATGCTTTTATCTTTCACTTCTGTGGAAGTGCGTGTTTCACAGATGTATACACATTTTGTTGGAATATTTTTTTTATCGCCCATTAACACTTTTTTTCTAAATTGACTTTGATAAAAGTAAACAAAACATTACTACTTTCATTCTCATGTCGTGAAAATAACATTGTTTACTCAAGATTGTTTCAAATTTTCGCAACGCGTTGTCTGTTTTGTTGGAATGCGGCGAGTGAACGTCCAAAGAGTCGAGCCCGAGGCATCCCCGGAGCGTTGCCTTTGCCTCGCGCAGCTATGCGCCAAATGTCATGAAGGCAAAAGCGTGATAACCCGCCTACAGAGATGACGAAACTGCGTTGTTAATTCGATTTTCACACAACATGCGTACATTTCGAATCCGATTGTTTAATTTATAGGCGCGTCAGCTGAGATAATATTTGCAGCTTGTAAGCCATTAGCTTCATTTTATAATCAATGTTGCGTCCTTGTCTTGTGTGTTTAGCTGATATCGCATGTAGCCCGTATGTTTCGTGTCTTTTTACCTTCGTAAATTATATCTTTATTTTCATAGTATTTCTAAAATTGTTGTTTCAAGTCCAAAGTTATCGTGTTCCTAATTGCTCGAACCATCAATATTACATTTCTCTAGTTGCTTCGAAAGCCAGATGTTGCTATGTATGGATGTTGTTAATCTGGCCGGTCTGCCCTGTCCCTTTTCTTTTTGCGTAAAATTAGTTCCGTGTATATCTCCGTCTCTGTCTAGCGTGCCCCACCCTCACGTCCACCTGCGCCAGAGTCGCGACACACATCTTCCATCCATTGCTTTCTATTTTCGCCTGTCGCACTCGATTTGTTTTTAGTATATGTGAATCTTATACCTATGAGATTATTTTTAATTGCTATAACTTCGTTAACGTGCGTTTTTTGTTGTTTTTGTTTAAGAGTTGTATGGCTATTGTCATTTATCAATGTTTTGCATAACGAGCTATGACACTTCATTTGTACTAGCTTAATTGTGACGTAGTGCATTGATTAACTGACTGATTAAATTAATAAAGCTATTGTTCTTCATCTTTCAGTAGCTTATCATATTTGTTCGTGTTATCAGAAACGTTTTGTTGATGCTTATCGGAGATTGACTATCGCAAAAATATGTTTTGCTTCATAAAAAATATCAGTATCCCGTTACTGTTCGATGACTCCGTTGGTAAGAAGTTCTGTAGAGTGCACTGAATCATGAATTGTCTATTTTTATTGACATCCTTGACCGCAGTTATCAGTAATTGCTAAATTGAAGTTGGTAATAGCGCAGGGAGGCAGGCAGGTAGCCAATCTTCTAAGGACCCTACAACAGTCTACTTCCTCTCGTCCATGCCAATGATTTCCCAGCGTCAGGATGTACTTTGTCGTTCGCTAATAACTAAGCGGATGACCAGTTCTCTTATTTATACTAAGTTCCAAGCTTCACTCTCTCCAAAGCCTTTAGAGATATTAGTTTTCCCAGTAGTGATAAAGGTGATATCTCTATCCGTGCTTTCTCATCTCTATGTCATTAGGGTGACCCATTCACAATCAAGTTCCTCGGCAAATACAACCACAATATCCCATTTATCTCACTTATTAACCAACTTGTCCATGCCAACAATAACCAGTCGTCCCGCTATTCATACGCAACCTACAGCAATGAGAAACAGCTTAGCACTGAATTAATTTGAGAGCGTCATTGTGCTGGACGTGTATTGACAAACTTTGCTTGTACTTCACAGGTGAATAGGTATACAGGTCGTTCGAACTAAGGGTTTATTACGACATGTTTACTGGAGCGCGTTTCATGTGAACAGTTTGGCTATGGAATTTTGTTTAGTAGGTACAACGTCATGGGTATCTTACTTTTTGGGTTGTAAAACTGGTACCCAGAACTAGGTTATGGGAATGTATGGAATAATGCTAATTGAAAGCTGTCATGCAGTGCGGTTATAGTTCGATCTTTAAGTTCAGAGTGTGCAATTCAGCTGCGATTTAAAGTTTATTATCATCCGGGTTCTGCTTTTCTTTTAAATATTTTAGTCTTTATTTCGGCGCCCAGTAGTAACTTTATCTTCATCAACCGATAAAGCTACGATGAATTTCTTCGGTGTTATTTCTCAGAGAATTATGTGTTTCTGATTTTAAATAAATTCTCCTAAGTATGTCTATTCCAAATATTGTAATCGATCAATTTGGTCACTTCTCCAAGACTTTATATTTTTATGCACTTTTGAAACCAAATCCGTTGTCCGATTTATTTTAGTTCACGCAACTATACGTGATCGGAGGCATTATATTATTTCATCGTTTGTTTCGTACAGCGGTGTTGCATTGAGTTGGGAAATATGTTGCACTCCCATTTCCTGTAACGTTAGCTATTACATTAATATTCATATTTCCTAGAAATTGTTGTATTTGTGTCTATAGGTTATTGTACTTTGTAGGCCGTTTATTTCGAGACTAACGTTCTTAAAATGCTCTGGGCACTGATTCGTTTTTAAATTACCAAGACAGCGTTACAATGTATATCTTCGCTATTCCTGATGGCTTTGCTTGCAAAGGACATTTGTCAATTATGGGTTAAATTTACACCTTTCCATTCAAAATTAACACCTTTGCCGCCTGCACAATCAAATGTGATTGTGTTAGGCACTAGCGTGATCTGTAATTATGAATACGGCACCTGAAGAAGGGATACGTTTGCGCTTTGTCCCGGTAATCTCTCTATTTCTTCTGTTTAAGTTGTTCCACTAATAGGATATGTGTTGGAATAAATAAATTATGTAGTTTGTCCTCAAACAAGTGTTCTTTTAATCTGTCCCCAAGACAATAGTCTAAAAATAAAAACAATCTGCATTACCGTCTAGGCAGCGCTCCATTCAAATAAATTGTACGCTCTTTTATTCCCCAGATGCCCTTCACTGTGTAATTAAACCCGGCGCAGCTCTATTTCTGATGAACAGAATAAAATGATCACTGGTGTCTCTGGAATTGAGCTCTGTATAAGACGTATTATATCCGAGACCTCGGGTTTTTTGTCGAATTTAAAAACCAGGTCTGGCTAGATTGGTTGTTGCGAAAATAGTGGTTTTAAAAATGTAACATATTTTTTTCTATTCAGGAAACAATTTTCATGGTTTTCATTTTACAAAACATAAAAAATCTGTCAAATTAAATGTAATTTTAGTACAGATACCTACTGTATCACTAGCCTAGTTTGAAAAGTCTATATCCTCCTGCTCTATTTATTATACCACATAATTTATAATGATAAAATTGGTATTACCACCATTATGAAGATTTGTAAACATGTCGGTTTTGGGTTGTTTGTAGACTCGACAGTCGACGTTACAATATCCTGGATTCTTAAAATTAACAAAACAACTTTCTTCATCTCAAATGAAAACAATTCCTCATTTTCAAAGAAAAATTGCTGAGAAAGACTTCGTATTACAAATTTTGTAACATAAAGGAGATATTTGGTTTTAAAACTAGGTCAAGCCTCAGAGGGACCGTGGCATGGATCAGTGTAAATAATATCCGGGGTATAAAGATGACAATATATTCCGTACTTGTAAATGCAAGCCTCGTGATCCGTCAGTCCTCAATAGTATTCAGCGTTAACAATGAGCTCGAAATAGCCGTCACTGGACTTGTCGATCTAGTTTACTGAAACGACTCGTGTATTCTTAACATGACGGGTGAACGAACATCGCTATAGAATACATGTTATGTATGTTCTGTTGCACAGAACGAGATATGAAGCTTAGATTTGGAATCCATTGTGCCAGAAGTATGTTCTCAAAGACATTTATCGAGTATTATCGGGGTCTGCGTTTGCGATGCCCCAATAAACTGACTAAACATTATCCTGTTATATCAAGGGAACATAATGTTATTTTTTCTGTGCTCTTGGACTACCCATCTATGGGCTAAAAAAAGAATGTTGTAAGTCTTCAAAATAAAGGACTTAATTTTCAAGAATGTTGACATAATAAAAACAACCTACCCCGCCGCCAATACCAGGAACAATTTACACATAAAAATAATGCTGCCGAAGACCATACTTAATGAAGAGAAATCGCTGAATGAAAAAACCGCCGATCACAAATATTGCATAACGCATTGACGGGTTTTTGCACTGGTCAACGTTTTTAAAATGATCGCGTTGAACTTGACTGTGAAAGTCAAGAACGTAAAGTGCGACGGCTGATCAGCATGTGAATCAGGGTCATATGTTTTGCAGTAGCTTTGGCCGTGGCCACCATATTTTGTATTGAGGCCTCCTCGTTTTCTACAAAGTAACATGTTAATGTAAGTGCCACTTATCCTTTCTTAGACCAAAGCAACTCTGCAAAAGGCCATCCTGTTGAGCAGAAAATATTGACCAATGTATTTGATTTATGAGCAAACTTAAAAAAAGATTTTGTTAAGAGATCTTGATAACGTTAGATGAATTTTCTTAAAATGTTTAAGAAAAAACTCACACAGAACTAAAGGAGTACGCGGTTGCTTCCCTACATGACCGGAAAACTCTTAAGTAGAAGACAGTTGAGACAATTTAGTGTCCTTCCCGAATTAACAGAAACATTTGTAATGTCTTTAAAAAGACCCGTTATGTTAGCGACGTTCTTAAAGGCCAAGACTGTGTTAAAGACAAAAATGAATAAAGTAAGACTTAGGCCATGTTGTTTCAACTTACAGTTACGTATCTGTAACCGTCAAATATGGCGGCTTGTACGACAATTTCATACTGACTTAACGATTACGTACTGACTTACGAATACAGATGGTTTGAAGCAACCCGCCCTTAGTCTGCAAAATAAATATGTATGAATGGCTACCAAACTAATACATATTTTCACAAAATAATGAATTTGAATTTGAAGCTTGCCAACATTCAAGACTAACCTGGCTTCAAGAAGTTCCTATCATCCTAAAAAAAATTACTTTGCGAACAGTTAGTAAAATTGTAACTATCCTAGACTTTTGTTCTTTGATGTATCGTTGAATACCTATTGCATTTGTAGGGATGCGTTAACATGAGCCGTCTACTATCTTACTGCACCTTGCCCCTATTGCAATGTACACAATCATGTTATCTATTATTTATTTCACATTTAATTCTTCGATTGCTTCTGCTTAATTTGAATCACCATTAACAGGTGTTACTTTGAAAGGCATTTAATATATTTTGACTCTTCTATTAACTACTTTATTTTGATAATGTTTTTGTGTAACATATTTTTTTTGTAATTATCTTCAAAAGACCAATGAGAAACTCGATTTTTCTTTGATGAGACATTGCGAAGTCCCTAAGAACCAAAACATTAATGGATACTTTGTGTCCCATGTATAAATAGAAATAAGGAACATTTCCTATCGTAAGACGCGACTAAGTAAAGGATTACGTAGTACTCGTAGATCAGAAGCTGCAGCCACTAGTGGCAATATCCGCCCGTGTACTAATAACATTATACTACGGGCACTACGGCTCGGAGTAGTAAGTACTACGGTTACGGTCACTAATTTGATTGTGATTGCAAGACATGGCGATTATGGGTGTCCTACGTAGCGTAGACGTCTACGAGACCAATATTTGGTTAATTAATGTTCTGTTGGAAGAGATTATTTAAACAAACCAAATCAACTAAAGCAAAAACATTTTTCCTGTAGTTACATATATATATTTTTGAAACGAATTGCTAAACAAAGGATTAAATTAATAAAAGGAAAATTAACAGGAAAACCAAGTTTACGGCGAATGTAAATGAAATAACTCGTTACTATTACTTTATTATTAAAATAGTTACATATTGTTAGGTAATCGCGTCCATTACCTGTTAGTTGGTCATAAAATTAATCAGTGTTTCCACATTTACAGGGTATTGCGTAGGCAATGGTTTCGTATTGTATTATCTAATAGGCTGTTTAGTTTTAAGTCTTACTAGCTTTTGCCCGCGGCTTCGCTCGCGCTGGATTTTCCTCTCTTGGGGGTGGAATTTTCTATGTTCAGTTCCTTTAGTTAAACTCATATTATGTTTTACGAGGAATTGTGCACCTCCATGCGGCACAAACCACAAATATTAGTATAAGAGCAGCAGGATATGGGCTTTTGGAATGATGTACTTCAGAGATAGAAAGAGACCATAGGTGACGGTTACCAACTTACCACCAACAAAAGCATTCGCAAGGAGTTTTGGTGTCAGGCGCGGCCGGTCGTAAAACTTAGCCAAAACCTATTGCAGTATGCAGCATGTATGCAGCATGTCCTTTTCAATATTTGTCATATTGAAAAGGACATGCTGCGCTGACCCCAAATAAATTGGGATAAGGGCAGGATGATGATGATGAAGAGTAGCAGGATGATGATGATAGTCGGTGTAATCAGCTTAGTAATAGTACTTACATAAGTAGTAATAGAGCTCTTTATGAAAGAGCTTATCCGGGGAAGTACTACCACTATACCTAGGTATTTCTGCCGCTAAGCAGCATTGCTGCGTTCCAGTTTGAGTGGTATGGGTTCCGGTGTAATTACAGGCACATGAGACATTTCAACTTTGTCTTTAGGGTGAACAGTGGTCCACCCAAAAGACAAGTTGCCTCTGGTATTGCATAAGCAGCTATGACCACTTATCATCAGGATGGCCGCTTATTTGTTTGCCACTCAATCCCCAAAAATCTTGGTCTACTGTGTTTCCTAAATTGATCATACCGACTTTCTCCCTTTTGCAGCTGACATCTTCAAGTCGTTAATTATATTTTGCAGGAGCGTTCTCCTGCAAAATATAATTAACGACTTGAAGATGTCGCAAGCTACGTATACAATGTACATCTTTCATTATATGTAGATAGTATCCAATCAAATTATTCCATTTACTGGATTTATTTACTTTAACTGCATCGATATAGAGAGCGGCCTCGTCGTTGTCGTCCTTGGGACCGCGTCCACTTAGTATACTGATTTTATTACGCTGCTACTGTTTACAATCACTATTATTATTATCTTGCACATTAGTAGCGTAAGAAGTTATAAATAAAGCGCCTAATGTATGTTTGGCCGGATCGTCAAATAGATTTTTGTTTATAAATCGATGTGTTACGCTGATTGAAAATGATCATTGCAAATGCCTCCTTCCTTCTAAGATTGATTACGCCTGCAGAAATATTGTTGAGATCTGCATTAGAAATGACGGCATAGTTTAGTTCTTCTTTAATATCATCATCATACATCGTACCATCAAACCTTAAGAGCTCACTTAGAATTTTATGTTTATTGGGGTCTCCATCAAATTCAGAACAGACAAGATAAAAAGACAAACAAACTTATCTCCCACTTTTATAAACTACTCAATTTAAAATCATCTTATTATACTCTCGCATTCTTAAATCAGTATGCAGCTAAAGTACAAGATCCAATAAGAATTTGAATGAAATTGCATCGGAATGAAGGTCACCCGACTGCTTACGGCATCCTACTGCAGGTGAATGGCCGACTCTGCGCAGGAGTCGCTACAATATCTATATCCAGAAATGGTTTCTGTTTGATTTGGTAAGATAGGACTGTTTTGCTTGGTTATACTGGTATTTATTCTCAAATACTTTGGTACTAAAAGATTTTTTTTTAAATAACGATGATTAGAAAATTCTCTCCTTGTCCTCTTATGTCAGCCCGTAAACGCCTCTGTTTAGCCTCCTCGTAAATACCTCCTTACGACCAGGTAGCAGGATTGAAAGGATCTATTTTACTTCTGAACCTGTCGTTAATGGTTCCGTATTGGGCTCATGCAAAGTCCTATTCTATAGTTGCATAACTTTACTTGTACTCATCATTTGGCATAACGATTTTACGGAATAACCAATCAGGCATACTTATGTTCTGCAAATGACAATATCAACGCATGTTTCTATTTAAATGCATAAAATCGCGGCATCTGCCGCACCTCAAGCTATAGACCGTTCCACGTAAGAATTCCCCTAGAAGTTATGTTGGCTGCCCGAATCTCAATTTATTACAACGTTTTTAACGGTGTTGGAAGTTCTCTTTCAGCACCAATTCACTTTCATCACTTTTTAACGTCCTATATATTATTATAAAACATAAATCTACAAAAGCTAACATAACTTCTAGGGGAATTCTTCTGTAGAACGGTATCTACTGTGTCTGTGACAGTGTTTGGCCACAGTATAAAAATATTTATTATACCTACTGTGGTTTAGCTCAATTTCATTTAGTGTGAATACCTACTTACAGTAAATTACTACTACTAGACGTCTTAATAATGACTTTTATGTTATCTAAAGTTATGTGAACCAATGAAAACAATATTACCACAAATTACTAAGCCTATAAACTATTATGCGATAAAACTTTATGCCATACATTTTATTACATTCATTAGGTATTGGAACTTTTGTAATTATTATGCCAAACCAAGGGGATCCGTTGATAACTTTTCTAAAGAGTGCTTGTATCCAGCCGTGGTATATTGGCTGGATACAAGCACTCTTTAGAAAAGTAATGGCATTGATAAGGTGGTTTGTTGATTAGTGAAGTAATGCATTCACGATCTATAATGGTTGCCGTTGCCATAATTTGTTTCTTGCACCCCATCACTTCCCATTACAAACTCATTATGCAATTGTATTAACCCCTAACCCGCCATATCTATGCAAAACTTACTTTAGAGCAGTAATTTAGCTCTCATCGTAACTGCTTAACCCGTTAGGACAATGCATGATATTAAACACGTGAATGAATTTTAATGCGGTTTCGTAGAGTAACAAAACAAAGATATAATGCATCCTGTTGTATGGAGCGTTATTAGCCATAAAATGTCTAGGGGACGGACATTTGTAGGTATTCTAGTCACGATAAGACGTGTTCCGCGCTGTTGAATGTTGGAATAGGCTGCATCATAAAAAGAATTGAAACATTGAAGTCTGCTTTGACAAACATTTTCCAAGTTTATCACATTACCATGTCATCAATATAGGTATAGATCAACGCTATAATTATTTGCTGAATGCATTGCAAGACCTAGACATGACATCATGTTTAGGATGGTAATAAGCTTGTTTTTTTGTCTGTAGACTTAAAAAATGATTCTCAATTCCATTCATAACTTCTATTTAGGTACTTGGTTTTTCAATCGAAGCCTTTTTTACTGGCATCAACTTCATTCTCTGATCCGATCCGACACCACAATCATCACAACAATAAACAATAGGTCTAACGCAACTGGAAAGTGATACGGCAGAATTAAAAGGTCGTTTGGGCTGGTCCAGTACAACTACATTGTATACTAAATAACATACAATTAGCACACCCATAGCCTGCAAGGTCGACCGGTTCATGCATCACACGTTTAGATATGCATGCAATTGAATGGGACAAAATCTTTGCGAGCCAGATAACGACATCAAATTATGTTTGTAAATAAGTCAGTGATACATTGGCATTCTCTATTTTTAGCTGTCAAGCTCTGATCTGGAAATGTATTAAGATCTATTAAGAACTCCATGATCAATATCACGTGCTTCAGTGGCTTCAGGGTGTTGATTCGATAAGATTCTGATGTCTGGGAATGACATAATTAAAAAATATGCGTTACAAATCAATTCTTATCTTTTGCGTCTTAAATGCAAAATAACACGTCTTACTTCAGACCAGCTGACTCATTTGTTTGTATTTTATCTTAACTTGATATCTCAGAAATAGACACATCACGATGACAGCAAACAAGCAAATCAGATGCACTTACTGCATTAGCGTATACACCATTCTTACTTTTGTGGGCGTGAGCCAGCAACCCAATTGTGTGTTGCTACGCAGCGTAATGTTGCTTCTACCTGTGTATGTGAGCCAATGACATCGTTTGCCTCTATGTGTTAGTGTTTAATGTGCATTAGTGTGGCGCTACCAGTTACAAATATTTCGGGAATATTGGATTTGTTACTGTGCTAAGCTGACCAACACAAGAAAATGAGAATTGGGTCATGATTGTCGTGCAATCTCTGCGAATGTAGTAACATCAATTTTCGTGAGTATGACTAATGGATAATTGACAGTAAAACAACAGATCTTCTCTTTTATCGTCTTCATCGTAGTGAGTTTTGATGCACTCACGTTACCAACTGCACAATCGGTTCCTAAACTATTTCACTCTCAGTGTTTAAATTATTTAATTGTTCTAGTTGGCTTTGTGTTCCAACATAAATTATTTCGTCAACAGCAATTAAAATATAATTTACAACTTTACTAAACGCGAGCAATTTACGAGCAGTAACGTACGAGTACATTATTACTCCAATTTGGGGGTTTCATGAACAGATTATGAATATTATGACGCTTACCACATTAGTAGGTCAATGGTCTTTCATAACGTCACATTTCTTTTCATAATTGTATTTGAAATGTTACTGCTGTATCCTATTCTCCAACTAATATTAGTTACCGTATGCATAAAGAACACCAATTTTGTTTTTTTTTTATGCATTGCGATATATTCTTTTTTTACATAAGAATGATAATAGTCATCTGTCATTCCAACACAATTTTCTAACAACTCTCTAATTGAATGATAAATTAGTACGAGGCTTTAGTCAAAGGAATAAGTCGAAATCTGAGTCCGAAAGTATCTGTGTTTCTTAGTATTACTTCCTTTGCAATCTTCCTTTTCAAGTGCCTCAAAATCACGGTCTCTCCGGAGTGCGCCTACAAAACGTTTGATCCATGTTCTAAATATCAAATGGGAACACTTGACAACCAATCTAGTGCGTACGAGTACCACAAACTCGGAACATTGCCAATGTTACATTATTCTTCGTCCATGCCTTCGTATCCATTGCGATCGAGAATCGTTTCATATGGTTAACTGTTTAAAAAGTCAGTATCTCAAAAGATGATAATTACATCAAGTTTTAGATCTGCTTATTCGGAATTTGCTTCTTGTTAATATTTCTTGGGATATTTCCCAAGAAATATTAATTCTTCAGACAAGAGAAATAATGAAAAATTGCGCTGCAGTTCTTGACTCACTGACAGTGTTTGTTTGTTGGTATTCAGTTCAACTTCGTCTATCGTAATCCTCGTAAACCACAACACTCGCTGTTCAGTGCCTGTTGCCATTTACGACTTTATTTTTACTAGACTAGGCTATTAATATCATGTTGTTGACAATTTTGCGTCGATGCAAAACTTTCGCCTATTCACCACACAATGTAACGAACCTATTATTGGACGTGTATTAAGCACTTGATCGAGTTTTCAATCTACTGGTTGCTTTATTTTCTATTAGAATGTTGTATCCTGTTCTACATATTTTGGACTTCATTATGTGTACCTCCTACGACCCTACGTATCTCTTTACTCAAGTCATCGCTCGCTTAAATGTACCGCTGATGGTGGCGTGTGTATTGGATCGTTCGATTCCCTCCAAAATGGTTGAGTTGAACGGTGCTGATGCGCACGTCATGTCCGTGAACGGGCGCTGTCAGTTGGTGCTGGTCATCTCTTGACTGCCTAAACAATGTTTTTTCACTTGTCTAGTTGATAATTATTATTTTGTACCTTACTAAACATAGTTCTCACATATTAGGGCATCACTGTAATCAAAGAAATTGTAACAGAATTTATTGAAAAAGAGTAACCATGGAGTTTCTTGTCCGTTCTTCTCCATAGGAATCTACGTTTTGGAACGGACAACTAGCTTCAACTAACGGACAAACCGACTGACAACTATTGTAATATTGTTTGACATTTCAAAAGTGCCTGTAAATGGTCTAATTGAAATAAATGTTTTTGACTTTGACTTTTGACATCTACATATTTTTAGGAGTCTTCGTAGATCTGATTTCGTTCCAATTCCTAGGGCTTTAAAAAAGTATTTTAAGATTTTAGCCAGGCATGTACGGCTAATGTTTCAGCATGATTCCAAAAATGAATGAATGTTAAAAAACGTTTCGCTTATCTTCAAAAGATAAGATATACCTGTCTGTACGGTAATCCTATGTCTATTTGCATAAAATTTTCTAAAGGCTCCATAGTTGAATCTTCATCTTTTCTTTACGCGGTGCGGGTTTTAGTTTTATTTTAGCTTAATTGTTAAATGCTTCTGTCTAAATCGGTACGTCAGCAGTCAATTACGTTTAGATTTAATCCTGTATAACGATCTGAATCCAATCGACACGCAACGTCAGACTTTCTCGAACTCAATATTATCAAATCGTAGATATATTTACACGAGTAATAATATGAATAAAATCAATGTTACAATTATTATTATTAAATCAGAATAGACGGAATAAAAATAAACAATATTGATACGAAAAAACGTTACATTCTCACTCACTGTGTGACAGGAAAATTATAAGTTTTCCACGTGTAACTGTTTCAAAGATTTCTGATATAATGACTTCACCAACTAATGTGTATGCCCGTTACACAAACAACGGTCTAAAATAAATAGCTACTAGCAAACGTGACCAACGGCCGGCTAGGTTTCATAACAAGGGCTAGATATTTCTAGATCAAAGGATACAAGTGTACGAACGGTAAACCGCAAACAGTTGTAAAGGAAGCAAGTTGATGTTGAAAGCCAATGAGTTAAAGATACAAAACTTGTATTGAAACTTGTTCATATAAAAGTGGTTTGGAAGTAGCGCGGTATTCTATAGGTTTCAATGATCATCCTATCACTCATCAAAGAAAGTTGTTTGATATAATAAAGTATTAAACAAGGATTTTTTTTATAATATATGTATAATTCTTAAACATTTGATTCAACAGCATTTGAGAAATTGGGCGATTGAACTCAAATACGGACACAAAAATCCTAGGCTGAAGAGAAGAATTTGGATAGTTGGGCTTCGTAGATTTAAAGTCATAATACTAACCTCTTTGAGAGGGAAAACCTAGCTCAAATCACTAAAATGCCTAGCATGTAAGGCCTAGTGAAAGTTTAAAACAAAAGGAGCTTATCTAAAAGGTTCTCCATGTTTCGCAGTAGTACTTGACAAACATGCAGGTAAATCAAACAAAGCAATGATGTTTCGTATATCTGGCAGTGGAACGAACGACCTGTCCATTGTTAGCCTGACAATACAACCATCAGTCAAGTCTTGAAGGATGCTTGAGATAGTTTGACCGTTGTGCCTATTGTAACGAAATCATTTGATGATATACCTTCCTCGCATTTGGGAACAGGAAAAGCTGGATTTGCTTATTAGCCAATTATTGACAAATACCTAGCAATATCGCAGTCCACCTATCACAACATAGTTTATCAACAAAAGTTTTACGCTTTATCAAGAAAATCGATATTTTAAGTGATGTGACAAAAAAGCAATCTAAGGAGGCAATGACATTGACTTGTAATATTTTAAGGTCAATGCTAAGGCTTCCGTCAATTATAATAAAAATATTCTACATGAAATATTCATTAGATGAGTATTAATCATTGCTCAAAAAGATAGTAGTAATCCGGAAATGAATGCCGAGAATGTTATCTATAGCGGTACTGCGGTACCGCACAGGTTTAACTTAATTAAAGGTAACGTATGACTAACCTTCCAAATTATTTTCACACATTATGGCAATTTGACACATTTAACGTGGACGTAACTACTACATTTAATTTGGAATTGGATGAAATGTTGGCTGGTGACAAACGCAATGGTATAAATAACAGCAGTGTAGATGGACAAGACATCTTGAACAATAGGTAAATGCAATTCTGCTAAGGCGAAGAAAAAAGAGAAAATCGGTTCCAAAATGGATTCAAATGAAATGAAATGATTCCCTAAGAAAGAATCCCTCGATCATTCAGTTTCCGACGGTAAATGGTCTTATTCACGTCGCAATAGCGAGTACTTCATAGGCCGCTACGTTCATCTCAAGTTTTTATTGCATGATTGTCGTCGGTTGTCATCTTGGGAACACCAATTACACTGTTGCTTCGACCGTGGCGTATTCAGTTAACCTTTGCTCAACTAACCGCCTCGTTATTGCAAATATTTCTGCACGGGAAACTTCAGCGTGTATGCAGAGTATGTCATTGATTACTTTGAGAATTCTTTGATCTGGCTGTCATGGTATTCCAAAGTGTGATTATAATCATGAAGACTTGTTTGTGGGTTATATTTGGACACCTTTCTTAGGTGTGAATTCTGAATATGTTATTTTTTAACACACAGTTTAACATGTCTAGAACTCATACCCCTAGATGTTACTTTCCATGTGAAATTTATTTTTTGGCTCCAAAATCTACTGTCAAACGTGTGAAGCGTTTAGGAATAGGAAACTCCGATTATGCGCTATTACATGCGTTATCAGACGATTTCACACGTAATGCCGTTAAATTCATCGAAGGAAGCCCCAGTTTTTCCTTCCTAAAACAATTTTGTACCTATTTACTAGATACCTATGCAAATTGTTTACAGTTGCGTATTCATTAATGATTAGTGCTTTAATATCATCCATGATTTTTGCATAATATAAAAATACCTAGTTTCTTTTTGGTTAGTTTTAGACACCACGCACGTCCGTATTTAGCTCTGTATTTATTTATGTATTTTCAGCTTTTATTTATTAAAAAATCAAATATCATTTACGTCAAATTTGTTTACTTTAGTCTGCTTGGTAGCGTTTGAAGGCGAGCCAGAAATCCCTCGCCGAAGCAAATTAGCGAATGATATGATATCTAATAGATTAAACTATAAGCAGCCAATCTGCCTAACAGTGGCGAAGGGTCAATTTTTGTAAGAGGCAAGCCGGAGCTACAAATGCTTGCCTGGCCACGAAAAGCTAATTATAATATAAATAGTTGACAATAGTAGGCAATACTGCCTATGCTATTTTTCAAAGGGAAGCCGGTAGGAATCGTATTGTAGAGACCCTTCGCCACTGCTGCCTAATGCTTTTGTCTAGATTTTCAAGTCCACCTGAAACAGCATTAGATCACTTACTATTTTAAACTCTGTAAGATTTACAGTTGCAAGAGTAATTCATGGATGAAGTGGTGTTTATTGGTTATAAACTTTATTTATAATTGGAGTGAAACAACATTCCAGCTTTTGGCCTGAATTAGCATTTATTTGCATAAAATCAATATACTTAGTTATTATAAGATTGCAAAAAATAATGAAGTTTCTCGGCACACCTGTTGCTAAACATGAGCTTCGGTTAAAATGGAGATTAGATACTTGATGCTAAAATGGAAACTAGTACAGGCTCTAAAGTCCTACAAAACGTAGGAGAGAAAGCAGAAACGGAACGATAACAATTTTATACTTACATATTCATATTAGGCATTCCAATCTATTGCAAATCATACAATATACTGAGAAGATGAATGAACTCTAAAATTATGCGAATGATTAAAATATTCGCTTTTACAAATCCCTATAACATCAAGGTAAAAGTAAAATGGTAAATAATCTAGTCAAACATGTTCTGCCTCAACCATATCAGAATTTACTATCGGACAGAATGTATGCCTAAAAACTAAAATAGAAAAGATCCTGACGACAGCGTAATACAAATATACAAAGGAAACATATAAATCTGGTAAATCCAAATAAAACTGTGAACAGCGCCGGATTTCCCTTAGTAAAACTAAAAGTACATAGTAACCGTTAGAACGTTCACAGCCATAGCATATAAGTAATATAGTGAAAACATTACGAAACGAGAGAAATAATGTTTACTACACCAACAAAATAGTTCCAGTGAAAAACGTTAAAACAAATAAGTTAGGCAAGCAAACAAAGCGGACTTATCGTCGCCTATTTATAGACAGCACATGTTTGACGGGGCGGGCCGAGTGCAATATACATATTCATTCTGTCGTCCGGCCGTCTACCACCGTTTCATTAGTCAGGAGTTTAATATACTTATTATTCTTAAAACTAGAATGGTAGATGGCATTTATTGAATGGCTGGTGGCAATCACGTAGCTTGTTTTGCCTATAGATGCAACTTTTTTGCTTTATTTTCCTTGTATCGCTGCAACGTCGATTTACTTCTTACAAAGTAAAAATAAATTACATAAGTGCAAAGATCATAAATGTGTTAACTAAAACAGAAGTCGGGACGACGGGATCAAATTAATATGAAACCAATAAGAAGTTATAAATAAAAGTAAGAGATCGTATGACGATGACTGAATTTTTGTGGCCGTCAACTTTTAATTTTACTCCTACTTATGAAAATATTGTATATTCTCGGAATGTATTGAATTCAATACCTAGTGATAAACATATAAAACATAATAATAATAAATAGATTTCGATCTAAAGTCTAAGTCTAATAAGGCTATGTTAGCATAAATATGTAACAATAAATATCTTAAGAAAGTAAACGTAAATACACAAAACACACAAGAAGAAGAAGAACATCGAAAACGTAGAAATAAGGTCACGGAGACTGGTAATAAAAAAATCTCCGTAAGACTGGGCTGAACATAATCAAATACGCACGTTTGACAGCCCGTTATTTACAACTTGTTTGCCTATGCGCTTAGAGAAACCGAGGCTGAACATAAGATGAGAATCTTAATAGAATTAATTTCAAAGTGCTATTTTTCCTTTAGGTATAGTTTTAGTATTATCGTTTCCTAGACAGCATTTAATAGACTTGAGAGGCAGTTATTGTTTAGATATTCATGAACCGTTTAATGGTGCTGGTTATAGCGGGATCTCTACTCGATGGTTCATGGTATTGGCTTGTTTTAGAAGCCTCTTTATTACCGTTATCGTCTAACTTAGGAATAAGAAATAAGTACCTACATAAAGCGTACTAATTATTTAATTAATCCTTTGAAGAGGCATTTTGATTTTGCTGTTAATGAATCACACCTGGGCCCCAAGTCTGCTATTGCAATTGTCACAATCGTGTCAGAATGGTCTCGTAATGACATTGTTTTGACCAATGACGAAAGAGACAGTCTTACTCTAAGCCAATGACCGCTTAGGTTTTGACCGTTAAGGTGTCATTACGACACTATTCTAACACAATTGCAATAGCAGAATTGGGGCCCTGGCGTTACATGGAAATAACTAAACCATTCAAATACATGATATAAGATGCTGGAGCTTCATCGTTATCAGCTGAAAGACGTCCACTGCTGGACATAGGCCATCAGCTGTAGCTTCATTAAAAGGGCAATAGTATTTCTTGTATTTGTTATTATTACATTTTCACAAACAAGTCCTAGGTTGAGGATGCTAAAAAATTATCAAGCTCATCGATGCATATCGTTTCGGAAATCGTGCCGGTTTCCTGGAAGGTGCCTATCTTGATTAGGCGATGTTGCAATTCTAATATTTTGATTTATAACCGATGTGCTATTGTTATTCATAGTTTGGCAGTGATTTTTTTTATACGCTCATTTCATTACATTAAGAAAAGCAGTCACTTAGTTTTTAACATAACAAAAAGTACTTCGTGGCTGCCTCCGCATGTATCGTGCACAGCTTGTAAATCACAATTTTTCACAATAGAACAATAACTCACTAATTTTCATTTAATTGATTGGATGACGTCTGACACAATTCTCGTTTTAGGATCGTAAAAAATACAAATACCTAAATTGATCATACTATCTTCTTTCACTACTTTCATAAAATTCTGAATTTCGGTTTCAACATGTTGATTGAACCTTCTGACTTCTGACTATATCGCAGACCGTGTCTTCTGACGACAATTCGTGGCAAGAACGACCGTGTTTAGCGTCTCGAGGTAATGTCTATGTAACTTATTGATCGTTTCTTTACACTTCATACTTCCACACAATTTGTAGCTCAGTGTGTCAGCGTCACACAGTTATTCTTTTATCTTCTGTAACAAAAACTAAATCATAAACGTTGATAACGGGTTAAGAATTACAATCGTTTTGATTGGTCGATGACCTACCGTTTACCCCTGTGGTGGTAACTAGTAACCTATTCTCCTCGATGGAGACGCAGTAGTAACTTCATAAATGCTGTGTCATTCAACATCTTTGCTTTTTAATATGACAATTATTTTTTTCTATCGTATGAGTAACCCACAATTTGATGCTATTGTTTTTCAGTCGTCTCCTCTCGATTTTAATGTATCGTCGACACAAGTACTATTCTAGAACTATCCATCAAATCATTCACTATACGACCATGCTTCCTCCTTTACTCCGATCCGAAGTATGAGTACATCCAGTTTTCTTCACCCCAGCATTCTTGAGGTCAATTTTTTTTTTATATTCTACTTCGAATGATATACCAAAGAGCCGTTAATAGCATCTATGTTATGTATTATGAGAAATATGTAGAATGCAAATACGAGTACATTCTAATTATTTTATTAAGTGTAATTAATAAATAATGCGGCAAATCAGCCTTGTAGGCGTGTCATGTCCTTATTGAAAGTGCATTTCAATTAAACTTAACAAAGATAGAAGCAACTGACATAATTAATGAAAATCCATATTCCAATAGCAATTAGATTGAAAATTAATATAAAAAATCTTAATATTCTTCGCATACACACAATGATCGTAATTAGAGGCTTCGGTCAAAGACAATCGAAATCGAAAGGAAGCGGCCGCGGATGTGACGTTACTCGAGTCACGAATTCACGATGAACGACGGACGTAACCGAGGTAACTTACATTACACCTGATTGTCACTTCCGAAAATGTTAGCTGAGTCCTTAATGTATGAGTGAGATCTGGAAAGAAAGGTACGTTATAGTTCAGCTAGAGCTCTACATACAAAAAAAATCTCGTATTAGAAATTACGTGCGAGTAAAAGATGAAAATTGGTATTAAAGGCAAATCATGAGATGATGAAATCTTATGATTTGCTTTTATGGCAATTTTAAGTAAGTCATAAAATAATTCAAAATATAGATCAAACTTGATATCATTTATCAAATCTTCTATTGTAATACTTTCTTAACTTTATAGAATTTCTTCAATTTTTAATTAAGGCTAATAAATAACATCCGTAGTTTGAGCAACATTATTAAAAACCTAGCCTTTGTTTGCTCCTAAAACATGCAAAAATTCATCAGTTTCATGAAAAACGCTAATAAGTTTATCAAATCCAAAACATTATTAGTGCGATTTGCTTCACCCATTTCATGGTGCTCGTACTATTACGCTGGAACAATGGGAGTAGTGGCCGGTCGATGACATTATACGCGTTTGGTATGTCCAATGGATTATCAGTTATGTGTCGCGGACTTTATAACTATGACGGTTTTAAGGACTGCTCTATTGCTTGTTTGGTGATGTGGTTTTCGTAGTTGGGTTGGTCATGGTTTATGAACCCGTATGCAATCTTTGATGGAACTCTAGAACTACCAACGGCAATACAATAATCAATCTTAGCTTAAACCACGGAAGGAAGTTAATTCCGTCTCCGATTGTTTCCTAAGCATGAAACAATAGAAAACAATCGAAGACTGGAAACTCTTCAGTGGTTTAAGCTACGATTGATCCTACGGCCCTTAGTCTGGCATCATGTGCTAGAACAATGAAAATCAATAAAGCAACTTATACTCTGAAAGTTCAATGTACGAACTTACGCATGATTTATGCTATAGTAACCTATTCACATTCTTCGAAGAGGTTAACAGATTTTGAATGATACCAGGAATGTTCGAAAACGGTCCGCAAAATGTATCACAATCATACTGTAAAACAACCATTCTGCAAGCAATAATTACCCACAATATTACAAATCCAAATTGCAATAAGTATGCATCTGTAAAATCTGATCATCTCAGAAGCCTTGCATCAATACGCAACCGCTGAACAAATCAGTGTGCACAGGTGCGATGCATGTTTAGCAAACAATGCAGCAATGAGCTGATGCTACAAGGTCGCGGAATGACTGATAGGATGTGTGCTCTTATGAAACAAATGTAAACAGTCTTAAAATATACATCAAAGAGTGTTTAGTTGAAAAGACCGATTTTCATCCACATACAAGAACAGAATGATTGGCTCATATCAATTGGTCACTTTCTCACTCTTTTTATGGTTTAGAAAATATATTTATCCAGCCCGATCACTTTTTTGTTTGGGAACATCTTAATGCTTATTACTAAATATGGCCAATAATAAATAGTTAACAGTATGAGAAATGTGAATAAATGTATTGAATTATAACAAGCTTTTGAAGAATTACCTGTTCAGCACTGCAGTATTAAAATTAAAATGTTATTTTTATTATAATCATACAGGCTTTCAAAGACAAGCCTCGTTACCTAATTTCTCCGCAATTGACATACGCATGACGTCACTGAAAGCAAATATTATAAAACCAACCATATTTCCCACTTATTTCACGGTCCTTGAACAAGCGTCACAGTAATAAGAACAAATATTTAATTAGTTAATGATAAGCCGTAGTTCTGAGGTGGGTGTGACAACTATCGCTCCATGCTGTCTATATGTCACATTACATTAACATCTAACACCTTTTAATTAGGTAATAACAGGTTATAAAGACTTGCGTCACGATTAGTAAGTACATAAGTAATAGAATCCTCGACATCGATTCTACTAATACTACTACTTTGACTCGTGGCTGAATTGGTTTCACGTTGAAATTTTTTTCCATTCCATTCCATTCCATTTTAATCAACTGTCAAACCTGATGTTTTATATTACTATCTGTTGTCCGCGACTTCGTCTGCGTGAAAATAGCTGAAAGTAGCTTACCTATGTGCTTCTGCAGGTATCAGGCTACTTTGTCAAATTTCATCCAAATCAGTCTAGCTGTTTCAGCGTGAAGAAGTAACAACACCCATACCAACTTTCGCATTTATAATATTAGGCCGAGATTAATAAACGTTCGCGTTAATCTGAACTCCACCACATAATTATTGGGTAATACCGGTATTCGACTGTTAGGTATACTAGTTGTCAGACTTTCGGGTTCCTGACTACCCGACGGTTTAACGTGCTCTCCGAGAGGGGTCTCGATGTGTAAAGAACGGTCACCAATCCAATTACTGACCGCGGCAAGCGCAGCTTAACCTCGCATATCGATCGATCAAAGTGGCTGTCCTTTAGGACATTGACAGAAGATTCACTTAGAAAAAAAACTTGATTCGGCTTATAGAAACCATAGGGGACTATCAAACAACACTGCACGGGTTCCTATATAAAACAAACTATAACAAACCATTCGGTGCACCAACAGGAACAAAGCAATAAAGTTGGAATGGTAATAGATTAAATAATAATTGTTGCACTCATTCCTGCGGCGCACTAAACCTAGATATCCTTGTGCTACCAGCGAGTGTAGGGTTACGGTGTGATGAAATATTTTCGTGTTACACTGGATATTGTAACAGAACAGTCTACACTACACAGTTACATTATCCTAATTTACAAAAATATTGGTCGTGTCTAGGGCTGCCATCCGTCAGGGTTTCTCTAGATTTGTCCTAGTTTGGCAGAGCGTCCAGGAGGGTTCCCAAAATGTGTCCAGCCGGGCTAACATGCGCGCCGCGACAAAATTTTGTTGACGCTTTTATCGTGCATTTGCCTCGTATTCGCACGAGTAAGAGCGAGACAAAACAGTCGACAAATTTTGTCGCGGTGCGCATGTTAGCCCTGCAGGTGAAACCCGAACGCCTGTCGCGTTGGCAGTTTCTTTCGTTTTCTATTCCACTTAACTCCTCGCAGCACACACAAACGTAATGACTTACGAATACAAACGCACTGCCTCTCCGAGAATTCCGAACATATTTTTAATATTTTCAAGGTCGTCAGGGAAAAAAACTCTATTTCGACCAAATGTCTGGCATTTTTAGAAGTCTTTGTCCAGTGTCGGCAGTTTAGGTGATGGCAGCTCTAGTTGTGGTTTATTATACAAGGTTTGTTTGGAGTAACTTGCTCCCGCCCAGATTAAATTAAAAAAATTAAGTGTCTCTGATACATGTTTACTTCACGTCATTAATATTAAGCTTCAACATCTAGATCTCGCTAATAGTTTTGTTTAAATATTAGCTAATAACAATGAAGCACGTCATTATTAACTAATCAGCTTCTTTTTTTGTCCTCAGCTCCTTCAAAACCTGGGCAAGGTAGACCGGACCCTCGACGACATATTCGAAGAGCACCTGCAAAACTTCAACAGGCAACACCAGCAGGCGACCAGGCTTCAAAAGGAGTTCAACAACTACATAAGATGTATACGAGGTCAGGATCCTTCACTTGTTTGCCCTACCCATAATATTATCTGCTTAGAACCTGGGAGAGTAAATTAGCATATAAGGTACAACTTTGACACCGGCGACAGCGTCCGACTGAGTGCAAGCGACGATATTGTGTGAAGGTACATTCCGAGCACGACGATATTGTCGCCTGTCGCCTCCAGTATATTTTTGTTCTGTGCCTACCGTTTTGCCCGAATTATACCTTTAATCTTCAATTTCTAATGCCTCAGCTACACTATGCTCCTCGCACTGCTCGTCGCGCTACCGCGAATATTGCCCTAGTAGCCACACACTCCCCTACTCGCGACATTCATCGCGTTCCTTATCGCCGCTCCTTTGACTCCCGCTAAAAAACAGACAAAATGTGGATCGCGGGGCAGGATGAGTGATAGAACGTGTGACATGACGAGTAGCACAGCCACACAATGTCTCTGCCCAGGCCCACGTCCCTCGCTGTTTCTCTCGCCACTCGTCGAGAGTCTGGCCGCGGGGTAAATAGTTTACTGATTCAAACCCTGCGTTTGCTGGCTCCAATGTCATCCTGACCGCTATCGTTTTATTTTCCCTATCAGTGTTCTATTGTCATTCGACATTGACAACCCTACTACATAAGGATAAACAGATATCTTCCGGAGGACTTTCCTTATATTCGGAGCAATCTTTAATACCAACCAAATTGCCCTCACGGGTCACGGAAGGAAGGTTTTTATTACTTATACTAAATATGTAGTTTGATTTTGCACGTGTTTTCATAATACTCAGAACCTAGTTTAACATAACAGCATAACGTAAGAGGCAGGACGTGGCTGATCATTTCATCTCCACATCCTTTGTACCATTGTACGAACACAAAGAACCAGCATTCAGATTTCAAAGTACTCTTCTTGGTACTCCAGTTATAGACTTTCGCTAAATTGAAAGAATGACGAATAACTAACATTCGGATGTGCAGAGATTCTTGAACTCTTCCTGGGTGTGTGCCAATTGTGTGCACACACGACTACGACATTTCGCAGCTTGTAATGAGGTCTAGTGTATTGCAAAAAACTAAATTAGTTTGGCTGAATAAAAGCCGGAAGATCTATGTATATAAAATCAAATAAATAGGGATACTTTAACTGAGCGAGTTTTTTTATGGAATCGTGCTAATTGTTCAATGTTCTATGATAATCACTGGTTAAAAGAATCCAGCTCGCGTAGCACGACCAAATTCTATCTCTATTCTACCAAAGAATAGACATTACTCTTTCTATCCAACTCGTTATCTCTTCTGCCCGAGCACGCGGCAACCCGTGCTTGGCGTAGCAGACTTTTGTCTACTGAAGAATATAAACATTTCTTCTCTTCATTGTATTCAGAAAACGGTAGATTTTCTTCTACAATTTGTCTATTCTTCCGTCGACACAACCCGTTTCTATCGTGGTCATGCTACGCGTGCAGGTCTCTCAAATCAAAATATTATTCAATTTGCCTCTTCTATCGTCCACAGCGGTGCAAACAGCCTCCAAGACCCTCATGGAGGCTATCACAGAAGTGTACGAGAGCAGCTGGTCTGGCCACGACCTGCTCTACGTCCAGGCCCAGAACTTGGAGATGCTATGGCAGGACTTCTCGCACAAGCTCGGCGACCAAGTGCTCATACCGCTTAACACGTACACCAACCAATTTCCTGAAGTCAGGGTAAGTTTGGACAGAGGAAGTGTACACCTAAATCACACCTCCGCCGCGAAAATAATTATGCAGAACCGCTAAACGAATTTAGTTAAACGCGAAGGTGTAACCGGCTTCCGAGCAGATGCGCGAAATCATGTGGGAAAAAGATAGAATCATAATCAAATCTGTGCGTTAAAACAAGCAGTTTCGCTTCTGTTTCGCTTGTTGTAGGTACAACGGAGTCAGGCGGACTTTACTGCGGTTTCACTATGGTTTCGTTGCGGAGGTGTGATAAAGGCGTTAGATTAGAAGATTAAGAGAGGACAGAGTGGAATATCTCACTCAAATCTGCAGAATACCACATCCAAATAACGCTACTCTTCGGTAGTGTTTTGTTCCTGTGATAAGGTTGCCAGAGCTCCTGAGGATGCGCTGTGTTGACAGCGAACCTACTTGTCCCTTAAGCTGTCGGCACAGCAAATCCTCATTTTAAAGAGTGCAAGCGTTTTATAGCTCAGCCGGCCTAGCATGACCACGATAGAAACGGGTTTTGCCTACATAGAAATAGACAAAGTGACAGATTGTAGAAACATTTCTACCGTTTCATTCATAAAACGTAGAAATGTTTCTACAATCTGTCACTTTGTCTATTTCTATGTAGACAAAACCCGTTTCTATCGTGGTCATGCTAGGCCGCCTGCTCCTAGTTCATGGATTGTAGTATCAGAAAAATACGAATGTAGGTACAGTCAAGGAAAAAGATCCTTTAACAGGTACACAATCAGTCCTGAATTGGTCGTATATTCAAACTTCGAAGCAATCGCTTCGGATTCGGATTTGCTTCAAAGTTTGAATATATGAATATATTCAAACTTGACGAAACGAATATGACTGTACCTATGTTTTGCTTAAAAGTCTCAAAACCCCAAATAAAGATAAATCAAGCTGAAAATTCAAGCTAATTACTTAAATTATGTAATTACAGAAGAGTTAAATGGTTTGTTAGAATCAAATTAATGTAGTAATTAACATCGTAATTGCTCCTAAACGGGCGTAATTAGACATGATATTTTTTAAACACTCGTCAAATATAACCGCGTATACAGGGTGGCAGGTTAAACAGTGGAAATATTTTAAGGGGTCATTGTACTCATCATTATGAACAACTTTTACCGAAGGACCAATCCTGAAATCGTGAAAAATAAACAGCTGTTCCATACATTTATGTTCACATAACTCAACAAAATGTATGGAACAGCTGCTTTTTTTTCCCGATTTCAGGGTTGGTCTCATAGTAAAACTGGTTCATAATGATGAGTACAATGACCCCTTAAAATATTTCCACACACACATATTAAAGCACAAATAGCTATAATATACCTTTACTTATTATATGTAATGATAATTAAATATATTTACAGAAAAAAATCGAGAAGCGCGGGCGCAAGTTGGTGGACTACGACAGTCAACGACACAGCTTTCAGAATCTGCAGTCGAATACAACGAAGAGAAGGGACGACGTTAAGGTAACCACGATATTTCTTTATTTGTAGGGTTCCTTACCTCAAAAGGAAAAACGGAGCCCTTAAAGGATCACTTTGTCGTCCGTCTGTCACTATGTCAAGGCCTCTAACGGGTGGAACCATCTGCTCATAGATGGCGCCATTAGAAGTATGTAATAGCGTCATCTTGTTCATTCGCGCTATTGCATATTTCGGAACCCTCAGGGCGCGAGTCGTACTCGCACGTGTCCGGTATTTTCGCTTATAAGAGGCGTATTCAAAAAGATTTAACTGATGCAGGCAGAACGCGGTAGCTCAGTTGGTTAGAGCGATATAACGGTTTGGCAGAGGTCGCGGGTACAAAATTACTAATCCCGCCCGCGCTGGTTGTTTTTAGGGTTCCGTACCTCAAAAGGAAAAACGGAACCCTTATAGGATCACTTTGTTGTCCGCCGTCAGTCACCGGACCATAAGTGGAGCTATCTGCTCATAGATGACACCACTAGAAGTATGCAGTAGCGCCATCTATGATCATTTAGCGGAACCCTTAAGGCGCGAGGCATACTCGCACTTGCCGGTTTTTTAAAATCTCTTATATATTTATGTAATAATACAATATTTCTTATTTTATAAACGGCGAACTTGGCCCTTAGTCTATCAGTTAGACTTAGGGCCAAGTTCCCCGACAAGTTAATAGTCTGACAAATTCGAAACGGCCGTTTAACATGACTTTAGCCTTTAGAAAAGTCTTGTTAAACGGCTGTTTTCAATTTAACGGACTGTTATCTTGTCCTAAAACCCTATAACAGCACACTCAGAGAAACAGAAACGATCCTTCCACTTCTAAAACGAAGATACCATAATATTCTACTCCTAAATCTAAATAATTATGTTTTATCTTCTAGGTGACTAAAGGCAGGGAACAACTAGAAGAAGCTAAACGCACATACGAAGTGCTAAACTCGGAGCTTCACGACGAACTACCGGCGCTCTACGACTCCCGGGTCCTATTCTACGTCAACAATCTGCAGACACTCTTCTCGGCGGAACAGTTGTTCCATTCTGAAAGTCATAAGGTGAGAGAATTGGTACGAAACTTGTCTCTTATTAGTTGCTTTCTACTGGCTCCTAAGGGTTGTAGCGTGATGTTCAATAGCCCATACTATTCCTCATGAATCTGGCTATTATATGAAAAAAGAATTTTTCGAATCCGACTGGTAGTTCCAGAGATTAGCGCGTTCAAACAAACAAAGAAACTATTCAGCTTTATAATATACATAAAGCTGAAGAGTATGACTCCCGGGTCTTATTCTTCGTCAACAATCTGCAGACACTCTTCTCGGCGGAACAGTTGTTCCATTCTGAAAGACATAAGGTGAGAGAATTGGTACGGACAAACTTGACTCTTATTAGTTAGGTACTAGCTTTCCACTACAGCGGCTTCGCTCGCTAAAGAGATGAATTTTTAAAAATAATGAAACACGTGTTATGTTTTTTGAAGAATATGCTTTTACAATGCAGCATCAGATCATCGTAGCTTAAAAAAATATTTGTGAAGGGTGAGGGGAAGCCGGTACATATGTAGTAACAAAATCATCATCCGCCTAGCTTTTTCGAGAATTTCGAGCTTCTGACTACTCGTAACAACTGTCAAATATATTCGTATGACAACCGGGATCGACTGTTTAACGTGCTCTCCGAGGCACGGACGGGTTTCGGTGTAAAGAACGGTCATCATCCCATCCCCCATCCAACCAAGGACACATCATCACTCATCCAAGGACTGACAGCGGCAAGCGCAGCTTAACCTCTCAAACCATTTGGACGTAATTAAGCAGAAACGATTCAATCCACAACAAGTCGTTTTTGATAAATCTGCATTTAGTCACGTGCCCCTTTGGACAATAGATGCTCAGATAACATCCTTCATCGGTCTTTACAGGTATTCGGCGAACTGGAAATGGTAACGGACAAACTCGCGACCGACTGCCAGCGCGGCTCCTACAGCAAGAAGGCGAACAGCCTCACCATCAACATGAACAACGTGTCGCCCGCCGCCTCGCCCAACGCCACGCTCAACACGCACAACGGGAAGCCCGCCTCGCCCACCGACACTGTGCAGAGTGAGTACGGGGGATTAGGGAAGTGCAGTACGCGGCAATAAATTACAGGGTGGCAGGTTAGACAGTGGGAATATTTTATGGAGTCATTGTACTCATCACTATGACCAACTTTTACTATGGGACCAACGCTGAAATTGCGATAAAAAAATCTGCTGTTCCATACATTTTGTTGAGTTATGTGAACATAAATGTTTGGAACAGCTGATTTTTTTTCGCGATTACAGGGTTGGTCCCATGGTAAAAGTTGTTCATAATGATGAGTACAATGACCCCTTTAAATATTTCCACTGTCTAACCTGCCACAATGTATATCGAGTTTGAGAAAGATAATCGGGTAGCTACGGTTTTAGATAATATTATAGACTTTTGCCCGCGACTCCGACCGATACTGTTCAGAGTAAGTACGGGGACTAATTGGGGAACTACAGTACACAGCAATAATTATAGATACATCGAGTTTCAGATAATCGGCTAGCTTCGGCCCACAATAATTATAATACGTGTCTATTCTGTACCGACACGCCGCGTCATATCACCGCGAGTACTACCAATTTGTTTGCGAACGTTCGAGGGAGAAGATCACGGTGACATTCTCCCTCGAACGTTCGCAAACAAATTGGTAGTACTCGCGGTGATATTACACGGCGTGTCGGTACAGAACTCAGATCATAGAAACAAGGAGATGTGCCAAGGCGCTATCGAGCTTGATGCCTGATCTTGAGCAAATTGCTCATATTAAAAACGTACGCGCTGGTGACGAACCGAACACGATCGATGGTATAAATACAGTGTTTTAGTTTAGTGCTAGTGTTGAGTGACGATTAACAGTGCTAGATTGAGGGTGTGCGGAATGTTTAATGCGTGGGAGATCTTTTTATTCACAAGGAGCGCTTAATTATGCGCGTAATTGTGTCGAAAAATGTACTAAAAGTGGCATCAGTTGTTCCGGTACAAATTTGCTATGATGGCATATCTCCTTGTTTCTATGATCTGAGGTACAGAATCATCTCAACTCTTACAAACGTGACCGCCGTAACTCGGGCTATCCTCGTGCGTGTCTAGAGGGTTTTTTTAAAATTAGAACAAAATATTTTTCATGGTCAATTTTTTGTTTATTAGATACCGAACTGTTAGTGCTTCGTGCGACAGACAGAGATGACGCTCTATAAAGCCGAAGCTAACCGATTGTCTTTCTAAAGTTCGATGTGTAATATTTATTGCATACTGTTAGGCAATTTGGTTGTACTGTCTGTCTTAAACCAAGGTCGGTTGTATAGGTTTGAGTACGAAATTGACACCGAATAGAGATGTTAACTACTTTTTTTTTATTGTGAATCTGTAAACTATTTGAAAAAAGACAATTAACACCAAAAAAACCGATGAAACATCTACAAAATTGGCAAAGTTATAAGCGTTTAAAAATGATTTGCTAGACACGGACGACACTACCTACTAGTGACGTAACACCACTTACGTTCGCTTCGCGCGACAAAGACGGAGCGATACTCCCTCCAAAAACTTTAAAAGCGTCTATGTTTTCCATTTTGTGATAAATTATTATTTATGCTTTTACTTTTTTGTTGTGCCTATTCCTTCTTTTAAATAAAATAATTTATTTGTACTTTTTTAACAGTAGGCCACTACCGTATTGTTGATTTTCACCAACTTTACCAAAAGGTGTCTTTACAAACAGGAGGTTCCATTTTTTCAAATCATTTTCTGAAGAAACCGTTTCTTTTTTTTTTTCGAAAATCCTTATAAAGCAGTTTTAATACACATGAAAAATTTTAGATAGTTCTTTAACATCAGATCTTCCTATCTGTATCGGTTAGTATAGTTTTAGTGGTACCTTTAAAAAATCACCCTGTATCCTGTATAGGAAAACTTTACAAGCAGTAGTATAAGTCAGAATGACATTGAGTAAGTATATGAAATTATACAAAGCAAATGTTACATGTTGATTAAACTAAACTATTTAAGTAGTACTTGTTTTCGTTTGTCTAATAGAAAACTGTTTAACTGTGTAAAAAATGTTCTTGACCTTTTAAGAAAATATTGTTTACTATTTATTCTGCTTCAAGTAATTATTTTGACAAAAAATGGGAACATTTGAAACTGCAAAATTATATTTGTATTTTATTAGATTTTTTGCGGTAAAAAGACAGACAGTTCAACACAAATGATTAATTTTATATATTTTTAAATCAATTCATTTGAACTAGAATATTCTGGAAAAACAAAAGGAAAAAATAAACTCGTAATAATGTTTTGTTTCGTGTTGTTGTCCAAGTAAATAATTCGATTGAAATGTTTTGCGTGATTGCTTTCTAAAAATAATCTGGACTGAATTAATATTAGCTGTTACCATTTCTAATTGATTGGGAGATGACAAAGTTACATAAGTCTACATAAAACTAAGTTTATGATAAAGTCACTGGGTAAACGCAATTTTCCGAGTAACATCATTTTAATTATTTTGAAAAATCACACAAAAAGTCTCGCTTTAGTCTGTAAACTCACAATTTCGCAAACTTAGTCATCTCCTAAGGGCCGATTTCACCAACGTAGGAGAACATTTATCCAAGGAACAAAGTTGAGATTTGACAGATTTTGTATTGAAATTCTGTCAAAAATTTAAAATTAATCCTTGGATACTATCTGACAATGGTGGAATCGGCTCTAAGTCCAACAATAACAAGTGTATCGCATGTCCTGAGTGTGTGTGTGTGTGTGCGTAGCGCCCCCCTCCCCCGCGCTCAACGGCTCTTCCCCGCCGCCCTCCCCCGCCGGCGACACCGCGACTCCCGACAGCCGCGCCGACACTCCGGCCGACACTCGCGACACTCGCGACACTCGCGACAGCGACAAGCCTCCTGAAGCACCGACACCGCCCGCCAAAAGAGAAGACAAGCCCGTGACGCCGCCCGCTAACAACAACAACGTAGAGAAAGAAATCAGCGACAAGAAAGTCGAAGAATTATACGATATACCCGTTGGTGAGTATGCCGCCCTAGTACTTTTAGCCGCACCGGATATATATGAACGCGAGTTTCTCCTTTATCAGACCTGTACATCCTCGAATGGTTATGGTGTCCTAGTACTTTAACTATGTAGGCGATGTATCTTCAAGCTTGTTACTCGAAAATGGTAAGTTGGCAGGTGGTATCAGTTAGATGGTACTAATTTTAATGTCGTGGTAGATAGAAGCATGGCTAAAACTATTTTGAAATAGCTACTCAAATCTAAATTATTTTATAGATTTTGCAAAATTGTCCTTTATATGCAATCACTTACTTATACCCCCATTTTATTAAAAAAAAATAGCAATATGTTACAGTATACATTTTATTCAGTAGTCCAACTGCTCAATTCATTGAGCCACACCAAATTCAGTAGTCCAACACCACTATTTAGTATATAGCAAAAACTTGTACAAACACTGTTATGCCATGTACCAGTAGACAAATAGAAAGTCCCATTCTCTCAGGGTCGCCCGTACCACCGGAGAAGTCAAATAATAACACGGAGGAAAAGAGACAAGTAGATGTAGAACCAAAGGACGAGAAAGGGAAGGAGAATGACAGTGACAACAAGAACGACGATGTGTACGACATACCAATAGGTAAGTGACGGTCTGGGAAAATGGAAGAGTGAGAAGGGATAATAAATAAATAAAAATTAAAATATCTTCCATTTCATTCGCTAGCAGACCTTGAATATAAGCCCTGTTCACACTATAGCACAAACAGGCATATTTAAACCCCAAAAAATGACGCAACCATGGAGTATGAAATTATTTTGTGAAAATCGTGCAATAAAATAAAATATTTTTTGTGAAAAATATACCATTAGCAAAATATTTGTAGATTTTTTTTTGTAGATAGTTAGGAATTTATTTGTTTTCTTTTTTTGTCATGTTTCATGTGCATGTTCCTGGGTTTTTTGTTTCTTCATATAAATATCAAGCTTATGAAAACAGGAGTAGAGAGTAAATTACTTTGAAAGACTAAGTGTGAATAGGTCTTCTTAAATCTTAATAAATAACGCTCATCGGTGGGGGACTTAACAGCTCATCGCTTATATTATTGTAAGTTATAAAATATCTAACATAATTAGAATTATATACAAAATTGTACCGACTTGAATGTTCTATAAATGCGTTATTTTATTGGAATCAGTAGAAAATAAAATTGATTAATTTATTTGTAAATCCTCAATGGCGAAGATCGTGATTTTTTTTTTTATTGTCACGTCTTGGCGCCTGTCTCGTTCTTGGACCATTGTTAAATTTCCACTTGAATATTAATAAAATATATCATATTTTATTTATCGTCGATATTTTTTGTAAATATGTACACTCGACGCCATTGACGGTCGACCACTTTTCACGCTTATTACTAAGAACATAAGGGTGAAAAGTGGTCGACCGTCCATGGCGTCGAGTGTACATAATTGTCTATTTGGTATGTACATTATTTATGTTGTATTTGTATTTATATTCACTCTAGGTTTACCGGCTGGTATACGTATGTAAATATCTATGTATGTATGGCTTTTACTTAATTATGTGTGCGTATTTTCGCTTTTTAGTTGTTTTACGCGTGTATTTGTTAACCATTAATACTTACTGCTTTCGATATTTTAAATATTATATATGCATTACATAGTTATGTTTACCATGGGAAAGACTATGCAATTACCTCCATCATTTATTTATTTGCAACATTTCTAAACATACTTTGGAAAAAAGATTTGTGTGGAGCAAGGTTAACAAAGTGTATCCATATTATGTAAATCGAGAGTTACCGTGTCGCAAATAAAAGTACGGTGTTTCTAGACAAAATTACGGTGGATCAGCTTTTTAGTGTACCGTGTACTTTTTCAAAAACAATGGTAGAATAAGACAAAATTACGGTGCATGCACGGTAATTACCGTGTATAAGGAGACACTGCTCCCAATAACCCCCCAAAGAGTTAGCCAAAGACAGTTATTCCGTTTAGGGGTAGCCCTAAACGGACTAACTGTCTTTGGCTAACGTTCGAGGGAGAATATGACAGTGAGATTCTCCCTCGGACGTTCGCAAACATCTCGCGGTGATATCACGCGGCTTGTCGGTACAGAATAGATAGGCTGTTGTTTCACACAATTTAAGTCATCCAGCTGATTCCAACCTTCACCACCTCAGACTGACTTACAAAGTTTAAATAGAGTATTTCCCACGGTAAACCCTCAACACTAACTCCCAATAACCAGTGGTGTATTTACCATGGGGCCATGGGGGCCATGGCGCGGGGCGGCAGACTGTCAGGGGTGGCATAGCCGTCTCGCGCCGCCCCTTGCGCTCAGCTTTTTGCAGAACCTGTATTTTCGTCAATTTATGGGGCGGCAAACCTTATAGGCCCAGGGCGCCAAATTTAAAATACGCCACTGCCAATAACCCCCCCATAACTCCTCTAAATGGTGCAAAGTGCTAAGTATAGTGGGTACAGGGGCGACGCTGGCGGGGCTGCCGGCCGGCACGCTGTACCGCGTGCGCGCCACCTACCGCTACACGCGCGAGGACTCCGACGAACTGTCCTTCGACGTCGGCGAGATCATACGCGTCGTCGAGTACGACGATCCCGATGAACAGGTAGTTAGTACCTGTTTGATGACCTATTAGATTAAGGACCTCTTAGTTCTAATATAGCTGTTGCATTAAGCGTTGGATTACACTAGGGGCACTCGGGGCTAGTGCCCAGGGCGGCAAAATTCGGAGGAAGAGAAAAAAAAATCTTTATGTTATCGAAAATGCTTGTGAAAAGTTATTAAAAATTGTACTTAAAAAAAGAAGATATATCGAAACTTTATTCATTTTATTTGATTTTATGCAAAATTTCGATAATGGGGCGGCATTTTTTACAGTGCCCAGGGGCGGCGCTAAGGTTAAATTCTGCAATCATGAGTGTGTTGTGAATTTTAGGAATATTGATATAAGGTTTAAATTACAATGGTACTTTAGACGCGCGCTCGCGAAATGCAACAATTATACTACGCATAGGTACATATTTCCAGTTACTTATAAGTGTAATTATGATAGTTGTGCCTTGAAAAAAACACTTACATATCATCTAAATTAATAATTAATAAATAAGTGCAAAAAAAAAACGGTACCTACAATGTTTTCAGCATTTTATGTAAATGTTTAAAGTATACACAACGAAATTGATAAGTATACAGGCAACTAACGGATCTAACTGAATTAGTGAACTGCCATCGTGCGCATATGCATCCTGCATATTTTCTTTTAACGTCCATAAATAAGAGCTTATGTGCTACAAAAAAAAAGTTTTGCCAGTAGAGACTACAATAACTTTGTGGGTGGAAATAAATTAGTAAGTGAAAAAAAACATATCTAAAACAAATCCATCTCTGCATTTGCAGGAGGAAGGCTGGCTGATGGGCATCAAAGAATCAACCAATGAAAAGGGAATGTTCCCCGCGAACTTCACGCGGCCAATATGAAGCGTCGAGAACACACACAGCAACGCTACGAATCACACGCCGTAGCCAGGAGACCAGCTGGGCCCCATGAGTGTTACGTGACCAAACTCATATAATTATAGGTAACAACCGATTTTTACTACGAACTTTCTTCTACAGTATGATTTTGATTTTATTATAATCATTAATCAAGTTTTCGTTTCAATTAGTTAACGATTCAAAAAAACTATGTTTATAACTTAGTCTAGTTGTTGAATGTTAATAGATTATATATTATTTATTATTTTTTGTGTTGTATTACAACGAATTATGATAAATCGTAACCGTTTAACAGAGTTTGTATATACAGTGTATGAGTAACTTCGTATCATCATTTAGTCACTGCTCGGTGTAGGGTTAAAATATTATTTAACTTATTGATTATTCCATGTCACATTTGTTGTAGGAAACACTGCTGATCGGGTAAAAAAATCGATTACTTTGATATAAATCATTTCAACTTATCATAGTATCGATTGCACGTGATTCGATTTAATTTGAACCTTATAAGAAGGCTATAAGAGTCACGCGATTGAAGCAATTAAATCATTGTAGATAATTATTATAATTTACTGTATGTCAAGTGGGTATCATGTGTGTTTCCTACTCTTCAAATCTTACCAATATTATGACAATAATCTTTCATGATTATCAAATTGTATAATAATTAAAATCAAAATTGCTCATGTTTAATAAATATTTTACATTTTAAGTGACCTTAAATTTTATTGAATAAATAAAAATTTTTGACGAACAATTCTATTAAGTATTTCAAGTTACAAAAATATGTATTCAGTATTATTTATGATTTTTGATTATTACAAATACTGGTCTATTTTTTTCTTCAATGGTCATATTTAATTGTCTGTATTGTAATTTGTAACATTATCTTGTATTTTATTTACGAGTTTAAAAAATTAACGCTTCCTCGAAATACGCTAAAGCAATACAGCTGCTTTACATCTTTTATCAAATTAAACGAGCAGTTTGAAGCTGCTCTTATACCATAACTTCGCCTTCCAAATATCTCTTATATTATAATATATCTTATATTACATTTCCGACAACGCATTTCATATTAATTTCTTGATTGCATTTTCAAAGCGAGGTCTTAACACATAATCATTATAAAAAGGTTAAGTTTAATGTATATAAAATTGATTTTAGACGTTTTTGTTGAACCCATATTATCATATTGTTAGTATAACATAGGGACTAAATCAATCGAATATTATTAGCTTTTGAAATAAACAACTTTTTCTGTTTAAGTAGCTTTATATTTTTTGTTAAATTTAACTGTATTAGAAACAGATACTAACTATACAAATAGTGCTTATGAATAACATCAGAATGAAAGATTTTCACCCGAAGATGTTTATGAATTAGAAACACATTTGATTGTTGCCACGTACCTAATTATAAACACTCAAATTTGATAAAAAAAGTCTCGAAAATTACATCATAACGCTATACTTATTATTTATTTGTATTAATTTATAAATATCCGCAGGATTAAAATAATATTGAAAACGATACCAGACTTTATGTGCCCAGAACAATCATTGATATTACCGCCAGTGTCAAATTGAGGTGCTTTGAAAGTGTACATAATTTATATATTTTACATTTTAATCCAATATTATGTAGAATAAGACGGTTTTAATTGTGTTCCATTTTGAAAATCATCTTCCCAGAATGTTTCCTGTTGCCAACGTTATTAAAATAGTTAGGCAACACTGACGATTAAAATATTTTATCAATAAAATATTTTATCAATTTAACTTTGTGAGAAAGGAAACCCGATAAATCGTGCTACTTGCGTGTGGAATTATGAAAAATATGTAAACTAGTTTTATTTAACAATGCTCTTATAATGACGGGCCACTTAAACATATTGCCAGCAATTTATAGCTGCTCAGAGAATGTAGCTCCGCCTTTTATCAATCATTAGAACAATCAACTTTTATACAAATTTTTGAAAGACCTATTGACCTTGTCAAATTTTAATATCAATTTTAACGAACGACTGAAGTTTTTTGTAGGCAAGTGTTGAAATGTTGCGATATTATGTAGGAGTACAATCCGACATGTTGAAAGTTGTGGCTTTATCGTCAGTGCCATGCAATGTCCATATGTAATGTTAATTTATAAGTTTGTTAGGACTTGTACAGTTTTTACAAGTGGAAAATAAAATATTTCGAAAATGTATGGCTTTTATTGTACTTGACTGAGACATCCTGTTACTTAATACTTACCACGGCCAATGAAAAGTCCCTTTTATTCATCACAACCCTAAGAATCCTGCTTAGGATCCTTAGGGTTTGGTTTTGATTTTTTATAACTGCACTGTGGCAGGAACACAGACGCGTACACCCAGTAATATACTAGACTAAATGCTAAAAAGAAACCCAATATATTTGCTTGTTCATATATCTGTTTTACTGTGTGTATCAGATTATTTTATAAAATCTTGGGAGGCTGAATAAACTGCTTTTTCCCTAACATTTGAGAAGATAAAATGCTTATTTACTATGGACTTAGCAAACAGATTAGTTAGTAGGTAAGTATTTGAGAACATGTAGCAAGTACCATCTTTATTTTTTCCATGGAGAAACAGTGCTAATAGTGGCCAGACCAGTGGCCTATTCTTTGCAAGGATGGAAATAGCAGTACCTTACATCGAGACGTGATGTTAGGTAGGTAATGTAAGTATAGTGAACTGTAAGTAGGTAGGTATAGTTCCCTAAGAAAAAGGCTATCATATTAAAATAATGAAATAGCTGCTTGTGTGCCGCAATTATAGACACAAACACAATACGATGCGTCTCGCTCGCATGAATCTACGTTCGATACGACGAGGTAGGTAATGAAATGCGTGGTGCATGCCTAGGTATTGCTGGTGGTGTGGCTGGTGGCGTTATAGCGCAGTCCGTCTGACATTCAACTCTGGCTTTTGTGAATTTTGTGATAAAGAGACCTAATGTCCTACATAGCTCATCGAAAATTATGAGCAAAATAATACCTATTCAAACGAATTACATAAAATCAAGGCACAAGGCTCACTGCAAGACTTGGAGGAATAGATTATTATTATGTCTATGCAGCCAGCAAGACAACAATTTCCGAACGAAGACCTAACTGTTGAACGCGATTCGTTTCACGCAACATGACAGTTGACATTTCCATGAAAATCAATAAAATGTTTAGAAAATAATGCAGAAAGAAATGATTAAAATTGACATTAGAACGGAACGTTACTATACGATTGATTTGATTGATGTCAAAGACTACTATACATATAGACGGTACTCTCAACCATATTTTCTGTCATCGTACAAGCAGCGCCATCTATCCGTGGTAGGGCCAATTCAATTCATAATCTATACCTACCTATAGCTATATAATAGTATACAGCTATAGCTATACAGTAGGTACCTACATACCTATATCTTCATATATTACTTGGTAAAATTATTGTCATAGGGCGTTTGTGCAGTTATCCGTTTCCAACCCATTTTTTATGACACGTTTTTTTTTCATACATTTCAAAAACTGGTAGGTATCGAAATGTATGAAAAAAAAACACGTTGGTAAAAAAACGTGTTAGAAACGGATAAGTGCACAAACGCCCTATGACAATAATTTAACCAGGTAATATAAGAGGCGTAACGTATAATGATGTAATTATTGTTTTACATAAAAATACGTCAGGACGCGTGACAAAACATCAAGTTACCTACTTCTATGTAAATGGAAATAATACAATTTATACGGAATAAAAAAACGTTTTAGATTACACACTTTTATTTTCGAACTTAGAACTTCTTTTTTAAATATTTAAGTTTGCCTGCATGTACCTGAGAGTCTATCGGCGGTAGGTATTAGGATATTTATGATGCTGGTTTAAAGAATCTTCTTGAAGAGGAGTCTTGATAATAAATAATTTCAGTGGCTAACTTCGCTACATCATTGATTTCCTGATCTGACCATTTCAGTGATCTTCGTCCACCGAAGGGCTATCAGGGGCTGGATAGCTTTTCCAGCTCTGAAGTCTTCTGTTCCCAGGGCTTGTAGGAGCTCTTTAGGCAAATCTTCTTCTGAAAATGTCAACATAAAAAGATATGTAATACTTGTCTATCTGCTTAGTGATAGCGCAAAAGTCATGTAATATTCCTATGTGGAAATAAACATTTTGCATTGTCTATCCGCAATGTGATAGCGCTTGCCATGTTTATATGACACAGTGTCCACCTGCATGTGGAAGCGCAGTCATTTACATAATCTCTCATTTGGGATCCGCCAGGCGTTTGAAGTTATGACATTTAAGGTAGGTACATTATGTCTGAGGTACTATGAGTAATGAGTGTTTTACAGACCTGTATTAGGGTCTTGATCCAGATCATTTTGAGTAGGTTGGTTATGCACTGTTGGCGACGGTGGTTTGGGCAGCTGTAAAACTGGAGACAGCGGCGTTGGTGAAGTAGGTGACCGTAGGCGACGAGTCTTCTGAATCCACTTCGACCGGTATCCTCTTCAGTTTCCTCAACAATTGCCGTATCTTTTTCTTTATATACTTCCCCATTTCTAGAAACTCGCGCAGGAGAAGAAAATCTAGGGCAAAACGTTTTCAAAGAAACATCTCACCCGAAAATCCGAAATCTCAAAATAAATAAATATAACGCATTTTTCTATGTGACAGATAGGGATGTAAAAATAATCGATTATGGAAATAACCGTTAAAAAAACGATTTTTGAAAAGTAAGAATCGATTTAAAACATGATTTTATTTTTAGGGATCGATTAATAATCGATTTTTTTTATAATCAATCAGTTATTACCAATTTTTTTATCTGCAACGCCGACATTATGTTTGCCCCCGTATTCACAACGCTTCGATTTAATTCCGATTCGGAAAGTCGTATGTCTATCTCGCTCGCTTTCATAATGCCAAAACAAGGTAGACGTACGACTTGTCGAATCGGAATCAAATCGAAGCGTTGTGAATACGGGGGTTGATCTTCCTGGCCCGGAGCCCGGAACGCGAACTGCCATAGAATTTGCTTTTGAATCAGTTTAGTTGGTTAATTTAATCAAACATTCACTATATGGAGTCAACGAACTTGGTTGATATGTCATTCATTATTCGTTGGTGAAACTTAATTTTTCAAACGACAAGTTAATTTTTAATTAATTAATCTATTGATATAATATTTATGGCGTTTATTTTAAAACATATTGACAAATTAGGTAAAAAACAATTAATAATCAATTTTGTTAAAAATCTATTATTTTCTTAGGAAAAAACGATTATTTATTAATCGATTTTTTATGCTACAAAAAAACCGATTAATTAAAAATCTATTTTTTATGTACAATGTAACATCCCTAGTGACAGACAGTTGACAGTGTAACCATATGACCACATAATAAATACGTTTTTGTAATTGATTAAATTAATTCTTTTATATTTTCTATTTACTTCTAATAATGTAAATTAAATTAATGTGATTTATTATCCTAATTAAATATTTAATGATAATTTTGATTAAATCATAACACTGTTATAAAGTGGTAACCCAATCAGTAAATAGTTTTGACACCACGTCGGATGGATGGAGCTAGTTTCCATACAAAAGTTTCGAGCAGTCTACAATGTTCTAAGAGTACATAGCATGATTGATGTTCTCAATTTTGGACTCAATAAAATCTGCGGGAATTTTGTGTAGCGTAAAAACATGATTATTTATTCGAAATATGTGTTAAAAATGTGCCGAGACGTAGTTCTAGTGTTTCGGTAGCTAACTAGCAATGTTGTTGACGGACAAAGTAAGAATACACACAATAATATTGAAACGTCGTACCTACATTACAGTGAAATTGTTATGGTTTTTTAAATATCGTTTTTCAAAATCATCTGCTTATTTTACAGGAATAAGAAGTGCAATAAAATCCTGGCATATATCTAAGGTAAGTAAACATTAGAAATATGTAATTAGCTAGAAGTTACAAGGGTCGCGCGCGGGTGGGTCGTGGGTCTTGATTTTTTTTTTTTAATCTTTTTTCTTCCTTTGTTTTTTGTTATTGTTTATGTTTACCTACTTTTTTTTTTTACTCACAGTGGATTCAGACAATGATTTGCGAGTATGGGAAATGGCAGAGAAGCAATGTAATATTCCATAGTAAGTTCTTTTTCTATTTTATTTTTTATTTTTAGAAGGTAGGTACCTACCAATTTTTTTATTTTATGAAACTAAATCAAAACTACCCACATCATTTTATAACCTAGTTTGTAAAATTATTAACAAACCCAAAAATAATAAAAAAAACTACCTACATATTACATACAAATATCAAATCAATTATTTCAACCAGAAAAAATATATTTTTTTTTAAATTAAGTACTTACTAATTATTTACTTATCTTATTAGTAAGATTTACTGGTTTCCATTTACCATACTAATTATTTGATTGGTGTCATATTTATTGATTTACTTATGTATAACTCAACAAGGAGGGGAAAAATTGTGTCTACTCTCTCCTACTTCATAAATCAATAGAGAATTCTAATTTATTTTCATAAATCCAGTAAAAATTGAGGTTCCACTGGGTTCCACCACATCATGGCAATTTTAGATAATTTGCAATTAAAAATAATTGTCTACTTCTACTTTATTATTGAAATTAGTGATAGGTAATTATTTATCAGCTCACAAAGGTATTATTAGTAGATGGCAGCTACATAATATTTGCTATAATAATTACACCATAGTCCTCCCTTGTGGAGGACTGGAGGTCATACTATGAAGACCCTGTATGACAAAATAACCAGGCTAACACCCTAAATACGTTTTGTACATTCATTACTTTGATTTATGTAATTGGTGTGTATATGCCGTGTAAATCAATAAAATAAATAAATAAATAAATTATATTAAGAAGTATTAGGGCACTGATAACTGCCAATGGCCTTGAGTGATTTCGGTGGTATAGCTTGAGTGTTCTGCGCTGAGCTCAAGCAACGCGACATATGTCCACCGAGCAATACGACTCGCCTATCAAGGAGCGCGCTGTGCCGAATTAGACGTATTATTACTTTTTAGTATCTAAAATATAAAATAAAAAACAAGTAACAGGCAATATTATAGGTAGTAACATAGTCTTTCACACAAAACAAATCATGAAAATATCTTAAGCGATCTGAAAGTAATTACGTTTTTATGTTTTGGGTAGACAGTAATTAATGAATTTATTTCATTAAGTATTTTACTACAATAGTTAAATATTCACAGGTGCGATTGATGTAAATATATAGTATAACATAAAAAATTGCACAACTAACCTGCATTATTTGACGGCGAAATAAGAGATTTAAAACTTGAGATTTACGGCCGTTACCATTTACCGTCGCCTTAATATGATATAATTGATTATGTAATATCTAATAGGATATCTAACGCTACCAATTGGTAATTGTTAATCTTATTTATTAAAGTAAGTAAAAACAGAAAAAATAATGTGTGCGGTCGGGGGACTCCAGTCAAAGAAGTTCCTTACGCCACGTATATGTATAATAGAAAGAGACAGAGAGAGAGAAAGTTGCATGGAGGGGGCATAACGCTGTTTCCTTACGTGACGATTTCTACAAATCAACTCTTACCACAAAAACATTGTTCCAGAAAGAAGGTTCCATACCTACCTACTTATGATATTTTACAGCAAAATATTATGTATAGGTATGGCAATCTAAGCCAAGCTAAAGTTTGATGTGTTAGCTGTTGTGCCAACTGCCAACACTCCTGGCTCTGAAAGCGACCATTGAAACAAGTTATTGAGTTTTTAGCTTCAAACTTTATATCTGTGCTGTTTGACTTTCATACATTTACTATGAGGAACACTTACTTTGCATGAAGTTTTCCATAGATACATCTATGTATTTTACTTTTAACCGAGTTCAAAAAAGGAGGAGGTAATCAGTTCGTCTGTATTTTTTTTTCTTTAACTCATCTTCACTTTCCTATTGGTTTCGGGGTCGCATTTTAACAATCGAATCGAATCGTATTTATTGAAAGCTCGTGCAGATTTGTGTGGTTGGTACACTTTTGGAATTCAGTTGGGGCATGAGCAGGCATCGGAGAGAATAATTTGCAATAATAGTTCAGACACTGGACGGCACATTGAATTTTGATTTTATCTGATCAAACGGCTAAGTCTAAGCTAAGCTAGGCTAAGTGCTGCTGTTGTCACTTTGGCAGCAGTGTTTCTAGAGGAACTATAAATGTTGCGTTCTCTACTACTAGACACACGTGATACATTATTAGCTTATGGCTGCGTTCATTTTAACAGTATTTTAACTTGTATTTTTCTTTGCTTTGCCACGATCGATCGGTGGGCCACCCCTGCCCTAGGGCCTCCACGCCTTCAAATCAGACCCGGCTATTATTTATTGGCACTTAGAATTTCGTAAGTGGCACCTTGTGCTTGTGTCGATACAATGTATCCGGAGTTCCGGACACCGCCTAATGTGTCGTAAACAGTTAGAAAGCACTATATTTACTCTACGAAGGTGCTTTATTTTATCACCTAAGCTTCCAGTCATATTCCACACATACACCTATCTACCACATTTATAGCTTTATCTCACGGGTTCCAAAACTTCTGGACCACCGCCCTCTTTGAAAGAAAAAATAATTTCAACGCCAAAATACCTAATATCATAAAGCTGAAGGTTTGTTTGTTTGAAACGCGCTAATTTCTAAGTTTGGAACTATAAGTTGGATTCGAAAATTTCTTTTTGTATGTGATAGGTAGCCAGATTCATGACGAATAGTATAGGCTATTTAACATCACGCTACGACCATTAGGAGCCGAGCAATGGGGGTGAAACCGCGGGGAACAACTAGTAACTTAACTTTTTTTTTTTTTTTTGAGGATGGGAAATCATCAAATCACCCCTCCCGCTCTGGGCGGAGCGGAAGGGAGTGTCAGACTCTTACTGACTAAAACCCACCCGTGTTCCTTCCTTAGCCCTTTTGTCCGGGCCAGCGGTATCCGTTTCGGACAATCCCGCTTTCCCGGCAGGCTTGGGCCCTAGTGGGCCCCCTCTTTGATGCTGACATCTCTTTGAGGCGCGCGTGGAACACGTACGCGCCGTTCGGCACGGGCCTGGTCCTGATCGGACGGTGAGCTACCCATTACTCACCGCCCGCAGGCCCACGCCTACGGTGGCCGGGAGTCGTCACGCGGCCCCCGACGCCCGGAGCGTCTACCGCGGCGGCTTGGACGGGAGAATCTCTCCCTCTCCCGTCCCGCCGCCTCCTTCGCTAGCATGACTGCTTCGCAGAAGGAGGCGACTGCCTCCCACTCCCCCTCGCCCCGGACCATGGCTTGAACCAGGGCCGGGCGCGAGAGGTCGCCGCCGCTGCCGATCGCCTCTACGAGGACACGGCCGTGCTCCGCCCATGCAGGGCAGGCCCCCACTGTGTGCTCCACCGTGTCCTCGGGGCGACCAACGCAGTGATGACACCCGGGCGTTTCCTCCCGCCCGATGATGTGCAGGTACCTCCCGAAACATCCGTGTCCGGTGAGGACCTGCGTCAGGCGGTAGGTGAGGACGCCGTGACGTCTCCCTAGCCACTCCTCAAAGCGGGGTCTTACCGCCGCTTTTGCGGCGTGCCCTTAGTAGGTAACTTAACTTAAGGACGCGTTTACAAATCTGACAAAAATAGGTTCCAGAAATTAGCGCGTTCAAACATACAAACAAACAAACTCTTCAGCTTTATGATATTAGTACTTAGAGATATCTCTGTCAAGTCGCTATATTGCACTCCAGTACTGGATATAAGCCTGACTGAAGTTGCGCCATATCATCCGGATTTCTGCTTTCCGTACTTATCTACAGTTAGTATGTAGGTAAGTTGCGGCTCGGCCAAACATCCGCTTGTCCGCCTTCCGAACAACACCTACGAAGTACGAAGGTGGAGAACCGAGTGTTCAGTTTTATTTGTATAGCTTCTACATCAGTGGCGTGCCTACAGGGCAAGCCCGAGGGTATATCTCTAAATTTTTCATGAATGTAAGTGAGTAGCGTACAATAAAAAACACTTACAACCATGAAAAATTACGCGAAATACCCTCGGGCTTGCCCTGTAGGCACGCCACTGTTCTACATTGTGTATCGTATCATCCGCCTAGCCTTTTCTCAAATACTAGCACTTTGGCCGCGACTTCGTCCGCGTGGCCTACAGGAACTGTGCATTTTTTCGGGATAAAAAGTAGCCTATAGCACTCAGGGATAATTGTGGCTTTTTATTCATGAAGGAATTTTCAGAATCGGATCAGTGATGCCGGAGATTACTCTCCACATAAACTCACCAAATTCTCACTCTCTTTATAATATAGATAATGTAGATGTTGGGGTCGGCTTCCAGGGTGTGTATAAATGCAGCTGAATATCAATATTTTACGTGGAGCGACTGCAATCTGACCTTTTTTTTTTTTTTTTTTTCGAGGTGGAAATCCTCATGGATGTCCCCCGCCCTGGGGAGGGCGGAGGGGTCTGTCAGACTCTTACTGACTAAAACCACCCCGGTGTTCCTCCAACTACCTTACGCCGGGGGCACGGGAGTCGCTTGCGCATTCGTCCGCACCCCCGGCAGGTATTGGCCCGCCAATGAAAGGCGGGCCCCGTCACCCTATGCGGCCGTCATGCACGGCCGCAATTCCTCTAGAGAGGCGCGCGCGGAACACGTCGCGCCACCGTCTCGGGCCTGTTTCCGTTCGGGCGACGGACGCCCCAAGTCCGCCGCCCGCAGGCCGCACCCTATGGTGGCCGGAGATCGTTGGCCGCCCTACGGCGCCCGGTGCGTCTGCTGCGGATGGGGAGAGAGGACACCGCCTCCCTCTCCCTTTCCGCCGCCTCCTTGGCGTCCATCACCTCCTCGCAGAAGGAGGCGACGGCGTTCCAAGCGCTCTCGCTGCCGACCATGGCCTCAACCACGGCCGGGAGCGAGAGGCCACCCGCAGCTCCGACCGCCGCGACGAGGTCACGGCGCTGCACTGCCCACGCTGGGCACTCCTCCAACGTGTGCTGCGCCGTGTCGTCGGGGCAGTCACCGCAATGGTGGCAACCGGGCGTCGGCTCCCGGCCTATACGGCACAGGTACTTTCCGAAGCACCCGTGTCCAGAAAGCACCTGTGTAAGCCGGAAGCTAAGGGCGCCATGCTGTCTCCCGAGCCACTCCCTCATCACGGGCCTTACCGCCGCTATTGCGGCGTGCCCGGACTGCAATCTGACCTCACCCAACTATTGGGTAATACCGGTATTCTATGACAACCCCGACTGTTTAGCGTAGGCACGGAGGAGTCTCAAAATTTTAATGATTGGTCTATTATCTATGGACTGATATTATAACAACTTATACTAAAGGGTGAAAATCAACGTCAATATCCTATTCCTCTCCTCAAGCAGTTTTATTTCATCAAGTTGTACTTGAAGGCTCCCTCGGAACTAGCTGAGGACAGAGAGGGAGTGACTTCAGATACTGGCGCCCAACGTGGGGCCTTGCAGATCGATCGATTGGCGCGGCAGTTAATTAACCACGAGCCCCTCAAAATAATCAGTCTATCGTAGGTATACTAGTCACAGTATATGCTAAACCAGTATTTCCCAAACTATGGGTGGGTCGCGACCGTGACGTCAGTTCCGATCCGATATAATAACTGTAAACTCTGACATTTAGGTACATTTGGAACAGTATGGCGAACCGAATTGAATGTACATTTAGGCTGAATATGTAAGTATATTATATTTCTCTCGAAGCTTATTAGGAAGATGCCTTTACGTAGATATCTACATTATTCTACACATTTCACTGCTCTACACTTATTATGAAGTCAGTTCATTCAACTAAAATGTTTCGAAAACGTTGAGTGATTTTGTATCTAAATGCAATAGTGCATTTCAATTTTAATCGAAATAGAATTTCATAGAAATTGCTCACTTTGCTTTTAACAGAGATATGAATAATTGAATAAAGTATACAATTTATCACACTAATTAATACTTATTTTAAATGCGTACCTACCTAAGTTTGGGTGTGTGTATATTGTTACTCCTTCACGCTGAAACGGCTATCCATGGATTTGGATGAAATTTGACAAACATGTAGTCTGGGACCTGGAGAAGCACATACCTAAGCTATTTTTCATCCATACACGCATGCGATGTCGCCGGCAACAGCTAGTATAAAAATGTGATAGGTACTGAATGAAAATTAACCTGCTTACCTACTATTCGATAGGTACTTAAATAATAATGATGTAATTCTTCTATTTAGTTTTTCTGTCGATTTGACGAACTAATCTAAGATTTTAATAAGTAATACACTTAATTATAATTAGACCAATATTCGAACATAGTATTTCCTAATAAGTATTCTTATTAATATTAATTAATTAGACCAATTATAGATATTCGAACAATCGTATTTCCCATAGCAAAGTTAAAAATAAAAAGTATTCAAAAAATACTGTATACGGTTTCGAAAAGTAAATGGTTCTATCGACTGATGGGCGGCTCTGGCCCTCACTATTCTTTCAGTGATTTTAGTATTGGAATGCGCTAAAATATACGTAAAAATAAATAAACAAAAGAAAATTTAAGAAAATATTTTTTTTTGTCCTCACTACACTACCTACTACAAATTGACTCTATATTCTCGGTGCATAAATTCGACGCCCAAAGCTTGAAACGTTAGGGAAATGTCAAAAGTATAATTAAAATGTTAATTTTTGTGTTTGTCTGTCTGTCCACCCTACACTGTCTGGGTTTCAGGTGTGATAAACCCCGTCCTGGTTCGTTGCACTCTTGAAATTACTGCCTTAAACGCCTAGCCGTAGACTGTAGATGTGCAAAATTTTATCACTGTGCATATACCTAGGCACAGCGGTAAGGGGAGAGACGGCATAATTAGATCTATGAACTTTTGTTTTTGGCCTTAAAATAATAGATGTCCTTCAATGTCTGATAATGTCCACCGCTGCATTGTTGACATCAACGATAAATGATGAACATTCTAAAGTTTTCCACACAAATCTCAGATATTTTCATTATTGCTTCTATTACATATAGTATCAATAAAAACTTGCTGATATAGGTATTTATTAATCTAATAATCTAATCTAATATTATAAGAACGATGATGGGATTCTATTTTTTTTTATTACAAAACATTGAAAAATTCGTCAACTTTTTCGGTGTTTTGTATGGCATGGCTTCTGATTTACATTGCTAATTAAATAAAATTGTCCTATTATAGGATGAGTTTTCATTAAATAGATTAAACAGCTACCGTTAACCATATTTCTTTTAGAAATACATCTAGTATTGTCATAATTTATCAGACAGAAGAAAAGTAACATGATTAAGAACATAAACTCAATTTGCATTTATTATCATTTTTTTTATATTTACTAATCATTATTATCTATTTACTTTTGTCGCAACCAAAGGCAATAGTTAATTATGATACATTACAATAAACATGTTTCCTGTATAATTACTAAATATATTTCTAGTTTTCAGACTAAATAGCTATAATTTTCGTCGTAATGTTTCACAGTTACACTACCTCTGCTCGAGTTGTTGCTCGATTTGGCACACCCGAGCGTCAAGCAGTCATCTCGAATACATATACTTACTTAGGTACCTCTAAAACTCGACTCAAACTGCTCAATTTGTGCAAATGCTTGTTTCTTACGACAAACATTCTGTTTTCAATTTGTTTCAAAATGAAAATAATGTAGTTATTTTGTATTAAACATTTTTTTGTTTTTTTATCTTCATACAATTGTACTGTAACACTCTTAGGTAACTTTTGATTTTAATTGTTACTAGGTGTTGCACGCTGTTTCACTCGCATCCTCGATAACCTAAGTATGTACTTGTACTATGTGCCTGGATATAAAATATCCTATAATCCTATGTCCTGTTGTTGTGTTGAAAGTTGTTTTAGAAATACGTGGTCATATTTGAGGGGGTTCTTTGGACTCTTATTCTCTTCATACAAATTACATCAGCTTATCGGGTCAAGTCGTATGGAGAGTCGAAATTTTTTTGGCCAAATTCTTTGGGCAACACATGTCTTCAAATTTTTGGTGCTACGATATGCCAGTTTCCTCACCATGTTTTCCTTTGCCATTTTAAGAGCTATGAATACTTCACGTTGAATTCCTACTTCATATGAAATTGCACTTGTAAATTTTCCTCTATTATGTATTACAATTGATCGTCGGTGCAATTGAAACGACCGTAAATGTTAAAGTGCTTGTTGCTTCTTTATTACTAAATGGGCAATTTCAATTTCTTTGTCATCAAAATTGCCTGGTTTGAACCTGTACAATTTGTTGCTACGAATCTATTGCTATTCTTTCGTATCTTAAGTATCTATCTTATTGTTTATTATGTAAACAATAAATTCAACTTAGGTCGTTTTAATTGTAGATATACTTTGAAATAAGTAGGTAAATCTGGAAAAAGTCGTCAGTCATGAGAATTTTCATCTGATGTTTTGTTAGTATTGTACAATCTACATAATAGTAATACATCAGAAGACATTTAAGTTTTTTTTATAATAGGTATTCGATTTCGATAAATTAAAGAAGATGATTTGAATCGTAGAAGAATTGATAAACATTATTTCCTAAAACCCTCACTCTCCCATATAGTGACAGATAAACAAATATTTCGCGGATACATTACGAGTATTATAGAGTATATTCGTAACGAACATTATAGGTAAGTACCTACCTAGTCACTATTTATGAAAAGTGCAAATAGGAAAATGTAGCCAAACTGTTAGTTATTGTGTCATCATAACTACCTCCAAAATCAAGTAAATATTGATCCATCAATGTAACACGGTTGAAGGACATGGAAAATTCACGACATAAATTAGGTAGTACTTACCTATTTCCTAGAACTTAGTCACGGTAATGATATCATTACCGTGACCTTAGTTAAAGATGCACGTGCTTTTATTTTTGGGAAAAACTTTCAAACATGAAAATATTACCAAAGACCCTACACTACACACTTCTTGAATTTTGTCGATGTCGTTTAATTAAAATATTGTCCTTTTGCGCACTCTTTGATAAACTATCTAAAACTACCAAGCACCTTTAGTACCTACCTACGTTTAGCATTTTGTGCTGTAGCGATCTATAAAGTTAGGTACTTTTCATTTTCTACATTGCACAGTAAAATGTACCACAAACTTTCCAGTATACCTACATTTACATAAAGGCTGAATAAAACAACAACAACAGTTACAATAAAACAATTCCAAACGACTCAATCAAAATAGTTTAAGCGTAGGTAATAAGAAATATAATAGTTTTCAATCGTGTTGTTGGCGAGCATTTCCCCCGAGTTTTCCAATCAGTTTCAATTTGTACCTATGCGAGAGGCAGAATGGACGATACGTTAGTCTTGGCTGAACGAGCGTGAGGATAACCCGTGAACGCCTGCGCGCGCATTCCCGCGCTTTCCGTTGTAAATAACCGCGTAAAATAATTTATTGGATTTTCTCTCCTGTAATTGAAGCCTGATCGATTTTGTTTGCAGAGTGCTCTTTTTATATTGAATTTTGGTGTTGTGATTAAAGGTTTTTTTATTCAAGTGAGTATTCATTTAATTTTAGTGTTTACCGCAAACATCTATAAAGTTTAAAAATAATATTTAGATATTTACTTACTGAACTACCACATAGTTTTAAAAGTCTATTAGTGTAAGTAGGCACTTTTTACAGATGCGACAGGCCAATTAATTAATGATTGATCTGATATTTAGTAATTAAAATCTAAATATTGGTATTACAAAGTTCAAAGTTAAAACATTTTGTAGCTGTTCCCACAGATCCGGATTTTGCTCAGTATTCCGCACCCACAGGTCCGGAATTCGTTTGTGGTGAGCTCATATAAATCAATGAGATTTCGTGCTTCCGAAATCCGGTGAGGAAGTCTAGGAACCTTTCAGACATTAGACCTAGAACCTTTCTAGAACCTTTCAGACATTAAACCCGTTTTAATGTCTGATATAAGATGAATGAGACCGGCTGCAGCGGTTATTCCTTCATTGTCCAATTGTGTTGTTGCCTGATGTGATCATTTGTAACAAGTTCTCTAAACATAACTAACTCTAAATCTAGATACAGTGTAGATATTGATTTTGTACGAAAAAAAAAAACTAATTTTGGACATAGTACTAGAACGTTTTAGGATTTTTTTCCTTTATCGTTGGTGCGTTTACAAACAAATCTTACATATACCGAACAAATATCTGTAATACTCGATCTACCTGCGTCCTAACGCGCATATTAACGCATTAATTATAATATATCACTCGGTCCGCGTGGATGAATTTCGAAATATATCGTATATTCTGCATTGCATGATATCGAAATGGAACATAGGAAAAATAAAAAAAAACTCTTGTCTATCTCTATAATCTCTAAAATTTTCTTTGAAATCTGTTGAGCCGTTTCAGAGCCTACTCGAGACAAACTTTCAGGCAGACAGACCTACCTACCAAAAGTCTAAAAACGGTAATTTATGATTAGGCATCGTATAAATAGCAGTTTTCAATTAAATTTTGGCATTTATTTTGAAAACAGACAGATACTGAAATTGTATTTATTAGTACCATTTGGGGAATACAGGCGTGATAAAAAGTAACTTTACCCAAACACATTAAACAAAATATTTCTGTACATAAATAATTGTTGCATTTACTAAAGTAGTACTTAAATCTATACCTTTATGGCAACCATACTAAAGGTTAACGTAACTAGAAGACTAAACTGCTGACCCTGTACTTTAAGATTTTGAGATAATATTTTTGATTCATGATTAGCTCTGTTTTGACACGATTGCCCAAAAAAGGAGTGTTATGTTTTCAGGGTTCATGTCTGTATGTACTTATGAAGGTGACTTTTTTATTACCACCATAACTTCTAATTCTAATAGTACCTATATCTGAAATATTGCAGTAGGACTGGTAAATCATGTTTTCCAAATAAAATTGTTCTAACCTAACTTCTTAGGTGTTTCCTGAACGTATTAAAAATAAACAGAAAATGTTTAATGATTAAACATTTTCTAATTATTTTTATTACCTACGTTTAGGAAACACCTGTTTTTTATTACGTTCAATATTAGCTTCTAACAAAAAAAGTTATTAATTAATCAGCTCCGTTTTTATTGCAGTGAAAGTATTTTCCAGTGTGTTACACTTTTGCTTTCTCTACTCATTCTTTGCCACGAACTATGAAATGTTAAAACTAAGCAATGTTTCGTTGTGGAAAAGGGATAATGCTATACGTCTAGTATAGTTCCATCTGTCCTGATGCCGGACAAAAACTTTAAAAACCCGGACATTTAGGTGAAATTGACTACTTTTCCTGGACGTCCCCGAAAAAAATATTTCATCAATCAGGACTCCCCTAACACAAAGGACACTTTTTGAAACCTCTACCGGACGCTCCCCGGACGCCCTCTAAACTAGGACAAATCCGGGGAACCCCGGACGGATGGCAGCCCTACAGACAAAGATGATAAATAACATGTCATAATATGGATCCTGAATGTTTAACACTACAGTGTAATGACTCCAAATGGAGACATGTTTGCGCTGGACTCAGCAGTCCATGTCTCCGACTCCGAAAGGAGTCCTAACTCCAAAAGGAGTCATATTCCTTAGGTAACTTCGATGTTGTATATTTCATTGGACGCATTAATTAGAACGAAAACATTATCCTGGACGTGTGAACAGCGACTTACATAAAATTCAAAAGCGCCGCCGTATAATGTTTCCAGTTTACGATAAATGGGTCAGGTAAAATAAACGGACGTACCGTAATTCCAAAACATTGTGCACTGGGACTGAAAATGAGAATTTACCCACATTACTGTCATTACTGCTCTACACAGATAATAAAAGACCGGGAACAATGAAAGAAAGGGCCTTTGACCTTTAGTGACACAATACAGGGTGATAACAAAAATACTGCCCTAAGTGCCGTGACACAGCAAGCCGAACTTGCGCGGCGTAATTACGCCTGTAATGTTGTCTAATTCAGTGTTCTGCAAAGCGTGTGCCGCGGTACACTGGTGTGCCGTCGTCTGTCTGTTTGTCTGACTGTCTGTCTGTCACACCTGCTTATTTCAGCAACTACTAATGCTATCGACTTGAAATTTGGAACAGTTATAAAGAATGCTTGCCAAACTTTATTGAAAATGAAAAAAGTAAAAAAATGTTTTTATTTTCATTGCAAAAGGGGCCGGAGTGGGGGTCCGATATTTCAAAGTGGGGTTACTAGGTCAAGTGACATATCATATGAAAGGGCTTGATCTCCACATTTCAAAATATATTTTCATTTTATTTTATGTCTCACAGTTTTCGACATATGATAAAAAATGTCTGAAAAAATACCATTCCCCCCCCCTTATCTCCGAAGTTTGCGGAGCGAAAAATCTGAAATAATTAGAGTTGATAGGAATTAACCCAAATATTGCACCAAAAATAAAACGATGTTCCTAACTAGTGCAGTTTTTTCAAAATAATCAAAATTCCTTCACAAACAAACTTAGTTATGCGGTACGGTTTTTTTTCACTTTATAGGTACGTCCAAAACCGATACGGAACCCTCGGTGCGCGAGTACGACTCGCACTTGGCCGGTTTTTCATTTATGGTGTACCTCCAAAATTTTCCGATTTCCTAGGTGTGCCTTGAACACAAAAAGTTTGCGGAACACTGGTCTAGTTTATTTATGACCAGGCGCCAATTTTCGGCACCGTAATTTTGGCAAGACCAGTGTCATTACTGTGTTTTTATTATCATTCCCATGTCGTTTCTGATGTGTCCCGTATTTTATGAAGAACACGTGTGAATATTATTATAATTACCTATTATTCAATGAACAATTTGATTATGAAATCAATATTTTTGTTTACAATTTAAATGCATAAGTAGGTACCTACGCACAAATGATATTCATTCCCGAGCAAGGCTTATCGTTTGACTGATAGTAACCTAAAGGTCTTTGTCCATCAATCGGACGTTGCATATTGCATTTGCAGATTATTATGTTTTGGATGGTTTCGTGTTTGACCACTATTTTACAAAAAAACCGCAACACAATATAATGTTAAACAAATATAATTTCTTTTTTCTTTTTAACCGACTTCCAAAAAAGGAGGAGGTTCTCAATTCGTCGGAAGATTTTTTTTCCTTTAATTTAGAACACTAATAAAGCCCGCCTTTTTGTTAAAATCTGTTTTACCCATTACAGGAATTAAACCCTGAAATTATTAAAATTCACCCCTAAAGTTAATTAAACAAACTCTAAATAAATGTGCCTACGTTGCCTCGGTACCCTAAAGGCTTTGATTAGCTTGGTATCTGCACAAACATTGTTCATTACAACTTTGTCACAAATTGGACAGTTACGTGACAAAGTTGTGTCTCGTTCCCGCGAGGAATCTACGTTTTATTTTGTTTCATGGTGTGAGCTATGTTGCAGGATTTCGGATCACAATCATTAGATGCTATATCAGATCATTTAATTATTAGGTACCTAAAGGTAATAAAAACCTACTAATAAATAAAAATAATATTTAAGAACATGATGTATCATCTAATTAGAGGGGCTCGTGGCTAAATGATAGCCGCGCTGATCGATCGATCTGCGAGGTTAAGCTGCACTTGCCGCGGTCAGTCCTTGGATGGGTGACCGTTCTTAACACATCGAGACCCCTCCGTGCCTCGGAGAGCACGTTAAGCAGTCGGTCCCGGTGGTCATAGGAATATCTTTGACAGTCGTTACGGGTAGTCAGGAGCCCAAAAGTCTGACAACTGGTCTAACATTCGAATACCGGTATTCCCCAATAATTGGGTTGTGGAGGTCAGATGGCAGTCGCTCCATGTAAAATATCGATATTCAGCCGCAACCAGTTAGACTGGAAGCCGACCCCAATCATGTTTGGGAAAAGGCTAGGCGGATGATGATGTATCATCTAATTAAAGTTAATCTAAATTACCATTTGTAGAATCAAAAACCGGCTTTTAATAAAAAATACCAGGATAATAACTCTTTTCCAAAAACTCATAAATGCAGTTTTATTTCGTTTGAAACACTGCACCTATTTCCAACATCAAATATTTTTATTTCATAAGTATATTATATTTTAGACGGTCGCGGTCAATAGGTTAAATAATAATTATTATAATTAGCTTATTTAACCTATTACCAAATACCAACATACTTGTATTAAAAAACTCGGTTCACGCTTAAAATGGAAACAATCTTCAATGTAATCATGAAACTAATTACATATTCTGGTAAGTAGGTAGGTAAACCTACACAATATTAGGTATGTGATGTACCTATTTTAGTACGGTATGCCGAGAGCCTTTCACCTATGTGAGTTTTGTGCTTTTTTTGCTATTTAACGGAAATTAAGTTTGTAGGTGTATATTCACATGTCATTGCAACCGGCACAACAATACTTGAACCAGATATGCTACCAGGTAACATGGTTCAAGTAAGTTAGATTAAAGCATTTCATAAAGTGTTAGGTTTAAGCTGTTCATTATTTCTTTATATTAATCTAGAAACATTTAAGTTTTGCCTATAACTACTCATCGACCCAAAGAAACGCAAAAACTTTGAAGCAAATAGGTACAATCATAAAATATCAATAGTTTAATCATGTTCTTTTGTACCGACATAATTATTTAAATTAAGTATAAAAGGTATACAGCTAACAGTACCTACGATGAAATAAATAAGTAATTCTAAACATTACCATGTACCTACGTCAATGGCGAAGTACCATAGAAGTACACAGAAAAATAAAACCAAAGTGTAGAATAATATTACCTAAAAACTGTTAGAGACAGAGCATTGTTACTGCTACATAATAACGCTCTCCTAGATCTAAAGAGGGCAAATTAAAAAAAAAAAAATTGAATTAGCTCTCTGGGGCATTTTCACCAACCTATCAATATCTGTTCAATAAGCTAAAGATAAGATTTTTGACAGATTTTCTATACAAAATCTGTCAAAAATTTAAACTTAATTGACAGATTCCTTTATTGATTGGTTGGTGAAATAGCCCCTAATCTCTTTAGATCTCTTTAATTTTTTGAATAAGCTCTCTCTTTTCTAAGAACTAGGTAATTCAGATTTTTTTTTTAAATTAGCTCTAGTTACATCTAGGTAATAGAGAGAAATTAAAAAAAAAAAAATGAGTTAGCTCTCTTTAGATGATCTAGGTTTTTTATAATAAATAATTATAATCGTTTTGTTCCATTATAACCGTGCGATATTTTCACTGAAATCCGCTATTCCATAAAGATGTGTCAGAAACCTGAAACGCATCACACGTGGGTGTTTATACAGACAATCGCATAGACGCAGGGAGAGTGATACCCTTTGTATGTCCCCCGCCCTGGGGAGGGCGAGGGGGTCTGTCAGACTCTTACTGACTAAAACCACCCCGGTGTTCCTCCAATTACCTTACGCCGGGGGCACGGGAGTCACTCACGCATTCGTCCGCGCAGGGAGAGTGATAGCCTAGTCTGTCTATCAGCACAAACAATGCGCCATTAACATCTATTCAAACTATTTGTATGTTATTTGCATTCCTGGACTACAGATGTAAATAAATAAACAAGATATAGCTGATATTTTCCCATTATTCCTTATTAAGGCTTTTTAATCTCGTGACCTATTCTCGCTTGAAATTGGGTTTAAGGCTCATTAAAAAAACTGTTGAAAAAGCGCTATTCGTGTGATTTCTTGGGGCAATAATTATGTACTGGACCGCCTAATTCGGCACAGTTAAATGTTTCAGTGTTTTTTGTGACACGTGAATACCAGTAACAATGTGGAAACGATTAAGCTCATTTCAGACTACGCTATACTATATAGCATTATAGCATATAGCTCATAGCACGACAATATTGTACATGTGAGCACTGTGTAGCCATTTAGGTACTACTTATGATTTTAATCGTTTGCTGCCTGGCGGTTGAGAGTATGTCATGCTCACTAAAAATGTCTTGCTGATGGTGGCGCATGCGTTGGGTCATTCGGTTCCCTTCAAAATGGTTGAGCTAAATGGCGCTGATTCATGCGTCATGTTCGTGAACGGGCGCCGTCTGTTGGGACTGGTCATCTCTGGACTGCTATGGCTAATATTTGGAGCTGTTTTTACTATTATTCTAGACTTATACATTGTTCTCTCATTTGTGTTATTTCCGACAAAAACAATGTAACCATGATTATTTGTAATGATTTGATTTAAAAGAGTAACCATGGAGTTTCTTGCCCGTTCTTCTCCATAGGAATCTACGCTTTGGAACGGGCATCTAGCTTCATCATTATTACTAACTGACAGACTCCTTGACAATTCAAAAGTACCTGTAATTGGTCAAATTGAAATAAATGCTTTGACTTTGAAAATATCGTGCACCATACATTGTTATGGACACGTTCACACTGTGCTATACTATACAGGGTAAAATTAAAACCAGTGCCGATATTATTTAGGAGGTGAAAGTACTCATGAATATGATCAACTTTTATTATGGGACCGACACAGAAATATGAAAAAAAAAATCAGCTGTTCCATACATTTTGATCGTGTTGTAGTGCATTTTTGTAGGGAACAGCAGATTTTTTTTTTTAATTTCAGTGTCGGTCCCATAATAAAAGTTGATCATATTCATGAGTACTTTCACCTCCTAAAGTATCCGCACTGGTTTTAATTTTACCCTGTATAGTATGGCTTTGTATGGCGCGCTTACTATATAGCATGCGCTATACTATATGTATAGTATAGCGTAGTCTGAAGACAGCTCTACGCTATGCGTTTGCCCCTGCCGAAGCATTTTCCACCCTTTCGGTTTGCTCGATCGATTTTTATTAAATATTTAGATTGCGGCGTAGAAAGTTCGTAACCTACTTTATAAATCAATATCTATCTAGGTATATCTAATAATATCGATTCTATAATAAAATCGTAGAGGTCATAAAGTCACATTGGAAATATTTTCACGAAAAATCATTTGCGTGAATAAGATACCGTACAGAAAGTAATAATATAATTACATCTCTTATTCTGCCTTTAATTTCGGCGTGCAAATGTACCTTAAGTTCGGCGTGCAAATGTTAACCGGCTAGGAATACTACATAGATAAGATATAAGCAACAAAACAATTCTGTAAAGTAGAAAGACAGGAACTTTTACTGCTAGTAGTCAAACTTAAAATATTCATATTCAGCCGCAACTTGTTAGACTGGAAACCTACCCCAATCTAGTTTGGGAAAAGGCTAGGCGGATGATGATGAAGAGTCAAACTTAGAATCTTTTTTCTTTATCTCGCTCGACCAAGAATTTCCTGATAAGTATATCGTTTGATTTCCCAATTGTATGCAGTCCCGTATAAGATTTATTGGTTATGGCAAATGAATTTTCTGAATTCTGGTTAAACTGACAAATATCTGTCATTTTATGATAGGTATACGGTACTTAATTTAAAAACCATGTGTAATAATGGCGTAATAGGGTCAAACTCCATAAAAAATATCCTTAAGGAACTCACCAGGTATAGGTACAGGACTTTGCCAGGGGTGCGGACGAATGCACGTGTGAGTGACTCCCGTGGCCCCGGCGTAAGGTAGTTGGAGGAACACCGGGGTGGTTTTAGTCAGTAAGAGTCTGACAGACCCCTCCGCCCTCCCTAGGGCGGGGGACATCCATGAGGATTTCCAGCTCGAAAAAAAAGAAGTTATACAGGACTCATGCAATTCAAAGTTCATGTCAATAATACAATAGGTACAACCCGTACAACCTCAGCTCCGAGATAACCTTCATTTTACACGATGTTTCCTAAAGTGAATCAACGTCAAGACTTCTTTCTGATTTTCTCTAATACTCTCCAAGGCAGCGGAGCGAAGCTATCTGCATGAAATATGAAGTGAATTAAAGTAAATGCCAAGAGCTGCCTGTACGGTTGGAAGTTGTAATGTTAAAGGTTGCCAGGCGTCCGGCTATGGCCGGATATATTTGGCTTTTTAGGGTTTGTTACGGCTGATAACATGTCCGGTCTGTCCGGCTTTTTTTGGCTAAAGTGTAAAGCACACAAACCAAATTATCATAGGACTGAGTATTGTCGTATTGATTGTTGTTAGTTAGGTAGTTGTAACTGATTATTTTTGTAACAAAACTGATTAATTTGTAGTAAAAAATAAAAATATGTTTGTAACCAACCATTGTCTAGCTTTAAGTATCTATTTAAACTAGTACCTATGCTAAAATACCGAAACTAATCAAACAGTCCTACCTACGATCTACTAAAATACCGATGTACTAAAATAATATTATGAGGTGCAATTTTTCGCACCTATTACGTGAATATGACTTCGTTGAGTTTATTTACGTATTCGCTTATTTCTAGTACCTTCTTCGGACGCTTATTTCAACTATTCAACTTGAATTTCATGATGATTGTGAACAGACAGAATTAATTTTGAATGTTTTAAATATTACGGCTAGCGAATAACCATAAAATAAGAACATAATGGCCGCAACTTTGCCTGAAACTTGACGCTTGATCCAATGTGCATTTTGGGGAATCGCGGACTACATTCAGTCAAAACTTGATCAAGTTTTCAAGTCTAATACAAATTGGGCTGCAAGTTTGATCGTGTGTGACGCCCTAAATAGTTTTCATTCAGTTTCCCCAGAAGTTTAAAGGTTTACCTGACCGTGCCCTGTGGCATTATTCTTTTTTTTGAGAATGTAAGCTGAATGATAAAGCCTGAAATTTTTGGAGATAGATTGACCAAAAGATTTTAAAAGAAAAATACCCTAATTAGCACTTGAGAGCTTCCTCTAAGTAGGTATACTTTCCTTTCCAGAATTACCTAACATTGGAAGAAGCGATAAAGAAAGAATTGAATAGTCTTTAATCTTACGGTCCAAAAGTTATCATACCCAATGTTTTTTTTATTACTTACTATTATATTGCTCTACACTAATTGTCTACCCAACCGCAAAGCAAGGCTTACCCACGATCAAAGTTAATTCTTCTAAAGAGTCCCACCTAAGTAGGTACCTACTCAGCCACCTTTCTAAAGGGTTTCCTGTTAAATACACATCGTTATGGTTTTTAAGATAACACACGCTCCACCGGCAATCCCACCCCTAATAGCCTAGATAGCTAGTGTTATTATATTTCATCACTTAATGTGCAATTTTCAACCTTACGAGTGTAATATAAGTGCGGTTATCGTTCGTGGAAGACATTAACAGTCAATTTACTGTTTCTTGATGCAGTTATTTTGCTGATAGTATGTTGTATGTTTCCATTTCATCAGCCAAGCCTAGCTTTTGCTGAATTAGTTCGCAAAAGCCATGTTTTGCCTTTTTGGGTCAAGTCAAATTGTAGGTACTTATTAGACTAGAAATAATTATTGGGTATGATTTAATCAGTTACCTAATAAATGCATTTTCAGTGATCTAATAAATCATGTTTGTTCCTAGAATAATAGATCTGTCACCTAAATTGAATCACCAAATAATATCAAAACGCTTACCTAAATATGAATTAATGAATTACTGGGAAATAATATCAATCATCGAATATTTCACCTGAAATTTAAATCTACAGCAATAAGGAAGGAAGGTGGTCGACGGAGCCCCGCTACGCGGGGCTCCTATTTCTGTCTGCAAGGTTAAAAGTAACCTAACACGAAGGGGTTGACGGGGGCTTCGTTCGCTCGCTTTGCTCGCTCACTGAAGCCCCCGTCAACCCCTTCGAACCTAACCTGTCCGTGTCGGGGTGCCCAAGTTCCCGAGCTCGCTTCGCTCGCTCTTGGATCCTAATGTTATTTTTATGCTAACCGATTTTCTCAATCCAACTAATCTGTATTAGGCATTTTTTTAATTTTTTTAAAATTATGGAACTGATCTATTTATTAGGTGACAGATCTATCATTTTGATGATAGAACAAATTTTTTTAGCATAGAACTTCTATTTGGGCTATAGAAAAAAGTGATCAAACTATAATTTAAGTTACATATTTACATTAATTTCATGATTTATACTTAGAGACCGTTTTAATTAAAATGATGACTAATATATTTCTTGGGAATAGATATATTAATTAGGGTATCGCAGATTGGTGACCAATCTAAACTTAGATGACAGAAAATATAGTTCCCATAATTATTATCATAATACGTTTTCTCCACGATTTCGCCAATAGAAGCCACTATATGATCACACTATTACGAAAACGTACCTACTTCGCATTGAGTTAAAACACAATGAATTTTAAATGCTAATAACGGACAAAAAAGCATAGTAAGTAAACTTAAATTATTGGTCTCTGAAATCCCCAAAACACACGTTCCTTTATCTTACTACGAAGAAGCTTTCACTCTAGGCATTTCCTATAAGTGCAAACAATTAGATACCTACCATCTACTTAGCACAGGTCCACTTGTAATAAACTATGTGAACAGGAAACACTAATATTAGGTAATACATCTAGACTTAATGTCAAGTGACAAGGTCACGCAACAATTCGCTTCGCATAAACTGTGTGCACATACTCAAACATAGTGTTTCTTTAGTGCCTAAGTACCTAATCAATCCAGTTGTCAAAGATGTCAGAAGTATGGTCTACTAGTTGTTGCCCACGGCTTCTCTCGCATATACCATGTACCCAGAAATAGCATTTGCCCTTCTCCACACCAAACTTTAACATCGGTTCAGCCGTTAAAACATGAATTTTATTGAAAACATCAGTCGGAGTTACTTTAGCTTTTATAGTATTCGTTTGGATTTTTCATTTGTAAGCTATAAGTTCCTCAAACGTCTTTAGATTATCTACTCGATCTACTAGATAAGCATTTTTGTCCTGTCCAAGCCCTCAAAACGTCCAACGCTGAAAATGTACTCCCAATTCTTTCACTACAATGAACAATCGTGAAATATTGCCGTAACCATCAACCTCGGTAAAGGGATTGGTAATCTCATATTATTATGATATTATCACACAGAAGAATAGGATACTGCCCTTTGTTACGACGTTACACACGAGCGATTCATGATCGCAATAATGTTACGGCGATAACACGACGGAATCGCAGCGATAACGCGTCGGAATCGCGGTGTCTCGGTCGCTCGGTCGCTGCCACGGCTACTTGGTAATTCTAGCTTTTTTCTGTGTCACGGCGATGAAGAAATCGAATGAAGTCGCTGCAGTACAGTTGCGATATTGATTACGCACACAACCAAAAATCGTTTGTGTGGTAGTTCGCTTAGTCGCCATAAAAAACATCCACATGACAGTTGGATAATAGCCTTTTAAAAAAAAGTTAGCTGTATCCAATTATTCTGCCTAACTGATGGTTCGTAGGCGCTTTAGCCTTTTGCCCGTCACTGACCTAAAACATTTAGGATGACCCGGATGACCTTTAGCTGATGGACGTAGATAATTCGCTGGCACTGTTCCAGCTTACGGGAGCAGCTTAACGATACCTACGTGGATTGTTTGTTTCTTCGTTTAGTTTACATTTATTTTTATCAATAAGGTAAACTTTGAAACATAAGTTAATCCTGAACGAAGCGGATTAAAGTGTTTTATTCGGAATCCACAAAACATTTCATATTTTTTTTATGTTCTACAAAAACTACATTGGAGCCCAAAACAAACAAATAACCAGCTGAAATATGAAAGGTTCAATTTAGCAATCCATTTTCCGCGGGAAAACAAATAACCCCACCCTTTCCATGCAAGCATCTAAATCAAACCCTTGGAAAATGTGTTTCGGTAGAAAAACTCCCGAAACACAGCCAGGCCTTTGACACTTATAATACTTACACTTCGGGCTCCATTTTTCATCAGACAGCTTGAAAGGCGAACGCCCTGCAAGGTAAACATGACCGTCTGCTCCACGGAAGGTTGACGACATCGTATCGATCACACTTGTTGCTCTACTAGACCTGCAGTTGAGAGGATGAAAAGCCTATAGTTCGTAAAATATACCTTGATCTCTGTGACAGATGTCAAATACGAACAAATAATGTAAAAATGCATTAAAAATGTATGGATTTGACATCTGTCACAGAGATCAAACTATATTTTACGAACTATAGGCACAACTGTGTTGATAAATAAAATGGCGGACCTTTAACGTATGTTATTTGAATTTGTGCGCGGGAATGTAATCAATTACATTCAGTTTATTTAATTTCGTATTCTCTGGTCTGGAGTGAATTTGGATGTGATAGCGCAGATGAAAATATACACACGAAGTATTTTTTTTATGTTACGCAAGGTAGATGAATTATGTTAAAGCTGTCTTCAAACTACGCTATACTATATAGCATACGCTATACTATATTTTAGTGCACCATACAAATCCAATAATAGATATATAGTATAGCACGACAATATCGCGCACCATACACTGTTATGGACACGTTCACACTGCTATACTATATAGTATGGCTTTGTATGGCGCGCTATACTATATAGCATACGCTATACTATATAGTATAGCGTAGTCTGAAGACAGCTTAATGCTATTATAGTGTAGCGTAGTCTGAAGACAGCTTAGAGTGTAAAAACGTCTATATCCAAAGTTCCTATGGGCTATTAGTGTAGGTACATACTGAACAAGTACATCCCCAAGAACATTTTTAAAGGAAGTATGAGAACTAAAATGTGCACCTACCTAAGCTTTTCAAATCAAACGTTTAATTCCTCATAAGTACCTAGGTACTTAAATCTTATCATAATATTATCCAATTTAAAAAAGTAAAAAAATACTTAGATAGGTACTTCAGAGTTAGACGATTGACCTGACATTGACATTGACCTTTACATGGAACTAGAAATACATATAGGTGATATGTAATAATATAATATGCTAATGAGTGTATTAATGACTTTTGAATGCTCTTGAACTTATATAAATATGTAAATCCGTTATTATTGTACAACAATGGTCAGTTAGGTGACATAATAATTATAATTATTTGAAATGCAAATATTTCCTGCACCTTTTACCAGTTACATTCTATATTACTGGTTTCCCTTTCTAACTTGCATTGTTGCTAGATGTCTTTCTCTCTCAGACTCCTCCAGTACAATACGAGTCTATTGTTAGCCTTTGCCAATCTTTCTATTAGGATAGATTACCGACGACATTTTGCGAAGTAATAGACGCTCTGTTCCGAACAATAGGTATGTCTCACTGCAGGCGATACAACTTTGTTCAATTGTTGAACTTAAAATGTACATGTATTTTATTATCAGGCAAACTGGCCAGCTCTACGTTACCAAGATGATATTCGATAGCGAAACGAATCGAATAGAATTTCTTTTGATAAAACACTCATATTTTACCACGGAAATTATTTGCAATTCGTACGGTTTTACGTCAATTTTGATTCATTAACCCTTAACCAGGCTATGGATTGAGCATTTCCCACCTAGATTTTTAAGAGTTTTTACCAGGTTTTGGTAAAGAATCTACCACAATCTGTCAAAAACGCCAACATAGAAATATTATTTATGGTAAGACAAAAAATAACGTGGAACGGAACGCAAATGTCACTTTTGCAGCCATTTCATCTGTGGTCGGCCGCTAAACGAACATTTTTGTGACAAGTGCACCGTATTTTTAATCATTATGGCGAATCGGAGAAAGGTAAGTCGTACAATTTTTTGATATGTTGTAGAATTTGAGTTTTTCTAGTGATTTGTGCATAAATTATAAGTAAAAACTTCTAAAATATCATGATATAGCTAAATAAAACATGTGGGGAACCATATGACCTAGGCCTGTGAATTCCTAATTATTGTGGAGTTATTATGTCCATTGCCCGGTGAATTAAAATCTTTATTTTATACTAGGTTTTTGCCACGGGTTTTATTTAGGATTTACCCACACATCTCATTTATCGAAATATAAAATGTGGGTAGTGGTAAACTTTTGTAGTAATTACTTGTCAGTCTACTTTAGTGTATTTTTGTTATTCAGGTAATAACCGATCAACAGCTCGAAAATATACTAAATGAAATGTTTTCATCAGAGGAAGAAAATGATGAAGATGAAGACCCATATTTAGATTATGTCCCAAAACCATTCGACGCAAGATTGAACGAAATTCAAGGTATGTCAAACCGACAGTTATTACAAATATTAGACGATGATGCATCTCAAGCTTATGAAGAGTCACCTGATGAGGAAATTCCACCTTGTATAACATTGTCTGCACCATCCCATGACTTACCTGAAATGCTTACTCCTTCTGTTGATGAAGAATCAGCTTGTATTTTGTTTGGATCATTGCCTGACTTACCTGCTCACCCTGAAGTGCTTACTCCTGCTGTTGACGAAGAAAGAGCACCTTGTGTTTTTTTTGCACCATTGCCTGACTTACCTGCTCACCCTGAAATACTTACTCCTTCTGTTCACGAAGCAATGCCACCTTGTGTTCGATTTCCTGCACCATCCTTTAGCTTACCCGCTAATATGCCCACTTATGCTGAATTGCAAGTACGGGATAGAACATGGACTACACATGTTGAAAATTTTAACGAGTACAATTTTGACAAGTTATTAGAACCTACTAAACAATATAGCCAGCAGAGTCTCCCCATTGAATATTTCAGTAACTTGTTTCCAGATGAGATTATTCAAATGATCGTTGAATACACAAATAAATACGCGAGTATAAAACAAAGCAAATTCTGGAGTGACACCAACGTAAAGGAACTAAAAGCATTCCTAGCTATAATCATCCTAATGGGAATAAATCCTCAGTCAGATATAGAGCTTTATTGGAGCGCAGATCCTTTTTACAATAACATAGAGATTAGTGGTACAATGACTTGCAAGAGATTTAAAAAAATTTTAGAAAATCTACATGTTTGCGACAATTCAACTCATTTGCCCCAGAATCACAAAGATCACGACAAATTGCAAAAAATAAGACCCCTGTTAGATTGTCTCAACAGGACTTTTCAAGAAAATGCCACCAACTCGGAATCCCAATCAGTGGATGAAAGTATGATCAAATTTAAAGGGCGCGACAGTAAGAAACAGTACATGCCGGCCAAGCCCATCAAAAGAGGGTTCAAGGCATGGTGCCGTTGTGATTCCAAGACTGGATATTTATACCAATTTGACATTTATACAGGCAAAGACCAAGAAGCCAATGAGGAAGGATTAGGTTACAGAGTTGTAATGAAACTTGGAGGGAATTTACCACGAAACACACATTTGGTTTTTGACAATTTTTTCTCCTCTTTGGCTCTCATGGAAGCTCTTTATCATAGAGGTATTTTGGCAACAGGAACAGTACGAATGAATCGAAAAGGCCTACCTAAAGATCTGTGTCCAACACGACCTAAAACACCTGAAGAACGAAGACAGGCCAAAGAAAATAAATTGGATCCTGGGGAGTTTACATACCGCTTCTGTCACCCTTGTGCTGTTGTCAAATGGCAAGACACTAAAGAAGTTTTTGTCGTAACAACTGCCGTTAACCCAACCAAAGTGGAAGTGATCCAGAGAACACAAAAGAACGGGCAAAAGAAAGACATGTTTTGTCCTACTGCGATCGCAGAGTACACAAGGAGCATGGGTGGTGTGGATCATTTTGACCACTATCGAAGTTCCTACTCAATTGGCCGCAGATCAAAAAAGTCCTGGTTCCGGATGTTTTGGTTCTTGTTTGAGAGTGCCATTATAAACGCATATATTTTATATAAACTCAATAACCAAAATCGTAAAAACATACATCGCGATTTCCGATTAAGGTTAGCTAGAAGTCTGAAATCGGGCCACATCTCAAACAAGAAACAAGATCCGGTGGTATATAAAAACAAAAAAGGAGGTGTTTTTGGAGTTCCGGACGAAATAAGATTGGGGCAAAGAGGAAGCCATTTTTTAGCATTGTCTACATACAAACGGTGCAGGTTTTGTAGCACAAGGAAACAAGAAAAGCGGTCAAAATATCAATGCGAAATTTGTAAGGTAGCATTATGCATCACCCCTTGCATGAAATTGTACCACCAAAATCAAAATCCAGAAATTCTCAATTAATTCTTTGAGAATTTCTGGATTACTTTTTAATTATTTCTTTTTTCTTGTATTGTAATAAAATCCAGAAGAAAAATAAAAACTTTTTAGTTCATACTCAATCCCTTTTAATTATTTATTTTGTATTGTTTTTTTTTGTGCTTACATAACATTTTACATTTGAACAACAAACAGTAAAAAATGCTATCAAAATGACAATCGTTTTTTCTTTTATATATATAGATAAAAAGTCGTCGTCTAGACAGGCAATGGGATTATGTTTTCCCACATGTTTTTTTTCAAGTTTTCAGCAAATTTTCTAAATACAATTGATAAAATCTCATACCAAATTTTATCACTCATCTAAATCTACCAAAAAAACATTATTACTGCAGGATTTGTCCGAGGCCTGGTAAAGGGTTAATAAAATGACGATGAGTTAACCATCGGTTCAGCTATTGGGAACGAAAATATATTATAAGTTGCGATGACATATGCCCGCATAACACTATCTAATTTGCAGAGCACTAAATTGGCGTAGCAATGCTTAAGTATTTGTAGCGCTAGCTGCCTCTCATTACACCACACAAAATTAGCACGTCAGCCGGCCTAGCATGACCACGATAGAAACGGGTTTTGTCATATATATATAAATATATATAGAAATAGATAAAGTGACAGATTGTAGAAACATTTCTACGTTTTATGAATGAAACGGTAGAAATGTTTCTACAATCTGTCACTTTGTCTATTTCTATGTAGACAAAACCCGTTTCTATCGTGGTCATGCTAGGCCGGCAGCTCACCTAGCGCCCTGCAAAATAAATAATATGGCTTTAAGCGAATAGAGCAATAAATACATAAGTCATCTTATGGTTTCGAATCAGGCGCTAGAAGATGAGCAGGAACACCAGCAACACGCATAAGATTGTTAAAGCGATATTCTTCTCTTTAGACTCTCCAAAAAATACTATTCTGCAAATTACTCTTTCCTTTGCGCCATTCATTATTTCTGTGCATTTAGTACAATCATGTCATTGATTACGAAATTGCCTTCATCAAACTACCCGCATAGAACGCCAATACGCTCTTGTTCTTGCCTCAAGATTAGATCACCAAGTTCCAAGGCATTTGAACTACTACCGTAAACTATTCGATCTGGGGTAATAACGCCATTATGGGTAAGTATCACGTACGTTACTTATACAACTGAGGTGGCCGCCAGCCTTGGGTTTACAATTCGATGATTAGCATATTTAAGGTTACCGATAGACTACCTTTAGTTTATCTGCTAGCTTATTTCATTGGAAAACCGACTTATTGGTGTAGCAGTTTTCTTTATTGGAAGACATATTAGTCTATGGTTATAACTTGTATGGTATGGTATCCCTGCAGAGAGAAAATGATATCTTGTCATCTTCAGTTGTTCTTTTCGCTCCTTCATTTTTGTAAAAGTTTTCTTGATTGGATGATGAAAGTTGATCGTCTTGAATAATCCTGATGTTTATGTAACAAGTTGAAGATGTATCTGCAGAGGAAAAATTATGATTATGCTCCCCCACTATTGCTTAGGGTCTAATAGTGATGTCATAGAAGAACTGCAGGTCTGTGTGAACAGAGCACGTCCTGTCCATACATACCTACATTATATTCGGAGTTAGTATGCGGGAGTTTTTAATATTTTATACCTTCGTTGGTTGGTTCAACCTTGGTTAGTTAATTTTTCTATCAGTCGTAAGTAAACAATATGATAATAATGAATACCTGCTGATCATAACAAAAGTTAACTTAGTACCCAATGCATAATTTATGTTAATTATGTTTGACTAACATTGTTTTGAATTTATTTATCTAACAAAGTGAGTACAGCTGACATGACATGACTTTTAAATCAATTTACCTATTCGACAAAACAGTTCAGTCTGACCGAAAATAATGACCTTGAAGGAACTGGAGACTTGTTAATTCACCAACCTATTGACAAGCAAATATTCGTCTACTGACGCCATACCTATTTCTACTGAAACGAGCATCTCTGTGTTTGAAGGGTAGACGATAGTGCTGGTCTAATCACGGGCACATAAGAAATTTCAACTTTGTCTCTTACTTGTCTCCGGTATCACAAATGGCCACAACCATAACTGCTCTAAAAACGGTGAAGAAACCGGCGTATCCTAGGACCAAAAATACATATTCAAAGACATGTGACATCCACCAAATCGCATTGGGCCCGCGTGGCGGTCTACGACCCACTTCCTCTTACAGAAAGGAGGCATCTGTCCCAGGAGTGGAGTATTATTCACATATAGTACTGAACTAGGCTAAAACCATATCTAAAACCTCCATTATCAATGTGCAATTTGGTCGTGTAAGTGTCAGCCGCACAATAGCCGCTGAACATTGACTCCATCGGACAACTAAAGCGGTTCCATGACTTATATGGTGTTTGTACACATACCGAGTACGTGCCGCATTGTTCAAATCGATTGCGTCCACCATATTGAATTGATGCATTCATTATTTATCGTAAATTTAGTTCAGTAGTGGTTTGAGACATATTAGGTCGGGGGAAAAGTTTCTTCGCATTTTTTAAGAAAATTCAAAACATTTTTTAATAAAGTTTATTTACATTTAACTAAAGTATGTAGGTACCATTTTGTTCGATAACTTTTTGCCATCTTGTAGGTAGGGACATAATCCCATTGCTATAGAAATTTTGGGACTTCTGGTCAAAATACCGCGACAAGTGGTTTTGGCAGTCCTCTCGTGATGTTAACCTGACACTGCCTAAAGAATTCTGAAGAGACCGAAATAGGTGGAAATCTGAAGGTGCAAGGTCAGGACTATACGGCGGATGCATTAACACCTCCCAGCCAAGCTCTCTTAATTTTTGTTGGGTAGCTAAAGATGTGTGAGGTCTAGCGTTATCATGATGAAAAACCACACCCCTTCTGTTGATTAATTCCGGCCGCCTTTGACCACGATCTTTTTCGCACGTTCTTGTCATACGTGATCCACTTTTCGTCACCAGTTATCAGCTTCTTCAAAAATGGTTCGGTTTCATTACGTCGTAATAAAGAATCACAAATGAGTACACGGTTCAGTGAGCTCGTGAGGTACCCAAATGTCGAGCTTTTTTGTGTACCCAGTTTTTTTCAAATGCGCCGAAACTGTTTTGTGGTCAATTTCCAGTTCTTCAGCTACGTCGTAACTACTGGTATGCCGATCTTGCTCCACTTTTTCAAAAATGTCATCCATTTTATCCGTAATAGGGCGACCAGAGCGACGTGCATCTTTGACATCAAAATTTCCGGATTGAAAACGCTTAAACCAAATTTGTGCTACTCTCACAGACACTACACTAGGTCCATAAACATCGCAAATTTTTTTCGGGGCTTGCGTTGCATTTTTACCTTTTTTGTAGTACAATATTAAAATGTATCGAAGTTCTTCATTAGATTCACTCATCTTGACGGTATGAAAAACAAATGAAAATCACACATTTTCCTAATTTGAATTTGGAATTATGTTCTTTAAAATTTAAACTTTCAATGATACCAAAACCAGCCAGATACAAATAGTATAGCCAAAGAGATTTTATTACAAGTTCATACATACTATAATGCGAAAAGACTTTTTCCCCAACCTATTATTATGTCTTCGTGACTTTTTTAAGTTGAAATTGTCCCCCAGCTCCTTAGGAGCAGCCTTCTAAATAGAAAAGAGCAATTTGTTAGTGTAAACTAAGTCTTAACTCCGTCAAGTCGTTAGATTTTACTCGCAAAAGTCCAAAATCAAACTTATAACCATTACCTATCTTATAAACAATCTTTTGTCAGTCTAAAATCAATGGTATCTGTGATCACCTTGACTTTTCATAAACGAGAATTTCGTAAATTCGCGATACCTAATGGAAACGTGACACCATTATTTAAGTGATAAATATCTCGGCATTCATAAACCTTATTCATAAGGCTTCCGTGACTCCAGTCAATGAAGTAAAGTGTAGATATTATGGCTGACTGAAGTGATTCAGGCCAGAAATAGGCTAGACATTACTACAAATTGGAAGTAAAATAGCTTTGCCTAAGTATCTTGCTGCCATGAACGTAGCTCTAATTCTAAATGTAGATATTTCTTTAGATTTTAGTTAGATTTTCCTGTTGAAAAATCTACAACATTTTGTAGCCCTAATGCGCTTGATAAATCGAAATGCATATCCTAAGACATCAATATCATTTTAACCAAAACCAACTGACCGCTGGTAACTTGCTAAACTATGTAGTAAAAATCTTATTTAGTAAGCATCTCTTTTACGGTGGGGAAATCCTTGCTCCCCTTCGTTTAGGAAAGTCGAAGATGTAGGATATATCAGACTCCTACGTTCTAAAACCGATGTTCCTCTCAACTACCTTTCACTAGGGGCGTGGGATACACTTTCACTGTGGCAGACTGTGGCTGGTTAGAAAATACATATTAGGTATGGTACCTAGTTAGTGTTCTATGAAGATTACACATTGTGTAGATCTCTGTTCTGTTTCTCCATATTTTTGCATCTCATTTTTGTCTAATAGTTATGCTCCTATGCTTCCATTTTTGTCCCAAACTATTGCACCTATGCTCTTATTTGATGTCCCATTTTGAACCTATGCTCAAATTTGATGTATCATTATTTAACATAAGCTCTCATTTTTGTCATAAACTTATGGACCAGTGGTTCTTAACCGGTGGTCCGCAGATTTCTGGTAGTCCCTGGAAGCACACGAAGTGGTCCCTGAAGCCATACTATACATCCTGAAGACATATACATTTTGTCAAATGGTCCCTCATCACTAAAAGGTTAAGAACCACTGCAATATATACTAATGCTTTTATACAGGGTAAAATTAAAACCAGTGCGGATATTTTAGGAGGTGAAAGTACTCATAAATATGATCAACTTTTATTATGGGACCGACACTGAAATGTGAAAAAAAAATCAGCTGTTCCATACATTTTGATCATGTTGTAGTGCATTTTTGTAGGGAACAGCTGATTTATTTTTTCATATTCCAGTGTCGGTCCCATAATAAAAGTTGATCATATTCATGAGTACTTTCACCTCCTAAAATATCCGCACTGGTTTTAATTTTACCCTGTATTATGCTATGACAGATTTTTAGTCCTTAGCTCTCATTTTAAAGTTTTTTTAGTATCCTATGTCATGTCACTTCACGTCTTCGTTGCAAAGGTAAGGTAGGTATTATTTTTTACATTAGTATGTAATGTAATAATCCTTTAGAATTCACAGGCGTGTCGGTAATAAATTACCTATTTGTGTAAATTGAAAAATACATAAACCTCAAGCATGTAGTTAATAAGTCATAAACGACACGTGTCACGTGTGATGTAATGTTAGTTTGAAACTTTGGATAGGACTGTGAACTTGACATACACAATATTTGTTATTGCCAACGCGGTATTCCTTGCACGTGAATCGCTACAAATTGTACTGTCAACAGTTACTGTACCAATACTCTGTAAGAAGTAACATTGTTTTCCCAATTGATGAAAACTGAATGAGACCGTCTAGAAAAAAGAATTTCGAAGATTCCACGGAACCCGATAGAAAAAAAATGTTGGAAAAGAAAACCCCAACAAATAAAAGTGATTTTTCATACGATTATACGAGCTAGCGCTCAAACAAACGATGCGTGAGTTACCTAACTGCATAATGAAGTGAACTGAGTGACTGTGGACCCCTGGCATACATGTAGTGTTTTAGCTGCGAAGAAGCGGCGCAACAAACTCCGCAGCAATACAATTCTGTCTGTCAGTTACCTACTATGTATCTACTTGAAATGATGATGATGTAAATTAATATTAAATTTTCTAAAACTTGATTATTCCAGTTCAGCATATAAAATCCTTTAATACGGTAGTGGACTACCTACTATTAAAAAAGTACAAATAAATTATTTTATTCTTTTATTTAATTTATCACAAAATGGAAATCATAGACGCTTTTAAAGTTTTTGGAGGGAGTATCGCTCCGTCTTTGTCGCGCGAAGCGGACATAGGTGGTGTTACGTCACTTATCATGCATGCCGTCCATGTCTAGCAAATCATTTTAAAACGCTTATAACTTTGCCAATTTTGTAGATGTTTCATCGGTTTTTTTGGTGTTAATTATCTTTTTTCAAGTAGTTTACACAATAAAAAAAATATTCAGCATCCCTATTTCGATGTCGAATACAGCGGGAAATGTCCTTCCATTTAAGTACGTACTGATTTATGAGTTCCATTGTACTTATCCTTATGTTGGATCATTCAAAGTTGTGTGTTTATGTGTTAGTCACATATTGGACCAAGGAACATAAAGCACCTTGGGTGCTTTGCTTGCACCTAGTGTCCTAGTGCAGTGTATTGAAAGAGCCTCCACGTGTAATGATGATAGTGATGGTAGAGACAAACTGATCCTATGTAGGCCTCCCTATGAAACGCATTATATCTCTCTTTTTATATGAAAAAAATATGCAATAGAAATACTCCTATCGTGTGCAACGTTGCGTGCGATAAGTGTGTTTCTGTTGCACAGCTTTTCATATAAAATCAAGAGTCCAGATATCTTGTCTCACTTATCTTTATTGACATTCTATATAATTTAATTATTGTTTAGTGTTTTCCATTGCCTTTATTGAATAATAATGAATGACTTTTAATCAATGATGATTTAATGATAGATATTTTTTTTTAATTTTATTATTTTATTAATATTTGTATGCCATTGATCTAGGCAAACATGATGATCTGTACTATTACTTTAACATCTTGCATGCTGACAATTGTTTTGCATGTATTTACTCATGTTTGGACAAATAAAATTATCTTATCTTATCTTATCTTACCTACCGTCATGAATTTTGAAAAATTGATGCATTGACTTTTTGACTTTTGTCATTAGTAGGTACCTACGGTAAAAAATATCACAAAAAATACTCGGTAATTAAGAAAAACTTTAGTAAAATACATTTTTTTTTTGTTTTCTTTGCGCATCATTATGAAGAATAATTAATATTAATAATGCAGCTTATCACAATGCATTTCGGATATTTTTTACACACAGTCGTTAACATTATAAGGCAGGTGGAGTAGGAGCATATAATATACCTAATATCTAATTCCTATGGTACATATAGTTACTTTACTCTGAGATAATTCCGACCTGCATCAATGCCTGCATCTGTATACCTTTTTCTATAATCTGAGGTACCTACCTAGGTATACCCTATTCGTGATGACGCAACCCCCAACACCTGTGCCCTGAAGGCACTCGAAACCTCATACAACTTAATTTTTACCTGACTTCGGCAAAGCCAAAGGAAGGGTTATGATTTTAGCAGTATATTATTTTAAGAGCTGTGGTGGACCAGTAGTACCAGGTTCGATCCCAGGCAGGCACTCGTTACTTGGTGCAATTTGTTTCATCATCACACCCTAAAAGCGGTTAAGGAAAACATCGTGAGGAAACTGGCATGTCATAGAATAAAAAAATCTAAGACATGTGACATCCAACTAGCACTGGGCCGACGTGGTGGATTATGGTCCACTGGGATCTCACAGAGATGCTCTGATGCCAGTACTGGGAACACAATTGGTTGATTATGTCGTTGTTTATGTTTGACTTTGTACCCATAAAATTCGACCTTCACTCGGAACCTTTTTCGTGTCTCACACACGCGCCTATTCGCGATGGTCAATAAAGGGACATACACAATATAATGGGACGCGTCCGTAAGCCGACCTTGAGCGTTCGGATATCCGATATACCTAACGGTGTTGGATGTTTTCTTTGTGTACCAATCTCGTTCACCACTTTTTAGTGTTTTAGGCATTACTTTAGCACATAAATCTACAAAAAAACGTTAAGACCTAGACAGGAGTGACAGACAGGGGAGCCAACATTGGTAATATAGTGGCTAGGACACTAAAAAGTGGTGAACGAAAATTGACACAAAATTGCTAGAAATTTTCCAACACCGTTAAAAATTTTGTATTGTAACATATTGACACTCAGGGCAGCCAACATAGCGTCGAAGGGAAACGCCCAATATCTGGCGGGTGGCTATCAGTCGCGGCTTACGGACGCGTCCCATAGTGTGTTTGTCCCGTAAAGTTTTGTCAGGTTTTGTCAATAACCATCAGCCATCGTGACAAGACTGCAAAACATGTCAAAATCGTCAAAACATTTCGCATCAACAATGGAAGAACGCTAACAACAAATATAGAATAAATAAAAATCGTAAACATTGCCATTTCAATCACAATTCGTATCACAAGGGAACCGCAATCTATTCAGAGCATCGTATAAATTACAATTTCCAATGAACATTGCAAAATGCAACAGTTACAAGGATTGAATTAACCAGAAATGGTGTCGAGACGAGACCTGTACAAGGTACCTACATAAACTTAAGATATGATTAGGTATTGGCCTCAGATCATAGAAACAAGGAGATATGCCATCATAGCAAATTAGTACGGGAACAACTGATGCCACTTTTAGTACATTTTTCGACACAATTACGCGCATAATTAAGCGCTCCTTGTGAATCAAAAGATCTCCCACGCATTGAACATTCCGCACACCCTTAATCTAACACTGTTAATCGTCACTCAACACTAGCACTAAACTAAAACACTGTATTTATACCATCGATCGTGTTCGGTTCGTCGCCAGCGCGTACGTTTTTAATATGAGCAATTTGCTCAAGATCAGGCATCAAGCTCGATAGCGCCTTGGCACATCTCCTTGTTTCTTTGATCTGAGGTATTGGCACAGAGATCTGCGGTCCTCAGAATTCTATAGGCTAATGAATTTATAATCCGATATATACCTACCTAATATCAAGCCTCTATTTTTCGAAAGGTGAGACAGAGATATAAATTGTAATAGTTTATACCATTGAGGTATAAACAGATGGTTACCTAGCAGATACCAAAGTGCTGCCCGTCTCTTTAGCGATATTCCTCAGACAATTTTCACAACAGCCGTTATTTGGGAAGGGATGTTATCCATGCCAAAACACAAAAAACTTACGTAAAAACAATTTCAAAATTAGACAGACATCATTCTTAAAAGAAAACATGAACAATTTGACACACTATTAAATGCTATTAACATAGCTAATGAGATGTTTGTTCGTCTTATAAGGACACGTGAGTAAGATTGACTTAGCAGAAACATCCTCGATGAAACAGGATAAAGTAACTATGAACGGCTTACTATGAACCAAAGCCGAATACTATCCCAATGTCGTGAGTTCATAACCGATCTGAGGGCCAATTCTCGGTTTTAGAGATGGTGTCGAACTCGACAAAAGTTTCTAATGACGTCATTTTTTCGACAAATTTTAAAAGTTGCTATTCTGGGGATGTCGAATTCGACATTTGTCGAAGGCTAACGTTAGAGTTCACTGAAGGTTTACGGAAATTATTAAACATTTCAAAGCATAGATATTGCTGTGAAATTAAGGGAAGATGCAAAACACATTTACTTCTTGGTTGTCTCAGGGCCTCCACACCTATAAATCCAGTCCTAGATGAAGCCAACATTCTAATCGACGTTATTAGGTACCTGCCAGTGGCAAAGGGTGAATTATTGTAAGAGATAAGCCGAGTAAAAAATTCTTACCTTTTACAAGTGTGATGCATCCAGTCCAGTAACCCTATAGCTGTGGCTGGCTGCCTGGCTTCAAAGTCTTGTAGTATAAACCGTTTCATTAAACTATTTCGATCTACTTGTCTAACTATATTATTTCACAATAGTAAACACTACACTGCCATATTTCAATGGGAAGTCGTTAGAAATCGAGTTGTATGGAACCTTCGCCACTTGTACCTACTAATACTGTCCCTCTTCCCCCAGGATGGAGGTAGGAGTCCAGCTGGTGGGCATAATCCTCCGTCTGCTCAATTTCCTGCTGGCGCCGCTGTTCTGGTTCCGCGCTCGAGACAACCGCCGTCTGCCGCCGGCGACCAACCCTGTGCTGCTCAAAAGTGCTGTAGAGCTAGCAGCCGCTATTAGGAATGGTGAAGTAAGCGCTATTTTAGATTGTTGTGATGTAATTTATCAAATCATAATGGTGCCCTCAGACCAAAGAAACAAGGAGATGTGCCAAGGCGCTATCGAGCTTGATGCCTGATCTTGAGCAAATTGCTCATATTAAAAACGTACGCGCTGGCGACGAACCGAACACGATCGGTGGTATAAATACAGTGTTTTAGTTTAGTGCTAGTGATGAGTGACGATTAACAGTGTTAGATTGAGGGTGTGCGGAATGTTCAATGCGTGGGAGATATTTTTATTCACAAGGAGCGCTTAATTATGCACGTAATTGTGTCGAAAAATGTACTAAAAGTGGCATCAGTTGTTCCCGTACTAATTTGCTATGATGGCATATCTCCTTGTTTCTATGATCTGAGCACGCAACGTTGCACACGATAGGAGTATTTCTATTGCATATTTTTTCATATAAAATCAAGAGTCCAGATATCATAATGCGTTGCATAGGGAGGCCTACATATGATCAGTTTGTCTCTACCATCACTATCATCATCACTCGTGGAGGCTCTTTCAATACACTGCACTATAGGACACTAGGTATATACCTACCCAAGGTGCTTTATGTTCCTTGGTCCAATATTACGGTTTCACCCCCGTTGCTCGGCTCCTAAGGGTCGTAGCGAGATGTTAAATAGCCTATCTATACTATTCCTCATAAATCAAACAAACTCTACAACTTTATAATATTAGTATTAGTATAGATTGGCAATCGTCTTTGTTTTTTAGGGTTCCGTACCTCAAAAAGAAAAACGTAACCCTTATAGGATCACTTTGTTGTCCGCCGTCAGTCACCGGACCATAAGTGGAGCCATCTGCTCATAGATGGCGCCATTGGAAGGATGCAGTAGCGCCATCTATGATCATATGTCGGAACCCTTAGGGCGCGATGAATACTCGCACTTGTCCGGTTTTTTCGTTTTCGATGAAGATTTTTGTCTTTTACATCTAAACTTACGCTTTTTCCACTTGAAGGTACACAGACGCGTCTTTTATGTGTAAGATTTTCTTCGAATCTTGATGTCTAGACGTTTCTCAATGAAGCTTCTAAATTATTAGTGCTTGAATCAATCAGTTTGCAGTCTATGTTAAAACCTAATCACTCAATTCCGAGCCCTCAACTGTTATTGCTCCACGCCAATTGACACATCCTGTATAACGCCCATAGAATGGCAAGTTGGCAACACTGCAACTGCGACTGCAATTCTGTTTAATTGCAGTCGTAAATTGTCAATTATTAGTTGTTTGACACAGATGTGGTGTATGAGCAGTTAACGAGCCGTGATGTCAATGGATATGCCTATAACCGGAGATATTGGTTCTGATTCTTCAACAGAATCAGTCATTCAATTCAATCAATCATTAATATTTTCTGTCTTTTTTCAATGATATTTGTAAGAAAGAGATACAAGTGCTGATTCTGTTGAACGTCGCACTAAACTAATTTCACCACTACTTATATCTCTTTCTTACAAATATCATTGAAAAAGGGCAGAAAATATTTAGAACTGTCAAATTAGTCTGCGCCCTTATCATTCACGGAAATTAGTCGCGCTTTTGCGATTACGCCTAAATTGACATTCAAACTATTCAAGTGGACTAATTTGACAGGATTAAATAACTGCTATCCCTCTCTCATGCATGGTATTAGAAAGAGACATAATAACACTAAATTAGTTTAGTTCGTCAACAACAGAGTCGGCACCATTAGCCATTAATAAAATAATTATATAGGTAACTCTAATTACGGTCATATCTCATCAAAAAATTTGCTTCAAAGCAAACATGGCAAATATTTGGATCCGAAATACGCCAGTTTTGCTCGGCCAATTATTTGGTGTTTATTTTCCAGGTGAATTGCTTTTATTCGATGCTTATTGTCAATAAAATGGGTACCATTAGCCTGCGCATTGGAATAACATTAAACAAACATGGTTTTAAGGGTTAATAGGCACCTACTTTTTAAATTCCCGGGGGTGTTATAAAAGAACGGTATATCAAGCAACATATTATTATTGTTATTATGATAAAGTTAAACTTTTATGCACATAATACTACCACAGTCCAGCTACGAGTATTATCCAGGGTGTAATTTTAGTCAGTCGAAATACGAAAAGGAGTCATAGTACTCATCATTATGAACAACTTCCAAACCTGACGTCCCTGACACGCGAAAAAAAATCGGCTGTTCCATACATTTATGTTCACAACTTCACATAACTCAACAAAGTTGTTCATAATGGTCAGAACAATGAACCCTTTTCGTATTTTGACGGACTAAAATTACACCTTATATGTATACTTAATGTATTTATACCTGTTAGGAATTAGGATATAGGTCTAGAGATATACTGTGATAATACTAAGTACAGCAATAGCGACAGGTGAGAGAAAACCGCGTACAATAAATTACTGAACAAATAAACTACTGAACGAACGGATTTTGATGCAACTTTACAGTGATATAGAAGAACACATAGGCTATATTGTGTAAAAAAAATGTACGCGGGCGAAATCGTAGGCAGAAGATAGTGAATCTATAAATAAAAGGAACTACTACAATAACATCGAAACATCAAGTCGTTTATTTGACGTTGATATACCGCGTTCTGTAGAATACACCTGATTTGACTACAGATGTTGTGCCTTGAACTGTAGGCGAACAATTCAAGGGCTTGTCTTGTAAATGCACCTACGACTTATTTATTAGTGTGCTTTCCTGTTACTGTAATGTAACCGTTGAGTAATTTCTTAATTTGGGTTCGTGCTGCTGGTCCGAACGAAAAAACTGGACAAGTGCGAGTTCGACGCGCCCCAAGGGTTCCGAAATATGCAATAGCGCTATCTATGCCACTATTACATCATAGTAGAAATATCATATCTTGATCATAAATGGTATTGTATACGTCTATTGGCGCCATCTATGAGCAGATGGCTCCACTCATGGTCATGACAAACGGGGCTATAGGGGTAAAAAAAGTTCCGTTTTTTCTTTAGGCAGGAGCGAATTAGATCATGCAGATCCGAAGCACACACTCCGAAATGTACCCGATAAATTAATAACCGATTGACAGTGAACTCTTCTTCGCAAGATCATTCTCGCAAGATCAAGACCACCTAATTACAGCAAGACTAAGACCAAGACCAAGAATGAATGTACAATACTAAAACTAAGACCACGACTATGGGTATTGACGCAGAACCGAGACCAAAGACGGGGTTAGACTTGTCTCGGTCTTGCATTTGGGCAACACTACTTACCTTTAAAAAAAAATAGAAAATTTATTTTTTTATAAAAACCCGACCGCGGTTTGCACTACGTCTTGTCTGGTGTTATAGAACCGTCAAAAGAAGAGAAAAACAAGACGTTGCAGTCAGGACCCATTATAATAGACTACTTATTTACCAGGAAAAACTGGGTCCCGACTGCAATGTCTTGTTTTTCTCTTCTTTTGTTTTTTGTTCGTTCTATAACACCAGACAAGACGTAGGGCAAACCGCGGTCGGGTTTTTATAAAAAAAATAATTTGCTATCTGTTTCTCACTTTTTAATTTTTAATATATAAGATAATATATACAGGGTGGCAGGTTAGACAGTGGAATTATTTTAAGGGGTCATTGTACTCATCATTATGAACAACTTTTACTATGGGACCAACCCCGAAATCGCGAAAAAAACAATCAGCTTTTCCATACATTTTGTTGAGTTATGTGAACATAAATGTATGGAACAGCTGATTTTTTTTTCGCGATTTCAGGGTTGGTCCCTTAGTAAAAGTTGTTCATAATGATGAGTACAATGACCCCTTAAAATATTTCCACTGTCTAACCTGCCACCCTGTATATTTTCGTTATCGTTTCTTTGAGCCCTTTATTTTGATACCCCACATGACCACGTCAGATTTTTTTTATTTTTTACGACTTCACTTAATGGTGGTTAAAATCCGCCATGTTGGTTTTTTTTCATAATCCATATAGCCTATGTTACTCGCGACATCGATACCGATCTAATGATACCTCATTTGTTAAAATCCGTTCGCTCGTTTAGTCTCTAGGAGGGAACACAGAAACGGAAATACATACACACATACTAACATACAGGTGAAACACTATACCACTCCTTGTGGGCTTCGCCGCAGTCGGGTAAATAGTAAACGACCTTTATCCTCCTCAGATAACAAGCGAGGAACTGGTGACGATCTTCGTGGAGCGCGTCAAAGAAGTGAACCCATACCTCAACGCGGTGGTAGAGGAGCGCTACAGGGCCGCCACGGAGGATGGCAAGGCAGTCGACAGACAGATCGAAGAGGCAAAGAAGAATGGGTCGTTTGAGGAGCTGGTCAAAAACAAGCCTTTGTTGGGCGTGCCGTTCACTGTGAAGGAGAGCTGTTCGCTTGCTGGTGAGTGTTTCTTGGATTTTCTAGTTATAGCCTACTTACAGAGAGAAGGCCTTATTACCAATAGAGGAAACATTATAGACTGATTGTTATGATAAACTTGGTTGGTGACCTCTGCAATCGATACTCCGGAACTACTGATCCGATTGTGAAAATTATTTCACTAAAAGGAAGTTGCATTATCCCTGAGTACTTAATGCATTTTTATCGCAAAAAAAACCGGCCAAGATAGATAAGATAATAAATTTATTTGTCAGAATATTGTTTTACAAGGTGTTACAATTTATATAATGTCCATAATATTCTGCTGTTTACGCACTGAGGGTTCCGTATCAGTTTTGGACGTATAAAGTGAAAAAAACCGGACCGCAAAACTAAGTTTGTTTGTGAAAGAATTTTGATGATTTTGATAAAACTGTACTAGTTAGGAACATCGTTTTATTTTTGGTACAATATTTGGGTCAATTCCTATCAACTCTAATTATTTCAGATTTTTCACTCCGCAAACTTCGGAGATAAGGGGGGGGAATGGTATTTTTTCAGACATTTTTCATCATATGTCGAAAACTGTGAGACATAAAATGAAATGAAAATATATTTTGAAATACGTAGAATCCGGTTATAGCGACGGCCAAGGGACCGATGATATTACGTCGTACTAACCGGACGCCGTACTAAACGAACAGACAATTTTGTTTTTTTTTAATCACATATTAATGTATTTATTAATATGTAGGTGACAAGCAAATAAAAAAAAAATATTAAATTATTTATTTATTTCACATATTTTATGTATCATAGCTAAGAATGAGAAGAAATGTAATTTCAATAATCAGTTTTGTAGAAGCCATTTTTGTGCGCGTACTTACTCATTACCCGCAAATTAAGTAGGTATGTAGGTACTGCTGTAAAATAAACAGTCGCATTCCTATCAGCGATGTGCAGGCAAGGGGGATGCGCGGGGCGGAGATAGCTTCTTAACTACGATTTATTTGTAAACACGTCAACAACGCTCGTCGTTGTAACCGGACAATTTTGTTAAAATTCCGTCGTAAAAAGCGGTCGGTCGTTGTAAGCGGAGTCGTAATAAACGGATGTACTTTCATGGTGGCTCATATTAAAACCAAACATATGCCTATAGTTACGTCGCTAAAACGGTTGGTTGTTAAATGCGGAGTCGTACTAAACGGACTACACTGTATGCAAATCAAGCCCTTTCATATGATATGTCATTTGACCCAGTAACCCCACTTTGAAATTTTGCAATGAAAATAAAAATATTTTTTAATTTTTTTAATTTGCTATAAAGTTGGACAAGCATTCTTTATAACTGTTCCAAATTTCAAGTCGATAGCATTAGTAGTTGCTGAAATAAGCAGGTGTGACAGACAGACAGACAGACGAAGTCGCACCATAAGGGTTCCTTTTTTACCATTTTGGTACGGAACCCTAAAAATGCAGTTCCTGTGGGTTACGCGGACAAAGTCGCAAGCAAAGTGCTAAATAATTAATAAATCATGGTCGCCACAGGGCCTAGGGCCTACAAATAACTATTCTATTAGCGTTTACTTACGCTATACCTACGTTAGGTACAAAACAATTATATGACAATGACATTACATTTCCTGCTTAAAAGTCATGGCCATACATTTTGGACCAAACGTTTGGCGTATTTGTCTAGGCCCTGTAACCACCAACTGCCAGCATCCAATTAACTCTCAAACCCTTCCAGGACTATCAAACTCAGTGGGATGCCTAGAGAACGCAGGCCGCCGGGCCACATCAGACGGGGGGGTGGTGAGCCTGGTGAAGAAGGCCGGCGCCATCCCCCTGCTGGTGTCCAACACGCCGGAGCTGTGCCTGGGCTGGGAGACCACCAACCTGCTGAGAGGAACCACCAACAACCCCTACTGCTTGAACAGGACACCGGGAGGATCCTCGGGTGGCGAGGTAAGACATTTATAGCTAGGATACTTACGTTATGAAAGACATCTACAAGTAATTTTATTCTTAGTTAATGTGAAAGCCAAAAAGGGGTCATTGTACTCATCATTATGAACAACTTTTACTATAGGACCAACCCTGAAATCGCGAAAAAAATCAGCTGTTCCATGATATATTTATGTTCACTTATCTCAACATGTACCTATGATGAGATGTATTGATGAGTTCAATAACATTTTTTCGGATTTTGAGTGACTAAAATTACACCTTGTAGATATATTCTATATCGTCTCTTCGAGCCCTTTATTTTGATACCCAACATGACCAAGTCAAAAAATTTTAGGTTTCATTTAATGGCAACTAAAATCCGCCATGTTAGTTTTTTTATATTCCATAATATAGCCAGGGCCCCAGGGGGGTAAATAAAAAGTACAGGTGATCTTCTACTAAGCAGCATTACTGTGATTTCGCTTTGAGGGCATGGTGCTGGTGTAATTCTCGTCGGACCTCTTTAAAAAGAAGAATCATTCGTTATGTCCTTTATAACCACGATTTAAACATTTTGCCAAGTGATCATATCTAACAAAATCAAACACTGACACCTGTTTTGATATTTTTTATGCAAATGCACAAAGGTACTATTAACAATTTACACCTTCAACGCCATAATTGTCGTAATGTTTGTCATAAATCTATAATGGTAGCTAGACTAAATGTTAGCTACTATTTTACGTATAGTTAGTGACGCAATACTTCCTTATAAAATTATCATTAACTATGCTAATTCCGGAGCTATAAAAGTAAACAAAATTTTGCTCATAAAATTGTACAGGCTGTTTGTTTTGGCCTCATCATTCAAACAGATCCTCTGACGATTCTTATTATATCTTAGACATCGGCAGACTAATTTTGGTCGCTGTATCTCTTTCTTACAAATATCATTGAAAAAAGACAGAAAATATTAAGAACTGCTGAAATTAGTCACCATATAATTTACGAGAAATAATCGTGATCCTATGAAGATGACAACTGAATTCACGTTTCTATGCAAGTTGACAGTATACAGCATGTAACAAAAACCCTGTTCGATTCAAAAGGGGGTCATTATACTCATCATTATGAACAAAATTTTGTATGACACAAGCCGGAAATCGCAAAAAAAATGCTGTTCCATACATTTTATCGATTATGTGAACACAAATGTATGGAAGAGCATTATTTTTTCACTATTTTAGGGTTGGTCTCATATAGTAAAAAATATTCATACTGATGAGTATAATCATGGGCGTAGCCAGCCATGGATGGGCTCAGGGTGGAGCAGCAGTCTAAAATAATATGTAACCAGCAAACGTGGTTTTACCCCATTTTTTTGTGTCGACTGTTGGGTGTCTGTTGACTTTCTTACGGATATTAAGTATTGTAGTTAATACCTAGATAATTTATTTTTTTAGGCTTGGTTAACCTTACAGGTCAGAGCCAGGGTGGGGCAAGCACCCTAACCTGCCCCACCACGGCTACGCCCATGAGTATAATGGCCCCCTTTGGGATCGAACAGGGTTTTTGTTACATGCTGTACCTAAGTATAGTAAGCAAGTTTTAAAGTCATAAAATCGTTCATGACTCTCCAATATTCTTACACTTACACAACTGCAATGCGAGATGACACAATCATTAATCTAAGTACCTACAGCATCATTTTTCTCAGAAATTACTCTGAAAACGCAAACTCAGAACTACCTTTTCCATGTCATTCATATTTGCGTATCTACTTGCTAAGTGGCAAGTGTGTTTGTAGTTGCGACTTGCGCAAATGAGCAGTGATCATTGTCAACAATGACTTAATGTTTGTTGATGTTATGTCTTTGTAGAGCTAGTTATGAGAATTGATGCTCTTCGACTTATAAATTGTATTCAGTGGTACAATTGCGGCTAGTGCAAGTCAACAAAAGCCAAAAATATCGTCGGCGTAGAGGGAAAACTAAATAACTCATTTTTTCTAGTTACCATTCTAGTCCATTTAATAATTACGCCAAAAGATTAAAAAATAAACGAGTAAATCGTGTTTTTATCGTAACTAGAAAAAACCGGCCAAGTGCGAGTCGTACTTGCGTTCCGAGGGTTCCGTATCATTTTTGGACGTATAGAAGTGAAAAAAACCGGACCGCATAACTAAGTTTTATTTTTGGTGCAATATCCTATCAACTCTAATTATTTCAGATTTTTCGCTCCGCAAACTTCGGAGATAAGGGGGGGGGGAATGGTATTTTTTCAGACATTTTTCATCATTATGTCGAAAACTGTGAGACATAAAATTAAATAAAAATATATTTTGAAATGTGCAGATCTTTCATATTCGGTCCCCCACGCCGGCCCCATTTGCAATGAAAATAAAAATATTTTTTTTACTTTTTTCATTTGCAATAAAGTTGGGCAAGCATTCTTTATAACTGTTCCAAATTTCAAGTTGATACCATTAGTAGTTGCTGAAATAAGCAGCCGTGACAGACAGACAGACGAAGTCGCACCATAAGGGTTCCTTTTTACCCGACTGCGAGACGCAAAGGAGGGTAATGTGTTTATCAGTCTATGTATGTATGTATGTATGTATGTTTGTTTCTATGTGGCGTTCTAGAGACCAAATGCGTAGGCCGATTTTGATAATTCTTACGTCAATCGATTCGTCTTAACCTTGCGAGTGTCACTAAAGACATAACAGTAATCAAAATTCACCACAGCGACAACCAGACGCCATATTGTCAAAATGAAAAAAAAAAAAGTTGATGAACTATGTCAAGTGGGGTGTCGTTGAATAGGTATTTTAAAATCATCTTTAGGTTCCTTTTATCATTTTTCATTTTAAATAATAGTTTAGGATATATAACGATTTAAAGTTGTTTAACAAAGCAATCATTCCCGCTAATTCTTACTTATTGATTTAAGTTTTTATTTCAAGTATTAACGATATACAAACAAAAAAGAAGATTACGAAAACATACATTAAAAACTAAAAAGTGAAAAATAAAAATAGTAAATTAAAAATTAAAAAAACCCGACTGCCAAAAAACAACTAAAAAGTTCAAAACAAGAGCACTTTTCAAGCAGTCTGATGCAGTTGGTGGCATAAAATCTAAGATTTAACACAAATAATTGCCAACTGCATCAGACTGCTTGAAAAGTGCTCTTGTTTTGAACTTTTTAGTTGTTTTTTGGCAGTCGGGTTTTTTTAATTTTTCATTTACTATTTTTTTACCATTTTGGTACGGAACCCTAAAAATGAGTTATTTAGTTTTCCCTCTACGCCGACGATGTTGATGTTTTCTGAAGAATATATTAATAATATAGCTGTGTTATCTCAGGCGGCGCTGCTGGCGTGCGGCGCGTCGCCCTTCAGCGTGGCGTCGGACATCGCGGGCTCCATCCGCCTGCCCGCCGCCTTCTGCGGCGTCTTCGGACACAAGCCCACGCCCGGTAACTTGCTGTGATCATATCTGTACCTACCAATCAATAAAATTATAGTCTGTCTGTGATTTCAAATGAAATGCCAATATGAAAAACCGGGCAAGTGCGAGAAGATAGGATATTATATTAAATAAAATATTCCACTAGAAATATGCAATAGCGCCATCTATGTGCAGATGCCTCGGACTTGCCACGGACAGACAGACGATAAAGTGATCCTATAAGGGTTCCGTTTTTCCTATGAAGTACAAAACCCTAAAAATGATAATTATACGATGTCTAACCATAAATAACTATACCTAAGTATTTAGAATTTTCTCTGTCTGAAAGTTCGAATAGGCTCTGTGACGTCGTGGTTAAATAAAACACTTTGTTATGATTGCACTGCGTTAGTCATGCTATCGCCACGGCTAGTGATGGGTTTCTGCCCGGGCAGAAACCCCATTTCGAGTTTATGCCCGGGCATAAACCCATCTATATAGTTGGGTTTCTGCCCAGGAAAAAAATCTTTTCGGGGATTTTGCCCGGGTATAAACCCATCACTAGCCACGGCTGCTCGGTTAGAAGTGCATGTGCGGTACCTTGCCCCGCAATCCCTCCACCGTACAAGTCAATCACAGACCGAATAACTTGTTTATTAAACGTCAGTACGTCACAGGCTCCGAATATTTGCTTGTTGCAGGCGTGATCTCAATCTCGGGCCACATCCCAACGCTAAGCGACGAGCAGTTCCCCAAGTTCCTCACGGTGGGCCCCATGACGCGGAGGGCTGAAGACCTGCCGCTGCTCGTGCACATCATGGCGGGAGGTGACAACAAACTGAACTTGCATGAACCCGTCGATATGAAGGACATTAAGGTACCTACACTAATCACAGGGTCTTGCGCGACTAATTTGACGCTGAGCGACGAGCAGTTCCCCAAGTTTCTGACGGTGGGCCCTTTTTTAGGGTTCCGTACCTCAAAAGGAAAAACGGAACCCTTATAAGATCACTTTGTTGTCCGTCTATTGTGTTAAGCGCCATCTATGAAAATATAGCTTGCTACCTGCTGGTTGATGCTGTTCAACTATATTCTCATAGATGGCGCTATTGTGCCATCCTGTTTTTATACGTCTGAGGAAGGTACGGAAGCCTCAGTGTGCGAGTCCGACTCGCGCTTAGCCAGTTTTCCACTAATTACCCTGTATATATTACAGTCGTTCAACGCGTGGGTTTTCGCAGATTAATCCAGGGGTTGCGGGAGAAAAGTGGTCCCCATTACACTGCCTATCTGGCGAATACGGTAGTGGCCTACTATTAAAAAAGTACAAATAAATTATTTTATTTCAAAGAAGGAATAGGCACAACAAAAAAGTAAAAGCAAAAATAATAATTTATCACAAAATGGAAAACATAGATGCTTTTAAAGTTTTTGGAGGGAGTATCGCTCCGTCTTTGTCGCGCGAAGCGGACGTAGCTGGTGTTACGTCACTAGTACGTAGTGCCGTCCGTGTCTAGCAAATCATTTTAAAACGCTTATAACTTTGCCAATTTTGTAGATGTTTCATCGGTTTTGTTGGTGTTAATTGTCTTTTTTCAAATAGTTTACAGATTCACAATAAAAAAAAGTAGTCAACATCCCTATTATGGGTGTATTTTACACCTCTGCCACAGATAAATAAAATACTACATACAGATGCCTCATCTCATACAAAGAAACGTGACCGCCGTACCTCGGGCTATCCTCGGGCTATCCTCGGGCTATATTTTTTTGAGCTTAATTTTTTTTTTTAAATTAGAACAACTAATTTTATGGTATTTTTTTTCATATTCCTGATTTTCAAATCGATACATATAACGCCATCTATTGAGATTTATTTAAACAATTGTACCTTTATTCTTGATGAGACCAGCAGGCCTATTGGCTATCTTTTTCATTGCCAGTGACCAACCGGCTTCGGTTGTCAACCGAACTTTGATGACAACTGAGAATTTCATGAGGCAGTGGCGTGATGTATGTTTTTTCCACCGGCAGGTTCACTACATGTTCGAAGCAACGGACTCCATAGCGCTACTGAGGGTGGACAGCTGTATATACGATGCGATTCGCAAAGCCGTCAAATACTTAGAAAAGGAGTGTGGATGTACCATCAGTGAGGTAAGACTATAACCATCAGTTGTTCCCACTGCTGGGGCACAGACCCCACTACGGACCTCTAGTTAAAATGTAGGTATTTTAATTTTATAAATTAATTATAAGTTGCGCGCGAAATTCAAAATATCTTGGGTTACTTATAATTTGCAAATTACAGCACTGTTAGGTATGTTGTATGTTCGATTAGCTTTCTATAAAATGTCACCAAACTATTATTCATGTCCACGATTACGTATTATCCTAAAATACCATCATAAATCAACTTATTATTTCATTACAGGAAAAATTCAAAGATTTAGAAGACTCTGTTGAAATATCGGTGTCCGTATTTTTTTCAATGAAGGACATTCCGAATCTTTTGCAAGATCCCGCCAATCCGAAAGTAAGTGCCGCGAAACGGAACGCTTCCATTTTGTTTTAATGTTGTCAAAAATGAAAAAGTATTTTCCCATAATGTGGGGTAACTTGGTCAAAGATTAAGGAATAAGTTTTTTTTTTCATAGTACATCATCTTTCTTTGTTTTAATTGTGAAAAAAGATGATTTTCTTTAGATTTTTATTTGTTTTTTTTTTCAGCGCGATAAAAGCTTGATCGTGGAGCTTATAAAATATGCGTTCGGTGGCGGTTCGCGGTCACTACAGGGACTGAGCTTCTCTCTTATAAACAGAAGTCACTTGTTTATACCGGATTCACGGAGAGGTTATTACAACGGAAAAGCGAATAAACTGCGCGAACATATGCAGGTAAACATGGCTGTGATAAGATACCCATAAGCAATGATTACCAGAGATAATTAAAAAACATGATTACCAGAGAGTTTTTCATCCGTTTTCATTTGTCAATAGATTTGTAAAACCTACACATGAGCTCATATTTATTTATGGCCGTTCCCAATAACCAATCTATCGGTTCTTTCCCCTACTAGATATAGATTTTTGACATAAGCTCTGTAGAAGCAATGTCAAAAATTAATCTGTATCGGTTCAAAAATATGTGAATTGATACAAAACAACGCATTTTCCTAACATAGAAAGGGAACTTGACAGTGAATTTTCATGCTTTCCAGAAAGTTCTAGGCGACAACGGCGTGTTCATCTACCCGGTGTTCATCGGGCAGGCGCACCGTCACAACGAGGTGTTCCTGAAGGCGTCCGGCGTCATGTACGCCATGGCCTTCAACATCCTCGGCGTGCCCGCCACCACTGTGCCCATGGGGCTGTATAAAGGACTGCCTGTTGGAATACAGGTAAGATTCGTTGCAAAGAAGAATTTAGGCTGTATTTTTATTCGCCTTTCCCACAAATAATATGTCAGAGTAAACTGTGAATTTGAATAATTATTACTATGGGTATAAATTTTGTTAGTTTTATTATCTTGCAAACACGTCTTGAGATTATAATAGCAATAAAATTGATAGATAGAACCTTTGACGTCACGTTTTAGATTTCTTTAAATTTTATTTGAAATACATATGCGACAATTATCCCTTGGCAAAACTATTTTGTAATTTATGTATTTTTCATATATTTTGTTTATAAATAATTTCAGGTTATAGCAGCGCCAAATCAAGATAGACTATGTTTAGCGGTGGCCAAACAACTGGAAATCGGCTTCGGTGGCTGGAAACCACCCCAGTAATATTATACCTAAGTAAAACATACCAAATACGTTAATAAGTTAAACAAACCACATGTATGGCGTGGTTTATCTTTTTTACCAGAAAAAAATAATATAGGATTGTAATAGAAAATTTCATATTTCTTTATTCGATTTTGTACGTAAATGTATGTGATAGTAAAATCTAAAAAATTGGTCGTATAAATAATCGGGTACTTGACTATTTTTGAAATTGTTATACATGAACTATAAAGATTTTGAAATTTTAAATTTTCTATCCTTTTTCTGTTTCCCGTTAAACGGAATATGACCCTATGTGTAAGGAGTGTCGTCTTTTTAAACATTTTTATGTTTTTTTTTACTCGTCAAGGTATTTAATATTACTTTTAGTAAATGAAATAGTCGAGCACCCAATTTTATTAGAAATTATAAATATTAAACAATCATGTGAAATTTTATTATTTTGGGGAAATGAAATTGCTTTGCATGTAACTTTGTTATTTTAATTTTATTTGTTAGGTACATAAGTCTGGTATTCAATTCAAACAGTATTTTAATATATTATTTATTGAAAACAGATAAACTTTTCGAATTATTGTTATATCTTCAAATTATCTAGGAATGTAATTTAATTACATTACATTATTTTTAATTTATTTATAAAAATATTGTACATTTTGTATGTATGCTAAACATTTTAGATGTTATTATAAGGTTACTTGAATACCAAGGATATTATATTAAACGAGGTAATGGATGTTTAACGATTATTTGTGATGGGTGCTTTAAATTATTTCAAAATCACTGCATTCTTACTTTTTGATTAAGTGTATTGTTTTTTTTTTATTTAAAAGTGCTGTGAACGTAATATTTAGTTGAACTAAATATTAGGTACATCATTCTTGTAGATTTATAAGTTGACAATCTATTGTTCGCACTCCATTGAAATTGTAATTATCTATAGCGAAACAAATAAATTAAGTGGTGCGAAATTACGTTGTTTTATTGCTTTCGTAGCTTATTTTAATTGACAACGAAATATTACTGTTTTAGGTACCTACTCAAAATGTGCATAAGACATTGTATCACACCGGTATCAGAGTTCTAAGCTTTTTCGATCAGGGCTTTTAGAGAGGTTCACTTTTTGGTGGATTCTTGGCCCAGTTACTCTTAAAACGAGCCTGGATAAAAACGTTGATCAACACTAATTTACAAGCTCATTAATATTTTTTTTATGCTGTCAAAAATATGAATAATTTGATCAAAGCAACAACAATCAAATGAGTCATAGGTTCTGTTCCGTTCAGCTAATGGTTCTTTCAAAATCAACATCGTTTAATTATGCAATTAAAATCGGTCAAACAAATTATTTCATAAACACATGTGCAACAAAGATTATTTCGTAGTACCTACGTATTAGGGTCTCCCCACATTTATCGATCGACGTGGGATCGGCTATCACCACACTGCGATACTGCGATCAGCTAATAGGCAAACGGCTCGTTTAGTCGTCGGAGCCGAGCCGATGCGAATGGTATTAAATAGTAGAAACACCCTTATTTCGTATAGGTACCTAAAGGCTTTTTTTAACCGGCGTTAGCCGATTCCGCGTCGGTAAATGTGGGGAGACCCTTATATATTTGTTTATTTATTTATGCTAAATACGATACAAATAGAACAATGACATCATTTTATTGTTTTATTGTTTTACACAATGTTACAAACTGATCATTTCAATAATAATTTAGTGGTAAATTAAATTATTTAATGGCAACACTAAAGATGTTCTTTTGCAGTGCATGCGACCAGTGCTGCCAACTTAACAACTTTTGGCTAGATCTAGCAAGTTTTTGATGTCGGTCAGCTACATTTTAATTAAACTTCTAGCCTTAAGTGTTTTGCTACTTTTATAGCAATTTTTACCGGTCAGGATTTTATGGACTTTTCTATAAAGATGTTCGATTGAATAATTATTAATTAATAATAAACGTGAAATGGAATTAGATTAATAACTCTAAATTCAGTCAGAAAAAAGGGGCCAATGCTGTAATGGGCCGGTGCTGTTGCAATTTTGATATAAGAAGTGGTACTTAAAAATGGGTCCAGTTGAAGCGTATTCCAAAAAGGGGGAAACAGAGCAAGATGATTTTTAAAACCTCATCAATATACATATCTTAAAATTTCTTTTAACATTCATTCAATTAAAATTTAGCTACTTCTAGCTACTTTTATAAGTGCAAAAATGGCAATCTAGCAACTTATACAAAATATTTAGCAATAGGAAAAAGGCGCCAAGGCGCCAGTTGGCAACTTGGCAGCACTGCGTGCGACATATTTAAACATGACGCTGCGGTGAATTTTATTAAAAATCTGACGTCATTTTTCAGTGCATGTCTTGAAATAATAATTATAGGTGTTCTAGTGAGTGCATGTGGAAATAACTTGTAATATTGTGTTTGCAGACTACAATGGCCGATCAAGTTGACTCAATATCAGATGCGGAGCTACGGACAAAACTAGCCGAGCATGGGTTCCCTTTATTACCTATTACGGCGTCCACAAGGAAGTTGTTAGTTAAAAAGTTAAAATTACTAATAAATAACAAAAGCAAACCTAGAACTAGCGTCAATAATAATGTATGTATTGATAGTTTTATGAAAGCGGAGGACGAAGTTTATATTGAATTAAAAAGGAACTGTAAGTATTCAATTCAAGAGTTTCCATTATGGTTTATAAGTTTATATCAAGGCTGCTCAACCCCAGGCCCGCGGACCAGGATGTGGCCCGCCAACGCATTTGAATTTGCCCGCCAACAGCGTTTTTTATTAGATTATTTTTAAACTATGAGTACATAAGTTAAAGTTTTGTTTAATTTAAATAAGGAGCTGTCTATCATAACTGTAGGCAAGTTTTTTAAGAGGACAATACACAATTACCCTTTTTAAAAATGACAATACAAAATGACAGCTGTCGCACATGACTTAGTTTTTCTATGGCCAAATCGGCTAGTGTTTTTTGGTAGATGGTTCGCCCGGTTTGGGAACTCCATATAAAAATATATGCTCTATGGAATTTAGTGGTAAATTAAAATATTGTACGGCAACACTAAATAACGACGTTCTTTCGCGGTGCGTGCGACATGACGCGCCGGTGAATTTTATTATAAATTTGACGTAATTCTTCAGTGCATATCTCGAAAATAAGGTGAACTATTACTAATAGCGTTACATAAATAGTGTTCTAGTGAGTGCATGTGGAAATAACCTGTAATATTGTGCTTGCAGACTTCACAATGGCCGATCAAGTCGACTCAATGTCAGATGCGGAGCTGCGGACGAAACTAGCCGAGCATGGATTCCCTATAATGCCAATTACGGCGTCCACAAGGAAGTTGTTGGTGAAAAAGTTAAAATTAGTATTAGATAACAAAAGCAAACCTAGAAGTAGCGTCGATAACAAAGCCGATACAAGGCGGTCGCTTGCACGCTATTCGAGCGGCGAGGAGTCTGATTTGGACACAACTACAAATGTTAAAGAGAAACGAGGCCGCCGGGCGACGACCGGCGGAGCGATGCTGCCGCCTGCAGCCAACAAAACACGTCGCCCGCCTATTAAAAAAGGTTCTCCCGCTAAACGGGACTCGGACAAAGGTTCCGAGTCTGACGAAGATAAACCCCCTGTGAGGACACGCGAGGAAGTGGAGACAGTGACCACTCGCACTATTAAGCGCACGTACGCAGCAAACGACCCGGACGATTACGAGACTGGCTCTGATAGCGATGTAGACGTCGACAAAAAGACAGCTAGTCCTTTCCGAAGCAATTCTAGGTCGAGCGACTATATATCGAGCACCTTACCATCTGTCGATGTTGGCACTAGCCCCCCAAAGACGTCAGTGTTCTCCCGAGCATCTATCATACCTACTAACTACTCTTCTTCATATTCAACTAACATGTCTCCCTCCGATAATCTCAATTCAATACGCTCACGGTTAGGTTTGACATCTTCTATGGCCGACCGTCCCTCTATTATACCCACATCTAGCTATAGCTCAAACTATTCAACAAGTACTTATCAGCCGTCTACTTCTACTATTGATGAGGTAGAATCTCCATATTTAAGTAACTTTACTAGGCGTCTGTCTGCGCTCAAATCAGATCCACCAAAACCAACATCTTATTTGGACCGGGACACTAACAATGGCACCACTGTGCTACCACGCAGATCATATATCACTGGAGTCAATCGGTCTGATGTCGTGGATTATAAATCTATTACTGACAAGACATTTTTAAAGAACAATCTTGTGTCCCTTGCTCTGGTTGTGTTGGTTGCACTTTTTTTTTTTTGCTTATTTTTCATGTATATAGTTAAGAAAAATGACATCACGTCAGTGGTGGATGATCAGAACAGTGTTATACCAATCTGTCAGTTGAACATACCTGGCAACAGACCGGGGATCAACTGTGTGCCTAAGGAACAAGTCAGTTATGCTAAAGATCTTCTTAAAGTCATACATCCTGAGTTGACCAGTAGAATAGCATCATACAAATGTGGTCAGCCAGGAGCTCTGCCTTACTTGACTGAGCGGGAAATCATTGACATTGCCAGTGCCAAAGCAGAGACTGCCGATGTCAGCCAATGTCGTACAGACCTCAATAACTTGCAAGTTCTTCTGATAAACAATCCTCGTTGGGGACTGAATGTGGTCCAACTGAAAAGTCTCTACACTAAAGATGTTGAGTTCACTCCTATTAGTGCCACGGACTTGATTGTCCAACAAAGGACTAAGGGCACTGTTGCTATCACCCTCACAGATCCATCAACACCTCTTTCTTGCTTATTTGTCAACACTTTATACTCTGCTGGGTCCAGTCTAATTATTATTGCCCTCCTCACTTTACTGGGGCTGGGCCTCCAAAGAGGTTACAAGTATTATGTGATGTACCAGAAGAGGAAAAGTGAAGAGATCTATTCTATGGTTGAACAAATTATTGATGTGATATCTCAAGAGACTGAGGATAGTGGAGAACCATACATATCTGTGGACCATGTAAGAGATACACTGATCTTACCACAAAACAGGGAGAAAATGGCGTCTGTTTGGGACGCCGCCGTGAAGTTCATACAGAGGAATGAGAGCAGAGTGCGCATGGAGGTGCAGTCTGTTGACGGAGAAGACTGTCGCGTTTGGAGGTGGATATCACCCCACGGCAGCCCAAAGCGCAGTGCATCGTGGCAAGGCCAGGCTTTCGAAACCCAAGAAGGGTCCGTCAACAACCTCGTCGTGTCTCCGACGCCCTGCCTTAAAATACGGCACATGTTCGACAAAAACGACGACAACTCTTTATTGCGAGTCAAGATTCAGGATGCTATTTTGGAAAAATGTGCGACGCATTGCAACATTTTGCACATCGATATAGACAGGACGACTTGCTGCGTGTACGTGAAGTGCGCGTCGCCCGCGGACGCCGGCGTGGTGTACCGCAGCCTGCACGGCTGGTGGTACGAGGGCCGCCTCATCACCGTGAAGTACCTGCGCCTGGAGCGCTACATGCAGCGCTTCCCCAACTCGCCGGCCGCCGGGCCCTTCCTGCACGCGCAGCGCGGCTGGGGTGAAGAATAGGCTCTACAGTGCTATGGCACTTCGGGAATTGTACTTGTGTTACAGGAGTTTCAGAACCAATGGCGGGCCTGGAGGGCAAGCCTGACGATTCTTTTTTGTTATAGAGGATATTTCTGTTAATTTTTCATGAATTTAAGTGAGTTTGTCGGTATTAAGGCTATACGTACATTAAAAATCACTTGCATTCATGAAAAATGAACAGAAATACTATCTAAAACAAGAAAAAAATTGTTGGGCTTGCCCTCTAGGCACGCTACTGTTCAGAACTTGATCTGCAAGCTTCGTTTATTTATTGCGAGTAACTTTCAAGGATTGTTGTCTGCAGCTCAAGTTGATTTCGTTGCATTTCTTTTTGGTCTAGAAACTGATAGATTGGTTTGACAATGGCATAGGTAGGTTCTAAAAATTGCATGCATATTGACTCAAAATTAATCGGCCTTTATTTGCTAACATTTGTTATAATAAATGTATGGCATAATATTTGTTCATTTGTATTTTTTATTTCATTAACTTCATTTTACATTTTACATTTATGGAATTTAAAAAAATAGTATATTATGCAATTAGTGAATAAAGGACGGATTTAAAGCGAGGGCCATAGATGAATCACGAGCTAGTGAAGGATTCTAACGATTGAATCACGACCGTAGGGAGTGATTCATGATGATTGAATCACGAGAGTAGCGAGTGATTCAAGTGTTAGAATCCTGAGCGACGCAAGCGATTCATGGCCCTCGATATAAATCCGTTTTATTCAAGAGTTGCATACTATACTTTATACCATGACTACGAGAAAAAGAAAGATTTAAGTGAAAATATACATATAATGAAGAAAAAGTAAAGTTAAATTGGCTTTGATGTAAACCAGCCGTGATTTTTTGGGTAGCAAGCTTTTCACCTTTCCACTATATCGGCCGCCCTCTCTTTCACAAACTCAGGTGTTAACACATCTTTATCACTAGAATGCATTTTTAATCGATCTAAAACAACACTAAACAAACACAAAATTAAAGATTAAAGTAACACTAAACTTTGTGTTCGTACAACTTACAGAAAAAATAGCGCCAATTTACTAAGGACAGCAAAGAACACAAAACAGTTTTTATTCTAATGCTAAACTCCTTGTCGAAAATGTTGACCAATCAAATTGAATTTAGAACACATCAATATAGGTCGAATACACAGATTACACTTACACTAGATACGGCAAGCCAAGACCAAGCGTGCCCTGCATGTTCGACTGTTCGTACTAAAAAAAGTCTGTTAGCTCAGTGACGCTTAGTGATTGAAATAATTCTGTTTACTACACTAAATGGCTGGGGTGAAGTTATCGTAGGTATAAAAAAGATGACACGTTCGGTTTTCATACAATCTAATAACGTGCCGCATCTAGCATAGGTTCTTTAAATCTGTGGTCGAATACATTGGTGTGTTCCATTTTCAAACATCAAAACAGTGAGTAAAAGTGCTTTTTATTCACTGTTTTCAGTGAATAAAATAAGCTTTTTAGAGGGGGAATGGTATAAATATGTTTTTTTAATAGAGTCATCTTGGTTTGTACAAAGTCTTGCCTGAATAATTCAATGATTGTAATAATATATTGTACCTGTGTTATATTTTATTATTATAAAAATGTATATCCCAAACATGGGCTGTGCCCCATCACTTTGTACTAAGCTTAAAATCCTTGTACTTGTCAATTAAATTTTGTACGATTTTGTAGTCACTGATCTGATTATTTTCTTTGTAGTAAGGTGCTGGTCTAGCATAATGCCTTAGATTTTGAACGAAAATTGTACTTCAGTAGTATAAGCATGTGAAATTAAATCTGCTCCATTGAATTGTTGTAAATATTTGACATCACAAGATTCAAATGTAATTTTTACTGTTCGATTTAAGTTTAAAGTTTCAAGGGCTTTTAATTGTTACTGAATTTACTGATGTTTTGGAACAAATTGATTAAAAATGGTAGTCTTAAGTAGGATAAGTTTCATAGGATATATCCGACGCATACACACATTTGATTTATTTTTCTTATAATTTGTAAGTTTTCGATGCGACAGCACAACGTGAGGAGACTAGGTGTGTTTTAATTTCGTATAAAATTGACATTTTGTTTAAGTATTTCTACTAACTTCACTGTTCTTAATGTCTAGTTATTTTTATGGATTGATTTTCATTTTTTAATAAATTGATTAAGTAATTATTTGTTTTTATTAACACCTCTAGAATACAGTTTATGTGACAAAATAACATGCAGTAGATATATCTTAAAAAGAAAAACAAGCAAAAAAATAAAATATTTATTTTAAGTGAACGTAACGATATCAACAGTATAATGAATGAACTGATTTCAATCCATTCCATTTATTCAGCATTTCAATAAAATAATTTGTATACAAATATCTCTTAAACAGTACACATGACAAAATAGTTCTATTCGTGTGCCTATTACTTCTTTGGCAACTTGAGAGTTATACAAAAGTAATAATAAGTGATGATATGATAGTCTCCCTTTACAAATTAATTAAATATCACTATCCTAGGCATCACATAAGAAGATAAGCCTATTAAAAGCCAAATCTGTTATTTGTTGTTAGGCCCTCAGATTGTCTTCAGCCGGCCTAGCATGACCACGATAGAAACGGGTTTTGTCTACATAGAAATAGACAAAGTGACAGATTTCATTCATAAAACGTAGAAATGTTTCTACAATCTGTCACTTAGTCTATTTCTATGTAGACAAAACCCGTTTCTATCGTGGTCATGCTAGGCCGGCAGAAACCGTGCATAATAGTACATTAGTAGTGCAGGGCCTGCCGGGAAAGCGGGATTGTCCGGAAGGGATACCGCTGACCCGGACAAAAGGGCTAAGGAAGGAACACGGGTGGGTTTTAGTCAGTAAGAGTCTGACACTCCCTTCCGCTCCGCCCAGAGCGGGAGGGGTCAATTGATGATTTCCCATCCGCAAAAAAAAAAAAAAAAAATTAGTAGTGCAGGGTCTGTGTAAGGGCTTCGAAGCATCGCCACTTGTCGGGTAGGTAGAAGGGCTCGAACACGTGCGGGAAGGGCGCGTCCCAGCCCGTCACGCGGGAGATCGGAGCTTCCAGGTGTAAGAAGCATTCCTCCTGTTGATGCAAATTATTTTTTTATTTATTTAAATACTTTAAACTATTATTATGTAGCTACTATGCGATCAAAATAAGAATAGTACTGACCTCGCGCCATATTGTGACGTTTTGTATTGAAAATTGAGGTGTTTTTAGGGTTCCGTACCAAAATGGTAAAAAAGGAACCCTTATGGTGCGACTTCGTCTGTCTGTCTGTCTGTCACACCTGCTTATTTCAGCAACTAATGCTATCGACTTGAAAAGAACAGTTATAAAGAATGCTTGCCTAACTTTATTGCAAATAAAAAAGTAAAAAAATATTTTTATTTTCATTGCAAAAGGGGCCGGAGTGGGGGTCCGAAATTTTAAAGTGGGGTTACTAGGTCAAGTGGCATATCATATGAAAGGGCATGACCTGCAAATTTCAAATAATATTTTTATTTTATTTTGTCTCACAGTTTTCGACATAATGATGAAAAATTTCTGAAAAAATACCATTCCCCCCCCCCTCTTATCTCCGAAGTTTGCGGAGCGAAAAATCTGAAATAATTAGAGCTGATAGGAATTGACCCAAATATTGCACCAAAAATAAAACGATGTTCCTAACTAGTACAGTTTTTTCAAAACATCAAAATTCCTTCACAAACAAACTTAGTTATGCGGTCCGGTTTTTTTCACTTTATACATCCAAAAATGATACGGAACCCTCGGTGCGCGAGTACGACTCGCACTTGGCCGGTTTTTTTCAAATAGTTTACAGATTTACAGTAAAAAAATTATTCAATATCCTATTCCGCTGGATACGAGAAGCACAGGACCGGTCAATATGGCGACACTTGGGGGCGGCCTATGTCCATAGTGGACGTCCTTCGGCTGAAATAATGTATAATATATGTAATATATATATATGTAATATGATGATGATACCTGAATAGTAGCAGCCAGTTCGGCACCGAACCCTGACGTCAGGGGGGCTTCATGCGCGATCACACAACGACCAGTTTTCTTTACGGACTGAAACAAAACATTAATGTATAATATTAAATCGAAATATACTGGGTGTAATTTTAGTCAGTCCACATACGAAAAGGAGTCATATGGTACTCATAATTATGAACAACTTTTACTATGGAGCCAATGAATTCGCGAAATAATATCACCTGTTCCATACATGTTCACATAACTCAACAAAAAGTATGGAGCTGATGATTTTTTTTGCGATTTTAGGGCACTCATCATTATGGACAACTTTTATTAACTTATATTATATATTTATTACTTTAATGATGAGTACAATTACAACTTTTCGTATTACCACTGTCTAAGCATAAGCATAATCGGCCTATAATGTTCCCACTGCTGGGACACAGGCCTCCTCTGTGAGAGGGAGTGGGCCGTAGTCCACCACGCGGGCCCAGTGCGGGTTGGTGAACGTCACATGTCTTCGAATTTTTGGTTCTAGGACATGCCGGTTTCCTCTCGATGTTTTCCATCACCGTTAAAGCAAGTGATAATTAATTTCTAATACGCACATGACTTCGAAAAGTCAGCGGTGCGTGCCTCGGGATCGAACTCGAACCATTCGCCGTGGGAGGCACATGGTTAATCCACTAGGCTATCACTGCACACTGTCTAACCTGACACCCATAATATATTATCTTCGCCGTGATGGTTCATATATAGAGGCATTAAGACTCGTATTCAAAGAGATTTAAAACCACTGAAGTTCCACCCAAGTCAGTTTTTATTTTTTTATTTGTAAATAGGCTTGCGTTTGACCGCCATCTCGCCTGATGTTAAGCAATGATGCGGTTGTTGAAAAAAGTTGTTTTTAAAATCCTTACTTCCTTACTAATATTATAAATGTGAAAGTAACTCTGTCTGTCTGTCTGTGTGTTACGCAATCACGCCTAAACTACTGAACCGATTTAAATGAAATTTGGTACAGAGATAGTCTACAGCCTGAGAAAGGACATAGGCAATTTTTAATGCGAAAAAAGGGCTGTAAAGGGTTGAAATAGGGGATGAAAGTTTGTTTAGAAATTACGTCATTTTTAAAGCTAGAAGCTTGAAACTTATTTTTGAGGTTTGGGGTGTAGGGTAGGTGTACTAAACTTTACCCGTGCGAAGCCCGGGCGGGTCAGCTAGTTTCTTATAATTTTAATAACAAGCTACTGTACCCCTATCATGAGTTTTTTTGACGTATAGTTTCGTTAACGTACGCATATTTACTTAGAATTGAAAATATACGTTTACTACTCAATATTTATATAAATTAAATACTTAATTAATTTCTCTGTATTTTTTAAAATGTGCAAATTGCATAAAATGTTATCAAATGTTCTAGGACTGTTGTATTTTCAATTCAAAATATGCTTACGTTAACGAAACTATACGTCAAAAAAACTTATGATAGGGGTACTGATTGATAAACGTCTCGCGTTAATAACAACTCACATTACAGACAGTCTCCTCATCCCAGGGCAGGATGGACTGCAGGTCGATGACGTCACACTTGGCACCCAGCTGCTCCTCGGCCATCTGCGCCGCCTCCAGCAGCACGTGCAGCTGCGTGCCCCAGCCCACCAGGGTCGCCGCGCCACCTGGGGGGGGGATACATGCGTTCTGATTCAGACCTTGCGCAATATTGTGACGTTTTGTATTGAAAATTGAGCTATTTTGTATTAAAAAATCTATTCCAATACATTTGGTAAATCAAAGACACAGTTAAATAAAGTAAAAAAAAAATGTTATTGATTCGCAAATTAATTTCTTTGTAAGACTTACTTTTTATGTGATATTTGACAGTTTGAGGTCATTGACGTTCCTATTCTTATCGTGATCGCATAGCATGTCTTTGTAATACAAATTTAGTAAAAAGTACCTACTTAAAAGTAAAAGAAATTATCGCGAACGCGGGCTGCGTTCGCGATAATTTCCTTAAGGGCTGGAGGGAGCGCAGGTCGCTGGCTGTTCGATGCGGGATGTTGGCCCACAGGTTTGCACGTTGTACGGCGCAGGTTAAGGTGAAGCTTTTTAAAGCATACTGCCAATCCTTTTACACGTGCAGCCTGTGGGTGGACTTTACGCAAAGGGCATACAGTGGCCTGCGCACACAATACAACAACACGTTCCGGGTGCTGATGGGAGCCGCGATGTTGTAGCGCGTCCGGCATGTGTGCCGACGCAGACGTTGATAGTTTTTCCGCCATCATGCGCAAGAGATGCGCATCTCTTCTACGCCGTGTTCGCGACAGCCCCGACTCCATCGTTAGAGCGTTAGCTGCTAGGTGGGAGTCCCCGGTCTGCGGGCGGTGGATACGACTGCATGCAGGCAAGTAGGCATTCCCCATGATCGGTGTGCCTCACACAGCTTAGTAGGTGTTGGGGAATTTTAGGGGACTCTTCAAGGAAACTCCGAAATATGCTCGGCTTAATAAAGGTGTATTGCCTCAATGACGAACAAAGGTGGAAAAAAAAGTTAATGACATGCAAATTTGTACAATACGAAGAACCTTAAAATTACTTAAAGCTAATTAGCATGCAACATTGATTTGCTCCTTATAAACGAGCAGGCGCTGTGCTCGAACAGTAGGTAAGGCTAAATGTTACTAACACTAGATTATAAGTTTACACTGTTACTAACAAATATGGAAGTGATTCTGAAATAAACGCTTATTTATTTATTTATTTAAGACCCTAACAAGGCCAGATACTGACCTTCTCTCAAAAGCTGCGCCTTCCCAAGGGGCAGGGTATAGTCTCCGACCGGCACTTCTTCGCTGGCGGAACGGTATAGGATCTTGGGTTCCAGGAACAGGCAGGGATCCCGTTCTCTGATGCATGATAGCAGCAGCCCCTTGGCTGTGATGGGTCCGCGGGGGACTACCACCTGAAGAGGCGTAGAGTTATTTTATTATAATTACCACGTTTTTATTAACTCACTTTCTTGTCTATCTGTCTGTTCGGTACAAAGGACACGGCAGACGCCCATAGAACGCTGGGCTTCAGATTGTGTATGTCGGTACAGATATAAAATTAGTTTGGTATGATCGAGTATTTCAAGAGTATTTAAATTTATTTTTTATTTGTTTTTGTACGTAATTGGATTAAAGAGAAATTATTGTATTTGTGACAGTGAGGTTAAGTATGGTGTCAATGATCCAATGAAGTACAGCGCGACTAATGAGTTCTCAATTCAAAGGTTTTAGTTGCTGTCGACATGATATTCTGTGGAGGCACGCGCCAGCCAGCATGCACTCGTTTTTGTATTATTGGTTTTTTCAAAATGTCAACGGCATAATCATTTTATTTCTTATTTATTTCGATTTTTGATTTCAATTCTTAATCTCTAAGATAAATTAGGCAAAGAACAATTAAAATATATTGTTATTTTTGGTTAAGCTTTTATTACTGTACCATATCAAGCTCAAAACTGCCAATGTCCTTTTATGGAATAATATATTCTCATTCTAATAAATAGCTTCTTTAAATAAACTATTAAGGCCCCGGTATACGCCAACGGCCTTGAGTGATTTGGGCGGTATAGCTTGAGTGTTCTGCGCTGAGCTCAAGCAACGCGACATACATCCACCGAGCAATACGACTCGCCTATCAAGGAGCGCGCTGTGCAGAATTAGACGTATTATTACTTTTTAGTATCTAAAACATAAAATAAAAAAAAAGTAACAGGTATTATTATAGGTAGTAACATAGTCTTTTCACACAAAACAAATCATGAAAATATCTTAAGCGGTTTGAAAGTAATTACGTTTTTATGTTTTGGGTAGACACGAATTCATGAATTTATTTCATTAAGTATTTTACAACAATAGTTAAATATTCACAGGTACGATTGATGTATATATGTTCTAGTTTAACATAAAAAAATTGCACAACTAACCTGCATTATTTGACGGCGAAATAAGAGATTTAAAACTGGCCGTTACCATTTACCTTCGCCTTAAACTAAACTATTACTAAACGCAACCACTCGTCTTGACGCGGCACTCACGACTGACAGCACCGCGATGTCCGCTTAGAGGTCTCGTCGATTCGCGTGTTTGTGTGAGTGTGCCGTTTCGAACGTTAGTACGTAGTTTCCGTACAGGGGACTACTCTCTAAGCACGAAATCCGTAGTTTCGACCTTAGTTACGGGCGTTTCTTACTCCGTATCACCTACGGGCTTAAGATTAGTTCGGGGCCCGAACTAAGAATGAATGATGGCACGATTTGACAGTTGTCCCTACTGCCGATGTGCTTATATCCGTCCGAAAAATTGAATTTGACACTTGTTTTGACGGAATCTTGTCTATTGTAGTTTCGGACGGGCCGGTATCTTCGTTGACGGATTTACAGAGTAGACCCCCTGGTCCATATTTTGACTGTGCCTCTACCTCTGCCTCCGCCTGGTTGCACTCACCCTAAGTCCGGGCACATGCGCGAAGAAGGCCTCGGGGCTCTGCGAGTGGTACAGGCCGCCGTGGCCCACCGCGCTGCACGGCGCGCGCACGGTGAGCGCGCCGCAGTCGAACTGCCCGCCCGACCGGTACCGCGCCTTCGCAGCCTCGTTTACTATCTGGGAGTTTACAAACAATAGTTAAAGTCGGAGTGGGTGTTCCCCGCAGGCCCGCCGCTAGGTGTTTGAGCGCCCCTGTGCAACAGCGATTATGCCGCCCCTTAAAATAACTACGCTGACTTTTTTTTTTTTCATTGTAATCAGAAAGGTTTTATAGCATTCTCTCATACTTACCAAGGATATGCGATAACATCTCTTAGGCTATATGTGGGATGGGTATTATTTATGACCGTCAGTGAATTTTACGTGATCGATCGCTCGATTTGCCGCCCCCCTGGAGTGCCGCCCGTGTGCGGGGCACTCCTTGCACACCCGCTTGCGGCGGGCCTGGTTCCCCGATAATAGAGTATATGCATGCATTTTTTTCATATTTTTATTCGATTGTCTAGATTCGTGTATTACCGAAAAAAAACAGGTTTAAAAAAAACCGACTTCCAAAAACTACACTAAAAACTATGAAATAAAAATGTTAAACTTCCATAAATAAAAATCTAAATGTATATTGAAGTCGGCGGGGCCTCTTCTTCAGGTTTCTACCTCTCAGCCTTTGAACAGGAAGAACGTGCGCAGTGTGTGCAGCGAACGTGCAGCTTGCTTTGCGCCTCGACAAATTAAAATTTTCTTTCATTCCTCCTTAATCTATAATGTTGCTTATATTTATGCTAGGCCCCGCCGACTTCAATATACATTTAGATTTTTATTTATGGAAGTTTAACATTTTTATTTCATAGTTTTTAGTGTAGTTTTTGGAAGTCGGTTTTTTTTAAACCTGTTTTTATTTTTATCTTTTTAGTGTAGTGTAACCATTTTTGATGTTGTTAATTTATTACAATAAAGTACCATAAAATCATGGACAGAGCGACTTTGATCATTTATGTACTTTTACCGAGATCGATTACTTCCACGAATTTAAATAGGTATGTACTTATATTTATAGATGTTGGTGGATGAGAGCATTTCAGTAAACAAAAACCGGGCAAGAGCGTGTCGGACCACGCAGTGTAGGATTCCATAGCAAGAAGTATTTTGAGTGTTCCGACCGCAAATACAAGTTTGTATTTCATAATATTATTATGAAATATTATTATTTTTACGGTTGTCAAACTCAAAATGGAAAATAGTGAATATTTCAAAAATTTTGTGACGTATCTTGTTCAAACCAATTTCAATCGAAAGTATTTATTAAATGCTATAAGCTTGATTTTTTCCAGATTTTTTGATAGCGCGGTTGGAAAATTACAGGGGGGGACACACATTGTTAACGACTTTGGGAGCTCCTAGTTCACTCAATATGCACTTAAATAAAAAAGGTATTTAGAAACCTTCATGTTATTTTCAAAGACCTATCCAACGATATCCCACATGGTGGGGTGCGCGAAAATATTATTTTTCATTTCTCAGTTTCATGTATGGGAGCCCCCCCTAATAATTTTATTTTTCGTAATTTCACTATAGGCCTTAATGGCGGCTTGTAAAAGACATCTACCTACGAAGTTTCATATAAATTGGTTATGAACTGTAGATAGTAGTAATAGCAATAGGCTCGCTCCCTAGCCTTCTATCAAATGCGACTTAAGCATAAAAAAATTGTGTGTACTATACACCTCTGTCTAACCTTGCGGGAAATATCGGCGTGATGTTATGTATGCATAATATCGAGATCGATTGCGTTCAGGAATTCATGTACCTACACAATATCACTTTTTCATCATCGTCATGATGTCATCGAGATACACCAAAAATACCGTTTATTACACCTGGTTAAAAATCTACTCAACCAAAGTTAATAAAATTTATATGGGACCACCTCGCGAGCTTCTTCTACCATATGAAAAAAGAATCACGTAAATCGGCTCATAAACCACGGAGTAATCGGTGTACATACATGAAAAAAAAAAAAAAAAAAAAAAAAAAAAAAAAAAAAAAAAAAAAACCAACCGAATGCAGAACCTCCTCCTTTTTGGAAGTCGGTTAAAAAAGTTACACTTACAAAATATTGATAATAAGCAATAAAATATTTAATTGAAAACTGCAGTCAGTTTCTGGCAGTTTTTAAACACGGCCATTGTGGCGCGTCGCCTCAGTGACGTAAGAGTCCATTGCAACAACACTTAACACTTACACTTTGGCGTAAAACTCTATATAATCATAAACAATTCACTGTCTTTTATCCTTTCAATCAATAAATTCTCAATTCCGGAAGGGCATTTCCGATGTATGTGGCCGATCTTATTTCTTGTTATTGGGGACTCTGACGTCAGTCACGCAACGCTATTGGTTGAAACGAGTCAACCAATAGCGTTGCGTTTTGATATTTTCAATTTCCCTCGCATTTTTTCCACTTTTAATGATTAAAATTAAAATATTAAAACGCTCTTAATTTAAAAAATAAAGATATAGGTGTCATTCTACAGTAATAAAGATAACAAATAAAAATATTTGACGTATATTTGAATCACATGCATGTACTCTATTACAAATTACAATCGATATAAATAATGAAAATACAATATTGAGTTTCACGATCACGACCGCACGGTTGTCGCAATGGCTGAGAGATTGGCTGCTGCGCAACGTGTCGCGGGTTCGATTCCCGCATTGCACACTGGTCTGGCTGTTTGTGTATGTGAAATTTGTGTTTGTAAACGCACCCACGACACAGGAGAAATCTTAGTGTGGGGCAACGTTTTAAAAAAAAAGAAAAATAATAAAAAGAAAACGATATAGATCTCAACTCACAGCTATACAATAGGGATGTTGAATATATTTTTTTTATTGTGAATCTGTAAACTATTTGAAAAAAGATAATTAACACCAAAAAAACCGATGAAACATCTACAAAATTGGCAAAGTTTTAAAATGATTTGCTAGACAGGGACGGAACTACAGCCCTGTGACGCAACACCACCTATGTCCGCTCGCGCGACAAAGACGGAGCGATACTCCCTCCAAAAACTTTAAAAGCGTCTATCTTTTCCATTTTGTGATAAATTACTATTATTTTTTTTACTTTTTTGTTATTGCTATTCCTTCTTTGGAATAAAATAATTTATTTGTACTTTTTTAATAGTAGTCGACTACCGTATTGCAGCAAGAAATTGACAAAAAACTAGCACGTTTAACCGCACCTTAATATTAGTATATGTAGATTTTAGAGGACACGAACCTGATCAAAGGCTGGGAATATGTAGTCCGCGAACTGTATCTCGGCGATGGCGGTGGCGCCGGCCGTGGCGAGCCCTATGCCGAACCCCGCGATGCCCTGCTCGCACAGCGGCGTGTTGAACACGCGGTCTTTGCCGTACTTCTCCTGAAAACAAGATTTATAATAAACTTCCAAAGACATTTCACAGTCTTAATATACATTTATTTAGAAGGAAATTAAAGGCCCTACTGTATGAAAAATGTTATTACTCGGTTTATGACTTTTTGAATGACTCATCTTTATGTAATAATTAGTTAAGATTATAATGAACTGTTCTATTTAATTGATGATTTAATTATTAATTGCATCTGTTATTATTGCCTTATTATTGCATGTATTATTTAATTAGACATAATGTTATTGTAGATATGTAATGCATCTAATTATTTTTGTATGCCTTCTGGCGGAACATGGTATGGAACCAAAATTTATTGTAACATCTCTATAACCCTGTGTTCACAAATAAATGAATTTGAATTTGAAAACAGAAACTAGTGTCACTCTCAGTGCCTACAGGGCAAGCTCGACGCATTTTTTCCTTTAAGAGAGTATTTATATTCATTTTTCACCCCTTCGAACCGAACCTGTCTGTATCGGGGTAGGTACCGAAAGTTTCCGAGATCGCTTCGCTCGCTCTTGGACTTATAAGGAGGAGGTTGTCGATGAAGCCCCACCTGTCTGCAAGGTTACCTAACACGAAGGGGCTGACGTGTCAACCCGTTCGAGCCTAACCTGTCCGTTTTGGGATGCCAAAGTTTCCGAAAGTTAAGTGTGTTACTCAAATGAAACATGATTTTTTAACAAGTATGCCAAATTGCCAACCTCATTTTCCACTTTTTTTTCAAAGTCAGCGCCGGCAGCTAATTCAGCAACCGGCGCTAGCAGTCAATACGGGAGACGGCGGCGGCTGCGAAGTCACTTCCTAAATAATAACACAAATGGTACATACTTGTAATCCGAGAGCACATCGGAACACCCCCCCAAAACCCACGTCTTCCCCAAACAGCACAGCTGTGGGGTCGTTCTGGAGAGTAATGTCCATCGCATTGTTGATAGCCTGCATCATGTTCATCTTGGTGGTTTCCCCTGGAAGTTGGTAAAGAATATCTTAAGGTACCTTTGTGCTGTTATTTTTCTGTAATTTTTACTTTTATGTTTGTGTGTAGGTGCATCATTAGGTAGACTGGCAGAAGATGGCCAAGGCATTAGGTATGCCTTTGTGCAGTATTTTTTTTACTTGTGTATAAAGTATTAAATAAATAATAAATAAACATAATTCTCTGTCTGCTCTTGAGACCACATCTCTACTCTTGTGACCACGATCAATGCAACTTGATCAAAATACTGATATTATTATAATGTTTGAGTGCAAAAATGTCATGTTTGCGAATGTTTAAAAACTAAAATTTCATAGACTAGTATTCAATGGTATTGGTACAGGTGAAACAATGGGAGGATGACCTTCCCAGGGGTTGGAGAAGGACAGCACGGGATAGAGACAAATAGAAGAGTCTGGAGGAGGCCTATGTCTCAGGACAACCTGTCTGCACAGGTGCCGATGTCGGCAAGCAGATTAAAATAAGTTAAGATTTAAGTTTATAAGTTTAATAAGTCAGAGAATAAAGGCTATTTTATTTATTATTCAATGGTATTGCATTACTTATAATTTTTATTGGGTAATGAAAATATAGTTAAATTGCTGATACTGATTTCAATCACTGCAATCTTTGGTTTTTATCTTGTTGCTATTCAACATTCAATAACACTAACCTACATCATAGTCATACTACTTTAAGTTTTTTAATTATATCTAGTGACTTTTCACGCACAAACATAATCAAAATATCAGTATTTTGGCTAATACGTACATTGACAGTGGTCATGAGAAGACTGTCCCAATATAATTAAAAAACGTGTACAACTTGTGAAATTTTAAAATCATACTAGGTAGGTACTTTAAGCAAGCAATTCTTGTAAAATAAAATATTTGTTTCTCGGAAACAGCTCTAACAATTTAGATGAAATGTAGGTAGTTGTGGTAATACTTGGGCTCTCCTGATTTATATGTATACAAAAATTTCAAGGCAAGGCCTCGTGTCTATGCCCGGCAGTGGATGTCTTTCAGCTGATATGATGCTTATTAATGCGGGCAATTAAAATATGAAATAGAATGACCAGCAATGATAAGAAAAATATAATATAAGATGGGCTATTGCCAACATTATAGCCCTTATCCTGTGAAACATTATTTTTTAATTATAATGTGGTTATTACTTTATAGATTGCTAAGATGAAAACTTTAAGGATTAGAACTTACAGCAAAATCTATCATATTATTATAAGATTACTATCTTGGGTGATGGTTCTTTTCATAAAGGTAGATATTATTTAAATTTAATCTCATGCAACAAATAAATTTATTGAATACTTCCTTACCTTCCACGGGTTTCTCATTGTCAGGATAATAAATAAAGTGCGAAGACAGCCTCTTAGTACAATCATTCACATTTTTAACAAATTTTGCAAACAAACAACTCTTTTTCGTCACTAAACTGGCCATTTTAACGGTAATGGCGACGTGCGTAGTGCCCCCAGTGGAAACGATTAATAAATTAGGTAATACATCTTATCTACAATTGTAATTAGTTTCGCTTTGATTAAAATTCGTTGATAAGGGGTCGAATGACGATGACGAGCGACGCAACATTCTTGTTTTCATTACAACTTGACGTTGGTGTTCGTTGTTTTATGTCTTTGTTACTTGTATTTCTTTCCATTTTAAGCCTCGTAGATGCATTGGATTTTATTGCATACTCCATAGAGTATGCAATAAAATTAATTAAATAAGCGAAAGTAATTTTATTTTGAAAACATGATTAAAAATTTTTAAACATGATTATTACAGGAACAAAAACTTTTTCGAGTTTTTGACAGTTGATGTCTCTGTCACTGTCAGGTCTGTCACATTCACAATAGACAGCTGTCAAATGAATGATTTGGGTGCGTTCGTAATGCCGCACAGGTTCAAATAATTATTCAAGTATTTTTATGGGATTTGTTGGAATTCGATAAACTATAACCTACGTCGTCGTTATCGCTCATGAATTCACTGTAGTTATACGAGCTGAAAAATCATAAATCTAATTATGATTATAGGATTTAAGCGATTCGTCATCTACTTCGCGTAAAGTCTGCGGGCGTCTGCGGGCCGTGCAAAGTAGGTAGGTAGGTACCTACCTTCATAATGTTAACTTACAACTGTTTTGTACGACGAATGTACAGGAACAAGAAACGAAAACATTTTTATCCAAGACTTTATTTCAGCAATCAGCCGGCCTAGCATGACCACGATAGAAACGGGTTTTGTCTACATAGAAATAGACAAAGTGACAGATTACAGAAACATTTCTACCGTTTCATTCATAAAACGTAGAAATGTTTCTACAATCTGTCACTTTGTCTATTTCTATGTAGACAAAACCCGTTTCTATCGTGGTCATGCTAGGCCGGCAGGTACTAATACGTTCTTGTAAACGTGAATAAGTTGTGACAAGTGACAGAACCGAATTAGCTAACCCCGCCTCCACGTGGTCTTGTCTGCCCTACACTAGAGTGTTTTTACACGTCTCCGGCGCTGCGGGAAGCGCAGCCCCTCCACCCTTGCATAACAAATCGCAGGCACCCGAGCTCACCTTCGCAGCTTCGGCTTTTTGGTCGCCCCGGGTGCCTGCGATTTGTTACGCAAGGGCGGAGGGGCTGCGCTTCCCGCAGCGCCGGAGACGTGTAAAAACCAACTGGATACTGAAAAATTCTAAGTGAATTTCGAAAATTTTATTTGAGACCCAGATTTTATGGTTACCTTAGCTTTTTTTAACCTCAAAAACCTAAATACTTCAATTTGCCGCGGCATTACATAAGGCTTACATAAGCGGCGTTTAAATTGTTGATGAAATCTTGTGGCATACTACAAAGTGACACGGCAATTATACATTTTGCCTTCGGCATAATGCGAACGAGCGAGCGTTTTTTAACTGACGACGCCGTATGTAAACGGCGGAATCGAACAAATTGCCTGCGACATAAATAACGCGTTGCGATATCATAATCAAAACCCGTTTCCCCGCGTTCATAAAACATTATGAACAATAAAATTAAAAAAAATAGTAAATTAAAAATTAAAAAAACCCGACTGCCAAAAAACAACAAAAAAGTTCAAAACAAGAGCACTTTTCAAGCAGTCTGATGCAGTTGGTGGCAATTATTTGTGTTAAATCTTAGATTTTATGCCACCAACTGCATCAGACTGCTTGAAAAGTGCTCTTGTTTTGAACTTTTTTGTTGTTTTTTGGCAGTCGGGTTTTTTTAATTTTTAATTTACTATTTTTATTTTTCACTTTTTAGTTTTTAATGTATGTTTTCGTAATGTTATTTTTTGTTTGTATATCGTTAATACTTGAAATAAAAACTTAAATCAATAAGTAAGAATTAGCGAGAATGATTGCTTTGTTTGCTAAACAACTTTAAATCGTTATATATCCTAAACTATTATTTAAAATGAAAAATGATAAAAGGAACCTAAAGATGATTTTAAAATACCTATTCAACGACACCCCACTTGACATAGTTCATCAACTTTTTTTTTTTTAATTTTGACAATATGGCGTCTGGTTGTCGCTGTGGTGAGTTTTGATTACTGTTATGTCTTTAGTGACACTCGCAAGGTTAAGACGAATCGATTGACGTAAGAATTATCAAAATCGACCCACGCATTTGGTCTCTAGAACGCCACATAGAAACAAACATACATACATACATACATACATACATACATACATACATAGACTGATAAACACATTACCCTCCTTTGCGTCTCGCAGTCGGGTAAATATTTCAGTCGTAATTGTCTTGCATGTTGTGTAAATTATATTTATTTTATTTTGTTTAATTTCTTATCATACCTAATAGGTATTGCGAGAACCGATTCACTTTTATGTTACGACATTTTTGTTTTTATTAGATATGGCACAAAACATAGCACAACTAATTAATTTATTGTTTTTAATTTAAAGCCGTTTGTTTTCCTTTACAACGTGTGTAAGTTAAGTAATAATTATTTTTTAGTTTGTGTAAATTATATCGTGTTGTTTTATTATTTATGGGTACCTACTAGCGTTTGCCCGCGACTCCGTCTGCGTAGGACCCCACGGACGGAGTCGCGGGATAGCCCGTGAGAATTTCAAAAAATCCGGGCTTATCCTTCCTACAGCATAAAGGGAACCTCCGTGCAAAATTTCAGCTTTTTAGGTCGAAGGGTTTGGGCTGGGCGTTGATGAGTGAGTCAGGACTAATCTTTTTACCCGACTACGGCAAAGCCAAAAGAAAGGGTTATGATCTTTTATATATGTAGCCTTCAATGCCGTATAATGATCAGATTTCATAATAATTAAACATGTAGGTAGGTACTGACTTTATCATGAAGTTTACGATTACAACAGTAAGTTCTCAATTTTGGAGAAAGACAATATCCAAGTTAAAACTCGTTGTCTGCAATAAAAATAACAGATCGCCAACTGTCAGTAAAACTTAATTTTAATAAATAAAGATATTATCGCGACACCAAATAGTGGTGACTTTTTTTAACTTGCAATGGTAAACCTCTTTTGTTTAATGCTCCTGCGCCACCTACGTTAACTTATTATAGGTATACCTAGTGCGTTTAACATAATTATATGAATTCCCTATACCGTTATGTTGGCACCCCTGAATATCAGTATGTTACATTGTTAATAGCGGTATTAGAAGTTTTCTTTCAGCACCAATTGTCGTTCACCAGTTTCCTAGGCATTATTTTTATACCTCAATGCTTTAACACATAAATCTACAAAAAAACATTATAAAAACTTTAAAACATCATGTAAACAAGAGTGCTAGACATGACAACATAACGTCGATTCGCAAATGGAGTAGCATTCTGCAGACAGCTTATGCGACAAGCAGGTCCCCCACTGTCAACACAGCAAATTCTCAGGGTCCTCTGGTGACCTTATCTACTCGCCACAGGAACTTACACAACACTGCCGAAGGGTAGCGTTGTTCGGCTGTGGTAGTCTGTAAGGTGGAGGCAGGTGCGGTCGCAGCCAAAGACTTTGGTGGGAGGTTATACCGAGTATTGTGCCTACGTATTATACCGTGTTTCACTCATTTTTGTAGGTACAATTTTGGGGGTCATGACCCCTACGACCCCCTCGGACCGCCACTGGGTGAAGGTCTCAGATCACAGAATTTTGGGAGATGTGCCGAGGCGCTATTGAGCTTGACGCTTTAACATGATCAATGTGGTCATGTTGCCGACGGACCGAACGCGATTGATGATCTACGAGTATATTTATGTCGCAGGTTTTTCATAAAATTAGGTTTTTGATCAAAAACCTAGGTTTTTGATGAAAAACCGGAAGATGACACATATTAAACTCAATTTCATCATAAACCTGTAACAATCTAGATTTTTGATCAAAAACCTGAACTAGTTTGGGTTTATGATCAGTCTGAGACTCAGTTTAGTCGTATTTACCTAATAGTTACGAAATATCATTTTCGCGGCTTTTCAAAATCCGATTAATATACACACATCAAAAGTGTCTAGGGATCAAGCATTTTTATGCGGATTTCTTGAGATTGAGATGTGGCTTTGTAATAAATTTATGATTTTATAAATTTATATGGATCCTTTTTGGTGCATTTCATAATTTGAATCAGGAACTCTCAATCAAATTCGAGTAAAAGATGAAAATAAGCTGTCAATATTTTCCCTATAAAAACATACAACGCATTGAAGACATTATTAGTGCTACTGTTTCCCTACTACTGATTAAAACCAACGTTATTATGGAGCGGCGACGTCATTTAAGCAGGGAAGAAATGCTCAGAGCCGTGGGAATGATAGAAGCTGGTTCCCGGCAACGTACTGTAGCTTTAGCTCTGAATACAAGTCAGAGTGTTATCAGTCGACTTTGGACACGTTACCGAAGCACTGGTACCGTGGCTGAGCGCCATGGAGGACGGTATCGCTGCACCACACGGAGACAAGACCGATACATTCAAATCTTAACTCGAAGAGCTCCAACAATAACCGCCATGATGTTAGCCGTGAGGCTTCATCACTCTTCAGGGAACTTAATTAGCGACCAAACAGTCAGAAACCGCTTGCATGAAGTGAACCTTCATTCCCGAAGACCGCTACGGGTACCACCTATAGCAATGCACAATCGTAGGATTCGATATCAATGGGCTCTTGAACACAGAAATTGGGCAGAAGAACAATGGCGTTTCGTGTGCTTTTCTGATGAGTCTCGTTTTGGTATGAGACCGGATACAAGACGTATACGACACTGGAGAACCCCTGGACGCCAACAGCGATTAAAATCCTGCCAGGAAGTCCATCCTTATAGTGGTGGAACCATCATGGTATGGGCGGGTATTTGGATCGGCGGAAGAACTGAGTTGATTTGGATCAGAGGCAACCTCAACGCTCAAATTTATGCTGAGACAATTGTATCAGACGTCATCGTTCCTCTACAAGTGCAAATCGGTCCCTTATTTCAGTTAATGCATGATAATGCACGACCGCACACCGCGAGAGTTGTAAGACAGACTCTCGCCGCAGCTAACATCAATGTCCTGCCCTGGCCTGCTCAGTCGCCAGACTTGAACCCGATTGAGCATGCATGGGATATGCTACAGAGAAGAGCTCTGCCGAATATGGAGGGTATCCAGTCGCAAGAAGACCTTTTTTTGTTGTTGCAACGAACATGGGCGGCCATTCCACAGCGTGATTTGGATGAACTCATTTTGAGTATGCCAAACCGATGTTCTTGTGTTGTTAGTGTTCGCGGTAGAAACACGGATTATTAATTGTTTAAGTTACCCAATAAAATTTTAAAGAAAACTGTTATTTCAGTCTTTTTTTCGAACTTTAATGTTAGTGGTTCAAATGTCAAAAATCCCTTTATTAGGAAAATGGCAAATTTCTTTATTAATGCAAAGGTGACTTGGTTTATCGTTACTGTGACAAACGAAAACACTTTATTTGATGAATCCTTAAAGAAAATTTTAATTAATATCAATCAGGAGAAAAGTTATTGCAAAAATATATGTTGATCCCTAGATACTTTTGATGTGTGTAGGTAGGTAACGTGAAATTGAAACATTTCATTTCATAATTGGATTGAAGGAGGAGAATATTGAATGGATCATGGATGTAAAATTTTGATTACCTAATAAATAATTGTTTTCTTTCTACTAAGTGGCAAATGATGATGGATTATTTTATTTATTTCATTTAAATTGATTTATTTGTCATAAAACAAAGCAAACCCGTGATTTTGACAAGAACTTTATCATAAACCGAAACTAGTTCAGGTTTTTGACCAAAAATCTGGATTGTTGTAGGTTTATGATGAAATTGAGTTTAAAATGTGTCATCTTCCGGTTTTTTATCAACAACCTAGGTTTTTGATCAAAAACCTAATATATGAAAAACCTGCAACAAATATACAGTGTTTTAGCTTAGTGTGAGTGACGAGTGATGAATAACAGTGTTATATTGAGGGGCTCGTGGCTAAATGACGGCCGCGCTGATCGATCGATCTGCGAGGTTAAGCTGCGCTTGCCGCGGCCAGTCCTTGGATGGGTGACCGTTCTTTACACATCGAGACCCCTCCGTGCCTCGAAGAGCACGTTAAGCAGTCGGTCCCGGTTGTCATAGGAATATCTTTGACAATCGTTACGGGTAGTCAGAAGCCCTAAAGTCTGACAGCTGGTCTAACATTCGAATACCGGTATTACCCATTAATTGGGTTGTGGAGGTCAGATGGCAGTCGCTCCACGTAAAATATTGATATTAAGCCAAAACTAGTTAGACTGAATGCCGACCGCAATATAATTTGGGAAAAGGCTAGGCAGATGATGATATTGAGGGTGTTAAGCATTTTTAATGTTTGGGAGATCTCTGTTTTTACAAAAGCGCGTTTGTACACTGCTTTAAAGGTGGCGACAGTGGTTTCCGTACTAACTTGTTATGAATTTATGATAACTAAAGTATCTCCTTGTTTTTATGATCTGAGGTGGAGGTACTTCCCCAATGGGTCTGCTCTAGATTTGAGCGAGATACCTACCTCACTATTATTATGTATTTGTAAATATTTTAATATATAAAAAAATACCTATATTAAATGTTTACTATTGCAACTGAGTAGAACCAGTTATTTAACACTGCATACCTGCATTTTTGTACAACAATGCGTTTTCCTCAAAGTTTCTTATCATTGCACGCAACATTCCTCACATTTCCATGAAGTGAAATTATTTCTAGGGCAACATGTAGGTACTTAGTTCTGACGGGGAATTTTGTTATCTTGCGGTACAGGTAGGACCAGATAAGGAGAGACCTATATCCAGCCGCGGGCGATCTTAGGTGCATTGTAGATATGTCACGTATTCTTAAATGTCGAATACTAGAAGTTCTAGTATTCTAATTTTAAAAATTCTAAAAAGGAGGGTCGAACTATTAGAACGACCCTCCTTTTTGAATATCCATGTGGGCTTAGCTTGTAATAGACCGGTAGACACCTAAAGAAGGCAGCCCCGGATCTTGAATTATTTCGAGGCGGGGCAAAAACTGAAAAATGCCGCCCCCGCCCGACAATATTTTTCTCGTCATCATCATCATCATTTCAGCCATAACACGCCCACTGATGCTAATAGACAGGCCTCCCCCAAAGAACGCCACAACGACCGGTCTAGCGCTGCTCTTTGCGATTACTACGCTTGGTAGACGAATACACTAAGTACTCAGTGTATTCGTCTACCAAGCTTGAATTTACCGCCATCTGAATTTTCGGCCCGGGGCATGGGCCCCGACTAGCCCCCTCCCTAGATCCAGGGCTGAAAGAAGGCCCTGGAATATTTGTAAGAGACGTAAAAATTAAAATTAAAATCCAGTAAATAATAGCAATTAAAGTCTTCAAAGATATTCGTAGCAATAACCCCTGTGGATTGACTTTTTCAATATAGGTAGGTAAGTAACGGTCTAACATCAAGGGCACCAAATTAATAATAATTAGTTAAATATTTATCATTCGCTTATAAATAGAGCTAACAAAGACAAAACTAGTTCAAGAATAACCAACATGCCATTCACACATACACGCTGAAGTATACCTAAACACACACTTGAACAAAACTGGCCACAGAGTAAGCGGTACCAGTTTGGCAAGTCCAGTTATTTTTAGATCTTGATATTCTGGAGTTTTAAAAAGGTTTGAGTTTTTTCTGGAATACATATTATGTTCTGTGCAACTTCGTATTTTTATTGAGTGCCTGCATCCGTTAGGACTTCATTATGCTAGATGACATGTGTTTATTTATAGTAAAGACTTGAATCTTGATTTTAGTTTGTACTTTTTAAAGGACACTTGCTAAGATAACCCATAGATTAGTATAATAAAAAGTCAAAGTAAAAGATTGAGTAGCATCCACTATTAGAGATTAAATTCGTCATGGCTAGCTTAGAATTGGAAATAAAATAATACATCCTAGGATCTCTAGAGAACTTTAAGTAGCCTTTGATGTATGGTAAAGTATTATAGATACCCAAGATTTTACTGATTAATTGTCTCTTTAGTATTCGCATATGAATGCCTATTTGCCCATGATTGTCCTTTTATTTAGGGATGCCGTATATTTTAATAAACGTTTTAAGCCACCAGACCGACTCTCTCACTAATAAAAAGTCAAGAATTAAATGGTGTCAAATAAGGTTTAAGCTATGAAAAAATCACTTCGGTAGCCATCTTCCAACACACCAGCTGTGTCCCGCGGCTCCACCCACTGTTGCTCGGCTCCTAAGGGTCGTAGCGTGATGTTAAATAGCCTATAACCTTCCTCAAGAATTGGGCTATCAAATGTCAAAATAATTTTTCAAAAGTGCAGTGATAGCCTACTGGATTAACCATGTGCCTCCCACGGCGAATGGTTCGAGTTCGATCCCGAGGCACGCACCGCTGACTTTTCGAAGTCATGTGCGTATTAGAAATTAATTATCACTTGCTTTAACGGTGAAGGAAAACATCGTGAGGAAACCGGCATGTCCTAGAACCAAAAAATTCGAAGACATGTGACGTCCACCAACCCGCACTGGGCCTGCATGGTGGACTACGGCCCACTCCCTCTCACAGAGGAGGCCTGTGTCCTAGCAGTGGGAACATTATAGGCCGATTATGCTATGCTTATGCTAAACAAATAAACAAAAAAACTCCTTAACTTAGTTATATTAGTATAGATTTGTCTCTTCAACCAACGGCAAAACTGGTACATAGAAAGCATCTTCGTTTACATAACAGCCTGTCAATGCTGTACCGACACGCCGCTTGATTTCACCGCGAGAACTGAACTGCCACTTTGTTTGCGAACGTTCGAGGGAGAATGTCACGGTGAGATTCTCCAGGTATTATATGTATATATATTACGCGGCGTGTCGGTAGGTACGGAATAGGCAGGCAGGTTCGGACGATCACAAAAGGTATACAGGGTGGCAGGTTAGACAGTGGAAATATTTTAAGGGATCATTGTACTCATCATTATGAACAACTTTTACTATGGGACCAAACCTGAAATCGCGAAATAAAAATCAGCTGTTCCATACATTTTGTCGAGCTAAGTGAACATAAATGTATGGAACAGCTGATTTTTTTTTCGCGATTTCAGGGTTGGTCCCATAGTAAAAGTTGTTCATAATGATGAGTACAATGACCTCTTAAAATATTTCCACTGTCTAACGTGCCACCCTGTACAATAAGTTCGATCTTATTGTCGCCACTGTTCTCAGCACAGCACAAAACAAGATGCATGCACACCTACACTGTGTACATAGCTGTCACTTTTACTTTCGATCACGAGAGTCGCACGGGCGATGACTCCTGCGCAGCCGATACACACGTATTTGTACACTAAGCTGAATAATCGTCACGCCTGATACCAAGGCCCGCATTAATTAAACGCTCACATCTAAGTGCTCCTAAGAGATCTTATTATGCATTCTCAGTACCTAGCTGGATTTGTGCCCTATTTATAGCGATTGGCTCACCATCTATTACTAGGGCTGCCATCCGTCCGGGGTTCCCCGGATTTGTCCTAGTTTAGAGGGCGTCCGGGGAGCGTCCGGTAGGGGTTTCAAAAAGTGTCCACACTTTGTGTCAGGGGAATCCTGATTGATGAAATATTTTTTTCGGAGGCGTCCGGGAAAAATACTCAATTTCAGCCAAATGTCCGAGGGTTTTTAAAGTTTTTGTCCGGCGTCAGCAATTTAGGTGATGGCAGCCCTAGTCGTAGCTATCAGTATGCAGCATTAGTTTGGGGAATTTCGATACCGATTAGAAATAATTGATTGATTGATTAACTCATACTAAATAAGTATTTTGTCTACAACTCCCTAGCAGAAGGTTTGAATGAAAAGGTGTGATGGTTATGCGAATTTATTACCGTACCAATGGGGAGTTTTTCGTGAAAACTTGTAACAATAATTATTTCTAATCGATATCGAAATTACCCAAACTAATGCTGGAAACTAATAGTTAGATATGTCACTATACCAGGGGCCCAAGTCTGCTAATACAATTGTCGTAATCGTGTCAGAATGGTCCATCAATGACATCGTTTTGACCAATGACGAAACAGATAGTCTTACTCTAAGCCAATGAGCGCTTGGGTTTTGACCGTTCTGGTGTCATTATGACACCATTCATACACTATTGAAATAGCAGAATTGGGGCCCAGGGTTTTCCTTTGGACCACTCAGGACTCCACATCATGTA